>OY997274.1:80064352-81264352 GCA_963921465.1 Triticum timopheevii
AGTGATACATGAGAATAACAAACCTTAATGATGATGTCAGACTTGGCTTCAACCAAATAATCTTTCAGGTTCCGGGCCTTGAAAAAGCACTCCGAAAATATTCCTTGAGCAAGTGCACAGACTTACAGACTCTAAACCCAAGTAGCGGAACAGAACAAATATGTGTGAAACCTGTCACTCAATTTGAACACACCGAATGATGTGTATATCCAAGCGGTGTCTCGAGTAGATAGACATGTAAATCTCGAGAGTGGGGGAAGAAACTGTACTACGAGAGGAACAAAGTGAAGCTGGGACAGAACTAGGGAGCCCCATCCGATGATGACCGGTCTTCTTGACGCCCATGCTCGGGAACCAGCGGGAAGAGGTTCCGCCCACTTATGATGTACCGCAGGGTACAATACACACAAAACAAAAACATCAAAACCCAATCCCGGGACGAATATCAAGAGTGATGGAGTGGTTGTGGGGGTGCGTACCTCCTCGTGGTCGATCAGGGAGACCTTCTCCTTGTTTAACATGGCAGTGTCGATGTTGAGCGACGACATGGTGGCGCCGACCTTCGCCATGGCCGCAACCATGGAAGCGCACACCCTAGACGGCAAGGGCGCATGCGAGGTGGGATGCGGCCGGGGAGAAGGCGACGGAGGAGGATGAACCTCCTAGGATTTGGGGTGGGTCAAGGGGTGAGTGTGGATGTCACTGAGGAGGTGAGCGACATATGGGGCATAGACAGATAAGAATGGCTTCTGAGTTGCATTCATTGCACTCTGGAATGTGGGGCTCCTTGGCTGATGTGATGGAGCGGTATCAGCAGATACTTGCAAAGATCAAATCAAGCAGAAGAAACAAGGAAGTTAACTCCGCGCCATCGGCCACCTTAACACGAACAGCTTGGGACAGAGGTGTAATGCCTGACAGAGAATCAGCATGAGGGATACTTAGAGAAGATAATATTTGCTCTTTTATAAGTATATGTAGAGCTCGGCCAACGCTTGGTTAGGAGGGCATCGGTATCCCCAACCTACTAGAGTTCAAGTTATAAACACCGATGCACGCATTTTTTGAATTTATTTCAGGCCTTCCGACGATGTGCATTTAGTGGTAGAAGACTTTTCCGTCGACTACGAACGTGTCTATGGTGATTTCGTTAATCTCAAAATGATTTGTTGGCTCAATCTTGTGGAGGTGCTCATAAATTAGACTGTATGTGTGAATATATATGCATATGTATGTGCGTATGCATATGTACAGTTATAAAATTGTAACCGTTCGTATTGATGGTTCGGTTACAGATCCTCCAGACGAGGTTCCCATGGTTCTGATTTGCTACTTGGGTTCCTTTTAAGACTAGTAAGCGTGCACGTGCAACGCACGTATAATCGTAGAGAGAATTTTTTTTGAGTTATCCTAGTTAAGACATAATTATCTCATATCAAATATGCACGCAGCGGACTTCTCAACCAGACAACCATACATAATTAACGGAAACACGCCAATACAACAGTACCTTAGTCAAACTACAAGTCAGACCAGAGATGTACATTTACAACACAATCAACTCCAACTGGGCCTAATGACCTACAAAGGTATTCATACAATATAATGATTTCGAACGCGTAAGGTATATCACAAGATGTATCAAACTGCATGATGAGTGCGGTGCAGGGACGGGGGATCCGAAAACAGTTTCCCCTTATTTACAGAATCACAAAATACTCAACAAAAGAGAGTGGAAAGCATGGAACATTGGGTACTATTTTCTCAAAGTAGGCTCGACCAGGGAATTTCAGATTGCACTGGTTCTGCATATGTTGCATGTGTCCATGGACTGAAAGCAGAAGATGCAAATAAACAAAACTAACAGGACATGTTAGGTTGCATATACTAACGTTAGGACTGACACAATATATATATAAACTACACCTTCAGCATAATCAGTAAGTATTCTGCTTGCAAGCAACACAATGGCTGGCAAAAGTTATCTTCTGAAAAGAAACACAATCTGCTCTCTTTCTGTACAAGTACAATCCGTGAAACCTCTCTCCACATTCCATAAATTTGATCCTCTCACTACCATTATCTACAAGCACAATCTGCTTTCTTTCTATATATCAAAAAGGTTCCAAAGTCGCAATCTTCTCAATCCTGCAAGAAAGAAAAGGTGAGTTCTGAACCTTCCTCTAACAAAGTCAGATTCCACAGTTCACCCAATTAAATCTTATTGTGAGTAGTAAATTTCTTCCTTTTATTCTCACCACCAAAGGAGTCTTTTTTCATAGCACAGAGCAAACATGTATGTACAGAGGTCTAATAATGAACCCTCCTATACATGTTCACGAGTAAAGCAATTAGCTTTGATGGCCTTAATAATTGTACAAGGCTCCAAGAATCCTCCTGTGCATGTATTTACATATAGGTCTAATAATGGTAAACCACGAATCCTCCTATCACATGTTCACCAGTAAAGCAATTGGCTTTGATGCTCCAAGAACAATATTCAGTAGAATAGCAGTAGGGGGACATAGTAAATCTCGATAGATAGGAGGGAAACTGTGCAGTGATGGGACTGAACCAAGGACCCCATCCGACCACGACAGAGGGCTTGACACCCTTGAGGCATCCGAGAGCAGTGCGAAAAGGTTCTGCCCGCCCGCCACTATATACTGCAGAGGCACACACAAAACAAAAAAAACATCAGAAACCAATTCCTGGAGAGGGAGAAGGAATGGGAACGGGAGTGCAGGTCCGGACCTCGTCATGGCCGGCGAGCGAGATCTTCTCCTTGTTGAAGACGGCGATGTCGAAGTCGAGCGTGCGGCCCTATGCCGTGCAGCCGCCCCGGTACCATCAGCATACAAAATAATCTCCATCACTGGCCATAATCTAGTCGGGATTTTAGCATCGATGTTGCATTTTTCCAAGCAATTTATGACCAGGAAAAAGTCATGTTGTTCATATTATATACAACTAAAAATAAGAGTATAGGCATCGATGTTATGCATTTCAGCAAAAAATAAAATGAAAAGGAGGTTGAAACCCCCGGCCTCTGCATCAATCAATGCGCACAACCATCTTTATTAATTATTCAACAACGGGTTGACAAGAACATACATCAAACCACCCGAAACCACCACTCATAACTACAAACTCGATAATGCGGAGTGCCCTCACTCACACCATCTAGAACCGAGGTCATCGCCGGTCCGCCCGCATGACGCATCAGGAACCTGCACCCGGTTTAGCAAAACTAAAACATATACCGCATGCACACGTTTTAGAAGCCGCCATCACCATCGAACCGCTGACCCATCTCCAGGAAGGAGATCCACATCATCCTTGCCAGGCCAGCCATCCGTCGACGCCGCCACGGCTCCTCCAGTGCCACCGCCCTGCGCTCTTCCATCCAGACGCATCCATCGCCGAGGCTCAGCTGCACCATGCCGCCAAGACCTGTTGTCATCAACGCGGTAGATGCCACGCCGCTCCACCTGCCAACCTCCACCCACCGTCGTCGCTCGAGCCCTGGTCACCTGGAGCCCACCGCCTACAGCAACCCTTTCCCGTAAACCCAAGCCTCCCAAGACGGCGCCTCCATGGAGGGTACGACGCACATGGCGCCGCCGCCGCCCAATCCAAGGCAGATTTTGAACTTTCTTCCGGGAGGGGGGTCGGGTGTGGATAAGAGGAACCTCGATTGTGCCTCCAAGGAGGAAAACGACATTGAGAGACGTCACCACTCACCACTGCCGGGCCAGTCGACCAAAGTTTCCTCCAGTCCCAATCTTATAATATCTATCTGTTCTGCTCCAGATCCGACAACCTCGAGCTGCCATCAACTGGAACCTACGGGGAAGAGAGTACCATAAGGGAAGTACAACCCTCCAAATCGGTTAGCGAGGAAGGTCTGCTCTGCGCGCACCACCCCGCACCACATCCGCTTCGGGGAGCAGAGTCCCGAGCAAGAGCAGCCGCCCCATGGAGTCAGCCAGGCTTTAAGATTTATGAAAGTTCATTGGTTGACTGACTTTACGATTTATATGACCAAGAGATGCAAACACTCAAGAAGTCCAAAAAAATTAGCCTGCCATTAGCTTTGAGATAACTGTAACTCCCCCTGACGTACAGTTGCAGCCACAGAATATGTTGGACATTCAGATAGACCCGGACTTAATATGAGTCCATTGAGAAAAAATAATGTGATGAACAGCTTCCCTATATGTCCATAACCTACTCTATTTATCCACCTTATGTTCCAGGGTCCCCATCATACAGACCAAGGTTTCGAGTTATGCGTGTGGTAAGAAATGCATGTGAATCAAGTAAATTGTGATCTCCTGATGCAAAATGTGCTATGGTTACACCATAAGAATAAGGTGTTTAGAGTAGTGTGAGTTACCTCCCAATCGGTGCCTCTATCTGAAGATCAAACACAATTCTGTATTTGTTCAAGTGTAAACATTAAGTTGATCTGTACCTAGCACCTGGTCATTAGTACAAAAGGACCTTGTTACTGACCGCAATACCTTCAACCAAAAAGTGAAAGATGATATTCAACACGCATGCACACACCTTTGTGAGGAAATAAAAGACAATTGTTACTAACCTCGGCTTTCTGTAAAGTTGATCATGGTTGCCGTGACCATAAAAAATTGGGTCGTTACGAAATATAATCCTCGAATCATGAATAGTGTACAGAAGCAATGCATGTGCACTTTCAGAGCCAACAACGGATCGGCTTGGCCCGTTGCCCATCTGGGGAAGAAAGAGTTTCTAGATCTGCACATATGCAGTCTTCAAATCATTAGAACTAATTCTTCTTGCAGGATTCAATCATAGTGACTATCACCGCAATTAACAACAAAGAGCATATACTCAGCCTTAGACAAGTAGCACAGACCAACCTTTTCAACTAATTCTTCTTGCAGGATGGTCCAAGTTCCTGGAGCAAAAAAATTGCAGGCGGCGTTAGATGGCAGCACTGTACTTAGGCTCAAGAGTACCATGGTTACCTTGGAGGACATGTATAAAGGATAAACAGAAAAATGACTAACCATTAATACATTTGTCTTAAGTATACACATGTGATTCATTCAACACGTTAATCTGATGCATCCAATAATTAGATAATTACATGTGGACCTCTTTGTGTGTACACTGTATATACCATGAGCGTTACCGAAAATTTGGATGCCATTGCCGGTAGTGTAGCTCCGGCGATCAGCACTGCCGAGCCTTCCGGTGGCGCACCGATTTCCCTTCGGTTCATGCCAACTTCTGCACATCGATTGGTTCTACCATACACACTGCATGCACATATAGTACACAACAATTTCAGATTTAAGCCTGGAAACAGTCATACAATTCACTCCCCCATACAGAACAACTTCAGATTTAAGATTGGGAGGCTGGGACGAAGTACCAGCCACAAGGTAATGAATGTTGAACCACATACTATAGGTGTGTGTCAATGAGCTCTATATCCAGAGAAGTATCTCACTAATTGTTTTGACCCTTTTTATAGTCACTGTACATCACAGCAGTAAGCATAAGATCGAGATATTCCTGAGCAATTTTCTGTTGCCTATGCCTATGCTCCAATTTCCTTTGCACCATTTCCTCGGATTGCTTTGAAGAAAAGAGCCGGAGAGAACCATTATTTGTGTTGTAGGTTCATCCCTAACCAGATTGTTTTCAGGAAAAATGTTTTGGTTGGTTAACAGAAGAAGAAATAGAACGGAGAAGTTCTTGGCTCGGCGGTGGATCGAGGGCTGGTCACGTAGTCCTGGCCGGAGAGGACCTCCGCGCTGTGGAGCTCTTCATGGGTTGGTGCTTCCCGGTTCTCCACGATCCGAGACCCTATCTGACAGCCTGCAGAGCGCGTAGGTGGGTCAAAGTGGAGGCGTACCTAGGTTGCTGCCGCGCGCACGGAGGAGCAGCCGGAGTGCTGGGCGGCGAGGTCGGTGAAGGAGGCGCGGTGGGCGAGGATCTGGTCGCGGAGCTCGCCGAGGCGCGCGGCGACATCGGTGCGCGTTGTGGCGGAGATGGCCCGACCCTTGGGATCCTTCCCGGATGTAGGACGCCCGCCCCGTCTCCTCTCCCGCCGCCGCAAACGCCATCTCCCAATTCCTCCGCCGTTTTCCGCTCTGGTTGCTTCGGGGGTTGGTTCCGTTCGCTCGCGCCCTCGATAGCAGAGGAGGAACGGCAGGCGGCGGCGGCGATGGGAACAGGGAGGAGTTCTGTGGCGGCTGGAGGAGGGGCGCTATGGCTGAAGTTGGAAACATGATGTGTTTTTTTTTGGAAGCCGAGACGTGATGGCAGACGGGCAGAACATTCAATCTTGTCCATTCGTTTCAATGGCAGACCATCGAAGTAATACGGGCTCTTAGATATAATTAAGTGGAGTAGATCTGACGGTGCTGGTTTTCTTGTGTACACTAAATTTGATGGGTTTAGACTAATTCATGTTTGCTTTTTTAATAGTAGTATAGATATAGATATAGATTCGTCTTCTTCCGCGTAGAGGCAACAGGCGCTGTTCCCGGAAAGCAACACACGCGAGTCTAATTCGGATGCTCGTGGGCCCGTGACGCTATAAATCTTCACCTCGCGGTGTCCTCCCTGTACGCAGCCCAACCTCAGACCTATCTCGAGCGTACTCCGACGACCGCCCAGCCGCCGCCCAGGAACCAATCTCCGGCGCGCCGCCCCCTCCATAAGAATCGCTCAAGGTACGTACGCGAGCTGCTAAATAGCAACCGATCGCTACCGTTCCAAGTACTACGTACATAGTTACTGATGATTCAAGTGCTTGTTGGACAGATCGATGAAGATCCACGTGAGGTTGCTGAACAACACGGCCCACGATCTCGATGTCGAGGGCTCGGACACCATCGGCAGCGTCAAGGCGAAGATCATGGAAAAGGAGGGAATTCCACTGCAGCAGCAGCTCCTCTTCTTCGCCGATGAGGGCCTGGAGGATGCCCAGACGCTCGCGGACCATGGCATCGGCGACGGGGCCTCGGTTTGCCTGATCGCCATCAACATGCAGGGTTAATTGGTTTGGTAGATCGACGAGTGATTTTCAGTTTTTTGTAGTTTGTTTGCCGTTTTCAGTTTTTTGATAGATCGTGCTGTGCAGCCCGGCGTAGCTAGTAGTGTACATATGCGATGGTCTATGGTTGTGTCAGAGATTAGTACTATCATGATATAAAACTAGCAGGTCACACATTAATTAAGCAGCCGTGTATATATATGCTTGATGGCTTCAGTTGTACAGACTAGAAAGATGTAATTTGTTTAGCGTGCCTTATCGTTCACTCGATATAGGCTTTCGTCCTGCTTTATTATAAATAAAGCAAAGAACCATATAACGAGATTCCGAGCGTCGCTGGGCTCGGTGAAACTTAACACTGATGGGTCATGGTTGGAGGAGGAGAGTACAGGTGAAGATGGCATGATTCTTCGAGACTGTACATGGGCCATCATCTTTGCCTCATGCCGTTTCATCCCTCACTATGCAAGTGTGCTTGAAGCTGAGATTGCATCATCATGGAAGGGTGTCTGTCGCACTAGATAGGAGCACATACCGGCTGCTGATCGAGACGGAGTGCATGGCGGCACTAGTACACATCACACGGATGCCAGCGCGTCAACGGCGTGAACTATGGCGGGGACGTCATCCAAGCACTGAAGCACAACTCCACATCAACGAACGATGGCAAGCAGGCATCCTTGCTGGACACACGTGTGCAAGTCGCATGGCAACAACACAACACACGACACGACCACACTGCACGAACTCTGCCCGGGCACCCCACAACGGAGGAGGACGATGGGGCTGGTGGAGCTCCCCTACCACACTGCACAAACTCCGCCCGGGCACCCCACAATGGAGGAGGACGATGGGGCTGGTGGAGCTCCCCTCGATCCTGCCATGGATGGCGCGCCACCGAATCTCGTTAAGGTCGATGGGATTCTCTCCGGGGGCCTAAATGGGAGGGGAATTTGTGGCCATGAGCCATGGACACCGCGTCGGCCTCATCTAAGAGGGAAGTTCCCATCCGCCGCTCCCCCGCCACACACCGCTCCACGACCGTCTCAACTACGATGCGGGGATGTGAGAAAGGAAGGGGAACACCAAGAAGGGCTACAGCGGGGCGCGGGTGGCGCGACTGCTGGTGCGGCCTGAGGATGCTGGATCGATGGGCGGCACCACGTGGGAGTGGGGCAAAGGGAAGGGGAGAGGGAGAAGCGGAGGGGGCTGGAGCGATGAAGGGCGTCGGCCGCATTATTAAAAATGTTATCCCTCCGGTCGTACTAAAGCAGCATCAATTAATTTAGATCAAAGGGAGTAGTATATTTTCATTTATTTTTATATATTTTAAATGTAAAATAGAATAAAAATACAAAAAGGAGAAAAAGAAAACCTAATCCTGATAAAAATAAAATGAAAACCACATGAAACCGGATCCCATAAAACCAGAAGAAAATCACATGTGAAAAAAAAGTGTGTCACATCCGCTGATAAAGATATCACCACAATAGCGTGCCCTCACAGTAGTACGTGACCCTGTTTTCCTCTCGTCCCTGGCGGCTGGAACCCTAGCCGCCGTCAGGGAAGGCCGATCTTCCAACGCCGCTCTCCGGCGGCCCCCTCCACCGGCGACCTCGATCGTCGGTGGTGAGGGGGGTCGCCGGATCCACGCGTGTGGATCGCTTTTACTCTCTCGTAGTCTAGGTTTTTAGGTTGTTCATCATCTTTGCTTCGGCGGCGACGATGACAACGCTGAATAAAGATTCTTCGGATCCTTCCCTGACGAGGCCATCGGTCCTATGGTTGGGGATGGAGTTGGAAACCAGTCTGTTCAAGCAAGGATGGCGTGGCGGCGGCGGCATCCTCGTGGTGGACATGTGTCCTCGGGCTCCGCCGTTGCGACGACGTTTGCTCCAGCGTCGGCGCGGAGCTTGGAAGGTAGTCGAGGAGCGGATGCAAATTGTGGTCTGCATCAACGACATCTGGAAGAAGGAGCATGTGCTGGCTCGTGGTTCGTGGATGGCAGATATGATTTCCTCCTTTGGCGTTTTAGTCGTGGTGGGGTGCCAGATCTGAAGTTCGATGGCGTGTCCGGGGTGTTGCCCCGGCCTGATTCGTTCAACGGTAAGGGCTTCACTTTTGGTGAGCCACCTTGGAGGTCCGCAAAACTGCATATCAGCGATGGAGCCACGTCGAGCTCGAGTGAGGAGGTGATTCGTCATTCTTTTCTTCGGTGGCTACTGAGGTGGTGCCGAAGGCAGGTGACGGACGTTGGTGTCAAACTCAGAGATGTTTTGCTATCTTTTCAGTTTTGTTATGTCGGTCTTTACGTGACTTGTATTTTGTTCTTTATGATATGAATGAGACATGTATTACCATGCAAAAAAAAGATATCACAACAATACGCATTCCAAAATCACAACAGTGATAGGAGAAGCGCCACCGATAGATCAAATTTGTGTATACATCAAGAAGCAAGACTTCTCAACAAAATTCAGATAGCTGGTTTCAAGCATTAGATTCTCAACGACATTACAAAATCCAGAAACTTAACAATTCCATCATTCAATGAGAGAGAACGAGTATTCGTGGTGATTGAAACCCACCAAACGAGCGACCTCGTCATCATCAGCGGTAACGGCGGACATGGCTAGCTAGCGAGCTATGCAAACAGCGATGTAGTAACACATGATTATTCTACTCTTGCACAACGCGAGAAAACTAACAAGAGGTGGAACTGATTGTGCAACAGATATTGAAACTTTCATCAACACATGTAATCACAACCATCATAGTTCCGGGTAAACACGAAGACAGAGAATCAGATGAAGAGTAGCTTCGTGACGTATATTGCACTCCTCCAGGGTGCGGCCATTCTCCAGTTGTTTTCCAGCATAGACGAGTCTCTGCTGGTGCACAGGAATGCCCTTCTCTACACAGATCTTCTCCTTGACACTATCCATGGTATCAAAATTCTCAACATCAAGAGGTAGTGAGGTACCAGTCAACGTGTTGACACGGATTAGCATCCTCCTCCTTTTGATGGGCAGATCGAGGCTGAGAGTGGATTCATCCTGGATGTCGTAATCAGCCAGAGTACGCTCGTCTTCAAGCTGCTCCCCATTGAAAACAAAGCACTGCTGATCTTGGATCTTTGTCTTGACGATGTAGATGGTGTCCGATGGATCAACCTTGATGGCGATCGTCTTGCCGGCGAGGGTCTTGACGGAGATCTCCATCTGTTGAATGAGAGCAAAATTTTGACATAATGTAGAACAGCAGAGAGATAATTTTAACTAGTAAGAAATATTTGTCAGACTAATTAGAGCGAGTAATAATTACTAATTAACAACAGGGATGGGACATCTGGTTCAGATCAGAACAATCAGAACGACCAGAGCATGTCATGAATATCTTAACATGAATTTGTCTTTCAGATACGACCCAACAGATTATCCTTGCGAGCACCAGCAGAGATTGATAAAATTAGCAAGATCTTACACTGAAGTGAACGTACCTTGATGCTAGCTCGAGGAAGCGGAGGGTGATCGAGCGTTCTTGTTTCGTTTGAAGTGCGAGTAGAGAGAGATAAGTCGATGGGTTGGGAATTCGAATAGGACGAGGCTGAACTTACGCCCAGCCAATTTATAACAGAGTTTTTGCTCTCCTTTTTAAAACTTGAGTGGCGGAATTGATTTCAAGCGACGCTTCAGGGCAATTCAGACGACTCTTCTGCTCCACCAGTTTGACATTTATTACTTCTACTACTGTGTGAGTACTACCTCCATCCTGTTTTATTAGTCCTCTTCACTTTTTGTGCTAACTTTTGACCTTACATTTAACTAATAAAATATTAATGCATGTAATAAAAAATAATATCACTGAAAACTAAGTTCAAATACGAATCCAACTATATAATATTTCGTGACATGCATTATTATTATTTTAGTTAAATCTATGGTCAAACATTGGCACAAAATATCAAGGGGGCCAATAAACCAGAACACAGGTAGTACTAGCATTTTTCTAAAATTATATAATAAATCATAGTAGGTATTAGGTCTCTCAATTTGTTGACTTTATTTCCTTGCTCGCACTAAAACGTTTTGGCATGGAGAGGCTCGAAAATCTCATTCCCTTGTTCCAGATATATGCTGTCTTGAGGAGTGATTTTGTAGCGCCCACATCTGATTTTCTCTCAGTGTTAACATGATGAGGCTCTTCGTGCTTGCGACTGGAGTACGCTGAACGCCGGTGCTTGAGATATAAGTGTTCACAAAATTCCAATTAATGGAGTAAGAATTGTCAATCTATGTGTTCTCCGGATGAAGAAGAGTAATGGAGTATAACACTAGTCTATAGACCTATCATGGAACTCGTAACCTTTAGACATATGTAAGGTATGGCTAGCTTTCGCTGGTATGAGTTCAACTAAAATTCTTTAACTGATGCTAGTCAAAGCAATGATGCCTTTTAGGTTGAAGGTTAAGGTTCGTTATATTATCGTGACGTTTTCTGTCTTCTAGTACCCTACATCCGTCCTAATTTACTAGTCCCTTCCGTATTTTGATCATGATTTTAAATAATAAATATAAGTTATACATAATAGAAAATAATATCATTAAAAAAACAAATAATTTTTTGTGACATGCGTTAACATTTTTCTAGTCAAATATATGGTCAAACTTGGACTCAAAATACGATGAGAACTAATAAACCTGGATGGAGGTAGTATCTAACTCTAAATTAATTACCTCCTTTTATGAAAACTAGATAATGATTATTTCTTGAAACAAGTACTGATATTAGTTGCACTGCACAAAAATTTCTGGTTATAGACTTGAGCTCACACGAGACAGATTTTGCTGGACCAAAACCATCGGCAAAAACCAACATAGTATGTCGGGTTTGCCGCCACTAAGTGTGCCGGATCAGATTCCGGTACATCGCTTGATAGGGTACGGTAGCAAGTCAGATGATCGAGATGGGAAACACATAGGCAAGGTTTACTCAGGTTCAGAACCTCACGCCGGAGGTAAAACCGTACTTCTTGCTTTTTGTTTATAGATCATGCATGGGGTGGGTAGGGTGCAAGAATGTTTGTAGGTGTATCCTTCTTGGGAGATGGGCCCGTTTCTACGGATTCTACGTGACACGTTTTTTGAAACAATATCAAAAAATTTACCACACTGTCCAAGGGTCATATGATGACACCGTGTCAGATGGCATGGTTTCCTAATTCCGTAAATAGTATTGACTTTTCCTACGGACTCAATGTGATCTTGGATCACTTAACAAAAATGTAGAGTCTTGGAGCTTTGCCAATCTTGTCCTTAGCATTTTGAAGAGGTCCACATCATCATGACCTTGCCATGCCAATCATTGCTCTCCTCTGAAAATTATTATTAATAAGCATTAGATCAATGATATATATGTTGTTATTAATTGGCAAAACCACCCAGAGATTAGTTGCACTTTCACCTCGGGATCGCAACCATCATACAATGGAGTCTTCGAGTCTACCTCCAGTTGCACCATCTTGGACTCCTCTTTAGAAGCAGCTATGTCGCTAGTCATATTCTTGCGAAGCATGTCTCGAACATGAGGGCCCCGCATGACTAAACTTAGTAGTGACGACGGCTGCAGCGTGTCCGCTTCTTCTCGACCATGTCCGGCACATGTCGGCGACCTAGCCTAGACCCCCGGTGTCTAAGCCTCCCTCTCATTTGGCTGCACAAGTCCTAGGCATTGACCAAAGAGAACATAAGAAATTTCCAGCCATTTCTGGCCATAATATCACGTTGTCGCAGTTCAGATTTTGAATTTCCCTCAGTAAAACCCTAGAAATGCACTTAATGTCGGGAATATAGCACACAAAGGCCTAAATGGGCCAGAACCTGGCATGTGGCATGTCATGGTCTCTGTTGATTGCGTAAAAAATTTCAAGGCCAACAGAGGAACTGGCCCGACACTTTGCATGCAAACTCGACCTATTTCATCTGAAATCTACTCCCTCCGTCCCATAATATAGGACGTTTTTGACACTAGTGTAGTGTCAAAAAACGTCTTACATTATGGGATGGGGGAGTAGATCCTTCTAAGGAGGTGATCTAGTTTCTATGAATTTTGTGTGACAGCTTTTGCGAATAACGTGATCCCACATGATGACTCCTTGCTAGGTCTCATTGTTTTCTAGCTTTGTATGAATTTTCAGGTATTAAGATGATAGTAACATGCATGTGGGTTGCCTAGCCTCGAGGCCCCCGGTGTCTACGCCTCATATCCTTTGTTGGTCATGTTCCAATGACCTACTGTAACAAAAACAAAGAGAAAAATCACACAGATTCACCACTTTTGAACAAAAGCTAGGGTTAGACGTTGTGGGGCATGTTGGATAGGGGGGCACATGAAATCTCGCGAGGAAGTGTCGGAAACCTTTCCTTCTTTGATTGGGGTCCTAACATAGGCATAAATATGAGGGTTGTAAAAAGTGGAAATAAAAGAAAAGGGAAATGAAAAAGAAGAAATAAAAGAAAATGAAATAAAAATATATAGTGAAAACGAGAAAGAAAGGAAAATAGAAATTATACGGAAATTAAAGAAGGGAGAAAAGAAAAGGGAAATAGAAGAAAGTACAGGAAACAATAAAAACCAGAAAGAAAAGGGAAAATAGATAGGGAAATTAATGCAGTGTTTGCCGAGTGTCAGAAATCGGGCACTTAGCAAACGTTTGCTGCACAAAGAAAATAAATTCAAATCAGTTTGCCGAGTGTCGTCACTCGACACTTGAAAAAGGATGTCATGTCATGTCATAACAGAGCCGTAAAAAGCGGTTGGAGGGGACTTGCCGAGTGTTTCCTTTTGCATTTACCGAGTTCGAGATGAGTCAGTTGACATGTGCAAGGATCTGTTTCTCCCGTAGCGGTGCACTGTCGCTCTTCCTAATTTTGCTATCCTTTCACATATCAATACCCAATGTTTTGCTAAGTGATCTGTACTTTTAATAAGTGACAGCTGAGCTTTGCAAAAAAAAAAAACAGACGCTGAGAATTAGCATAGGCGATATTGCGGTGTTCATCAGAGACCATGGAGAAGAACTCACATCATTGTTAAGATATAACAAACTTCATACATATTAATTTATCAGATAATATTACATAAGAACAATAGATAGATCACAGCTTATTCCATGGGGCATAAGTACGTACATGCATGAATCATATGTTCATGAGCATGCGTTACCCCCATTATTATTGTCAATCAACATGCGTGAAGAAATTAAGGCATAATATAGCTAGTAGGGTTTCTGTCCGGCGATGTTGCCCGCCGGGTTGTAGCTGCAGATGATGAAAACGCCGCGGTTGCTGTCGCAGATGACGCCCGCGCAGCCGATGGACGTGGAGGAGCTCCACACCACCTGCGTGTAGTGCCCGCAAATCTTCCCCGACGCGCAGGTGTTGGTGGCATAGTCGTAGTACAGCTTCTCCGAGGTCCATGCGTTCACGGCGCTCGACGCCGTCCAGGTGCTGGCGGGGGAGCCCCGGAAGATGTTCTCCCCGTACGTCGTCCCGCCCGAGGGCACCAGGTAGCAGTCGGCCTTGCGCTGGTTCGCGTAGGTCTGTGCGTATGCCGCCGCCGCGGCGTCCCACGTCACCGGCCCGACGCTGACAAGCGCGCGCGAAGAGTTGTGGAGGCTCACGAACTCGGCCGAGGTGCTCTGGGCCGCGCATGGTGAGGTGGCGGCGGCTGCCATGGCGAATGCGAGGACCAAGGACCAGGCTAGCTTCGAAGAGTAGTGGTGCTCCATGGCTAATTGATCGATCTCTCTTTGCACAAGATGATGTGTGTGTCTAGGTAGGTTGTATTCCACTGTGAGATGTGGCTAGTGGTATTTATAGACCAAGAAAAACTTGCTCGACGTGCGACTTCTCCAAGGTATAGATAAAACTAGTACATGTTGATCATTTGGTCAAGCGAGTAGAACAGTATTTTCCAAAAGGGGCAAGATCGAGCTCCATATGCACGCCAACGAACAGATATTTATGGTAAACTGAGGGTTGCTTGGGGTTGTGAAAGGGAAGTGGACTTTTGGAAAGTTTATTAATATGTTCCTACTACAACCGTCCTGGTATATTGGTCCCATTTGTATTTTGTGCCAAAATTTGACCAAAGGATTAACTAACAGAATATTAATTCATGTCATCAAAAATTATATCGTTGGCATACATTAACATTTTGTTAAATACGATACAGACCAATAAACTAGGACGGAGGTAGGATGGAGGTCTTCGTTCCTACGTTTATGCATGCACCATCTCGTCTTCTGGATGGATATATTTAGCCGTCAGTAATTGAACGGTGCATGATGCGTTCCTCTGGATTTGTGCATGCATGAGCCATGGCGTAATTGACAAACCTAGATACTGTCTAAGCTAGTATATCTATGGCAAGTTGGCAACCACTTACTGTGGTACAAACCATGGATCGATAAGTCGTTGCCTCGTTGGGAAGGTCTAACCCCGGGAGGCCGGGAAGGTGGTCGCCTCCGGCGCCACGTAGAGGAGGTGGCGCTTATTGTGCTCACATGATTAGGGTCGACTTGTTTCTCTCTGCTCTAGCACTCTAGCAGGGCATCTACTGGAATTTTGCTCGTAATTACAAGTTTTCCAAAGAAAATGATGCAGAACACGGTAAATTTACTGGCTGTTTTGCACTTTTGCTGGGAGCTCTTTTACGGTACCCTGCAATAAATATGAGCCGTCTATTCTCGAAATCAAAGGGTGGTGGTCGATCTATACTGCTCAACTGGTTGACTACCATCGCCAGCAGTACCGGTGACACCGGACGCTCCGCGGGCAGCAGTATACCTGTTGTGAGGGTAATTTAGGGAGAGAAAAACTAGCCGGCTCTCAACCAAGCGAACCTGTTCGTTCGCTTCCCTTTTCCTGCTGCCGCATGCATGCGCCTGCAGGCTAGGATTCCGGCGGCCGCCTCGTCGCCTTCACACTGTCGGCCGTGCTTGTGGAGCGAAGCTGCTACGCCACCGGCCATGCTCGTCAACCGTGGCACGCGCTCACGGCCTAAGTCGTCTTGACGAGGATTCCTCTTCCTCCCTTCCTCTGTGCTGGCGACCACCGTGGCATCTCGTCTTCGTCCGCATCCCCTTCCTTGGCCAAGCTGGTGGACCAAGCGCTCAGAGGTACGGTCCAGGTCATCCGCTCGCGGAGGGTCGTGGTAGGAGCGCGCTGGGAAAGAGGGACGCGGTGGCGAGTTCGACGACGGTGGAGCTGGCTAGTTGGCTACGTCGAGTTGGCGGCTGCGGCGGGTAGAGCAACGGCCGATGGCTCAACCAGGGCGAACAGAACGGCCGATTGCTGATGGGATGAGCTAGCATTATCTTAGGAAACGGAAAAATGACTAGAACTACCCTCACGGAATCAACGGTAGATGATTGTATACTGCTACCTCCCATCTTTAACAGTATAGGGTACCATAAAAAAGCTCAAAAAACAACAAACGCAAGGTTATATGGCTGACTGACATCGAGGAATGATTGAAGGTCTTAGTTACCAGATGGACAGTGTGGTGGGCGAGGAGAAGAGCATTCCATGAGGGCGGAGTTCCAGTCCCCATTGACGACCTTCTCATTCATCACATGTGTGGAAAATTACTCAGTAATTTAAGATTTGTAATGATTTGGTCGAGAGCTAGTAGATTATTGCTTTGATGTTTTTTCACTCTCGAATGAATATGAAATGTGGCCAGTTAGCAAATTCGAGGACATCTCTGAACAGATAAAATTTTCCATTAAAAAATGTGTAATGATTCGTTTCAGCATTGCTCTGTTTTCTTCTCTCTCGCTGATACGGCAAGAAACGAATATAGGTGTTGAAAATTCATCTTTTCTATAGCTGGGCCAACTAGGCCGCTGCATCAACATTTGGGCCTTATTCCTGAGATAGAAAAAAGTCACACTCGCAAAAAAAAAGGAAACGAAAATAAAAACCTAGAGACGGGAGCAACTAATTAATGAGCGCTCATTCGGGAGCCTCTCAACGATCAGCGCCACTTGGCGTGCTCTCAGCCAT
This sequence comes from Triticum timopheevii, assembly GCA_963921465.1. Taxonomy (NCBI): domain Eukaryota; kingdom Viridiplantae; phylum Streptophyta; class Magnoliopsida; order Poales; family Poaceae; genus Triticum; species Triticum timopheevii. The sequence goes on from OY997274.1 coordinate 80,081,477, forward strand.
TCGCCACGTGTCGCGCTCTGGGCGCTCCCTCCAGATTTTGTTTTTTTATTTTTTCGCACGCGTTTTTGGCCTTTTAAACGGTTTTTCCGGGTTTTTTTACGTTTTGGTTTTCCACCGGTCTTTCCTAGCTTTTCGACCCAAAAAAAAATTCGATTTTTTTTTGCGCAAAATAACACATTTTTTTCGCGAGAGGCACCGTTGTGCTTTCGCGAGAGGCACGGCCGTGCCTCTTGGAAACGAAAAAAAACACGTTTTCTGTTTTTTTTTCTTCCGCGAGAGGCACGGTTTTGCTTCCGCGAGAGGCACGGTTGTGCTTTCGCGAGAGTCACGGCCGTGCCTCTTGGAAACGAAAAAAAAACACGTTCACAAACAAGACACTGCCAAAGTGTTGAATGATTGGGATAGGAGTTGGGGGAGGGATTTCCTTGGCTTCGTTCTTGGTAGCACCAGTTGCTAAGGGAGTGGATCTCTTCTTTACGTTGGGCTTCTGGATTCTGCTTTTGGATTGAAGGTTCACCTTAAAGCCATCATACTTGTTGGATCTTGGGCTCCTCCTCAGGTTGGCAACATCAATAGGACTCTGAATCTTGCTTTCACGGTGCTTGACATTAGGAGAAGCAGCAGTGATAACAGTGGAGGATCTTGCATGAGAATTCTGATCTTCGCCTGGCTCACTTTGACGGGGCTGCTAGCAGATGCCACAACAATTTAGTAGCAGAATTTGTTTGATATGAAAAGAAATACATTTATGAATAAACAATGTCTGAGAAAATAGATTTGCTTAACTACACCTGAAGGTGCTATGTGCTTTAGTGACGGGTTATATATGTTTCCATTGTGATGTATATTTAGACGTATTATGTGTATGGATGGCTTAATTTAGACAGGCAAGTCATCAAAATTTACATGACTTGCTAACTCAGGAACGTGAATTTGTGTCTGTGTTGTACCTATATATGTATACTGCTTACATGGACCATTAATTAAGGCGGGGGAATCGAATTCGTGAGAGTATCTTTCAAGCAACTATAGAACTACATATATGTAAATATGATAGCTAAAACAACCGTGTGTGACTATGTTGACAGCATATATAATTTGTCTTTGGCTGCATATATATAACAAAGCCAACCAAGACAGGGGCGGAGCCAGGATTTGGGTATAGGGGGGGCCAAGCGAAGTAGATTTTTTTTTTTTGCAGTGCAAAAGATAATTACAGAGAACAAGATTGTGAACTTGCACATCAGCCTCCTTAACAATTTTAGTCTGTTGAGAATTCGAAGCAACCAGCTTAGAAAATAATTGATCTTAAAGGTGTTTGGCAGCGGGTTTTATTTCTTCATAGTTGAGGAATTTCAATATCATAAGGAACCGGCTTAGAAACCAAATTAACTTTAATGGTGTCTGGAAGGGCTTTTTCTCTTTATAATTTAGGAATTTCAATTTCATAATTAGCTAAACTGTATCCGGTCGACATAGGAAAATTTGGCATCACAAATAGGAACTGGAGATTAATTACCAAGCACAATAGTATTCATGATTATTACCAAGCATAATATCTATGTTTTCGTTCTCTCCACCTCTACTATTTCTTGGTTGTGCTTGGTAATAATCATGAATACTATTGTGCTTGGTAATTAATCACTAGCGTGTAGACTTTCTCAAAGAAGCAGACGGGAAGGAAAACTAGGTTACCACTCTTGGGATAGGTACACTTGGGCAATTATTAGGACCGCATGATCGGAGGCGGAGCAAGAGGTGAAGTGTAGTTTCCTTCTTTATGCCATAGTCATCCATGGTGCGACCATCTTCAAGCTGTTTCCCTGCATAGATCAGCCTCTGCTCGTCCACGGGAATGCCCTGCCGGTCCCGGATCATCTCCTTGACACTTCTGACGGTATCCGAGTAGGCAACCTCAAGGGCGGTGGTGTTGTCTACAAGCCCTTTGAGAAAGATTTGATACTCTATTCTCTTCCTTTTTGCAGATTTGGGCTGCCCACCACGCATGACACTTGGCTGCTTCCGCTTTTTCTGGTAGCGCAGATCAAGATGAAGAGTGGATTCATCCTGGATGCTGTAATCGGCCACGGTGCGTCTGTCCTCCAGCTCCTCCTCGCCAAAGGTAAGGCACTGTTGGTCCAGAATCTTGGCCTTGACAACGTTGATGGTGTCCGACGAGACGACCTTGACGGTGATCGTCTTGCCGGCGAGGGTTTCGACAAAGAGCTTCATCTATCGAATGACAGCACCAATCATTTAGGACAGTATAACCGAACCTAAAGTGAGCCCTCTCAGCGTTTTGCATTTCCGACCGTCCGTTTTACCGATTTGGATGTTTTTGGCCGTCAGATCTGATGTATACAGCCACCTCCAGTGCATCTTTTAATTGTTGGCCCAGCTGTCCTAATGGGCTGCTGCTCCAGAGGCCGAAACCGTGCGCCCTGGTATATTGGTCCTGTTTTCTCGCCCCGTTTATGTAATGAAGGTCCAGAATAGCGATCTCTTCGCTGGATACAGAGGATGCGGCGGCCGCGTCGATCGAGCGGAGGGGAGGCGCGCGAGGGATTCAGTCGACGCCAGGCGCGCGAGGGGATCCACCGCAAGCATACCCACCCTTCTGGACCGAGCGAGGAAACACCCAGTGGGCATGATCCAGTTCTTGTGTCGCGGGTCCACACGACACGACGGTGATGCCACGGGACGGGGGCCGAGGCGTCGGTTGCAATTAGAATCCACCCGCCGGTGATTTAGGACGCAATCAATCGCAGTTGATGTGGCATTAATCGCAATTCATGTGCGCTACTAGCCGTCAACCGATTATTGCAGGTCGCTTATGATTCTGATTCAGTTTCTTCCTTTATTCGATTGATCTTCTTCCTTTAGTCGATGCGCATCTATATAATCTCCACCATGCTACTCCTTCCCCTCCCTACCTGGCAATGTCACCTCTGCTAACCATGTTTCTCACCGGGTTGCCGCTGCAAAGTTATCACCTCTCCTTCCTCACATCTTCCATCCAGTTGCTACTACTACTGAGTCATATCCCTTCTGATTGATACTGCAGGTGTTCTCCCATCTCAGTTGAGGTATTGGAACTGCCGAACTGGTTCTTGTGGTTAGTTAGGTTGCCCCCAGGTTAGTATAAATGTACTCACATATCTCATCTTATTATCCATGTATGTGTGCCCACGATTTTCCAGAGTCTCAAACACTGCTACTATTGACTATTGTTGAGGATAAGCTCTGAACAAGATATACGATTTACTGATTCACACTAATTACATGTGGCTGTAGGACTTACAGCACCTCTTCTTCCTTACATCAAGACAAGTTGTTTCTTGGATGAAGCCGGTAGGAATAGCATAGGGCTGTAATTGAAAGTCACTTCAACAGTTAACATATTTGTATTGCTGAAACAAATCAGTATTAGTTGAATTTGGTCCATCCAATACTCCGTTACTGGAATTGGATCTGAAAATATAAGTTTAGCTCTAACAATTGGTTCATGTAAATTCATGGAGGATGGTGCATGAGATGTTGATGTGGATGTGACGTAGGGTTATGGCAGGACGTGATCTAAGCGCTTGTTTTGATATTACTGGCCACTGGATGGCACCGTTTCTGTATATTATATGGTCTGTTAATTTGTTGTTGGTGTGTAATCATGAGTATCTCTGTGGTGGAAATAAGTTACTGCTATATAATTTTGGTGTTCCATATAGCTACCGATCACAAATATTGATCAAATACTATAGGCTCAGTGCAAGCTTTAAGAGTCTGCGATGACATGCTATGTTCATAAATTAAACTGCCTTAATTGTATCCTCAGTTTTTCTTCTCATCCCCATTTTTATGTTAGCTGGTGAATATTTATACCATACCTTGTTGCACTGAAACTTAAACCTGTATTTTCTACAGCAAAGGTTTAGAAATTGATTGAACCAAACAATCATTAGAATTTACTATGCATTTGAGATCCTCCCTAAAAAATGCAAGATTGATTCGCAGTTGTGAATGACTATTCATGGTGTGTATTAATTCACTTCTATTTTTCTCATGTTCAGATATATTGAGAGCCATATTTTTCATTCTGCGTAGTCCTAAATTATTTCTTGATTTATCTTTCAGTATATATTTGCTTTTGCATATTGCTAGATTATAAAGGTCATGTTCCTTTAAATATTTTTGACAGTTATTATCATTCTATTGTAAAAATAGATAAGTACGCGCCCTATTGGTAAGCTACAGGTCTCGCCAGGCACACAACAATCACGAATCTGACAGTAACGTACATTCCGCTTTGGTCGAAAATCCCAGTGCAAAAACTGACCATAAAATTCTCACCATATTATGCACAGCCATACTAGCCTATGCATGTGCAATTGTGCTCTCTAGCCGTAGAACTACCAACTGAGGAGACAGTGTAGTGTACAACAGTACTTGCCACTACATAATGTATACTGGTTCGTATGATCACCAGCACTGGCATTATTCATCAGGGGATTCCCTTCATTCTGGACATTTCTTTTATCTATCAGTAGGTGTTGTTGCTTCACTTGCAGCGGCGAAGATGCATTCGACAAGAAAAGGCTAGGTGCATTAGGCTCACCTAATTCTTCTTTGTTGCCGCGTGGCGACCTTTCACGTAGAGGCGCGTGAAGACTTACTTAATGCACCATGTATACAATCTACAATTACAATTTATGTTCCATATTAGGTATTTATATTTTATGCTTATTATTCATCTTAACAATACTCATTAGTTATATTACCTACATATGGTGTTGTTTATGTTGGCATACAAGGCAATTTGTATATATGTCAACCTTGCTTTTACGACCATGTATATGCAAGTTTTTCCCCAGTACTTACTAATATAAGGTTATGGTTTCTGTAAACTTAATATGTTTCGTATGACCATGTATTTACAAAAATCTACTATTTTATTGTACAAATAGATGAGCGCAGCAACGCGCGCCATCAACGATCTAGTGAGTAAATAATTTGGAGGAATAGACAGTAAATTACGTGTATGTTGCACGTACAAGAGTAAAAAATCCCGTTAGGACTAACTAGGGCGACTAATAAATTACTAGGAAGTAGTAACAAGCCTTGTTCAGATCACTAGCGATCGATACAACTATTGAAAAAAGTCAATTAAAAGGCTAAATCGGTCGAGAGTGGATGAACTCAATCGAACTAGATAATAAGGCAAGGAGATAAAGTTATCGGCCGAGAGGGTTAGTTACCGTGATGCCGTCGAGCTCGGCTAATGTCGAGGCACCGCCAACGGCGGGCGTGCAACTGACGGAGGGGCCGCTTGCTGGCGAGGTGCCGGCCGGCGTACACCCGGTTGCACTAAGCTCCAATGCCCGTGCCGGCTCCGGAGACACGAATACCGCCTCCGCCGGAGACACCAATGGCGCCGCCTGCGCGTTGTGCGAGTTGCTGGCCGTGAAGCTGGGAATCGGGGGCGGCCCCTGATTAATTACCAAGCACAATAGTATTCATGATTATTAACAAGCATAATATCTATGTTTTCGTTCTCTCCACCTCTACTATTTTTTGGTTGTGCTTGGTTGTGGATGAACTCGATCGAACTAGATAATAAGGATTAATTCAGAACTACTTACAGAAACGGGCCGGCAAGAGATCTCGACTCTAGGTAGAGATATGGGATCAACAGCAGCTAGCTCCCATATCTTACAGCGTGAACTCGATCGATCAAGGCGTACGCAGAGGCAGCTGCGACGATCAATCCAGACGTGAAACTGGGGATCGATCGATGTGTTTATGTATCGCCACGACTCACGCCCACGCGTAGGTATAGGAATTCATCTGCTGGTTCCTTCCAAGGCAAGGCGCGCTACGGCGCAAGGCAATTTTCCAATCGGCGCTTTCCCTTCTTTCTTCCTTTTTCTTTTTTTCTTTTTGAAAAGCGGAGCTTTCCAGTTTTGAGACTGCCTGGACCAGAAAACTGCTCAGCTCTACTCTTCGCCCTGAACTTATGCTATCGCCTGGGGCTTGGGTTGGGTTTAAGCAACACGTCATGCAAATACAAGGCTGCCAGAAGACATGCCGGCTCTCTGTTTATTCTATGATACGAGACACGGACCTAGAGATTGTCACAGTGTACATCAATAGAGAGAGATTGATCCAGAACGTGGTTGTTTTACACTTAAGCACACTGCAACCACAATGATCAAGTTAGCAAACACATCAGTTCAAAGTTCCATCAAAACTTATAGCGGAATTTCTCTCTCTTTTCTGAAACTTGCACACCAGCAAATGCACCTATTCATATCCGTGGCAGCACTTCCTACACCACCACTAGTATTAACTGTTGGGAAACCGGCCCACATCGTGGGAGCCGGCGGCTACGTGCAAAGCGCACGGGATAGCCTCTTCCGGTTCCACACTTTACGTTACGTGGGTACTTATCTCTTGACCCCCTATCCCTATATAAATAAACGAGAAGCAATCATTATAACAATTAATCATTGATTAATAAAGATAGTCCCCTCCATACCTTTCTTGTGTTCATCTACTTTTACGTGTTCGACTACTATGTCTACGGCGCTCGCTCTCGCTCCGCAACCTCGGACCGGACTCGCCGATGGAGTTGCGGAGCACGTTATCAGCACGCTTCGCTCCACCAACTCTCCATCAAGCCTGCGTCAATCCTGTATCAAGCAGGCTTTCATCATTCACGCGGAGTTATAAGATCCGATCTCTCTCTAGCAAAAATGGATTGCTCATGTCATCACGATTCGGTTTTTGTGATTAATCTATTTTTCGGATTTAATCTACCTATGGTGTGGATCTTCCTCCCAAGAACTGGCTGACGTATACGTCGTTGACCAATGTCGATGTTCTTGGATTAAGAGGACTTGTTGACTGCACTATACGGGAGTCGGTATAGATCGTGATCCAGATGGTGACGGTACCGCCGCAAAAGCACCAGATGTGCCATGCACCGTCGGGGTTCCGGATGAACGCGACGAAGACCTGCATCCCGAGGCCGACGTCCAGATGACGCCGTGCCAAGCCATCGACGGCGTCGCCATGGCCCTGCTGGCCGTTCCCGTGCCCGTTGCATGCTCGTGCCGCCGCGCACAAGTGCCGTGCTGGCCGCCGTCGCCACGCGCCGTAGCCATCGCCGGCCGCGACCCTGCTGGTCGCGCATGCCAGCCGCTGACTGCCCGCCGCCGCACGCGGTGGCGCGCCCGTATCCTCTGCTGGCCGCGACCCCGCTGGTCGCATGCGCCGCGCCGCGTCTTGCTGACGCCGCACCCCGATGGTCGCAACCCCCGCGTCCTGCTGCCGCTGCCGCCTCGTGCTGACGCCCGCCCCGCCGCGCCGCGCCCCGCTAGCCGGCTCGGCGGCAGCCGCCGCCACATTGCTCGGGCGCTAGGGCAACCCTAGCGTTGTGCCTTTGGAGGGCAATGCAACGCCTGGGCCGGCCTGACGCGGGTTGCTGGACCTGTATGGGCCGTGGCCATGAGGACATAAAAAAAGAGAGAGGGAGGGGCCGGCTGCTGCACACTATATGGGCCGACGACTCATTTTTGGCCTGCAGCCGAACCAACGAGCCGGAGTGCACGCGCGCGCTATTCTGTACATTTTAGCCCCTGCAGTTTTCTACTTTTACGCGTATTTTATTTCTGCTATAATATTTCGGGTAGAAGCTCCTGAAACGGTATGTTTTCACTAAAATGCTACTTTAGGCTTAAAAATATTTTGGGAACTCAATTTTTGGGCTATTTTTCACGTAAGAAATGCGCTTAACATGCTATTTTTTTGTAAACATGTTTTATTGAATGATTATACTACTGTAGATTAATTGTTTAGCACTCTTAATCATTAAATAAGTCATATAAGAACATGTTTTAAATAATGGAACATCATTTTTATGTGTTCAAAATGCCCCATACAAATGTGTGTTCAAAATACATCATTCAAAGCTACATCATCAATTTTCAACCCTTTCTGACTTTATTTGGTATTTTTCATGCATTTACTGATTTTTTGAGCTAAATGACCCTGAAACTGAAAAGCACTATAAATAAATTCTGAAAAGGTTGAAAGTTGGCATGGTATCATCATTTCACCCACATAGCATGTTCTAAAAAGTTGAGAGTGTTACGAAAAAAACTGGATACACTTCGTGTGCAAAATGCACAGTCTCTTTCGAAGTATCAGAGTTTCGAACGAAAATCATCTGTTACAAAGAGATTTCATTTTTTTGAACTTATTTGAACTCCAGACTTTTTGTGTGTTCAAAATGCACCATTCAAAGCCACATCATCAATTTTCAACCCTTTCTGACTTCATTTGCTATTTTCATGGATTTACTCATTTTTTTTACCTAAATGACACTGAAACTGAAAAGCACTACAAATGAACTCTGAAAAGGTTAAAAGTTGGCATGGTATCATCATTTCACCCACATAGCATGTTCTAAAAAATTGAGCGGGTTACGACAACAACTGGATGCACTTGTGTAAAATGGACAATCTCTTTCGAATTATCAGGGTTTTGGACGAAAACTCATCTATTACAAAGGGATTTCATTTTTTTGTACTTATTTGAACCCCAGACTTTTGTGTGTTTAAAATGCACCATTCAAAGCCACATCATCAATTTTCAACCCTTTGTGACTTCATTTGCTATTTTTCATGCATTTACTGATTTTTTTGGACCTAATGACCCTGAAATTAAAAAACACTTCAAATGAACTCTGAAAAGGTTAAAAGTTGGCATGGTATTGTCATTTCACCCACATAGCATGTGCTAAAAAGTTGAGAGGGTTGCGACAAAAACTGGATGCTTCGTGTGCAAAATGGACAATCTTTTTCGAAGTATCAGGGTTTCGGACGGAAACTCATCTGTTACAAAGGGATTTCATTTTTTGTACTTATTTGAACTCTAGACTTTTTTGTGTGTTCAAAATGCACCATTCAAAGTCACATCATCAATTTTCAACCATTTCTGACTTCATTTGCTATTTTTCATGCATTTACTGATTTCTTTGAGCTAAATGACCATGAAATTGAAAATCACTTCAAATGAACTCTGAAAAGGTTGAAAGTTGGCATGGTTTCATCATTTAACCCACATAGCATGTTCTAAAAATTTGAAAGGGTTACGGCAAAAACTGGATGCACTTCGTGTGCAAAACGGACAATCTCTTTCGAAGTATCAAGGTTTCGGACGAAAACTCATGTGTTACGTACAAAGGGTTTCATCATCACATTAAAACAAAGTTCGGTAGTGATCGAATGTTATTATTAAAAAAATAAATACATAAAGTTTATAAATAGTTCTCATTGAAGAACATATAGCTCCCTAGAGCATCTAATTAAATCATACACTGAAACTATGTGAAACATTTCAATGCAACAACTGTTGGGGAACGTTGCAGAAAATTAAAATTTTTCCTACGGTTTCACCAAGATCCATCTATGAGTTCATCTAAGCAACGAGTCATGGGAGAGAGTTTACATCTACATACCACTTGTAGATCACGTGCGGAAGCTTGCAAGAGGATGGTGACGATGGAGTCGTACTCGACGTGATTCGAATCACCGATGTCCAAGTGCTGAACGGACAACACCTCCGCGTTCAACACACGTACGAGACGGGAGACATCTCCTCCTTCTCGATCCAGCAAGGGGGAAGGAGAGGTTGAGGAAGCTCGCTCCAACGGCAGCACGACGACGTGGTGGTGTTGGTGCAGCAGTACTCCGACAGGGCTTCGCCAAGCGCTTAACGAAGGAGGAGAGGTGTTGGGGAGGGGAGGGGCTGCGCCTTGGAGATGTGTACAGCAGCCCTCCCCCCACCCCTCTATTTATAGTGGAAGGGGCAAGGGGGGCCGACCCCTCTAGATGGGATCTAGAGGGGGGGCGGCGGCCAGGGAGGGGAGGCTTGCCCCCCAAGCAAGGGGGGCGCCCCCCTTAGGGGTTTCCCCCCAACCATAGGCGCATGGGCCCAAGGTGGGGGGCGCGCCCAGCCCTCCAGGGGCTGGCTCCCTCCCCTTTGCGGCCCATGTGGCCCTCCGGGAGGGGTGGCCCCTCCCGGTGGACCCCCGGAACCCCTCCGGTGGTTCCGGTACATTACCGATAGACCCCCAAAACTTTTCGGTGTGCGTATGACAACTTCCCATATATAAAACTTCACCTCCGGACCATTCCGGAACTCCTTGTGACGTCCGGGATCTCATCCGGGACTCCGAACAACATTCGGTAGTCACATACTAGTCTTCCTAATAACCCTAGCGTCACCGAACCTTAAGTGTGAAGACCCTACGAGTTCGGGAGACATGCAGACATGACCGAGACGACTCTCGGGCAATAACCAACAGCGGGATCTGGATACCCATGTTGGCTCCCACATGCTCCTCGATGATTTCATCGGTTGAACCACGATGTCGAGGATTCGATCAAACCCTGTATACAATTCCCTTTGTCAATCGGTACGCTACTTGCCCGAGACTCGATCGTTGGTATCCCAATACCTTGTTCAGTCTCGTTACCGGCAAGTCACTTTACTCGTACCATAATGCATGATCCCGTGGCCAACACCTTGGTCACCTTGAGCTCATTATGATGATGCATTGCCGAGTGGGCCCAGAGATACCTCTCCGTTATACGGAGTGACAAATCCCAGTCTCGATCCGTGTCAACCCAACAGACATTTTCGGAGATACCTGTAGTGCACCTTTATAGTCACCCAGTTACGTTGTGACGTTTGATACACCCAAAGGACTCCTACGGTATCCGGGAGTTACACGATCTCATGGTCGAAGGAAGAGATACTTGACATTGGCAAAGCTCTAGCAAACGAACTACACGATCTTTGTGCTATGCTTATGATTGGGTCTTGTCCATCACATCATTCTCCTAATGATGTGATCCCGTTATCAATGACATCCAATGTCCATAGCCAGGAAACCATGACTATCTGTTGATCACAACGGGCTAGTCAACTAGAGGCTCACTAGGGACATATTGTGGTTTATGTATTCACACGTGTATTACGATTTCCGGATAATACAGTTATAGCATGAATAAAGGACAATTATCATGAACAATGAAATATAATAATACTTTTATTATTGCCTCTAGGGCATATTTCCAACAGTCTCCCACTTGCACTAGAGTCACCAATCTAGTTACATTGTGATGAATCGAACACCCATAGAGTTCTGGTGTTGATCATGTTTTGCTCGCGAGAGAAGTTTAGTCAACGGATCTGCGACATTCAGATCCGTATGCACTTTGCAAATTTCTACGTCTGCATCTTGAACATTTTCACGGATGGAGTTGAAACGACGCTTGATGTGCCTGGTCTTCTTGTGAAACCTGGGCTACTTGGCAAGGGCAATAGCTCCAGTGTTGTCACAGAAGAGTTTGATCGGCCCCGACACATTGGGTATGACTCCTAGGTCGGTGATGAACTCCTTCACCCAAATCGCTTCATGCGCTGCCTCCGAGGCTGCCATGTACTCCGCTTCACACGTAGATCCCGCCACGACGCTCTGCTTGCAGCTGCACCAGCTTACTGCTCCACCATTCAACATATACACGTATCCGGTTTGTGACTTAGAGTCATCCAGATCTGAGTCGAAGCTAGCGTCGACGTAACCCTTTATGACGAGCTCTTCGTCTCCTCCATAAACAAGAAACATGTCCTTTGTCCTTTTCAGGTACTTCAGGATATTCTTGACCGCTGTCTAGTGTTCCTTGCCGGGATTACTTTGGTATCTTGCTACCAAACTTACGGCAAGGTTTACATCAGGTCTGGTACACAGCATGGCATACATAATAGATCCTATGGCTGAAGCATAGGGGATGACACTCATCTCTTCTTTATCTTTTGCCGTGGTCGGTGACTGAGTCGAGCTCAATCTCACACCTTGTAACATAGGCAAGAACCCTTTCTTGGACTGATCCATTTTGAACCTTTTCAAAATCTTATCAAGGTATGTGCTTTGTGAAAGACCTATGAGGCGTCTCGATCTATCTCTATAGATCTTGATGCCTAATATATAAGCAGCTTCTCCAAGGTCCTTCATTAAAAAACACTTATTCAAGTAGGCTTTATTGCTGTCCAGAAGTTTTGTATCATTTCCCATCAAGAGTATGTCGTCTACATATAATATGAGAAATGCTACAGAGCTCCCACTCACTTTCTTGTAAACGCAGCCTTCTCCATAAGTCTGCATAAACCCAAACGCTTTGATCATCTCATCAAAGTGAATGTTCCAACTCCGAGATGCTTGCACCAGTCCATAAATGGATCGATTGAGCTTGCATACTTTGTTAGCGTTCTTAGGATCGACAAAACCTTCCGGCTGCATCATATACAGCTCTTCCTTAAGATGTCCGTTAAGGAAAGCCGTTTTGAGGTCCATCTGCCATATCTCATAATCATAGTATGCGGCAATTGCTAACATGATTCGGACGGACTTCAACTTCGCTACGGGAGAGAATGTCTCGTCGTAGTCAATCCCTTGAACTTGTCGATAACCCTTAGCGACAAGCCGAGCTTTACAGATGGTAACATTTCCATCCGCGTCCGTCTTCTTCTTAAAAATCCATTTGTTTTCTATCGCTCGCCGATCATCGGGCAAGTCTGTCAAAGTCCATACTTTGTTTTCATACATGGATTCTATCTCGGATTTCATGGCTTCAAGCCATTTGTTGGAATCTGGGCCCGCCATCGCTTCTTCATAGTTCGAAGGTTCACCGTTGTCTAACAACATGATTTCTAGGACAGGGTTGCCGTACCACTCTGGTGCGGAACGTGTCCTTGTGGACCTACGAAGTTCAGTAGCAACTTGATCCGAAGTACCTTGATCATCATCATTGTTTTCCTCTTCAGTTGATGTGGGCATCACAGGAACATTTTCCTGAGCTGCACCACTTTCCCGTTCGAGAGGTAGTACTTCATCGAGTTCTACTTTCCTCCCACTTACTTCTTTCGAGAGAAACTCTTTTTCCAGAAAGCATCCGTTCTTGGCAACAAAGATCTTGCCCTCGGATCTTAAGTAGAAGGTATACCCGACAGTTTCCTTAGGGTATCCTATGAAGACGCATTTTTCCGACTTGGGTTCGAGCTTTTCAGGTTGAAGTTTCTTGACATAAGCATCGCATCCCCAAACTTTTAGAAACGACAGCTTAGGTTTCTTTCCGAACCATAATTCATACGGTGTCGTCTCAACGGATTTAGACGGTGCCCTATTTAAAGTGAATGTAGCTGTCTCTAGAGCGTATCCCCAAAATGATAGCGGTAAATCGGTAAGAGACATCATAGACCGCACCATATCTAATAGAGTGCGATTACGACGTTCAGACACACCGTTTCGCTGAGGTGTTCCAGGCAGCGTGAGTTATGAAACGATTCCACATTTCCTTAAGTGTGTGCCAAATTCGTGACTTAAGTATTCTCCTCCACGATCTGATCGTAGGAACTTTATCTTTCGGTCACGTTGATTCTCTACTTCATTCTGAAATTCCTTGAACTTTTCAAAGGTTTCAGACTTGTGTTTCATTAAGTAGACATACCCATATCTACTTAAGTCATCAGTGAGAGTGATAACATAACGATATCCTCCGCGAGCCTCAATGCTCATTGGACCGCACACATCAATATGTATGATTTCCAACAAGTTGGTTGCTCGCTCCATTGTTCCGGAGAACGGAGTCTTGGTCATTTTGCCCATGAGGCATGGTTCGCATGTGTCAAACGATTCATAATCAAGAGACTCTAAAAGTCCATCAGCATGGAGCTTCTTCATGCGCTTGACACCAATGTGACCAAGGTGGCAGTGCCACAAGTATGTGGGACTATCGTTATCAAATTTACATCTTTTGGCATCCACACTATGAACATGTGTAATATTACGCTCGAGATTCATTAAGAATAAACCATTGACCATCGGAGCATGACCATAAAACATATCTCTCATATAAATCGAACAACCATTATTCTCGGACTTAAATGAGTAGTCATCTCGTATCAAACGAGATCCAGATACAATGTTCATGCTCAAACTTGGCACTAAATAACAATTATTAAGGTTCATAACTAATCCCGTGGGTAAATGTAGAGGCAGCGTGCCGACGGCGATCACATCGACTCTGGAACCATTCCCGACGCGCATCGTCACCTCGTCCTTCGCCAGTCTCCGTTTATTCCGCAGCTCCTGCTGTGAGTTACAAATATGAGCAACGGCACCGGTATCAAATACCCAGGAGTTACTACGAGTACTGGTAAGGTACACATCAATTACATGTATATCAAATATACCTTTGGTGTTGCCGGCCTTCTTATCCGCTAAGTATTTGGGGCAGTTCCGCTTCCAGTGACCCTTCCCCTTGCAATAAAAGCACTCAGTCTCAGGCTTGGGTCCATTCTTTGACTTCTTCCTGGTAACTGGCTTACCGGGCGCGGCAACATCCTTGCCGTCTTTCTTGAAGTTCTTCTTGCCCTTGCCCTTCTTGAACTTAGTGGTCTTATTGACCATCAACACTTGATGTTCTTTCTTGATTTCAGCCTCTGCTGACTTCAGCATCGAGAACACTTCAGGAATGGTCTTCACCATCCCCTGCATGTTGTAGTTCATCACAAAGCTCTTGTAGCTTGGTGGGAGCGACTGGAGGATTCTGTCAATGACCGCCTCATCTGGGAGGTTAATGTTCAGCTGGGTCATACGGTTGTGCAACCCAGACATCTTTAGGATGTGCTCACTGACAGAACTGTTTTCCTCCATCTTACAACTGTAGAACTTGTCGGAGACATCATATCTCTCGACCCGAGCATGAGCTTGGAAAACTAGTTTCAGCTCTTCGAACATCTCATATGCTCCGTGATGCTCAAAACGCTTTTGGAGCCCCGGTTCTAAGCTGTAAAGCATGCCGCACTGAACGAGGGAGTAATCATCAGCACGAGCTTGCCAAGCGTTCATAACGTCTTGGTTCTCTGGGACGGGAGCATCACCTAGCGGTCCTTCTAGGACATATTGCTTCCTGGCAGCTATGAGGATGATCCTCAGGTTCCGGACCCAGTCCGTATAGTTGCTGCCATCATCTTTCAGCTTGGTTTTCTCTAGGAACGCGTCGAAGTTCATGTTGACATTAGCGTTGGCCATTTGATCTACAAGACATATTTGCAAAGGTTTTAGACTAAGTTCATGATAATAAAGTTCTAATCAAATTATGAACTCCCACTCAGATTAGACATCCCTCTAGTCATCTAAGTGTTTACACGATCCGAGTCGACTAGCCCGTGTCCGATCATCACGTGAGACGGACTAGTCATCGTCGGTGAACATCTCCATGTTGATCGTATCTTCCATACGACTCGTGTTCGACCTTTCGGTCTCCGTGTTCCGAGGCCATGTCTGTACATGCTATGCTCGTCAAGTTAACCCTAAGTGTTTTTGCTGTGTAAAACTGTCTTACACCCGTTGTATGTGAACGTAAGAATCCATCACACCCGATCATCACGTGGTGCTTAGAAGCGACGAACTGTAGCAACGGTGCACAGTTAGCGGAGAACACTTCTTGAAATTTTTTGTAAGGGATCATCTTATTTACTACCATCGTCCTAAGTACACAAGATGCATAAACATAATAAACATCACATGCAATTATATAGTTGTGACATGATATGGCCAATATCATATAGCTCCATTGATCTCCATCTTCGGGGCTCCGTGATCATCTTGTCACCGGCTTGACACCATGATCTCCATCATCGTGTCTTCATGAAGTTGTCACGCCAACGACTACTTCTACTTCTATGGCTAACGCGTTTAGCAATAAAGTAAAGTAGTTTACATGGTGTTCTTCAATGACACGCAGGTCATACAAAAAATAAAGACAACTCCTATGGCTCCTGCCGGTTGTCATACTCATCGACATGCAAGTCGTGAATCCTATTACAAGAACATGATTTCATACATCACAATTCATCATTCATCACAACTTCTGGCCATATCACATCACATGATCAATCGCTGCAAAAACAAGTTAGACGTCCTCTAATTGTTGTTGCATCTTTTACGTGGCTGCAATTGGGTTCTAGCAAGAACGTTTTCTTACCTACGAATAACCACAGCGTGATTTTGTCAACTTCTATTTACCCTTCATAAGGGCCCTTTTCATCGAATCTGCTCCAACTAAAGTGGGAGAGACAGACACCCG
The DNA here is from genome assembly GCA_963921465.1 of Triticum timopheevii. Classification (NCBI taxonomy): domain Eukaryota; kingdom Viridiplantae; phylum Streptophyta; class Magnoliopsida; order Poales; family Poaceae; genus Triticum; species Triticum timopheevii. The sequence goes on from OY997274.1 coordinate 80,097,688, forward strand.
CCAGCCACCTTATGCAACTAGTGCATGTCAATCGGTGGAACCGGTCTCACGTAAGCGTATGTGTAAGGTTGGTCCGGGCCGCTTCATCCCACAATACCGCTGAAGCAAGAAAAGACTAGTAGAGGCAAGCAAGTTGACAAGATCCACGCCCACAACAAAATTGTGTTCTACTCGTGCATTAGAGAACTACGCATAGACCTAGCTCATGATGCCACTATTGGGGAACGTTGCAGAAAATTAAAAATTTTCCTACGGTTTCACCAAGATCCATCCATGAGTTCATCTAAGCAACGAGTCATGGGAGAGAGTTTGCATCTACATACCACTTGTAGATCACATGCGGAAGCTTGCAAGAGGATGGTGATGATGGAGTCGTACTCGACGTGATTCGAATCACCGATGTCCAAGTGCTGAACGGACAGCACCTCCGCGTTCAACACACGTACGGGAACGGAGACGTCTCCTCCTTCTTGATCCAGCAAGGGGGAAGGAGAGGTTGAGGAAGCTCGCTCCAACGGCAGCACGACGGCGTGGTGGTGTTGGTGCAGCAGTACTCCGACAGGGCTTCGCCAAGCGCTTAACGGAGGAGGAGAGGTGTTGGGGAGGGGAGGGGCTGCGCCTTGGAGATGTGTACAGCAGCCCTCCCCCACCCCTCTATTTATAGGGGAAGGGGTAAGGGGGGCCGACCCCTCTAGATGGGATCTAGAGGGGGGGCGGCGGCCAGGGAGGGGAGGCTTGCCCCCCAAGCAAGGGGGCGCCCCCCTTAGGGTTTCCCCCCCAACCCTAGGCGCATGGGCCCAAGGTGGGGGGCGCGCCCAGCCCTCCAGGGGCTGGTTCCCTCCCCTTTGCGGCCCATGTGGCCCTCCGGGAGGGGTGGCCCCCCCGGTGGACCCCCGGAAACCCTCCGGTGGTCCCGGTACATTACCGATAGACCCCCGAAACTTTTCGGTGTCCGTATGACAACTTCCCATATATAAAACTTCACCTCCGGACCATTCCGGAACTCCTCGTGACGTCCGGGATCTCATCCGGGACTCCGAACAACATTCGGTAGTCACATACTAGTCTTCCTAATAATCCTAGCGTCACCGAACCTTAAGTGTGAAGACCCTACGGGTTCGGGAGACATGCAGACATGACCGAGACGACTCTCGAGCAATAACCAACAGCGGGATCTGGATACCCATGTTGGCTCCCACATGCTCCTCGATGATTTCATCGGTTGAACCACGATGTCGAGGATTCGATCAAACCCTGTATACAATTCCCTTTGTCAATCGGTACGTTACTTGCCCGAGACTCGATCGTTGGTATCCCAATACCTTGTTCAGTCTCGTTACCGGCAAGTCACTTTACTCGTACCGTAATGCATGATCCCGTGGCCAACACCTTGGTCACCTTGAGCTCATTATGATGATGCATTACCGAGTGGGCCCAGAGATACCTCTTCGTCATACGGAGTGACAAATCCCAGTCTCGATCCGTGTCAACCCAACAGACACTTTCGGAGATACCTGTAGTGCACCTTTATAGTCACCCAGTTACGTTGTGACGTTTGATACACCCAAAGCACTCCTACGGTATCCGGGAGTTACACGATCTCATGGTCGAAGGAAGAGATACTTGACATTGGCAAAGCTCTAGCAAACGAACTACACGATCTTTGTGCTATGCTTATGATTGGGTCTTGTCCATCACATCATTCTCCTAATGATGTGATCCCGTTATCGATGACATCCAATGTCCATAGCCAGGAAACCATGACTATCTGTTGATCACAACGGGCTAGTCAACTAGAGGCTCACTAGGGACATATTGTGGTCTATATATTCACACGTGTATTACGATTTCCGGATAATACAGTTATAGCATGAATAAAAGACAATTATCATGAACAATGAAATATAATAATACTTTTATTATTGCCTCTAGGGCATATTTCCAACAACAACATATGCGATTATAATCCCAACTAAGCTAACAATTGATCCAACAGCATAATGATACCAAGCCTCAGTATGAATGGCATATTTTTTAATCTTTCTAAACTTCAGGTGCATTTTATCCATCTTGATCTTGTGATCATCGACGATATCCGCAACATGCAACTCCAATGGCATCTTCCTCCTCCTCAATTCTATTCAATTTTTCTTCAAGTAATCATTTTATTTTTCAACTAAATTTAATCTCTCGACAAGAGGGTCGGTTGGAGTTACAGATTCACATACCTCCTAGATAAAACATTTATGTCACGTTGATCGGCATAATTGTCATAAACATTAAATGAAAGAAATAGTTATAGAAGATAGTATATACCACATCCAAATAATAGACAGGACGAGGGCCAATGAGGGTGGATACCAAAACCATCGCACTATATAATAACAAACAATAATAAAAGTATGAAAATTATACAAGTAGCATTCTAAATCATACAAGTAAGATTTTTCTCTTTTAGAAAGAAGATAAGAATAAGAGGCTCACCACGGTGGTGTTGGCAACGAGATCGGCGTGGGGGATCGACGACGGTGAGGATGGGGACAGGACAGGACGGACCGCCAAAGCTAGACAAATCTTGAGGAAAATGGAGTTTGGACAAGGAACTTCGAGAGGAGAAAGCTTATAAAGTGTGACTCGGGCATTTCATCGAACACCTCATGTGCATAGGAGGTGAGCTAGACCACCACAAAGCTCTCCCACGGGCGGCCAAAAAAATAGAGCAGTGCACTGCTCTGCTCGCGGGCAGGGGGTATATATAGGCCTCTATTTGGTCCCGGCTACAGACACCAACTGGGACTAAAGGTTGTGGGCCAGGACCGAGGCCCATTGGTCCCGAATCGTGTCTGGAACCGGGACCAAAGGGGTTAGACGAACCGGGACCATTGGCCCCCGAGGCCCGGCCGGCCCCCTGGTCTCAAGAACCGGGACCAATGGCAGCATTAGTCCCCGTTCGTATGAAAACCGGGATTAATGCCCTCTTCAGGTCGGGACCAAAGCCCTGTTTTCTACTAGTATGATTGTTTGGATGTGGTGAACCTCTGGTCTTTGCGCTGCAATACTCTGTTGCTGCACCTATCATTCAGGAAATTTGGGAGTTAGCTGTTGTTTTTGCTTCTTTTTCTGTTGAACATTTTAGGAGATCTGAAAATGTTCCTGCTGATATTTGTGCAAAGCGTGCTAGCACTTTCACCGGAACGGATAGTTGGCTAGATTTCAGCCCGGGCTTCCTAGCTCCTAGCTTGTTGGTGGATTGTAATCGGATGTTGATTTCATAATAAAGCTCACATAGTTCGATGCAAAAATAATGTTGACCCCATGAGCCCATTTTGATCTGTGACGGAATTTCTAGATCCATCACAGATTTAAGCCAGTCTTCGAACTGTTTCAAAGAACGTCATCAAAAACCCATCATCGATTAACAACTTTCTTGAATGGTAGTTCACACTATCGATGGCGAGTACTTCTGTCTATCTTTGTCACATGCATTCCGGTATTGTACCAGAGTATAGTAAATCAAAGTTTTGCTCTTCATATATTTAGGAGCGAGTGAGCAATCTTCGACTAAGGACCGGGTCTCTTAACAGCTTTTGTTATCAAAGCCATTATTAGAATTTAGAAAGGAGAATCAATCTAGGGAGTAATACAATAGCAAACATGCAAACCGTCACCATGCGCACATGCATCCTATGGGAAGCTTTATGGTTGTGTGACTCGATCCGTAGGTCAGTGATTATCCTACAATAATTGTAAGGGAAGCCAGGCGTATAATGGGACATCTATTGTCAAGTGCCCTTTTTGGGTGCCACGGCCTCAATAGCTTCTCCGAGAGGCCACGCCGCTTCAATGAAGTACTCCCCATGCTTCACCTTCTCCACGAGTGTAATATTCTTGGTGGGCTCCAAACCTGCAAGTAAATCTTTAAACACTTTTTCTTCTAATATACTCATGTTTGTAGGTAGTAGTGGTAGAGAAACTCACCGAACCCATCGACGAGCAAGGAGTATTGATAGACGAGGTCCATGCAAACGTAGGGTACGTCACGGACCTTGGGGTACTTAACCTTCACTTCTTTCAAGCTCATTCTACATAACTTCTGGGCAACAGCTCTGAAAGCCGCTGGGGTAGATGTCCCGCTTGGAGCATCGCTGTCGATGAGGCCAACCTGTCAAGGACCGATGGAGATCGACAAAGACAAGTTCAGATCTTGCAGCTGGAGTACATATATGATATATCCAAATTAATTTTCCTAGCTAGCTAATTCAAGGGTCTTCAAGTAATTGAACCCTACACTATTCCAAATAAATTGAATTCTAGTTTTGTCCTAAGTCAGCTTATTTAAGTTTGAACGAGATAAAAAAATATGCAACTATCTACGACATTGAATATATATAGTATGAAAATGTATTTTGTGATAATTCTAAGGAAAATAAGTGTTGATATATTCATCTATAGATGTAAGAAAAACAATATTTCAGTTAATTTAGAATGGAGGGAGTACCTGCGAGGCCATGTAGTAGAAGCTAGACGCGGCGTAGAGGTTGGCCTGGCCGGGGCCGCTCCCGCCGTTCCACACGCCGTCGAAGGTGCACTTCTTGGCTGGGCAGGGCGAGTCAAGTTTGAGTGCCTTCACCACATCACGTCTGCACTTCCCATATTGTGCACCTCCCGTTGACGCGGTAGCATTGTACTCCTCACCATTGTAGCTGTATTTGCCTTGGAGAACGAATGAAAAGACAAATAATATAGTACATCAATCAGTTATTGGGTTACTGGTTATCTCACATATATGGATGAATAGTAAGGCTACTTATACTGATCTATGACTATCGATCATATGTAGGCCACTTACCACTGAAGCCACGAAGCATGCAGTAGCTAAATGGTCCTTCCGTAGCCTTGAAGATCTCTACACGAGAAGCTAAGGCGCCGTAGCGTAAGTAGCTACAAGCACAGAAAAAAAGCCTCCCCTGATCATTTTATAATTGATATACAATATAAAGTTGCTCATATGGCTTTAGAAATCAAAAAGCAATATGCCTCTCATGAAATGATTAGATGCCTTGTATTACTTTATCTTTCTTTTCACGTACCTAACTCTTGTACATGTCCTGCGCTTTTGCTTTTAGATAAAGAAAATAAAATAAAATGCAGTGGGGCTTTGTCCTACTGGAAAAGGCCCAAAAAAGTTTGTTACAAAGTTCATTCAGCACGACAAAGGTTTCATTTGGGATGTACACCAACACCCGTTTTATTTTGTTTTGTTAAAGTACATGGATAATATTGAGTAGTTATCTGGTAAGATACACTTTCAATAATTAACCACAAAAGTAAGGCAGCACATGCAAGGTCTTGCCATATTGAACACTAGGTGATACCTTGGAAGAATGTTTTGCAATATATTCAAAAAAACTGAAAATACAAAATGATTTGTTGTGTTTAATTATTATTGTACGGTTGTAAATACTCTATTTAATAAATATAAAATAACATAGTAAACGAAAATTATCATGCATGTTTGCATGTTCAGGTGTCACTTTTCCATGCATGGTTGCATGTTGAGACGGCATGGTTGCATGTTGAAAGAAATATATTAGTAGAAACTAGCTATTTAGGTATAGAAGTACTACATATAAACCAAAGAACATTCATGCATGAGAGGGTCTTCAAACCTGTGAACATAAACGTTGTAATCTCTTCCCTTGAGATACTCTTTTGTAACATAAGGATCCTCGCCGTGAGGCACTCGTGGAGCGGCAGCAGCGGCGGCTGGAGAAATGGCATAAGCCATTTGCACAGACCCACCTCCAAGATCAATCACACCTACCGTTTTCGAGTAGTCTCCTCCCAACTTATCCAGCAGGTAATTCAGAGCAACCTACAAACACCTCATGCCATGCAAAAAGAGGTTAAACACAATGAAATGTTTGTGTTTGTATCTGATAAGAATTCATGCCACATGCATAAATTCATGTGGTGGTCGGTCGTGTGAATTATACCCATAGGTAGGATCCTTCCTGAGATCCCTCGAGAACATTGATCCACTTGGGATTGTACTGAAACTTGGTGTTAGTGTGGACAGCGCCCCTGACCTGGTCGTATCAATTCGAGAATCAATACTTAACTCGTGGTTACTATATATCCATGCGTCCTAGCTACATGCATGAGATAAATAAAAATCACAAGATCATTGAGGTAATTACCGCGTGCGTCCTAGCTACATGCATGAGATAAATATAAATCACAAGATGATCATTGAGGTAATTACCGCGTCAAGTATCTGCTTTGCTTGCTTATCTCCGATGAGCCTGAGTCCGGCCGTCGCCTGCACATTTAATTCAAGACCTGAGCGATATATCTTGACGTCAAGTAATCTTTCAATCGATAACGGTAAAAATATGAGAATTTTACATTTCCACGAATCTAGAGATGATGAGATCCACATGAACTCAAGAATATATTCTGAATATGTACCAGCCACCATAGAAATAGCAAACCAGTACTAAATTTTGCATACGTACCCCAAGTTTGATGGGAGTCGTTTTCATAAGCCTCGGAGGCACGACGCTGTTGGCCTTTTCAAGCAGTGGTTGTATGGACTTGGTAGCCTCCTTGGGCCGTCCAGCGTACGAACTCAGACCAGGATTCACCTGCAACAGAAAAACAAAAAGACTAGCTGTGAAATGAAATGATGAAGATCAACTGCGTCACCCTTACCACGCATGGGTTGTTCTTTTGATGGAGTATTTGCATAGAGCTATAGCCTATAGGCAACCAGGTACCTTGGCGAAGACCTCGATATCATCGCCGATCTTGACGAGATCCATCCGCTTGTCGAACCGGAAGACGTGCATACGCGTCCCCGTGCTACCGGCGTCCAAGATCACGGCGTACTTCCCCGGCGGCGGCGGCACCGCAGCTGTGCGCGCCTGGGCTATCTCTGCCGACGCGGCGAGGAGGGGGAGGAGAAGCGCCATGGTGGCCACCAGGTGAGCCATTGTTAACTACTGCAGTGCGTGCTGCCGGATGCCGGGCGAGTGCTCCAGTAGACAAGTTCACATGGGGCGCTAGGTTTTATATAGAGTATGAGATGGGATGGGACCCAGCTAGCAACTCGGAGTCCTTAAGTAAGTAGATTAACTGTCCTCATGCTGAACTATCTTTTTTGCCATATGTCAACGGCTCCAAGCTCATTCCCGCAGTGGGTATACGAAATTAGGAAATCCTGATGGCGTAGTATATATTAGAAGAGTTGGGAACTCTTTGCTGCGCTTTTGGAGTTATTGGATTTTCATAATTTCTTTACTCCCTCTATTTCAAAATATTAGATGCATTAGTTTTTGAAAAGCCAAACCTATTTAAGTTTAATTAAATTTGTAGAGAAATATATAAATAACGATAATATCAAACTGTGTAATTCCATTCATCATGAAATGCATTTTTCATATTTTATTTATTTAGTATTGTGAAATGTTAAAGAAATTTGTCTTTTCAATAACCCTAATACATCTTATATTTTTGGGACTGGTGGAGTATTTTGTTTGGCGAGTTGGAGAAATGATGGAGTGTGTTTTATTTTTATTTATAATACGGTGTAGAAGTATACATTTTGCCATATGGCAACGGCTCCGAGCTCATCCTATATATGTAGGCGAGTGATCCTGACTAACATATTTCTCTTAACATCTAAGCATGCCACGTCATCATACAATTATAGATGGCATAAGGCCCACCTGCTATGCATATGAAAAGTCGCACCACCACATTCGATCATCATGAAAAAAGACCCACCACCACATGCAACCATGCTTTGGAAAATATTTTTCATTCTATTATTCTATTTGTATTCAATAAATATTTTACAACTATATATAATCAAATAAAATAAGTCATATGCATTTTTCATTTTGGTCCATTATTATTAATCTAAATATTTATAGTCCCCATAATCAAATTTTGTTGAAATATATCGCATCTGATCCGCAGTAACACGCGTGGTATCATCTAGTTTTTGTAGTTGGTACGGGAAATGAGGATTTTTTTCTTTGAAAAGGAGGTTGGAGCCCTTGACCTATGCATCCAAGGATTTACACAACATATTTATCATATTAGTCAACAATGTTGACAAAATAAATCTATGAATCGACTCAAAGCTACCTTCCTGGCGACCTCTTATAGCTACACCTATAATCATATTGAGTGCCCTGACCTCACCTCCGCACACACCATCTAATCCGGTGACCGCACCAAACCGCCCAGCGGTGAGCCGGGAGCTAGACCCTCAATACGCACCGCATACACACGCTCTAGAATTCGACGCTGCCATCTTCCGCCAACCCATCTTGGATCAATGCATTGATGCTGGTTTTTATATATAGTATATATAGGAGAAACAATCAGTCCTGCACTTCCAGCAAAAAAAAAAGACAAAAAAAAGCCAGTCCTGCACAAAAAGCGTCTTCCGGTGGAAGATTCCACACATTCAACATTTCATGTCCAAGTGTCCGTGCTTTTCTTTCTGCATACAATGAGGGCATAATGTGATGGGCATCCTCCACTGCATTCCCACACAAGCTACAGGTAGGTAGCTTCATGTTCAAGCATGCGTTTTCGTCGGAACAGAATCAGTAGCCGTTGTCCACTCAATGGCACGATCTTCAGTCGGGCACTTTTGATTTCCATATCGTATTCCAGATGCCGCGGTCTCCCTCCCCAATGCTAGTTCTGGTTTAAGCATTCCGTTTCCTTTTTCAAATTCCACTTTCACAACTCCTGGTGAACTCTTGTATTCATACGAAACACACAACGCCTGTTTGCTACTACCTTTGTACCAAAATACTTGTAGTTGGGGGGCTATACAAGTTCCCCAACTACAATTATTTCGGTACAACGGGACTATTGGACTAAAACATAAAATACTGCTAACTTAAAAAACCATACCAAACAAAGAATTGAGGATAAAATTTCAATATTGATATTTTATATGCTGTCCGAAAGCTCTAGCTCGTTGTTGCGATGAACAAGATGCTTTAAACTGGTTACGAAGTAAACTCTCCGCAAAAATGTGACTTGCGGATTTTGAGAGATAAAATACTGCAGGAACTGTACATCCTGAAACACGGGGGTGTCGGTCTCGGCGTCGGTGTAGTTGGTCGTGAGTGTACGATGTGAAAGGTGATTGGGGCACCGAAAAGTTCGCACCATGCAACGATGGTCCATGATTACTCTTGCAATGTCCACACGTAACACGTTCATGCATGAATTCATGATATTTTAGTCTGTCGCACCTAAGAAAAGTTGGCCGATTAATTCCTGCTTTTGAGGCAGCATCTTATACCCAAAAGCAGATTGGTATAAACAGAATAATTAAGAGCTTAGTGGACGAAGGCCACCTGAGCTACCAGTGCATGGTGGTTCACGATTGCTCTGCCAAGGTTTTAAATTTTGAGCACTCATGGGAGACGATAAATTGGACTTCGAAGGAGTTTACAATGCATATGTAGGAGTATCTACAAGCAATATTTAAATGGCTGGACTAACTATTGAACGTTTTGAATCTGGTAACAGATACGAACAAGTAGTTTTCTTCTGAGGCCTTGTGAAGGATTGGATGATCGTGTATTGCATGCATGCGATCGGAAAAATGATGCTTAACGCATTAGAGAAACGGTACTTTTCCTTAATTATTGCATTATGCATATAGGACGAAAATGCAGCTGATAGCAGAGATTTCACCGAATTAAAAAATTCAAAATGTTTTGTACCTCAAACCGTCGCTCCGATTGAAAATTTGTTTTTACATAAAAAATCATCATGATGAGATCTTTGAAACTAAATCCCATGTTGGTCGTTTCGATTACTTTTTTCGGTCAAAAATTATCACGCCTAGACTACATAATGACTCGCACTACCTAACTTATCATAGTGTTTACACTGAAGCTACTGGGGGTATGTTTCGGCTACTTTTTTGCCTAGGAAAAAAGTGAACCATGATATTTGTAAGTTAATTATATGTCGGCAATACCACCTTCTAGCATCGGTGTCGTGCCTGGGCCGGAAGGTGAGGTCCGCATGCAGACAGGGCAAGGCCTTCTTATAAAACAAACTTTGCAGCTCGTTTCGCGCCAGGCCAATTTAGTTGTGTCTTGGGCCGGGCTGATCCCAAGTCGCCCTGTTGGGCACCTATGATTAGGTCCATGATGCGTAAAATGCCATGCTATTTACTTAGAAATTATTGGGGGTATGTTTTTCAACAACTTCTTTTCCCCGTACCTAAGTTACCATGGTGTTTGTACATAAGTTATCAGGTATTCGGTCGAATATTACCATATCAATTACACAGAGGTTATCAGAGTTAAGTTTTGAAAGAAAAAATCACCCCTAGTCAAAGTTATCACGATGTTTGTACATGAGTTATCAGCTCTGCTGTGCGTATATTATTATGATGCTATTTGCACATAAGTTATGGGCGAGGGTGGGGGGGGGGGGGGGTGATAACGGGGTCAAAAGTTATCCCAGTGTTTGTACGTGATTGTCATGAGCTGCATTCTTCCTCGTATCTCCACCCAAATAGTTCTTTCTAACATAGGCTCACCAATTTTCTCTATTTCTATGATTGCTTGGGATGAATTTTGCAAAGGAAATGATACGGCATGTTGCACCGGCCATCCCTCTAAACCCTACCACCATCTCCACCACCCGAGACCACCTGTATCCCACACTCGAATCCGTTAATCCACCGCTCCTTCTGCGCCAGCGACAACCATCCTCTGCGACTGGTGCTTCTTCTTCCTCCCGTCGTTACTTTTTCTCCATCCATCTTGTCGACCCACCTACCTCCCCATTCCTAACTGCCTGCCACCACCACCCTACAATTGGCTGGTGCTATCGCACGTTCCCCCCAACTCAGGTCGCCACCTTCACCGGTGACGACGCCAGCGATCCATCTAAACCATGCCACCATCTCCGGTGCCCGCAACCTCCCACACCCCACACTCGAGTCCATTAACCCCTTGCCTCGCCTCCGCCCCGCGACAACCCGTCGCTGCTACAATTCTTCGTCCCCTCAATGTCTACCATTTCTTTGTCCACGCTATCAACATGTCCAACCACTTGCCACCGCCATTCAGTGTCTGCAAGTGCTACCACGCGCTACCCCATCGCCCCCTATCGAGTGGAAGCCCCCGTTGAAAAAAAGAAGCAGCCTCCTCCGCCGCCAGTTAGCCCTCTAAACCATGCCACCATCTCTATCGCCCACGACCTCCTGCACCCCACACTCTAGTCCGCTAACCTCGACCTCTCCTTCCCCGCCGCTGACATGGCAAGCCACATCATCATCATCATCACATTTGGTGAGGTCCTAATGAGCCGTCGTTAGGGATGCCCATGCGTTGCCGACGATTTTACCCATCATGGTACTCATTAATGTTTGGACTGGTTTGATCGGAATACATAATAATGTAATTCATTGCATTAGAGGGAAGGCATGGCTTTTGGTGACTTAAAAGTGATCTATACTTCAAGTTTACAAATAAATAACTTTTGGGCGAGAACTTACATAAACTAAAAGGTTGTGGTCCAAGGGCATATCATTGAAACGATATAAATATGACAACTTCTGTATCAATTGCAAAGCGCTTTGCCCCTTGCAACATAATCTACACCCGACAAAGGATATTAAACAAGTTACTACATTGCAATTTGCATTTAGTAATAATTTAATGGAAGCAATTGAAAGAGGCAACTACTTAGATTATTTGGTTCATTACGGAATTATTCAGTACATTACTTAACTACCGCATTTTATAGAAATTGGCCACCATAGAAATTTTAATGCACAATGGCCGACATCAACTCTAATTAGTGTGTGAGAAAGATAACCACAAAATCTGGCAAAGAAATAGCCAAAACTAAGCCATGGCTCCTATTTTCTATTACATGATGCTTTTTACCAAAAAGTGAGGATATTTTAAGTGGTAATACTTTTATACTCTCCAAAATGGGCAATTCGTAAGCACTTCACTGACAACTCTATTACATGAAGTAAGTTTCCAATTCAAAAGTGAGCATTACTTGCTAATATTTTAACACCGCAAAGCTCAACTACATTTTTTAGGGGAATGCCATCTGGCACACTTTGTTTCAGAATCTAATAATCATTTACAATATCAGAGAGAATAAATATAGGGGATCACCATCCCAGACTAAGATAGTATTGTTTTGATAAGCAAAGCAGCAAGATTGTGCACCATCACACTTGCATCCCGTGGACAACGGTTGAATATAACCGTGCCAATCATGTATGCCTTTTGGAAGCAATCAGCTAAAATTTTCTCAGTAGGGACTCTAGATTTCAATCCCACCAATTGGATGCTTGGATCAATTCCAAAGAATCATACTCGACAACGAGTTATATAGGACAAAATGCAGAACGACAGAACTTACTCTAATGTCATTTTGTCTTGGACAACAGTAACAAGGTCAAATATGCATTCGACTGCATCTTCCATGGCATGCAGGCTGCCTTGTGGTGCGAGCACAACCTCCTCTGGTGCAAGCCCGAGATCCATTGCCACACCCTACTGTGGTGTGGGTACAGCCTCCATCAGTCATCGGTGATTGGAAATTCGTGAGGGAATATATGTGGATTGTGGTGCGTGATAAAATAGGAGCTCGATGGAGTCTTGTTTGCCTTCCAAGAAATTACCGCCATGTAATCAAAACCAGTGTTGGATTCCACGTGATTTTCAACTGCCGAGGCATTTCGTCTTTCCCCCAATAATAGATTTTCCACCCAATTTGATTTAACTGTTGAGCCCAGTAAATAATATCTTTCCAATCCCACTGGTACGGGCGCATGACTGCATGCGCTTTTCCTATTCGCAACCACATGCATTCTCACACCTAATAAAGCAAAAAAATAATAATAATTGGACCCGTTCTCGCGTTTGTGTAGTAGAAGGATAGAAGGATATGAAAAGGAAAGAAACGCTGGTGAGGACGTCCCAAATTTAGAAAGAAACACCGCACATTTTTCTTTACTTTTCCTCCTCATCGTGATCCATATGGGAATGCTTGGTTCCCTGTACGCACTCCCTTTGTCTTTTTCTTAGGAAAATCATATGTCCTGATTGCATAACATCTTATCTTTCTCTGCCAGGCCAAGCAAATATTTCATTCTTGTCTCCACCGAATGGTTGGCCAGGAGTACGTGTATGATAGATTTATATATTATCAAAAGTGTTTTACTGATACTTGGCAACAAAATATTGCATATTCTACACACCATTTTGATACATTTTTTTATTCAATATAATATATTATTAAACCAGGAGAGATATACAGACACTTGGCGACAAAATGTTGCATGTCTTACACACCATTTTGATACATTTTTTACTCTAAGGCAAAATGCTCACTTGTATAACAGACAGATAATTCTAGTGCCCATTGTGCGGCAACAAAATGTGACAAAAAATGGGTCGGCAAAATTTTCTACCAACTCACAATGTCGAGCACAAAAATGAAACAGAAAAAATAAAACCAAAATTTAAAACAGAGAAAGCAAAAAAAAGCACACGCATGCGCCTGTCAACTTTTATTATAGTTAATGGTTTGGTAAGTTATTCGATTAGGACGAATTAATGCATGACATTTTTTTGGGAAAGTGTCGATTTGATTGAGTTAATGCATGCGTCAAATGGACCTGTGAAATTTGGCTATGTTTGAGCGCAAGATCGCATGTAAGACGCTCGCGGGCACTCGTGGTGGGACGTGAGGCGAGACTAGCAACTCCCCTTTAGGAGTAGAGATTTTTGGGGAAAATGTCGATTCGATTGATTTAATGCATGTGTCAAATGGACTGGAGAAATTTGGCTACGGTTGAGCGAAAGGTCGCCTATAAGACGCTCGCGGGCGTAATATATGGTTTGACGGGGGGTGGTGGGAGGTGGGACGAGACTGTCAACTCCCACTTTAGGAGTAGAGAGATTGTATTTATTCAATGAGAAATTTTGAATGGATGATTTCATTGAAGACATCACCCCCCCCCCCCCCCTCCCCCACCCCACACCCACCACCACACAACCCACGCACAGAGCGTCTTATTCTTGTTCGCAGCTAACCGGGTCAAAATAATAACTCCGAATCTCGTCCAAAGGAATATGTACGCCAAAAGTCTAATCAAAAAATGGTCATGGTCTTCTACTTGTCGGGACCATAGATATTGGAAGATTGATCCCAATGAGTGAAGGTAAACTAAACAATTATGGAAAATCTCTCTGTGATCAGCTATACACTGCTCCACATAGTAATGATGCCCCCGGGTGCTCCACGTGAAAGAATCCAAATAAATTAATCAGAAAGTTTAAGCAGGATCAAAGGACTACTTCTTGGTTCTTGGAGGCAATAACAACATACTGATGAACATCAAAAGCATTACGGATATAAAAAAATCAATAGCATTACGAAAGAAGTAATATTTATCATCCGAATTTAGACCACGAAAATCCAAACGCAAATTATTCCAGTTCTTAAGAGAAGGCCATAAGCAAGATACTAGTAATAAATTAACCCATAAGCAAGATACTGGTAATAAAAAAGCAAATTTCTAGGAAGTAGCATCTTCCTCAAGATTAATTAGCCAGCCTCTTCAACCTCACTTTTGGTAGCGCCTATCGGTGTGGGAAAGCATCTCTTCTTCGCCTTGGACTTCTGAATTCTACTGTCAGATTGAAGGTTCACCTTAAAGCCATCATACTTATTGGATCTTGAGCTCCTCCTCAAGTTAGCAGCATCAATGGGAGTTGCAATCTTGCTTTTAGGGTGCTTGGCCTCGGGCGAAACATCAGTGATAACATCGGAGGAGCCTGCATTGGAATCCTGATCTTGACCTGGCTCGCTTTCGTGGATCTGCTAGCAGATGCCATAAAACATTAGTCCTTTTACGTGTGATTGTAGTTGCAGATATGAAATGCCCTAGGATTTTTATTGGGGTAAAACAAGTTGATTTGCAACAGACCATATAAGTATTCATGATGATGATGTATGGGTGACATAATTTACACATGCACATAAATCATGCCATTGCGTACCTCTGTATATTGCTAATTACATGGACCATTAACTATACAAGGATATACTATGTAATATGATAGCTTAACAACGATATGTGAGCATGTGACAGCATATATAATTGGTCTCCAGATGCATATATAACACACAAAGCTACCAAACTAGAACTAGTAGCGGTGGCAGACAAGGAAGAACATAGTGCTTATGTACTCTAGTGCTTTGCAATCACCGTAATGTACCACAGGACTAGAAAGATTAGAAGAAAAAAACTACAAGACTTGACAGATGCCATATGGAACAAAATAGGTTACGCACTCTTGGACTAGCTAGGTAGGTACTACTCACTCTTGGGCATTGACTGCATGATCGGAGACGGAGCAAGAGGTGCAATGTGGCCCAGTCGTGGATGGCATAGTCCGCCAGGGTGCGACCATCTTCCAGCTGTTTCCCGGCATAGATGAGCCTCTGCTCGTTGGCGGGAATGTCGTCTCTCTCCTGGATCATGGCCTTGACACAATCGACGGTGTCCAGCTCGTCAAAATAATGGGTAGTGGTCTTGCCAGCAGTCAACCCTTTGAGAAAGATTTCGATCTTCCTTCTCGGGCGCAGACCGAGGCGAAGAGTGGATCCATCATGGATGCGGTAGTAGGACACGCTGCGTCTGTCGTCTAGCTCCTCGTCGTCAAAGGCAAGGCGCTGCTGCTCATGAATCTTGGCCTTGACGACGTTGATGGTGTCCGACGGGTCGACCTTGACGGTGATCTTCTTGCCGGTGAGGGTCTCGACAAAGAGCTTCATCGATCTGTTGAACGAGAGCAAAAAGCATCAGCAATTGGGAGGGTTACATCCAAATTCCAACCACGGATGATCCTAGAATGAACAAAACAAAACCTAATTAACCCATTGATGGATGGTGATCAACAAGCAACCTAATGGAGTACGTAGTACGTTCTAGTAAGAATGTAAGATACAGATGAGATCAACAGCTAGCTCGCGTACCTTTCTGCGGGAACTCGACGACGACGACGAAGAGGCGGAAGGAACCGATCGATCGATGATACGGTTTGTTTGCTCGAAAACGATAGATCGATAGATGGATGGAGACGTGAAACTAGGGATTGACGATGTATGTGTGTGTGTATCGCCAACGGCCCACATTCCACGGGTATAGTTTATTCTGCAGGCAGGTTCCTTCCTACGGAAGCCGCGTGATTTTGCCTTCGCAATCGGCCCTTCCCATTTACTGAGACTACTGTGACTCATCATGGGGCCTGGGGCCTAGGGCCTGGCTTTTGTTTAAGCTGGACGGAATCGCCATATGAACCAAGAGGCTGTCACAATGTACAGTAGTACAGGTCAATCAAACTAGCAGTTTTTTTTTTTTTTGGATCAAACTAGCAGAACATATCAGTTCAAAGTGAACGTGCCTTTGGGGCCTGAAACCCGAAAATGCGCATATTCATATTCGTGGCATGAGTGCTCAGTTTCTACACCACCAGCATTAACAGCCTGCTTCAGGCAATTGAACTGGTGAGGCTGTCAGTTTAGGGTTTTCCTGATCGGACCGCTAGTTCAACTGGTTCAGTAGCGACAAAGAACAGAAATAATTAAGTTATTTTCTCTAAAAATTGACCCTAATCAAACAAATATCCATAATATTGGTCGTAATCCATTATTAGATCAGAAATTGTAGATTTTTCGAAAAGAAGGATGACGCCCAGCCTCTGCATCAGGGCGATGCATATATGCATTTTATTAATTATTAACCGACACCTTATTACAACGAAATACGTCAATAAGTCAGAACGCACCTTCTTTGGCAACTTCAGTGGGCGCCGCCACCGATATACCTTGTCTCCTTAGGGCCATGGAGGCGTGGTGGATATCAACACTTGCCGGTGGGAGGGTTCCGTTTTTAGATGTTTTTTTTTAGTTTTGTTAGCATTTCTGTCCTGCTTAGAGAGGTGAGGCGGAAGCTCTCTACAGCTCGAACTTTTTCTAAAAATGATTCAGTCCTTACATATCCAAGTCTTTTCTTTTCTGAGGAAACAGCATATCATTGCTTAGTTCATGCTTTTGTTTGTGACAACAAAGAACAAAAATAGAAGGCGGTCTGCGGTGGAATTTCTGCGATGACTATATCACAGTTCCAAGTCCTTTGGTTACAATATCCTTGATGTTCCATACAAAGCGCTGAAGGTTGCAAGTGTTGACTACTGGATTTTTTCTGTCTATTGTAAAAACGGTTCATGTATAAATGTTGTATCTGTTAAGATTTCAACCACGCTATCCTTCGTTCAGGCTGTGCTATTGGCACGATGAATATTTGCATTGAGACAGTCAGTCGGCCTCTGAAACCAGGCATTTCTTCATTTTTCTTTAATATTTTTTCTTTGTTTCTTTTGTCTTCTGAACTTAACATGGCAAGCCGCGTGATTTTGCCTTTGCTATCAGCCCTTTCCATTTTTTGGGACTACCGTGACGGAAGGAACCTGGAATTGCCATGCAAACACTTATAAGGCTACCTAAGCTATGGATACATGTCGACTCTCATTATTCCATCGTATACCAAGGGTCACTAGTCCGGTCTCCAACTCTTCATATGGACATCTGGCGTTGGCGATTCTAGCCTTACGAGAGGTTCAAGAGTTTATTCCGTAAAAGCTTCATTGTTCTCATAATAGTCTCTACTATTAATGAGCAGTTGGTAGGATTATTTCCGGTTTTTTCGACTGGTTATTTTTCGTCCCCTCACCCACCCCACCGTTTTAGATTCGCGTCACCCTCGCACACAACGAAAAAATTTGAACGGATCAGAACTTTCCATGCTGGCGCAAGTTATTTAGGGTGTGTTTGGTAGCATGCATAGAGAGTGCATGAGCTTCAAAGTTCCCTACTCAACCCACTTTTTGCTGTTTGGTAGCTTGCATGAGCTCTCCTCAGCTATGTTGAACTCAGACCAAATAGCCCCGTAGCATGCACGAGGAGTGAACACCCGAACAGCCGTTCGCTGGTCAGCATGGCTGGCTCGACCGCTCGAAAAAATCCCACCGCGACCCTCCCCGTCTTCTCCGTGACGTGCGCCTCCTCCTCCCCGTCTTCTCCATGACGCGCCTCCTGCTCCGAACCGACGTGCTCGCCATGGACCTGGTCGTTGGCTCTGCCCCAGCTCGCCGTTGGCCCTGGTCGTTGCCGCCCCAGATTGCCGCCGGCCCTGGTCGTTGCCGCAGCTGGATGCTGAACCAGATCGCCGCTTTCCCTGGCCGCCGCTGCCCCAGATCGTTTCCCCAGTTCGCCGCTGCCCCAGATCGCCCTGGTCGTTGCGCCACTGGATGCTGCCCCAGATCGTGGATTAGCAGGCATCGGTAGATCATGGGCTAGCAGACATAATTATATCTCAATTTTTTTCTCTGAATTGCCAAGGACAAGCGGCAAGAACAGTTATGTCGATGCATTACTGTGTTGGTTTCATCTCCTTATGCTCAGTTAACCACCTGAATCTGCTTTTGTTTAGAATTGTACAGTTTTCCCCTGAACGATTGCCCAGCACTAGCAACTTTAATTTTGTATAAATGAATACAAGGTTGACTGGCTCTGGCATGAAAATATTTTTTTCATCACAGTGCAGGCTACCAAACACAGTCCCAGCCCAGCATGCCTCAACACATGCAAGACTACCAAACAACTGCAGTTGTATGGACTCAGCATGTCCACCATCAGCATGTGTCAAAGGGGAACAACCATGCTAGGTAGAGAATGCTACCAAACACATCCTTAGTGTCTTTATGTGAAAGAATCAATCACAATCAATCTCTAAAGTTTAATCTAAAGTAATTAACCTTACCTTAAATCGCTCAATCACATTAATTAGGAAACAAATAACTGAATTTGTAAATCTTAAATCTTATTATTACAGCATTTTATATACCTACTTAATTTGTAATGAAATATTAGCTCTACTTCAAATGTCTCACTTGGTAGGCTAATCTCCACGGTTATTTCGTCTTCCACTTTCGTCTGATTTTTTTGTCCGCCTCCAAGCACCGTTTGCTTTTTTTGTCTTTCCTCTTGCAGACAAGAAAAAAACCAGGCAACAAGTCTCCCCTTGATCTGTTTCCTACATCGATCGTCAAGGATGCCCAGCCGCCATAGCAGAGTCCATCGCCGCCGCTGAGGCCCGGAGGAGCCGCCGCGGTCTTCCCCACACAAAGCTCCACCCCCTCCCTCGCTAGCACCGTCCTCCACTCACCTTCTTTCCTTAAAGCGGGGAAGCCCCAAATCAAGTCGAGCAAGTCCGCCGAGCGGCGGCCAGATCCGCCACGGCTACATCTTGTACCTATGCATATATTGCCTACATGGACCATTGTCGCAGGGGGCGTGAACACTATAAAACGATATGCAATATGATAGGTATAACGACCGTATGTGAGCATGTGACAACATATATATATAGTTCGTCTCCATATTCTTTTATAACACACAAAGCTACCAAACTAGACGTAGTAGCGCTGGCAGAGAATAAAAACATATTGCTTGTATGTATAGTAAATGCTTTGGACAAGTTAACGCATACTCTTGTGCTTCGTAATGACCGTCGTACACCGCAGGATTGGACTGGACTTTCTCATAGAAAAGAAAAGAAAAAAACTAGAGGACTTGACCGATGCCATACGGAACTGGTTTTGAGCACAATGGGCGGAAAATAGGTTACGCACTTGGACTAGCTAGGTACTCACTCTTGGGGAATTCCAACTCTTGGGCATTGGCCACTGCATGATCGGAGACGGAGCACGAGGTGAAATATGGCGTCGTCCTGGATGGCATAGTCATCCATGGTGCGGTCATCTTCTAGCTGTTTCCCGGCATAGATGAGCCTCTGGTAGTCGGCAGGAATGCCGTCTCTGTCCTGGATCATGGCCTGGACACAAGCGATGGTGTCCAGGTTCTTGAAATGATTGTTGCCAAATATTTACTAGAGAAAAAGTATCATCCACAAAAATAGATTTATCTAAGCCAAATTTCCATGGACACGCGACGTCCGCAGATATTCCTTATTTGTCTGTAAAATATGGTGGTACCCAATGCGATGCACCAAATATCCGCCATCTTTTCCCAACCGCCAATCTTTTGTGAAATTTGCACAAACAAAGCATCCAAAACCAACCAAATTGAGGCACGAACGTAGCTCATTAATCATAATCTCAACATAAAAACATATCTAGTTATACATTCACCATAGTCTCATCATACAACATTGCTAATTATCGATGCCACATTCAAAGTTGCATAGTAACTAAACATAGTGATAACCCACAAGTATAGGGAATCGCAACAGTTTTCGAGGGTAGAGTATTCAACCCAAATTTATTGATTCGACACAAGGGGAGCCAAAGAATATTCTCAAGTATTAGCAGCTAAGTTGTCAATTCAACCACACCTGGAAACTTAATATCTGCAGCAAAGTGTTTAGTATCAAAGTAATATGATAGTGGTGGTAACGGTAACAAAAGTAAAGACAACAAAAGTAATGTTTTTGGTATTTTGTAGTGATTGTAACAGTAGCAACTGAAAAGTAAATAAGCGAGAAGCAGTATATGTAAAACTCGTAGGCACCGGATTAGCGATGGATAATTATGCCGGATGCGGTTCATCATGTAACAATCATAACATAGGGTGACACAGAACTAGCTGGCATGTATTCCGTATATAGTCATACGTGCTTATGGAAAAGAACTTGCATGACATCTTTTGTCCTACCCTCTCGTGGCAGCGGGGTCCTATTGAAAACTAATGGATATTAAGGCCTCCTTTTAATAGAGAACCGGAACAAAGCATTAGCACATAGTGAATACATGAACTCCTCAAACTATGGTCATCACCGGGAGTGGTCCCGATTATTGTCATTTCGGGGTTGCCGGATCATAGCACATAGTAGGTGACTATAGACTTGCAAGATAAGATCAAGAATACACATATATTCATGAAAACATAATAGGTTCAGATCTGAAATCATGGCACTCGGGCCCTAGTGACAAGCATTAAGCATAGCAAAGTCATAGCAATATCAATCTTAGAACATAATGGATACTAGGGATCAAACCCTAACAAAACTAACTCGATTACATGATAAATCTCATCCAACCCATCACCGTCCAGCAAGCCTACGATGGAATTACTCACGCACGACGGTGAGCATCATGAAATTGGTGATGGGATGGCTGATGATGACGACGACGACGAATCCCCCTCTCCGGAGCCCCGAACGGACTCCAGATCAGCCCTCTCGAGAGAGCTTAGGGCTTGGCGGCGGCTCCGTATCGTAAAACGCGATGATTTCTTCTTTCTTATTTTTTCTCCCCGAAAGCCAATATATGGAGTTGGATTTGGTGTCGGAGGGCCGCCAGGGGGCCCACGAGGTAGGGGGTGCGCGCAGGGGAGGGCGCGCGCCCCCCACCCTCGTGGACAGGGGTGGGCCCCCTGGTCTTCATCTTTGGTGAGGATTTTTTATTGTTTTTTCTAAGGTGTTCCGTGGAGTTTCAGGTCATTCCGAGAACTTTTATTTTCTGCACATAAAACAACACCATGGCAATTCTGCTGAAAACAGCGTCAGTCCGGGTTAGTTCCATTTAAATCATACAAGTTAGAGTCCAAAACAAGGGCAAAAGTGTTTGGAAAACTAGATACGACGGAGACGTATCAACTCCCCCAAGCTTAAACCCTTGCTTGTCCTCAAGCAATTCAGTTGACAAACTGAAAGGGAAAAAGAAAAACTTTTACAAACTCTTTTTGCTCTTGTTGTTGTAAACATGAAAAGCTAGCATTCAAATTTCAGCAATTATTATGAACTAACCATACTCACAATAACACGTAGGTCTCACAATTACTCATATCAATAGCATAATCAGCTAGCGGGCCATAATAATAAAATTCGGATGACAACACTTTCTCAAAATAATCATAACATGATATAACAAGATGGTATCTCGCTAGCCCTTTCTGAGACTGCAAAACATAAATGCAGAGCACCTTTAAAGATCAAGGATTGCCTAAACATTGTAATTCATGGTAAAAGAGATCCAGTCAAGTCATACCCAATATAAACCAATTATAATGAATGCAAACGACAGTGTGCTCTCCAGCGGGTGCTTTTTAATAAGAAGGGTGATGACTCAACATAAAATTAAATAGATAGGCCCTTCACAGAGGGAAGCAGGGATTTGTAGAGGTGCCAGAGCTCGGTTTTGAAATAGAGATAAATTATATTTGAGCGGCATACTCTCATTGTCAACATAACAACTAAAAGACGACGACATCTTCCATGCTAA
The DNA here is from genome assembly GCA_963921465.1 of Triticum timopheevii. Classification (NCBI taxonomy): domain Eukaryota; kingdom Viridiplantae; phylum Streptophyta; class Magnoliopsida; order Poales; family Poaceae; genus Triticum; species Triticum timopheevii. The sequence continues at coordinate 80,120,082 of OY997274.1, forward strand.
ACAGATTATAGGCGGTTCCCAAACAGAATGGTAAAGTTTATACTCCCCCTCAGCCACAAGCATCAATCCATGGCTTGCTCGAAACAACGAGTGCCCCCAACATTCAACGGGTCCGAGGGGGAGTTTTGTTTGCAGTTATTTTTATTTAGTTTGCATAAAGCATGGGACTGGGCATCCCGGCTACCAGCCATTTTCTCGTGAATGAGGAGCGGAGTCCACTCCTCTTGAGAATAACCCGCCTAACACGGAAGATAAGGGCAGCTCTAGTTGACATATGAGCTAATCGAGCATGCAAAACAGAATGTTTATTTGAAGGTTTAGAGTTTGGCACATACAAATTTACTTGGAATGGCAGGTAAATACCGCATATAGGTAGGTATAGTGGACTCATATGGAACAATTTTGGGGTTTAAGGAGTTTGGATGCACAAGCAGTATTCCCGCTTAGTACAGGTGACGGCTAGCAAAAGACTGAGGAACGACCAACTGAGAGAGCGACAACAATCGTAAACATGCATTAAAATTAATTTACACCGAATACAAACATGAGTAGGATATAATCCACCATGAACATAAATATCATGAACGCTATGTTGATTTGATTCAACTACATGCGTGAACATGTGCCAAGTCGAGTCACTCAATTCATTTAAAGGAGGATAGCATCCCATCATACCACATCATAATCATTCTAATAGCATGTTGGCACGCAAGGTAAACCATTGTAACTCATAGCTAATCAAGTATGGCACAAGCAACTATAATCTCTAAATGTCATTGCAAATATGTTACTTCATAGTAGCTGACTCAGGAACGATGAATCATCGTATTTACAAAAACAAGAGAGGTCGAGTTCATACCAGCTTTTCTCATCCCAATAAGTCCATCATATATCATCATTATTGCCTTTCACTTGCACGACCGAACGATGTGTATAATAATAAGAGTGCACGTGCATTGGACTAAGCTGGAATCTGCAAGCATTCAACTCAAGAGGGAAGACAAGTAATATGAGCTCTAAGTTAAATAAACAATCATGCATATGAGAGCCACTAAGCATTTTCAATATGGTCTTCTCAACCCCCAAAGAAAGGAAAAGAAATAAAAACTATTTACACGGGAAAGCTCCCAACAAGCAAAAGAAGAACGGGAAATATTTTTGGGTTCTCATTTTAACTATTGCAGCAAAGGAATACACTACTACTATTTTTTTGGTTTTTTTTCTTAAGGTTTATTAAACTCACAAGAAGAAAGCAGGAAAAAGAAAATAAACTAGCATGGATATTACAATGAAAGAGTATGAGCACCGACATCTAGCAATGAGTGTGTGTGAACATAAATGTAATGTCGGTGGGAAATACGTACTCCCCCAAACTTAGGCTTTTGACCTAAGTTGGTCTATTGCCAGGGATAGCATGGCGGATTCCCGTAGGTGACGCTGGGGTCGTACTATGACGCAACGGCTATTGTCGCCTGAGCTGCAGCGTGGCATCGAGCAGCCTCCGCTCTCCTCTCGTACTCATCTGCCTCCTCTCTGGTAATAATATATCTTCCGTTTGTCTGAAAATCAAAGAAGGCAGGAGCAGGAAGAGCAATATGGACTACATGACGTTTGTTAAAGATTAGTCGATACTGGAGAGGTGGTTCAGTCCTCTCAACAAACTGGTGGGAAACCATAGAATCAAAATCTAAATAAGAAGGGGGTAACTCCATATCACCCTCACGAATGTCTATCTCAAGAAAATTAGCTAAGCGGGTTGCATAAATTCCTCCAAAGAAATCTCCGTTATGTCTCTTCTGATGCAACCTGCTAGCTACAATGGCTCCTATATGATAAGATTGGTCTCCTAACATAGCACTCCCGAGAATGCTGAGATCAGGGACACACATGTGACATGCTTCATCCTTAGCATTAATGCTTCTACCTATGAAGAGAGCAAAATAATGTATAGCAGGAAAGTGAACACTCCCTATAGTGACTTGTGTTATATCTCTAGATTCCCCCATAGTTATTCTAGCAAGAAAGTCTCTATATTCAGATTTAGGGGGATCCCTGGCATTACCCCAAGATGGAAGTTTGCAAGCAGAAGTGAAATCCTCTAAGTCCAAGGTATAAGATTTGTCATAAAGGTCAAACATGACTGAAGGAGAATTACGCGAAGATGAAAACTCAAACCTCCTCACAAATGAACTTGTGAGATCATGATACTGGGGGCATTTGTTAGCTTCAAAGTCCTCAAGACCGGCGTTACGCAAATATGCGCTAAATTCTTCTTTGATTCCCACTTGATTCATAAATTTTCTGAAGGCCATTCACAGGGCCGCACAGGAGCGTCTCTTGGTGGTTCCTCGTCAGCATCACGTATTGCAAGTCTGGGACCTTGCTTCCTTGAAGAACCACCTTGGACCATCCTCCTAAATATATTGTTTCCTCTGATAAATTTCTGAAATTTTTAGTAACTTCAAATAAAAGTAAACCAACTTCAATAAAATTGATAGCAACCACTCCCACAAGTGCCTAGAGCCTATATAAAGCATTGGAACTACTTGGATTCATATAAATTTGACATGCAAGCTCAAGAACATGGTCACCTATGCAGCACAAATTGGCAATGAATAAAGCACTAGAACAAAAACTAATTGGACCAATGGAGGAGTCACATACCAAGGAACAATCTCCCCAAGCAGTTTTGCGAGAGGTGCTTTGAGCAAGGAGATCGAAAATCATAGCACGGGGCTGGAACTCGTGCTTGAGTTGGTTTTTCGTGTTTGTATGAGGCAGAGGAATAAGATGGGTGCAGGGATAAGTGGAGGAGGGACACCATGGGCCCACGAGGCAGGGGGCGTGCCCAGGGGGTAGGGCGCGCCCTCCACCCTCGTGGCCAGGTGGCAGCTCCCCCCGTGGTAATTTTTGCATAGTAAATCCTCAAATATTCCCGAAAAAATTATATTAAATTGGCATGGCATTCTGAGGACTTTTATTTTCGGGATATTTTTATATTGCACGGATAAGTCAGGAAACAGACAGAAAAAATACTATTTTACTTTATTTCTACTAAATAACAGAAAATATAAAGAGGGTACAGAAAGTTGTGCTTCTAGTTTCATCCATCTCGTGATCATCAAAATGAACCCACTAACAAGGTTGATCAAGTCTTGTTAACAAACTCATTCCGAATAATCACGGAACCGGAGAAATTTCGAATAACACTAAGTTACCTCAAGGGGGATATGAAAATCCCCAACAATAAGAATATCATACTTTTTCTTGACAGTAGGGAGAGGAAATTCAAAACCTCCAAAAATAATCGATGGAATTTTTCCAATAGAATTGATACTATAAACATGAGGTTGTTTTCTCGGAAAATGTACCGTGTGCTCATTGCCATTAACATGAAAAGTGGCATTACCTTTGTTGCAATCAATAATAGCCCCTGCAGTATTAAGGAAAGGTCTTCCAAGAATAATAGACATACTATCATCCTCAGGAATATCAAGAATAACAAAGTCTGTTAAAATAGTAACGTTTGCAACCACAACAGGCACATCCTCACAAATACCGACAGGTATAGCAGTTGATTTATCAGCCATTTGCAAAGATATTTCAGTAGGTGTCAACTTATTCAAGTCAAGTCTACGATATAAAGAGAGAGGCATAACACTGACACCGGCTCCAAGATCACATAAAGCAGTTTTAACATAATTTCTCTTAATGGAGCATGGTATAGTAGGTACTCCTGGATCTTCAAGTTTCTTTGGTATTCCACCCTTAAAAGTATAATTAGCAAGCATGGTGGAAATTTCAGCTTCAGGTATCTTTCTTTTATTAGTAATGATATCCTTCATATACTTAGCATAAGGATTTGTTTTGAGCACATCAGTTAATCGCATACGCAAAAAGATGGGTCTAATCATTTCAGCAAAGCGCTCAAAATCCTCATCATCCTTTTTCTTGGATGGTTTCGGAGGAAAAGGCATGGGTTTCTGAACCCATGGTTCCCTTTCTTTACCATGTTTCCTAGCAACAAAATCTCTTTTATCATAACATTGATTCCTTGATTGTGGGTTATCAAGATCAACAACAGGTTCAACTTCTACATCATTATCATTACTAGGTTGAGCATCAACATGAACATTATCATTAACATTATCACTAGGTTCATGTTCATCACCTGATTGTGTTTCAGCATCAGAAACAAAGATATCATTCGGATTCTCAGGTGGTCATCAATAGGTTCACTAGAAGTTTGCAAAGTCCTATCATTTTTCTTTTTCTTCCTCTTAGAAGAACTAGTTACATCAATATTATTTCTCTGAGAATCTTGCTCGATTCTCTTAGGGTGGCCTTCAGGATACAAAGGTTCCTGAATCATTCTACCTGTTCTAGTAGCCACTCTAATAGCATAATCATTTTTCTTACTATTCATTTCCTCAAGCACTTCTTTCTGAGCTTTAAGTACTTGTTCTACTAGAGTGGTAACCATAGAAGCATGTTTGCTAACAAGTTTAAGTTCACCTCTAATATCAGCCATATAATCACCCAAGCGTTTGATCATAAAGGTATTCTGTTTTAGTTATCTACCAAAATAAGCATTAAAGTCGTCTTGCTTAAACATAAAGTCATCAAACTCATCCAAGCACTGACTAGCAATTTTAGTAGGAGGGACTTCAGCTTTATCATATCTATAGATAGAATTTACCTTTACTACCTGTGTCGGGATACCGGGAGGTTCTTCAGTAAATAAGTAATTGAGATCATATACTTCTTCAACATGCAGTAAATTAAGACCATGTATTTCTTCAATAGGAGGTAAATTCTTAACATCTTCAGCTTTAGTACCTTTTTCTTTCATAGATTTCTTTGCCTCTTGCATATCTTCGGGACTGAGAAATAGAACACCTCTCTTCTTCGGAGTTGGTTCAGGAATAGGCTCGGTAATTGGCTCTGAAGCTGGGTCAGGAGGTGCCCAATTATTTTCATTTGTCAACATATTATTCAATAGAATTTCAGCTTCATCCGGTGTTCTTTCCCTGAAAAGAGAACCAGCACAACTATCCAGGTAATCTTTGGAAGCATCGGTTAGTCCATTATAAAAGATATCAAGTATTTCAGGTTTCTTAAGAGGATGATCAGGCAAAGCATTAAGTAACTTGAGAATCCTTCCCCAAGCTTGTGGGAGACTCTCTTCTTCAATTTGCACAAAGTTGTATATTTCCCTAAAAGCAACTTGTTTCTTATGAGCAGGGAAATATTTAGCAGAGAAGTAATAAATCATATCCTGGGGACTTTGCACACAACCAGGATCAAGAGAATTAAACCATATCTTAGCATCACCCTTTAATGAGAACGGAAATATTTTGAGTAAATAAAGGTAGCGCGATCTCTCATTATTAGTAAACAGGGCAGCTATATCATTTAACTTAGTAAGATGTGCCACAACAGTTTCAGATTCATAGCCATAAAAAGGATCAGATTCAACCAAAGTAATTATATCTGGATCAATAGAAAAATCATAATAATCCTTATCGAGAACACAAATAGGTGAAGTAGCAAAAGCAGGGTCGGGTCTCATTCTGTCTCTAAAAGATTTTTTACTCCATTTAACTAGCAACCTCTTAAGTTCATATCTATCCTGGCAAGCAAAAATAGCTGCAGAAGATTCCACATCAAAAAGATAACCCTGGAATAGCAGGCATATTCTCATCATCACTATCATCATCGTATTCAGGTGCAATAATTTCTCTTTCTCTAGACCTAGCAATTTGCTCATCAAGAAATTCACCAAGGGGCACAGTAGTATCAAGCATAGAAGTAGTTTCATCATAAGTATCATGCATAGTAGAAGTGGCATCATCAATAACATGCGACATATCAGAATTCATAGCAGTAGTAGGTTTACGTGTCGCTAGCTTACTTATAACATAAGGAGAATCTAGTGCAAGGATAGATGGCAGTTCCTTACCTCCCCTCGTAGTTGAGGGCAAAATAGTAGTTTGATCATCTTTCAAGTTCTTCATAGTGTCCAGCAGATATAAATCCCAAGTGACTCAAAGAATAGAGCTATGCTCCCCGGCAACGGCGCCAGAAAAAGGTCTTGATAACCCGTATAGGGGATCGCAACAGTTTTCGAGGGTAGAGTATTCAACCCAAATTTATTGATTCGACACAAGGGGAGCCAAAGAATATTCTCAAGTATTAGCAGCTGAGTTGTCAATTCAACCACACCTGGAAACTTAGTATCTGCAGCAAAGTGTTTAGTAGCAAAGTAATATGATAGTGGTGGTAACGGTAACAAAAGTAAAGACAGCAAAAGTAATGTTTTTGGTATTTTGTAGTGATTGTAACAGTAGCAACGGAAAAGTACATAAGCGAGAACCAGTATATGGAAAACTCGTAGGCACCGGATTAGCGATGGATAATTATGCTGGATGCAGTTCATCATGTAACAATCATAACATAGGGTGACACAGAACTCGCTCTAGTTCATCAATGTAATGTAGGCATGTATTCCGTATATAGTCATACGTGCTTATGGAAAAGAACTTGCATGACATCTTTTGTCCTACCCTCCCGTGGCAGCGGGGTCCTATTGGAAACTAAGGGATATTAAGGCCTCCTTTTAATAGAGAACCGGAACAAAGCATTAGCATATAGTGAATACATGAACTCCTCAAACTATGGTCATCACCGGGAGTGGTCCCAATTATTGTCACTTCGGGGTTGCCGGATCATAACACATAGTAGGTGACTATAGACTTGCAAAATAGGATCAAGAACACACATATATTTATGAAAACATAATAGGTTCAGATCTGAAATCATGGCACTCGGGCCCTAGTGACAAGCATTAAGCATAGCAAAGTCATAGCAACATCAATCTCAAAACATAATGGATACTAGGGATCAAACCCTAACAAAACTAACTCGATTACATGATAAATCTCATCCAACCCATCACCGTCCAGCAAGCCTAAGATGGAATTACTCACGCACGGCGGTGAGCATCATGAAATTGGTGATGGAGGATGGTTGATGATGACGACGGCGACGAATCCCTCTTTCCGGAGCCCCGAACGGACTCCAGATCAGCCCTCCCGAGAGAGATTAGGGCTTGACAGCGGCTCCGTATCGTAAAACGCGATGATTTCTTCTCTCTGATTTTTTTCTCCCCGAAAGCCAATATATGGAGTTGGAGTTGGAGTTGGCGTCGGAGGGCCGCCAGGGGGCCCACGAGGTAGGGGGCACGCCTAGGGGGAGGGGGCACGCCCCCCACCCTCATGGACAGGGTGTGGGCCCCCTGGTCTTCATCTTTGGCAAGGATTTTTTTTATTGTTTTTTCTAAGGTGTTCCGTGGAGTTTCAGGTCATTCTGAGAACTTTTATTTTCTGCACATAAAACAACACCATGGCAATTATGCTGAAAACAGCGTCAGTCCGGGTTAGTTCCATTCAAATCATACAAGTTAGAGTCCAAAACAAGGCAAAAAGTGTTTGGAAAAGTAGATACGACGGAGACGTATCACATAGCAGTAATGAACTAAACATATATCATATCATAACATGCAAACATAACATATATAGCATAGCGGCTGCAGTACGGGTGACCAAAATCGAGTTGGATGGCGAATGCGCTCATGCGATCACTGGCGTATGTGTCATCATCATACCCCTCCAGTCGTTGTAGTCATGGCAGCGTCGTGGTTGGGTTGTGGCGGTATCGAGGTTGGGCTACGGTTGCTCACAGGGGCGGAGCTAGGCTAGTCCTAGGCCCCGGGCCTGCTTCAGAGCTAAAGTAATCTACAATACAAAACAGTGCAGAATATGCTGCACTGAACAAAGACTTTCTGTGCCACGACCCAGGCCCAGGCCCCCCAGGCCTGGTTTGTAGCTCCGCCACTTGCTCGGGTTGGGTTGTGGTGGTTTTCACATTCACACTGCCTGAGGCCATGCTATAGCATCCTCATGTTAATGCGGCGACGGCAGCAGGCATTAGACTGCGATGAGGTCATGGACTGGCAATTCGCCTCACGGGACTACCTCCGGTTAGGGATGTCAACCGGGTCCTGTTTAATCCCGTTTAAAGTCCACTTATGATAAGATAGTTCAAAGTGGTTTTTTGTTTGTTTGAGAAAAATGAACTATCAAGCTATTAAAAACTAACTAAACGGGATTGTGGACGCCATTTATTTGCCACTTACATCCCTACCTCCGGTCGCCCTAGAACTACTCGAGTGTGTCTTAGTCCAGGTCGTCTGAGCCCATGCGACAAAGCTTGTTGCATTGGCCGGGAGAATGCTATGCGATTCAGGCATTGTGCAGGCTTAATCCACCGATGTAGAGGGCGTTGCGCAAGCCGGACGAACTATGGGACCTCAATTAGTTGATAGAGAGGACGCCGCACAAGCTGGATCCGTGGCGTGGTGGAGGCGACACCAATTCATGGCGTGGTTGAGAGTGCAGGGAGAGAACCCCTCGAGGAGGTAGTCATGGACGTGGCGGATTGGCAAAGCGTCTGCCTCCACCACTTTTCATCCGTCATCTTGGGGCTCATCGGCGGCAAATGGAGGATGACAACGTTGTCCCGCGGTTGGGAGAGGCGATCATAGGCGGTGGCGTCACGCTTGAGAGGGAAAGACTACAATAGAAGCTGGGCAAAGGATAGAAGAATAGAAAAATGAAGTTGGAGCCGTTGGATCCTTAATGGAGGCTTCAGATTTGAAATGTTAGGGTGGTGAATTCTCTGTACTTTTGCGGAAAGCTCCCTGAGTAATTGCTATATACAATAAAGACCCTCCCACCAGCTCCCACGTGCCTGATCTGAAGCCCCCATTGGACATCCGATGCTCAAGATTTGTTTTTCTATTCTTCTATCCTATGGCCAGCTTCTATTGTAGTCTTCCCCCGCTTGAGAGGGAAGGGTGTGAGCGACAAAGTGGACAGATGAGAGACTGAGTGAAGAGTAAACGGTGGGGTTGGAGGAAGTGAGGTGTTCCCCATGTCTCTGGCCGACGTGGCGAATAGTTCAGACTTCTCACTTCTCCCTTTGATTTTGATTTGAGACCAATCTAGAGGATTCTAGACTGCCTAGACATACGGGCCGAAAGTAGGGCAGTCCACTGGAAGGCTTTTGACGTTCAGACTATACTAGAAATTATATATACCACAACAACCAAATTAGAGGTTTCTAAAAAAACACTAGAAATAAGTTTTTTTTAGAAAAAGAGGTTAAACCCTCGGCCTCTGCATTAATCGATGCTTGCGGCCATCTTTATTAATTAGTCCATGAAGGTCTGACAAGAACATACATCAAGCCACCTGAAGCCACCACTCACACCTACAAACTTGATAATGTGGAGCGGTCTCACTCCCCATATCCATAACCGATGTCTTCGCCGATCCATCCATATAACGTATCAGAACCAACAACCGGTGCCACAGACCTAAAGCGTACATCACAAGCACCCGTTTTAGAAGCCGACATCATCATCAAACCGATGTCCCATCTTCAGGAGAGGGATCCGCATCATCCTTGCCAGTCCGGTCATCCGTTGAAGCTACCACGGCGCCCAACGACTCCATCGCCCTACGCTCGTCCATCCCGACGCGGAGACTCTGGAAGATCTGTCGTGCGTAGCATCTGTCGACGAGGCATGACACAGCGTAGCATCTGTCGGCCAGGCATGACTTGACATCTCCATCGAAGTTCCGTTCAAAACAAAGTCGCTCCACCTCTTGCCTCTGTCTTCCAACGCTGCTCCGTAAAGCTCCCAAGAGACAAACGACACAGTATTGCCGCCATTGTCCGATTTGGACTAGATCCTATAGGGTTTCCTCTGGAGCAGCATGACTGGATCGACAGTAGTTACATGGCGATGTCTTCATGAAGGTCAGAGCGCAGAACGCTGCCATCGCGCGCCGTCGGCTCGGTTTTCACCGACAACTATGTCTCCCCAACTCGCAGCCGGGACTAGATGACGGATCTCGAGATCCGACCACCCAACCTCTGGCCGGCCACCTTTGGCGGAGAAGATGACCACCACCGCCGGCTGCACCGGCCAGAACAGATCTGATCGGAGGTGCCGCCAAGCATTCCACCAGACCCTCGACGCCACCGCCAATCCAAAGCTGGATGACGCGCCGCCGCAACATAGACCGCATCCGCCGCCTGTACCAGGACAGCCGCCACGCACAGCTATCCATGAACGGGCAGCCCAGCGCGCCTGCCTCCGCCGTCGCCCAAGGCGGGACCGGCCATCGCCCGCAGGCATCGCCGCCGCTTCGCTAGATCGGCCGCGCCTCCACGAGCATAGGGGCCCCGCACCGCCCCTGAGACGCGGGAGCAAAGACAACCCCTGCCACCGCCGTTGGCCTCCGGCGGCGTCCTCCGGCAGTGGCGAGAGGAGGAAGGGAGGGAGGTGGTTTCGGCGTCGGCGGCGGCTAGGCGTATGGTACCACCCGAGTCGCCCGAGCGGGGGCGACGCGGGGGTCTTGTCAAGCGCGTCCACTAGAAATAAGTAGTGTCTGTAGCAAATATTTGTGCTCTTGCGCTAGGTAATCAGCAGCATGCGCAAAACAGGTTTCCAGCACACCGCGAAGAAAACTAGGTTAGGACTCTTGGGGCTTGGGCCAGCTAGGTATTCACTTAATTTGGTCATACATGACACGACCGACGACGGCGAGTTAGATCAATGGTGGCCCACGAGTCATGCCATAGTCCCCCATGGTGTGACCACTCACCAGCAGATTATCTCCATAGACCAGGCTCTCCTAGTCGACGGGAACACCCTCCTTGATCTGGATCATGTCCTTCGCTTTCAGCGGTATCCGAGTCCTCAAACTCAAGGACAGTGGCACCGCGAGCAAACCCATTGACAAAGATTTGATACTTCCACGTCAAAAGAGTTTGGCTATTGGAGTTGGAGATGATTGGAGCTCCTGTCCTGTGAAGTTTTTTTTAGCTGACCTTTCGTAGCATTAGAAAACGCGCAGCAGCCAATGCTTACGAGTTACGATTGATCCAATGGCTATCGAGCCGGCGGCCGGCGGGCACCTATCGCTGGTGTGAAAATAACGAAGCATCCAAGCTCACCCGGGTCGCGTCCACCCACACCCTTGTTCATGCAGGCCCTCAAATCCATCGCCATGGCCTCCGAATCCCCGAGATCTCCTCGTCAATATGCACCCCCATAGCCCCTAGACCCACCATCCCGCTCTCCTCTCTCGCGTCACGCAGCGCGGTCAACGCCTGCCCCGCCTACGAGACTACAGGCAGTGCTGCTCGCACGGATTCCGGCGCTGCGGTGTTCGTCCGGCGCCTTCAGGCCCAGATCCACCGCCTCCCTTTCGCTGATTATAAGAGAACCACCTTCTGTCCGCCTCCATCCTGTCTGGTGTAAGCAGCCCCTTTTAGGCTAAAATAGTTTGATTTAGCCAAGGCGTCTATTTTGTGTCTGTCATATTGAGACTGTGATAGGTTTGCTTATCATCTTCCTAACTCATTTGTTTTTTTTTCGAAAAGGGGGATTCCCCGGCCTCTGCATCAGAACGATGCATACGGCCATCTTATTATCAAAATAAAGTAGTGCCAACATGGTTCCAAAGGTCTCCACAAGTCATAGAAAAGCATAAAAAGCTCACACAGAGCCAAAAGAGGCTAGAAACATCAACTAGCCAAATCAAGATGCCACAACCGGCTGGCTAAACTAGATAGGGATACTAAATGCATATCCTATTACATGACCGCCATCCAAACCGGTTGAAGATATCCCGAGCTACCATCTCCCAGCGGAAAGACCCAGCAACCAAATGCCCCCTGGCCTCCGTCTGGGTGAGTAGCGACCACGAACGGATCAGTGCCGTAGTCCGGAATAAGACCTGCAAAAAATGTATACATGATGTTCTGTTAAAGACCAAATCGTTTCTGCAATTCCAGATAGTCCACAGCAAAGCACAAACTCCAACCCGAATATGTCTCGATAAGTTAGGCTCAATCCCATGAAGCCATGTCCCAAATAACGCATTAACAGAATTCGGGGGTTTGATATTAAAAGCAATGTGGACCGTCTGCCAAAGTACCTTGGCCAGCGGGCAATCAAAAAAGAGGTGTTTAATAGTTTCATCCCGATCACAGAAACTACACCTAGTAGGTCCTGTCCAATTACGCTTTATCAAGTTATCCTTAGTTAAAATTACTTGTTTATGGACAAACCACATAAACACTTTTATTTTCAAAGGAACTTTGACATCCCAAACATGTTTGGACGTAGGAATGGAGTTTGAATTAATAACATCAATATACATTGATTTAACCGTGAATGCTCCAGACTTAGTCAACTTCCAGCGTAATTCATTGGGTTGTTGAGAAAGCCGGACTTCCATCTGTCTCCTAACTAGACGGAGCCATTCTTCCCAACGATTGCCCGCTAGCACTCGTCTGAACTGGATATTAAGGGGGGTAGATTGAAAGACCGATGCAACGAACACCTCACGTCGTTGAACAATGCGGTACAAAGAAGGGTATTGGATGGCTAAGGGTGTGTCACTGAGCCAAGTATCCTTCCAGAAACGTGTACTTGTGCTGTTTCCAATAACAAACTTTGTCCTATTAAACAATGCCTGCTTGACCTTCATGAGACCCTTCCAGAAGGGTGAGTCGGTCGGCCGTACTGTGACCTGTGACAAAGTTTTTGACTGAAGGTACTTGCCGCGAAGGATTTGAGCCCACATAGCATCATTCTCCGAAGAGAGCTTCCACAGCCACTTGCTAAGAAGGCATTTATTCTTAATTTCGAGATTCTCAATACCTAGACCCCCTTGGTCTTTCGGTCTACAGATGATATCCCACTTAGCAAGCCGATATTTTCTTTTAAGCTCATCACCCTGCCAAAAGAACCGCGATCTATAGAAGTCCAGTCTCTTCCTAACACCAACTGGTACCTCAAAGAACGATAGAAGAAACATCGGCATACTCGTGAGCACCGAATTAATTAGGATTAATCGGCCTCCATATGACATGAGCTTGCCCTTCCAGCAGCTCATTTTCTTCTCAAATCGGTCCTCGACGCACTTCCATTCTCTGTTTGTCAGCCTATGATGGTGGATAGGAATCCCCAAGTATGAGAATGGTAGCTCTCCCAACTCACACCCAAACAATTGCCTATAAGCATCCAGTTCGTCTTTGGCCCTACCAAAACAGAACAGCTCGCTCTTATGAAAGTTGATCTTTAACCCGGTCAATTGTTCGAATAGGCATAACACCAGCTTCATATTTCTCGCCTTAGCCAAGTCATGCTCCATAAAGATGATTGTATCATCAGCGTACTGTAGGATAGAGACACCTCCATCAATAAGATGAGGCACCAATCCACCTACTTGACCATTTTCCTTAGCCCTTTCTATCAAAACTGCCAACATATCCACCACAATGTTAAACAAGATAGGGGACATCGGGTCTCCTTGTCTTAGGCCTTTATGTGTCTGGAAGTAGTGACCTATGTCATCATTAACTCTAATTCCCACACTACCTTTTTGCGTAAATGATTCAACCTGTCGGCGCCAGGCTTCATCAAAACCTTTCATACGCAAAGACTGTTGGAGAAATGGCCATTTGACCTTATCATACGCTTTCTCGAAATCCACCTTAAAAATCACTCCATCTAATTTTTTGGACTGGATTTCATGGAGCGTTTCATGCAGGACTACCACCCCTTCAAGGATATTTCTGTCCGGCATGAAAGCGGTTTGGGACTGTTGCACTACAAAATGTGCAATCTGTGTGAGTCTGTTAGTCCCGACCTTGGTGAAAATTTTGGAACTAACATTAAGGAGACAGATCGGCCTGAATTGCTCAATTCTCACCGCATCCGTCTTCTTAGGAAGTAGTGTGATAGTCCCAAAATTCAAGTGGAATAATTGAAGCTGTCCAGAGAACAGATCATGGAACATAGGTAGTAAATCCCCCTTAATAATGTGCCAGCACTTCTTAGCCGGGAAACCATCTGGTCCAGGAGCCTTATTATTTTTCATCTGTGCAATAGCATCAAAAACCTCCTTCTCCGAGAACGGGGCAACCAGAATCTCATTATCAGCAGCCGATAGCCGAGGTACATCCTCAGTTCTGGACTCATCAAGGGACACAGTATTATCCTCCGGAGGTCCAAATAACTGCTTATAATAGTCGGTAATGTATGATTTTAGGTTATCCTGACCTAAAATAGTACCCTCGTCCTGCTCAAGCTGAAAGATTCGCTTCTTTCTGTGTTTGCCATTAGCTATCAAATGGAAGAACTGAGTATTCGCGTCCCCCTGGACCACTTTGCGTAGTTTAGCACGCAAATCCCACTTCAGTTCTTCTTCGCAGAGTAGTTCTTTTAACCTCTTCTCCGCCTCATTTTTCACCCGAAGCTCTGCTGGTGACAAAATATTGGATTCGGCCTGAATGTCCAGGTCCTGTATAAGAGTTAGGAGTCTATCCTTTTCAATCTTATACACACCGCTAAGGTGCTTAGCCCAACCCCGTAAGAAGCTTCTCAAGTTCCTAATCTTATTCTGCCACCGCTCGATAGGAGTTTTGCCTCGTACCTCTTTAACCCATTCCCTGGCAATCGAATCTAAGAACCCCTCACGTTCAAACCATGATGTCTCGAAGGAGAAGGTGTTCTTGTTACCCACGTGGTTCGGCTCCCCTGAGTCCACGAACAATGGAGTATGATCAGATATTCCCCTCGAAAGAGCTTGCACCGTAACCAGCGGGAATTTTTGTTCCCACTCCACGCTCGCAAGAACTCGATCAAGTTTTTCGTAGGTTGGGTTTGGCAGAGCGTTAGCCCATGTAAACTTTCGACCAGAGAGCTCTATCTCTCTCAGATCCAAGCTTTCAATAATGGTGTTGAACATGAAGGACCATCTGCCATCAAAGTTATCATTGTTCTTCTCCTCTCTCCTCCTGATGATATTGAAATCACCTCCAACTAAAATTGGCAGCTGCTCTGACCCACAGATTCGAACAAGGTCCGCGAGAAACTCCGCTTTAAGCTCTGGCTGCGCGGCACCATATACCGCCACCAAATCCCAGTTAAAGCCATCAGTCCTAGACCTAACTCGAAACTTTACCGCGAAGTCGCCCATCACTACACTACGGACTTCAAGCGAATCGCATCTCACACCTAGTAAGATACCACCCGATCTTCCTCGCGGAGGGAGGCAATGCCAATCGAAATCAATACCACCGACCAGAGAGGAGATAAACTGTGGTGCAAAGTTATCTCTACCCGTCTCTGATAGAGCAACAAAATCTAGCTTCTGCTCTAAAGCTGTCTCAGCCAGGTATCTTCTTTTAGCCAAGTCCTTCAGACCTCTGCTATTCCAAAAAATTCCTCTCATAGTTCATCATGAAATTTTTTGGTGGTTCGAATCCTAGCACTCCTACGAACTGCGGAATCGGGATAGATCTTCCATTTCCACTTACGCTTAGGTTTACTAAGCTCAGTCACCCGGTCCTCATGACCGGGTTCACAAATATTACTAGCATCATTCTCTAGGGGTACATCATCTTCCTCAGCGTCATGATTGGGGGGTGCTAGATCCGCACACAGACTATCAAGCACTCTAACCCCTAACGCATCAATCTCATCATCATTCATTGGTTTAACTGCTGCAAGATTGCGAATAGTCTCTAAAGCACGGTCCACCTCCAAATCTAAAATATCATTCACCGAATTGGTAATCTCACTATTCTTAGCACCTAGGGAAACTCCTAATTGGTTTGCATTATTTATAATGTCCTCATTAGAAAAATGCAGAAGGGAATTAGACAAGTTGATGGACATACCAGAAGATAAACCTCAGGGATGTCGAGGATGCAAGCACTCATCCGTCTCCCCTCAGAGATAGGGTCCGGGATCCCATCAAACGCGATCACCTCCTCCCTAGTATAACCTGGCACCGAAACCCTGAAAGGTGGTGCCGAAGTTACCAGAGAAGGCGTCTGCGGGCTCCCAATCCCCTTAGACGGGTGCCCCACAACAGGTAGTGGGGAAGAGTGGAAGACAGGGGCCTCCTGCCCGCGCCCTCCTCCCGCCACAGCCGCCAACTCAGACGGCATAGCCATCGGCGAGGTGGTCCTCCTGACCATCGGTGTAGAGGGAGGAGATAGGGCCTCCTGCCCCGGCGTCCCCCCTAACGCAGCAGCTGCCACAGTGGTTGTCACCACCATCGGAGTAGGAGTCGAGGCCGCCTGCCTCGGGCTCCCTCTCCCAGTAGTCGCCGACCCCCTCAGGGCCGTCGCCACCGACGACACCGGCATCGGTATGGGGACGGGGGAAGACAGGACTCCCTGTCCCGAACCCCCTCCCCCACACCCCATCGCGCCCGCAATCGCCGACACCGAAGTCGCGTCCGCGGGAGGCGGCAGACCAAGAGAACCTGCCACCGGCCTCCTCTCCGTAGCACCGCCCAAAGAACTCGCCTGACGATCAGCAGACAAACCAGGCTCCCCCTCGAACTCCAACGGAGGGAGCGTGTGCTCAAGATAATCACCAGACTCCACCCGGTCACTCCATAGTCTGGGAGGTGCCGAGGCTGGCTCAAAAGACCCAAAACGCAGAGTAGTCATGGGTACCACCGGTGAAACTGTGGGCTCAGCCCCGGATCCATTCCCAGGCGACTAAGAGGCTGTGTGAGAACCGTTAGATCCCTCTCGCATGGGCTCATCTGACGGTGCCCCCTTAGCCCCCGCATTACCATCCCTATCGTGCATGTCAACATCGTTACCATTAACTGCATCAGCAAATAAATCGGTGTCCTCAAACTCAATATCTAACGGGAACACCTCTCCCTTATAGGTCTAGTTGACCTTATCAGGCACAAACTCAATATCCAGAATGCTTATTAAAAGCCGGGCTATCCCATTGGCACGCGTGAAAGCCATATCCACTTTTTCTGTCTTTCCAACCATGATGCCCAAACTGGCCACCACGCGAGCATCGTGCAGAGGCTTAGAAGGAGCCCCTAAAAACCGCAACCAGACCTGTGTAAGCGGCTTTCCCTTAGGCTCAACCTGTTTCCACTCGTTAAACTCCAGGATACACTTAGTACTGGGAACTTTACACAAGCCAAAACTCAACAATCTCTGCAAGTCATCCACAGACGGGAAATCAACCTTAAAAACCCTGTCCTCAATGAGCACCAAATCCCATACAAAATCTCTAGGAGCTAGCTCCTGAAGCCTCCTCACAATCTGTGCCTCAGTCACCTCGCCCTGGGTCGCTCTCACAATCCCAGTAGTCAAACTCGGGTTATCCTCCGGGACCTCTCTCGCCGCCGGGGACTCAAAAAACATAAGCTCAGCACAGTAGACTCCATAGATATTCAGAGTCAGAGATAGGTCACGCAATAACGGGCACTCCCCTGATTCATGTGCAAGCTTGCCACATGACTCGCACAGCTGGGCCACACACTCAGCAATGAAGTGGCCCTTCTCACCACAACGATAGCAAATCATCCTCTCCTTCTTACGAGCATATTTGGACGCTCTCTCGGCATCAGACCTGTCGGTAGCCTCATCCACCGTCCCAGCCCCAGGAACCTCAACACTTGCCAAAGCATTCACCACCTCCATCGCCTGTGAAGGAAGCTCTGAGGAAGTATGCTGAGCCTCCTCTGTAGCATCTGTAGGAACAGCAACCCTAGGCGGGGGCGGGCGGCGAAATCGCCCATGGCCCCCACCCCGACCACCACGATGGCCACGGAAGCCTCCTCTTTGACGGTGATCCGGG
Source organism: Triticum timopheevii (assembly GCA_963921465.1). NCBI lineage: Eukaryota > Viridiplantae > Streptophyta > Magnoliopsida > Poales > Poaceae > Triticum > Triticum timopheevii. The sequence continues at coordinate 80,137,855 of OY997274.1, forward strand.
CCGGAGGCCCCCTCAACAAAGCCGCCTGCCGGGCCAAGAAACGGTCTCTCAGCCGACCCGTCGCTCTGCCAAGCGTAACCACGCCCTCCTCCCGTAGAAGAGGAGCCTCGGTGCTGTTCTTCACCATACGCATCATACCCATCATCCCCCCACTGTCCTCGGGGCGGATCATTAGGCTCTTTATTGAACGTCTGAGACTGATCGGACCGGTTCTGCACCGGCCTAGCAACGTAATGGGGCGGCGGTTTGCCTGTGGTTGCCGGCACGCCTCCAACAGGCCGAAGTCCAGCGCCGCGGCCAGCCGGAACCTCGCCAGAGGCTCCCGGCGCGGGAGGTCGAGGCCCCCCTCGACCCGCAGCCTGGGGAGCATGGGGCGGCGCACCTGGCGCTGGTGGTCTGACCACACCCCGCCCGGCAGCATGGGCAGCGGGCACCGTGCCCGGCGCCGGCGGCCTCATGCCTCCCCTTCCCGGGGCCGGCTGCAAAGGGGGCTGTCCCGGAGGCCGCGCACCCACAAGGGACACACCTCGGCCTGAGGAACCAGCCGCGAAGGATCCTCCCGCCGGCGGCCTTTGGCCAAGCTGCGCCTGAACGCCCCGTCCGGCACTCACCGCCGGCGGCGGAGCCGCTCCACCCCGACCTGCAGCGCCGGAAGATGGTCGCTTGGCTGGCGGCGGAGCCTCCCCACGGCAGCGGTCGGATTCGCCCTGCTCGACGATCCCCACAGGGAGGGAAGCCTTTCGTCCCGGCCTTTCGAACCCTAGACGGCGGCGCACGAGTGAGAGGAACACTGTTTTCCTCGTACGTGCATGAGATCACGTCGGGCTGAGAGGGCACGACGCAGCTCTCCTGGGCCACATACCCAGTCGAGTCCGTTCCAACCAAGCCCTCATCAACACCCCCATGATGGGCCTCATGCCCATGCACAGTCCGACATCCGGCCCACTCCTGAACGGCCCCAACGTGACCCAGCAGGAGATTCAAACGATCGTTCCTGGCCGCCCTGATCTCGGCCGCCGCCCGGATCGCCGGCGCCGGCAGCGCTGGCTCCGGTCTCCCTCTCTTCTTCTTCTTCTTCTTACGAACTACGAGATTCCAATCATCTTGTGGAAAGAAATCTGAGAAAGTAACAGGTTGGATGCATACCTTAGGTAGAGGCCCTTTCCAAGGCCGGATCACCATCGCCGCCGTCCTCCGGTGGATAATCCGGCGACCCACCTCCACCCGATCATCAGAACGCAGTCCGATCCGCGCCGGATCATCTCCCGGCACAATTTCATCAACTAACGCAGCGACTTCTTCCTCCGAGTATCCAGGGTTGAATGCCTCGCAGATCACGTCGGAGGGTGTTGGCGAGTAGTCCGCCGCAGGATCGCCGTCGTCGTCCTCCTCTTCATCCGAGTCTGTTAGCTGGGAAATCTGCAACCCTACTCTGATGTCTATCTATTTTCATGATATTCAGCTCCCTCACTTCGACGGATAGATCCTTCAACTCTATAACCAGCTAGCCTAGCCGTGACTTGTTTTGGCTCGGATTATTCAGTATCTTTATCAGATTTGAGCAGTCCGTTTGGAGGACAAACGAACCTGCTACATATGTGCGCGCCGCAAGCACTGCTTCCATGGCAGCCATTAGCTCTGCTTCAAGAGGATCTCGACAGCTAGCCATGAATTTACAGGCGGATAACCACCCCTGCATCTTTCTCATTTGCGCAAAAAAGCTCCATCGTCCGACATTGCCAAGATGCCCTCTACTGGTGGAGGCAATGGGATATGGGCATAAGAATCACCTTATGCACTGACCGGTCGTATACTCCATCAACTACTCATTTCCCCTTCATAGGGTAATGGCCGTCCTTGCACTGAATTTGAGACAAAGAGCTCATGTAACTAGACGGAAAAAATAAATCTTTGTTCCCTCTATCAATGCAATGATACGCTCTAAGCATATTTGCGAAAAAAAATCTTTGTTATTATTGTCACTAGGAAATATGCCCGTGCGTTGCAACGGGAGAACAAACCACGTAAAGTTTTGTGGACATGATAGCGATCTCAAGGAATGATAGACCCTGCTTTACCTATATTGATGAATCATACACCTCGCATTTATCCATCCCAATACATGGTTTGTTCCATGATCTTAAATGGTGAAACCAGATCAGACAAAACTGTGCATCATTATGAATTAAATAATACTCCGCTCAAGCAACATGAACTCGGTCTTAACAGGGATCCGACATTATTGGAGGAGCGTCGAGGACAATGCCCTACTTTACACCAAACTTCGATTCCGGCATATGAGTCGATGACGGGTGCTAAAGATGGGCTTCTCCATGTTAGCACGGCACGTCGCCTGCCTATAATTACACCCTTATTTTATTTTTGATCTTTTAATCGATAAATTCCATACCTTCCACTAACTTGCATATTTTATAATGTTTGTCTTATTTGTTTTACATTTGCATTACATCATGACATTAAATAATTCACACAAAATTTAAAACTGTGAACATTTTCAAAAAATCATTTGTGGCACTTATTTGTGGCACTGTCGTTTGGGTCATATCAGTGTAAAGCATGAAGAAACTCCATAAAGATGGATTTTCGGAATCACTTGGTTATGAATCATTTGATGCTTGCGAACCGTGCCTTTTGGGCAAGATGACTAAAACTCCGTTCTTCGGAACAATGGAACGAGTTACTGACTTGTTGGAAATAATACATACTGATGTATGCAGACCAATGAGTATGAAGGCTCGTGGCAAGTATCGTTATTTTCTGACCTTCACAAGATGATTTGAGCAGATATGGGTATATCTACTTGATGAAACATAAGTTTGAAATAGTTGAAAGGTTCAAAAAATTTCAGAGTGAAGTGGAAAAATCATCGTAACAAGAAAATAAAGTTTCTGCGATCTGATCGCGGAGACGAATATTTGAGTTACGAGTTTGGTCTTCAATTAAAACAATGTGGAATAGTTTCACAGCTCACGCCACCTGGAACACCACAACGTTATGGTGTGTCCGAACGTCGTAACCGCACTTTATTGGATATGGTGCAATCTATGATGTCTCTTACTGATTTACCAATATTGTTTTGGGGTTATGCATTAGAGACAGCTGCATTCATGTTAAAAGGGCACCATATAAATCCGTTGAGACGACAGCATATGAACTGTGGTTTAGCAAGAAACCCAAGTTGTCGTTTCTTAAAGTTTGGGGCTGCGATGCTTGTGTGAAAAAGTTTCATCCTGATAAGCTCAAACCCAAATTGGAGAAGTGCATCTTCATACCCAAAGAAAACTGTTGGGTACACCTTCTATCACAGATCCGAAAGCAAGATATTCGTTGCTAAAAATGGATCCTTTCTAGAGAAGGAGTTTCTCTCGAAAGAAGTGAGTGGGAGGAAAGTAGAACTTGATGAGGTAACTGTACCTTATCCTGAATTGGAAAATAGTTCATCACTGAAATCAGTTCCAGTGATTCCTACACCAATTAGTGAGGAAGCTAATGATGATGATCATGAAACTTCTGATCAAGTTACTACAGAACCTCGTAGGTCTTCCAGAGTACGGTCCGCACCAGAGTGGTACGGTAATCCTGTTCTGAAAGTCATGTTACTAGACCATGATAAACCTATGAACTATGAGGAAGCGATGATGAGCCCAGATTCCGCAAAATGGTTTGAGGCCATGAAATCTGAGATGGGATCCATGTATGAGAACAAAGTATGGACTTTAGTGGAGTTGCCCGATGATCGGCAAGCCATATTGTATAAATGGATCTTCAAGAGGAAGACAGATGCTGATAGTAGTGTTACTATCTACAAAGCTAGACTTGTCGAAAAAGGTTTTTGACAAAGTTCAAGGTGTTGAATACAATGAGATTTTCTCACTCGTATCGATGCTTAAAAGTCTGTCCGAATCATGTTAGCAATTGCCATATTTTTTGAAATTTGGCAAATGGATGTCAAAACTACATTCCTTAATGGATTTATTAAAGAAGAGTTGTATATGATACAACCAGAAGGTTATGTCAATCCTAATGGTGCTAACAAAATGTGCAAGTTCCAGCGATCCATCTATGGACTAGTGAAAGCATCTCAGAGTTGGAATATACGCTTTGATAAGTTGATCAAAGCATATAGGTTTATACATACTTGCGGTGAAGCCTGTATTTAAAATAAAGTGAGTGGGAGCACTACCGCCTTTCGGATAAATATATGTGAGTAACATATTGTTGATCAGAAATGATGTAGAATTTTTCTGGAAAGCATAAAGGAGTATTTGAAAGGAGTTCTTTAAAAGAAAGACCTAGTAAAGTTACTTACATATTGAGCATCAAGATCTATTGAGATAGATCAAGATGCTTGATAAGATTTTCAATGAGTACATACCTTGTCAAGATTTTGAAATAGTTCAAAATGGAACAGTCAAAGAAAGAGTTCTTGCCTGTGTTGCAAAGATGTGAAATTGATTAAGACTTAAATCCCGACCACGGCAGAAAATAGAAAAGAGAATGAAAGTCATTCCCTATGCCTCAGTCATAGGTTCTATAAAGTATGCTATGCTATGTACCAGACCTATTGTATACCTTGCTCTGAATTTAGCAAGGGAGTACAATAGTGATCTAGGAGTATATCCCTGGACATTGGTCAAGAATATCCTTAGTAAGGACTAAGGAAACATTTCTCGATTATGGAGGTGATAAAAGGGCCCGTCGTAAAAAGTTACATTGGTGCTAGCTTTTACACCGATCCAGATGACTCCAGGTCTTAATCTGGATACATATTGAAAGTGGGAGCAATTAGCTAGAGTAGCTCCGTGGAGAGCATTGTAGACATAGAATATTTGCAAAATACATACGGCTCTGAATGTGACAGACCCGTTGACAAAGCTTCTCTCACGAGCAAAACATGATCACACCTTAGTACTCTTTGGGTGTTAATCACATAGCGATGTGAACTAGATTATTGACTCTAGTAAACCCTTTGGGTGTTGGTCACATGACGATGTGAACTATGGGTGTTAATCATATACAGATATGAATATTGGTGTTAAATCAGATGGCGATGTGAACTAGATTATTGACTCTAGTGCAAGTGGGAGACTGAAGGAAAGATGCCCTAGAGGCAATAATAAAGTTATTATTTATTTCCTCATATCATGATAAATGTTTATTATTCATGCTAGAATTGTATTAACCGGAAACATAATACATGTGTGAATACATAGACCAACATAACGTCACTAGTATGCCTCTACTTGACTAGCTCATTAATCAAAGATGGTTATGTTTCCTAACCATAGACATGTGTTGTCATTTGATTAACGAGATCACATCATTAGGAGAATGAGGTGATTGACATGACCCATTCCGTTAGCCTAGCACTTGATCGTTTAGTATGTTGCTATTGCTTTCTTCATGACTTATACATGTTCCTGTAACTATGAGATTATGCAACTCCCGTTTACCGGAGGAATACTTTGGGTGCTACCAAACGTCACAACGTAATCGGGTGATTATAAAGGAGTACTACAGGTGTCTCCAAAGGTACATGTTGGGTTGGCCTATTTCGAGATTATGTTTTGTCACTCCGATTGTCGGAGAGGTATCTCTGGGCCCTCTCGGTAATGCACATCACTATAAGCCTTGCAAGAAATGTAGCTAATGAGTTAGTTACAGAATGATGCATTACGTAATGAGTAAAGAGACTTGCCGGTAACGAGATTGAACTAGGTATTGGATACCGACGATCGAATCTCGGGCAAGTAACATACCGATGACAAAGGGAACAACGTATGTTGTTATGCGGTTTGACCAATAAAGATCTTCGTAGAATATGTAGGAGCCAATATGGGCATCCAGGTCCCGCTATTGGTTATTGACCGAGAATAGTTCTAGGTCATGTCTACATAGTTCTCGAACCCGTAGGGTCCGCACGCTTAACGTTACGATGACAGTTTTATTATGTGTTTATAAGTTTTGATGTACCGAAGTTTGTTCAGAGTCCCGGATGTGATCACGGACATGACGAGGAGTCTCCAAATGGTCGAGACATAAATATTGATATATTGGACGACTATATTCGGACACCAGAAGTGTTCCGGGTGATTTCGGAGAAAACCGGAGTGCCGAAGGGGTTACCGGAACCCCCCGGGGAAGTATTGGGCCTTAGTGGGCCTGAGGGGAGAGAGAGGGCAGCAGCCCAGGAGGTGGCGCGCCCACCCCATGAGGAGTCCGAATTGGACTAGGGGAGGGGGCGCCCCTCCCCCTTTCCCTCTCCCTCTCCCTCTCTTTCCTTCCCCCTTCCTCCTGCCTAGTGGGACTAGGAAAGGGGAGTCCTACTCCCACTAGGAGGAGGACTCCCCCCTCCTTGGCGCGCCCCCTAGGGCCGACCGGCCTCCTCCCTTGCTCCTTTATATACGGGGGCAGGGGGCACCCTAGAGACACACAAGTTGATCTACGGATCGTTCCTTAGCCGTGTGCGGTAGCCCCCTCCACCATATTCCACCTCGGTCATATCGTCGTGGAGTTTAGGCGAAGCCCTGTGCCGGTAGAACATCATCATCGTCACCACGCCGTCGTGCTGACGGAACTCATCCCCGACGCTTTGCTGGATCAGAGCCCGGGGATTGTCATCGAGCTGAACGTGTGCTGAACTCGGAGGTGCCGTACGTTCGGTACTTGGATCGGACGGATCATGAAGACGTACGACTACATCAACCGCGTTGTCATAACGCTTCCGCTTATGGTCTATGAGGGTACGTGGACAATACTCTCCCCTTTCGTTGCTATGCCATCACCATGATCTTGCGTGTGCGTAGGAATTTTTTTGAAATTACTACGTTCCCCAACAGGAACAACGTATGTTGTTATGCGGTTTGGCCGATAAAGATCTTCGTAGAATATGTAGGAACCAATATGAGCATCCAGGTTCCGCTATTCGTTATTGAGCGGAGACGTGTCTCGGTCATGTCTACATAGTTCTCGAACCCGTAGGGTCCGCACGCTTAACGTTCGATGACAATTATTGGTATTATCAGTTTATGTGATATGATGTACCGAAGATTGTTTGGAGTCCCGGATGTGATCACAGACATGACGAGGAGTCTTGAAATGGTCGAGACATAAAGATTGATACATTGGAAGGCTATGTTTGGACACCATAAAGATTCCGAGTGGTTCGGGCATTTTTCTGGAGTACCGGGAGGTTACCGGAACCCCCCGGGGAATCAATGGGCCTTAATAGGCCATGGTGGAAGAGAGGAGGATGCGGCCAAGGTGGGGGCGCCCCCCCAAAGCCCAATCCAAATTGGGAGGGGGGCCGGCCCCCTTTCCTTCTCTCCCTCTCCCTCTTCCTTCTTCTCCTACTCCAACTAGGGAAGGGGGGAAACCTACTCCTACTGGGAGTAGGACTCCCCCCTTGGTCGCGCCATAGAGGGCCGGCCCTCCCCTCCTCCACTCCTTTATATACGGGGGAGGGGGGCACCCTAGACACACAAGTTGATCTTTTAGCCGTGTGCGGTGCCCCCCTCCACAGATTTCGACCTCGGTCATATCGTCGTAGTGCTTAGGCGAAGCCCTGCGCCGGTAACTTCATCATCACCGTCACCACGCCGTCGTGCTGACGAAACTCTCCCTCGATCTCAGCTGGATCTAGAGTTCATGGGACGTCACCGAGTTGAATGTGTGCAGATTGCGGAGGTGCCGTACCTTCGATGCTAGGATCGGTCGGATCGTGAAGACGTACGACTACATCAACCGCGTTGTTATAACGCTTCCGCTTTCAGTCTGCGAGGGTACATAGACAAAACTCTCCCCTCTCATTGCTATGCATCACCTAGATAGATCTTGCGTGATCGTAGGATTTTTTTGAAATTACAGCGTTCCCCAACACATGGGTGATATACCTACATTGTGCAGCTAGGAAATTCCCATTAGCATCCCTAATTACAGCTGCTGTAGCTCCCACTCTTTCATAAACAAAGAAAGCATCATCCACATTTACCTTCACAAATCTGGGTTCTGGTTTGCACCATCTCTGTTCCCTATTTGCCCTTTCTTTGGTATTGGCCTCGTGATAATTATTAGCGATTGCTAGTACTGACATATGCCATCTCATAGGTGGTGGTGGAGTACCATCATGAGTGAGCCGACGCCTAATCCACCAGAGATAGCAGGCACCCACCAACAGCACTTGTTTGATGTTCAGAGTTGGTGAAGAATCTCCTCTGTGGAGAAAGGCTCATCAGGGGAACATCAATTGTAGGAAGAATACACCAGTCCCCTCCCGCTAGGGTTCCGCCGCCGCCGGCGGCGGCGCCCTAGCCCCCTCCCACCGCCGTCGGCCGCCGGCTCGCGCGCCCCGGCCCTCCCCGCCCCTCCCCTCTTCCCCCTCCCCATCCCGTTCCCGTCCCTGCGCCGCCTCCCCGGGAGGTGGCCGGGATGGCGCGCTCCTCCTTTTCCCTCGGCCGCCACCCCCGTGAGCTCTCCCCCGCCGCCGCCGGCGGGTGCCCCAGCGCTGGCCCGGGTGCTGCCGGCGACGGCGGGCCCTTCTGTACTCGCGCGTTCGTCTTCCTCCCAGGGCTGGTGACGGCTGCGGTGATGCTCGGCCAGGCGGCGGCCCGGCGACCCGGCAGCGGTCGCCGGCGGTAGGCGCGGTGGCGGTGCTTCCCTTGGCAGCAGGGCGGCGTGATGGTGTGCGGTGGCCGGCGGCGCATCCCCGGCCCAGATCTGGGCCCTCCCGGCCCCATCTGGGTCCTAGCGGGCCGGTCCCTGGCGTGGCTTCGTCGTCGTCTGTGTGGTGAGGAGGAGGAGCGGCTCGGATGGGGGGCGGCGATGCCGATGGCGTGCCTGCTGCAGCACGATGGCGGGAGCTTTCCGGGAATGGGGTTCCGGTCGGGCCTGTGGGCACACGGGCCTGGTAGGCTCCTGCTAGTGTGTCCGGTCGGCTACCATTGTTGACGGTGGAGGTTGTGCCCTCCCGCGTGCCGACGGTGTTGCGGCCCCTAGTCCCGGCTCCTATCCCTTGTTGCGCAGACCTCACCTCGTGGTGCCGTGGTGAGACGGTGTGGAGGCTTCTTGACCATGGTGGCGCAAGATGGTGGTCGGTTTGGTGGCACGCTCTGGAGCACCCGAGGTGAAGGTTGGGATTAGGTCCGACACCGACGCGGCGAAGCCGGTAGGTGCCGCCGAACCTTCCTGGAGGGCGTTGGGAGCGACCCTTCCTCTCGCCTAGTCGTGTACCGGGGGAAACCCTTGGCAGCAACGTCGTCGTCGCGGTCCTTCTTGGAGGTGCTGATTGGTACCGGTGCTTCGGAGCCTTGGAGCTTGGTGGGAGATCTTCGGTGGGTGCAGTGGTCGTGAAGCTTCTTCGTTTCCGTCGATCCGCCGTTGTCGGCATTCTTTTCTCTTGTTGTTTCTCTTTCTTTTCTTTTGGGTGTGATTGTGCTGCTTCCGCCCTAGCACCTATCTTTGGATGTATCGGTTGGTTGCTTTGGAATACAAAGCGGGGGGAAACCCTTTTTCTCATGTTCAGAGTTGGTTTAATTGTCAATTGCACATCAGGCTGTAATAGTAAGTGCTCCATGATGACTGAGCCTGATCTATCAATCCGTTTGGCCTCTCCACAATTTCTGCTCTGGGGGAACAAGGAAGGGTTTGGGAGAGGAGGGGTTTGCGATGCTGCTCTGGGGTATTCTCACACTTCGGCCCTCCTCGCACAAATCCTATTTGACAGCGTCAGTTTGTTTTCTTGTAGTCTGATTAGTCCCACCTCGGCAACTGAACAGGTGGCAAGTGGGGAGCTGGGTATAAGAATGGACCATGTGCGAAAGGTTTGAGGCATCTTTGCGCTTGGGGCAATGACGCAGCTAGTGAGGTAATACCGAGGCGCGTCAATTGTTGGTTGAAAACTATTTCCAAACCCCCTCTTTGGCCCTCACGGGTCACTGTGAATTTCTGAAAGGGCCCCTCTCCTTGGAGAGGGCAAGGCCCTACAAACTCAATCTCAACATTTTACATTTCTACTAAAAATGAGAGTTTGCTAACTCATTTCTACAACTTATGATTCTGATTTGTCCATGTTTTTTTGATTGGACCAGATAAAAGTATTCTTCATATTTCCGTTCAAAATTCAGGACTGTTGGCCAAGACCAATCAATCTTCATAGTTGTAGAGACCAACTGAAGGCCTCTTGCTTAAAATGGAATTTAGGAATTCTGATACTTTTCTTTCAGAAGTTTGCATGTCAGACTAATCTTCATGGTCACTGAGAGTGGCATTGTTTCGTAATAGGCATAAACCCTAGTCCCCATTGGAGAGGGCCTAGCTTAATACAAACCCTAGCACCCTCCTCCCCCCTCCCTCTGAATTTGGGGCTAAATATCTGAAGATTTCCAGATTTTAATCATTTTTGAACCCCTTTCTAAGTTCAGAGCTTCATATATCATTATCCATCTGATCTAGTTAATTTTAAGATCTGAAAATCTCTGCAGCGAATAAACGAGAAAAAAACACATGACGAAATTCCTGAAATCTGACCGATGTTATTGTGTCGAAACACGCAGAATCTGAATCTGGTTTACTGTTTCCGGTATGGTGGAAGGGTATGGGAGCAATTTTCAGCCGCCAACTTGCAAATGTTGAAGTTGAAAACTTGTTGGCCATGAATTGAGCCTGCTGTACGTCAGACAACTCTGAACAATTCCAAGTCCAACAGGTTGGTCGTTCGGTCGTTGGATTAGTTTCCTTTTTCTTTTCTGGGAGGACGTGGAATACATCTTTTTTGTATTTCTTATTCATGGGACTAGGAAGCCGTAGAATATTTCTTGGCTCTCAATCGCTTTCTGAAGGAAAAGAAGTTGCATGGCTCCTGTCCATGGCTCCTCCTCATCTGCCGGCCGGACGTTATATAGCAGAGAATAAGTCGAGTGAGCTATTATCACAATTTGCTAGTGTCGTGATCAGAGTTATTGTTTCTTTCTATACTAAGAAAAAGACCCGTCGAACTAAAGACGGAATCACGATTTTAATAAAATGACGACGTTTTCAGAGATGATCATGGCTAACCCCGGCAGGCGTATGCACCGAGGGAAACGAGTTACTTAAATTTTGTATGAAATGGTGGCTGGCTCAGCTCAGATCGAAACACAAGAAAAAACAAGCCCACAATACAGCCTCATCAAGGTTAGGTGGCGCCAACTTTCGGCATTTAGCTTGGGCTCTTCCAACCCCGTTCTTGTGCGTGTTGACCACATCTTTGCCGGTCAGGCCATTGCAAAATCTGGAGTCTCGGTCCAAACTTTCAAACTCGCGAGTGAGTGAGTGACACGATCAGAATGAATGAATGAATGAATCTGTAGTCTGCAAATTGGTATTGAAAATATAAGAATGAATGAATCAAATAATTGTGATTTCAGTTTCTACCTTTACAAAAGAATTAGTAATGGAACCGGGAATTCCTATACAGAGTTCATGAATTCGTCTGTCAGCTATTCTAGAGTGAGTGAGTGAGATGATCAGAAGAGTTTCCCGGCGAAAACTTTGATCTCCTCGTCTCTGACGGACGGCGAGGCCATCTTCCTGAACTGCTTCAGGTCCGATAGGCTCCTCCCGAGCTTGAGCGCCACCTTGGTCGCAAACACCTCGCCGCCCTCCCTCCGCTCCACGTCGGGCTCGCCGAGGTTGGCCTCGATGTCCTCCTGGATCTTGCGGTAGAACCCGGCGCAGTTCCGGAGCAGCTCCAACAGCATGCCCATCTGCCCGCCGTGCTCCACCGTGTTCACCGCCGCCGCCAGCGCCCCGCCAAGGACGGCCGCGCCCGACGCCCACTCTCCAGCCTCTCCAGAGCCGATGAACACCGTGGCGAGCGCCGCCGTGCCGGCCAGTGCCGGACCGGCTACGGCGAGGCCCCTGTTTAGGTTGAGCACCAACTTGCCCACCGTCAGGAACTCCTGCTCGTCCTTGGCCTTGATGACCCTGAGGATGCCTCGCATCTCGTCCTCGAGATCCTGGGTCCAGCCGTTGCCGGAAGCGACGGCAGGACGGCCGAAGCTCTTTGAGCTCCTGGGCTGCTGCGAGGGGCGACGGCGCGGCCACCAGCGCGCGGGCTCGACGGCCTTGGGGAACTTCTCGAGCATGGCGGGGAGCAGCGGCAGTGGGTAGGCGGCGTCGAGCGCAAGCACCCGGTTCATGGCGTCCTGCACGTCGGCCCTGGTCGTCGGCGCGCCGAGCGCCAGCGCTGCGCGGACCTCGCGCTCGAGCTCTCTCCAAAGCCTCGTGGCGTTGCGCTGCTCCTCGGCAAGCTGCGAGGGCTGGATCTTGTTGACGGCCGCCATGGTGACGGCCGCAGAGGCGAGGAGCACCCCCGCGGACGCCTTGAGCGCGGCCACGGCCGGCGCGGCGGGCGCGAGCGCGGCCATGAGGGAGGCGGCGAGCGTGAGGGAGTTGGTGGAGTGGAGCAGCAGGTGGTTCCAGTTGTCGCGCTGCCTGCCGATGATGTCGTGCATCTCGGCGCGGTCCGCCGCGGCCTCCGCGATGGCGCGAAGCTTCTCGACGGACACGTCCGCCGACGGGGAGGCCGGGACGCGCGGCGCGTCTATCCATTCAAACTTGAGGATAAGGTCGTCCTGCGCGGTGCGAATGCCAGAAGGCACGCGCAGGGCGGCGCGGCAGGTGGCGGCGCCGGTCCGTCGTGGCCGAGGCCGTGGGCGCGCTGTGGAAGTGGAAGGGGAGGAGCAAGACTGGACCAAGAAGAGGCGCTGGGCCCGGAGTGCCGCCATGCTTCCTTTGGGTTGCTGGTTCGATGTTGTCGCTTCCTTGCAGAGTGGAGACTTGAGCCGGTGATGAACTGACGAAGGTGCTTGGGGATGGAAGCCATGAACGGTCGACGTTGGGTGTTTATAGGGCGGAGGAGGAGTGGGTGATGATGGGTGTTATAAGTTTGACCCAGCATGGGTTGGGCTGGGCTTGGTCTGGGTCAATTCCCTTGCCAAGAATTGTGGTTTGAAGTGTGTGCGTGTTCATGTTTGACCCAGACGAGAGACTGTTTCTGGCAACTGGTCAAGAGATGGAAGATTGCTGTTAAAAAAAAGATGGCAGATTGACAAAGTATTTTATTTCGTTTCAAATATTTTAAGTCCGGACAGATTCATTTTTCCAAAATTTCAGAAGGGGGATTTGACTATTCCGAGAGGGTGTTGAGCTTCCTGAACCCTTTCCCGCTCCCCTCCCTCTTATGCCGCCGGCCACTCCGGCCGCGGCGGCCACAAGCCCCCTGTTGCCATATGCTATGATGATAGCGCCACCCATCTCCTGCCCCATGGGACCGCCCTCTTCGTCTTCCACAGCCTCACGGTCGCCATCTACTGGTAGTGATGATTGGACCTCCCTGTCCACCTCGCCAGATTTGGTGTTGCTCTCCAGTCTGTCCACGGTATCAGACCCTCTTCAACGCGCCTATTTTTTGCCGCCTCAGTGACCCTAACCACCTCTAACTCTATGGAGAGGTCTCCTCCCATAGCTTTCTCGCTCCATAACTTGAACAACAAATGTGAAATACTTCCTTTGTAAACTAATATAAGAGCGTTTAGATCACTAAAGTAGTAATCTGAATGCTCTTATATTAGTTTACGGAGGGAATAATAGCCATTACTTTGGAATGAATTTATATGGTTTGTTTGGAACTTTGGATAGATCCTTGCTAAAAGTGTTTTTAACCTTGCACTTCACTCTAGCTACCATCTACCTCAGTAGTCTTGGCCACTTTGCTATCCTGTGCGCGCATGGCTCCTGCTCATCTGCCGGCCGGACGTCATTAATTATAGCATAGAATTAGTTCAGTGAGCTATTATCACTACTCCGTATTTGCTAATGTCGTGATCGGAGTTATTGGTTTCTTTCTATAGTAAGAAAAAGACCTGTCTAACTAGATAGAATCACGATTTTAAAAAAAGGAGGACATTTTCAGAGATTCATGGGATAACCCCAGCAAGCGTATGCACCACCGACGGAAACGAGTTACTTAAATTGGTATGAAAAGAAACAAGTGTGAAATGGTGGCTGACTCAGCTCAGATCAAAACATGGGAAAAAACAAGCATACAATACGACCTCAAGGTTAGGTGGCGTTTAGCTTGGCTCCTCCAACCCCGTCCGTTTATACTAAGCACGCCTATGTTCTGGTGCGTGTGGACCACATCTAAGGTCAACTTCAACGCGCGACATCATTTGGTCCGGCCGAGTTTGTTTGGGGTGAAACGGACACAAATCACAACCTAACGCGTGGGAGCAAACGAACACCAGTCTGCTTTTGTCCGTCGTCGACCCATTTCCGGCCAAAATTTAGGCGCACTCGCGTCGAAATGAGCGTGCGGCTTTCTTCTCCCCTGGCCCGCACGTCGGTGAAACAGTCTCTTTTCCTACGCGGTCTACCCCTCCACCCCCTCCTCCTCCCCCGCCGCCAAAGCCGCTGCCTATTTTCTGTCTGCTTTCTCGCTGTCCAGCCTGGCCTCTGAGGCCTTGTACAATGGGAGGTGCTTAGGGAGATGCTTAGAAAAATAAACCAGATTTTTCTGAAGCACCGGTGCCTATTTGTACAGGAGAGACGCTTAGTTAAGCGCCTATCCTGTACCAATAAGCACCGATGCTTAAGAAAAGCCTGATTTATTTTTCTAAGCACCTTCCCTAAGCACCTCCCATTGTACAAGGCCTGATACGGCCAGCTAGGCCTTGTTCCAAGGAAGATCAAGTTGTGAGTAACAACATGGTCAAGGGTTTTCAGCTTGTGCATGGAACCAAGAAGGAAACTGGCGCGTGGAGCCAGAATGGACTTGATGCTGTTGACGTTAGTCTCTACTCTTAATGGAGCAGTTGGTGAATAGTCCGCCAGTTATTTTTCGCTGGTTTTATTTCGTTTACCATCCCACCACCCCCTCCCATCGCTGATTTTTTTCGTCTCTCCTCCCACCACCCCCTCCCATCGGTGGTTTTTTTCGTCTCTCCTCCCACCACCCCCTCCCACCGTTTTTTCTATTTTATCGTCTGGCCGGCAATACCCAACGTATTTATGGTAATCAATCACAATTAATCCACGTATAGTAATAAATCAATCCAGGTATGGTAAGGCCATAACTCAGGAAATTTTGATTATGATAATTATATGGTAATAAATTTAAATTACCCCAAAGGCTATCAATCCAGATATGGTAAGGCCATAACTCGGGAAATATCGAATATGGAAATAAATTTAAATTACCACCAGGTATGGTAAGGCTATCAATCCCCTCCTCACAGAATTTTTCTGCAGAGAAACAAAATCAGCATACAGTCCCTCGTATTCCTGTAAGGCAAGTTTCTGCAGAAAAATCAGGACACGATAGGATTTGATTACGTGATGCACTAGGTAAAAGGAGCGCTGCCTCCGACTAGACTACAGTACTACACTGCGCCTCACCAGTACCTAGCAACCCTAATCTCAACTCATGCTTCTAGCCAGTCCCGATTTCCATCCTATCATTTTGTTGTGGCTTTCTCATGGTACTTTCGTTGATGGTGGGCGTGCAACAAGACCTTGTCGCTGGTGGTCAGACGGACTCCTCGCCTACGGAGGCGGCAAGACAAAACCTCGCCGCCTGTGGCCGGACGGACTCTTTATCTATGGCGGTCGCGCGATGGAACCTTGTCGTCGGCAGCCGCGCGGCCACTCGGCAGAGATGCATCGATCGAGCTGCTCGATCTGTGGTGCTGCACTACCTCACGTCATCGAACTGTCGTCTGGTACGGTTATTCCGGTGTCGGCTCACGTGATATGTCAGTCGAGGACTCTTCCGATCATGATGAGTGTGAGATGAATACGACGACGTGATATGCCCATGTTGTAGGTCTTCGGATCACTAGCTCACGTCGTGCATAGTCCAGTGGTAGGTGGATTGATTGACTCCAGACTCCGATATGCTAGGTGTTCGTTTTTGACTTTTAAGTAGTCCGACGCTATGCAATTGGAGTTAACTCTTAGCAATGAGCTCATGTGTGTTCGCCAAAATTACTAGATGCATCTTGACCGCCCCCGGCGATGAGGTCTTTGAGGAGTCCACCCCGCCGGCCGCCAGGGACAAGGTCTCGGCGTGTGACCGCCATGGACGAGAGCAGCAGGAGAATGCCATCTTGACTGCCACCGACAAGGTCTCGTCAGCCACCGTCTACGAGCAAGATGACAAAGCCATCTTATATGTATACTATGCCTCTTGGATATAGTTTTTTGCGTCCTAAATTTGTTGAACCACCCAGTATTTTATGCCTCTTGGAGAACCTGTCTGAACCTTTGAGTTTGCAGGTTTTATTGCAATCAAGAAAATTGATTTATGGTCACAAGCATGAAGAGTTTATCTTGTTAATAAACTCATACATATGTTTGTATGAATTTCAAAACATTCATTTTCTTAAAACACACAGGGTTTTTGATGACTGAGAAAGAGTCAGTTATGTCAACACCATGAGCTATTACCACTGAATAGAATCATGCTATAGAGTGGCATGTTTTCAGAAATGATGTAAAAGACAGAGCTCAACTGATTATTGGGTTTGAACTTTACATATTTTTGAGGCACGCATAAATATAATATGACATTGATGGTAGAAGTTATGTGAATATGAATTTTTATAAGAAGTTTGATTCTAATGATTTTGCAGGAGCTTGATTGGTGATAAATTTATAATGGAAATTGTGTGCTGATTATTGCTTGCGATGATGCATATTGCTATGATGGCTAATCAGAGTGATCTTTCATATTGCAACCTGGCAAAAATATAGCTCTGGGATATTGTATGACAAAATTAGTGAGCTTAACTAATGAATTTTGCAACTGAAAAAATTTAGAAGTCATGGGAAGATTGAGATGTCATTCAGTTGCATCATGTGGGGAGATCTAAGGAGATTTTTACGAGTGTTAATTTTTTTTATCACAGGAATTGGTGGGTAAATGAATTATATATGTTAACACTGGTTCTATAATCCTTTTTTATGATTCTCTTTCATTTCTTTTATTAATGATTTTATTATTATTATGTGTACATATTTTAATAGGATGTCAAACATCCGAGAGTTTATCTATATTGTGTATTGCACAGGATCTCCAAGAAATTATGACATGTGTGCAGAACATAGATGCTTCGATTTTATCATATGCAATATGTTACACCTATTATTGATCCTTCCTTGACAATTTTTTTAGGTATAATATAGTTTCCCATTACTGATTTGACGGTGCAGAGCAGTGGCAGCGGTAACATCTGTTGGTCGATTTGGAGGGGAGCAGAATAACGGCGAGCAGCATAGTGTGGAGTGGTTCAACGTTAGCCAATAGAATCGCCCCAACATTGGCCAGACCGACTGGTTTGAGATCCTTCCATGCCTTCCTAACTACCTTGTGAGTTGACCTTTGATCGAAAAAAAGAGATTTTATTTTTCAGGTTTTCAATGCTAATACACGTTTCTAAGTTATATAGTGCAAGCAGTTGAGTTGGCTTGAACTTTCCTGTACAACTGAAGGTCCTTCTCGAGCGTGTGCAGCTTGATGTAACATCATGTAGTTTGTGATGTTGAATCAGTGTTTAGTAGGAACAACTTAGTGCATATGTATTTTGTGTGTATTGACGTGATGCAAATATATTCATGTGTGACGCCAGACAAGGTACAAAGGTAATGTAGATTCAGTGTATGATTTGATTTTCAAAAAAAAAATTGTGTCCTTAGAAAATTTGATGTTCACAAAGTTTGTAATGATAAGTAATGTATGTAATTCCCGCAAAAAAAGTAATGTATGTAAGTGTACATTATCATACGAATGTTGGATTCCATATGATATTTTCCCCATTATCAATTACTCGAGGAACTGAGTACAATACATGATGGTGACTTGGTCAAAATCCATTACATCTTTTTCTGTCATCAACGACCAAAAATATTACAATTACAGTTATCTCCTTAAAATTCAAAATGGGTGTGCTGGTGGGACAGGGATCCCTACTGCAGCGGCCCTCATGTCAGTGGCCCAACTACATCCACTAGTGCATAACAGGGCAATAGCACCGGTTCGTAAGGCCCTTTAGTGCCGGTTCCGTAACCGGCACTAAAGTGTGGGCACTAACCCCCCCCCCCCCTTTAGTACCGGTTCAGCACGAACCGGTGCTAAAGGGCAACCACGTGGCACGAGCCAGCTCCGGGGGCTTGGAGCCCTTTAGTACCGGTTGGTAAGACCAACCGGTACTATAAGGTTTTTTTTTAGTTTTATGATTTCTTTTTCATTTAATTTGTCTAGTGGAACCAATTTCTAGTGGAACCAATCATGCATATATATATATATCATCAATGTCTCACAAACCACCATATTAATTAATTCACACATACACACATGTATAGCTATATACAATTTCTCCTACATATGCATGTTGCTTTCGGAGCCAGTGGCATTAGCCTAATTGGTGCCTTCGGAGCACGATAACAATTGGAAATGTTTTTCATGGGGGCGGTAGCGGGTAATAGTATTCTTCCTTCGGATTTATGACCTGGTCGAGCAAAAATTCCGCTATTTCCTCTTGAAGTGCTTCTACGCGCTCCAGAGCTTCTCCCGCATCTCTTTGAACTGTTAAGAAGGAGATCAATATGCATGTGTATTAGTTGTGTGACTAGATATCGATAATGGTGTAAAAGTTGTGAATAGTGTTCTGACAAGCGTACCCATTCCTGTCTTTGAGATCTGCTCCTTTCGGACGCCATCATGCGAATGTTCTCGCAAATGCAGAATGCACACAGATCAGTCCCCTGCGCCTGCTTCAGGGCCTTTACGAGAATGAAATTTGATCAGATAATAATTAATCAAGTATGATAATTAAAGAGATGGCAGCTAGCTAGCTAGATAGTACTACTTAATTACTTACCTTGGGTCGAAACCATTTAAGCTTTTGTTTCCATTCGCCTTCCGTGACGCTGATGAACCTTGCCCAAGCCCTGCCCGCCGACAAAGAAAATGAATAAAGGGGTTATTAAATAGTTCATATCATGAAATGACGAACTAAATAGGCCGAGATATATAGTTAATAATGATTGAAATTACCTGTTGACTATCCCAAACAAGATGTTATAGTCAGTTTTTGCTGTGAGTAGTGAGTCCAGTATTTCAACTGTTCCGGCGTCAACTTTAATGATACACAAGATCCAGTAAAATCCGAAGTTGTAAGGAAGTAGTATATCTTCATTGTATTTGAGGCGCTTCAAGAACTCTAGCATGTTGTGCTCTATGTTCTTTTGATGATGTGGATTTATTAGCCATGTGTATTCATTAACGGTGTTTGGGTCAATGAACCCAATGCCAAAGCGTCCACCTTTTCTCATTTCATACATCTTCATCCTGCATAATACCACAGAAAAGAATATAGTAAGGATAATTACAGGTAATGATTGATCAAAAGGATCACTACAGCTAGCTTGAGACTTAAATTACAGAAAGAATTCACTTACAGACAATAGCAACTGACGATAGATTTGTCGAGTGCGTCTTGATTGTATAACTGAAACAGTTCAGAATACTCAACGGATAGAGCTTTCTCATGGAAGTAATGCTCCTCCTTGACATTCACCATGAGGGACAATCGATCTGAAATCTTGGTAATGTTCATGTACCATTGATGCAATTCATACATTCTCGTTGGGAGGTTCTTGACCTTGTCTGGCTCGACCAAAGGTTGGCCCCGGACATATTTCCGTTTTATTTCATCCTCTCTAAGCACAGGCATGGGCTCGATCTCGAGGAGTTGTCCAACAGTGATGTTGAGAACTTCAGCCTGCATTATATGATCCTCCGTTATTACCACATTGCCCACCTCGGGAACGTAAACTGCTTGCCCACAATAATATTGGGCGCGCGTACTGTCACGTGTTGTTGGCACAACAAGCGAGGGGATCGATTGCGCCGCCTGTTCTCCCAGCTGGGGAATGGTTTTCCCGCATTTTTTGACAGCTGCTTCTTGTTTGCTCGATCCCGAGCTCGCCTCCTTACGTAGACGTGCTCGATTTAACTTCCTGATGTGGCGCTCATAGTCTGTGTCAACAGGCTTGGGAGCTGGTGGTTGAGCCATACGAATGAAGTGGTCAATCGTTTCCTCAGGCACTTTCTCCCTTGGCGGCGGTGGCGGTTTCGGTGCAAAATGGACTTCCACCTCGGCCTTCGATATGGCTGCAATTTCCTCCTCGGACCTGTCATAAGCCCTCTGCGGAAGAGGCGTGAGGCTTGGACCATATTTATATCGCTTGCCTCCGCCTGTACTTCCTGTACTACCTCGACTCGTACCGCTACGTACCATAGCTGCGGGGTGTCTCTTCTGCGATTGCTGAGGCGGCGGAGACGGCTGACGGGCTGAGTTGGACGAGGAGGAGTGGCCTGAAGCTGTGTCGGACTTGGAGGAGGAGTGGCCTGAGGTTGTGCCGGACTTGGAGGAGGAGTGGACGTTTGACGCTGTGGCGGACTTGGAGGAGGAGTGGCCTGACACTTTGCCGGACTTGGAGGAGGAGTGGCCTGACACTTTGCCGGACTTGGTGGACTTGCAGGAGCGGGAGTCTGCTGACTCGGTGGCGGACTTCGACGAGGAGTCGGCTGACGCGGTGTCGGTGGCCTTCGAAAGATGATGCAATCCTTTTTCCATAGGATGATACGATGTTGGGCCTCTCCGAGAAAGCGCTCGTCGTCACCTCCAGGAATGTCAAGCTGTAGCTCCGAATATGGTGGGTCCACCACCTCATCAACCAAGACACGAGCATAGCCCGCTGGAATCGGGTTGCAATGGAAGGTTGCCTCGGGGGGATTTGTAAAAGCAACGCCGTCCGCCACCTTCATGGATATGTTCTTCATTTTGACGTGTAGCTCGCAGTTAGTGTTCTCCGTGATGTCATCCACGGGGTATCTACCCAGCATTGTGTCGTCCGGGGCGGAACCCACGCTACTTCTCGGCATGGATGGGGCGGTGCTATCCAATGCTGGATCATCCGCTAGCTGCTGCAGCTGCTGAGACCCCCTTTGCTGGGTAAGTGAGTCGATCTGCTATTGCTGCCGCTGGAATTTGACTTCCAATTCCGCTTGACTTGCTTCTAGGCCTTGAAGGCGTTCATAGTCCCGCTTCCTCTGCTCCTCCTCCATCTTCCTCTTCTTCTCCTCCGCAATCTTCTTTCTTGCACGGTTTCTGTAGTCGGTGTTCCAGTCTGAAAACCCCTCATACCACGGAATAGCGCCATTGCCTCGTGTTCTTCCCGGGTGTTCAGGATTTCCCAGGGCACGCGTAAGCTCGCCGTTCTCTCTGTTGGGCTGGAACACCCTCGATCGTGCCTCTTCTATTGCAACAAGTATCGCATCGTCGGCTCCCTTCAGACTTGCCTTCGTCGAAACATTGCCTGTCTTCGGGTCCAACTCCCCCCCATGCGCATAGAACCAAGTCCTGCACCTGGGGGGCCAGCTCTTAGTAACTGGAGTGACACCTGCATCCTCCATCTCTTTCTCAGACTTATCCCACTTAGGCATTGCCACCGCATAGCCACCTGGCCCCAGCTTATGGAACTTATCCTTTTTTCGGCATTCTTCTTGTTTATTCTCGACCGTTTCTTAGCTAATTCCGAATCATTGAATTTCATGAAATCGTCCCAATTAGCACGTTGGTTCTCTAGTGTTCCCTCGAATACTGGAGTCTTCCTTCCTCCCTTGACGTACTTGTCCCATTCATGATTCTTGTGGTTCTTGAATGCAACCGCCATCTTCCTAAGAGCAGCGTCCTTGACTTTCTGCACATCTGCTTCTGTGAAATGATCTGGTAGGGTGAAATGTTCCATGAGAGTATCCCAAAGCAGATCTTTTTGATTCTTGTTGACAAAGGTAACATCTGGACGTGGCTTTGCTGGCTCTCTCCATTCTTGATCGGGAGTTGGTCCTTCACAAGAACTCCGCACCGACGAACGAATTTGTTCGCAATCTTCTTAGGCGCTAATGGTTCGCCATTAGGTCTGCATGCCTCGATATTGTACTTTACGCCGTCCTTCAACTTTTTGTTCGGGCCTCGTTTCGTCCTTTTTCCTGAAGATTTGCTCGATCCGGATGGCTGAAAGAACAAAGGTCGATTCGTTAATATATCTTCAAGTCATTTAAAACATGTGATGATCACCAGATGCCTGCTTATATAAATATATATACCTCGCCGGTCTTTGTTGTTTCAGGATCAACATGTTCTTCGTCATCGTCATAATCGTAGTTCATGACTTCATCAATTCGGTCGTCGCGATCGAATATCATATCACCCTCTCCGGTGTTGTTTAGAAATTCGGAGCCGTCATAATCTTCTTCATTCTGATCATCATATGGCCCGCGTATCATATCAAACATGGTCTGTTCTCCCTCTCTGTCGGTATTGTCTGCCATAGCTTTTATTTAACTAATCCAAAAGAAATATAAAACAATTTAGTATACAAATTACATCGTCTTGAATAATAGATATAATCTCGAATACATCGTCTCGAATAATAGATATAATCTCGAATACATCATCTCGAATAATATATAATATTGAATAGTACATCACTGGCTAGGTAGCTAATTAAAGATCGAATACTACAGAAGAATCTAGGACACTCGCGGTTCCTGCGGCGCGGGCGGTGGACACCCAAAGAGAAGGAACCCTCACAGGATCATAGCTGAAGTGAGATCCCCGAAGAAACTGCCAGGTATTGGAGAATCTGCCGCCCTCCAACGCAACCATGTAGCGATGGACGTGCTCGTCCTCCTCCCTGACACGGCGATGTACCACCTCCGGCGGGGCCGGGTCCCTCCTTACCGAAACTGGCCCACGCGAACGCCACCAAATGAGATCAGGGTCGACGACGGGACCCGGGTCCGGGTTCCTCATCAAGCGGCGCGCCCCTCCAGGCAGCACCTCCCAGTGCCAGCCCGGCGGAGCCCAGGCCCGGACATGGGTCGGCTGGACGTCGTCACGGACGGGTCGACGGCGAGGATGCGGGCCGGGCATCGACTAGAACAAATACTAGCTATATGCCCGCAAAAAGTAACATTTTTTTAATGATTGGATTTTGATACCTAAAATTTCTAACATTTCTATATAACACTAATTATGCTATCATTGCATATGTCAAAAATCTATATACTATTTCATACTAATTAAGCATCTAACACTAAAAACAGAAAACACAACTTCTATACATCCATTAAAAAACTGAAAAACAACATTATATAAAAAATTTCCATACTAGTTAAACACTAATTATATCCATCTAACATGCATTCATACATATATAATAGTGAAAAAATAATAATCTAAATAATATAAACTAATTAAACATACAAAATACGTATATACTAATATATACATGCATTAATTCATACATATGTACGTGTGTGTGTGTGTGTGTGTGTGTGTGTGTGTGTGTTTATCATGCATGATTGTGTGTGTATGGGCTCGGGGAGGGGCGGCGCCCATGGTGGCCGCCGGGGGCGAGGGAGAGGGGTTAGAGGGGGAGAGCTCACAGCGGGGCGACGGCGACGGCGAGGCGACGGCCGGGGGCGGTGACGGGCTGGGGCCTGACGCGGGGGCGGCGACGCGGGGACTGCGCGACGGGGACGGGCCCGGGGTGGCGAAGGAGACGAGGGTGGCAACGGGGACGAGGGCGGCGACGGGGACGGGGGCGGCAACGGGGACGGGGGCGGCGACGGAGACGAGGGCGGCGACGGGGACAGGGGCGGCGACGGCGACGGAGACGACGGAAACAGAGGAAGATTGAAATTTTCGTAAGTGTTGTATATATAGAAGGCACCTTTAGTACCGGTTGGAGCCACCAACCGGTACTAAAGGCCTGTTTTGGCCAGGCCAAGCGGCGGGAACCGCACCCCCTTTAGTACGGGGTCGTGGCACCAACAGGTACTAAAGGGGGGGTCTTTAGTACCGGTTGGAGCCACGACCCGGTACTAAAGGGGGTGCGCTGGCTCCAGGCGGTGCGCAAGTTTAGTCCCACCTCGCTAGTCGAGGGGCTACTGCACTGGTTTATAAGCCCCAGTGCGGTAGCTCTCTCGAGCTCCTCTCCTAACCAGGCCTACTGGGCCTACCTGTCCTCTTCGCCCAGTGGGCCTACTGGGCCTTTGCGGGCCTGCATCCTGGCCCAACAAAAGGTTGTGTTGCTAGTCGTATGCAGGCCGCTTTGGCCCAGTAGGCGGGCTTTTTTTTCTTAATTTTTTTTCGCTTTATGTATTTTTGTTTTATTTATTTTTGAGTTATTTTTTCCTGTATTTAGAGTTTCTTTGTGAATATTTTTGCTTTAGGTACAAAAAATTACAAACTTTCTGTTAGTGCCGGTAGATTTCAAATTTGAATAGTTTAAATTTTGAATTATTTGAAATTTGTGTGAATCACTAGTTTGTGAATAACTTAACTTTGAAAAAAGTTTTTTCAGTGATTCGTTTTTCTTATGTCTAATATTAGTGTGTTTTATCATTATATTCAATTTAATAATGCTTAGGTTATTTAAAAAATGAAATGCCTTTGTAACAGTTCAGTTTTCGTCGGAAACCCTGATACTTCGAAAGAGATTGTCCATTTTGTACACGAAGTGCATCCAGTTTTTGCCGTAACCCTCTCTACTTTCTTGCACATGCTATTTGTATGAAATTATGATACCATGCCAACTTTCAACCTTTTCTGAGTTCATTTGAAATGCTTTTCAATTTCAGGGTCATTTAGCTGGAAAAAAATCAGTAAATGCATGAAAAGAATTTGTTTGCATATAAAATTTCTTCGCGTTTCAAAAGCCAAAACACATAACTACCCTAACTATTACAGAGATTCCCCTCTGGGTGTGAAACACAGAAGAAAGTGATGATAGTGAAGCCGATCACATCCCAGATCTTTGGGTGTGAAACTTTTTCTTCGCGTGTGTCCCTTTGCGCTGTAACCATGGAAAATCTTCATCATTTAACGGGATGCTCGGGTCAATATTCATTGTGAATGGAGCAATTTCATCAAACTTTTCGTAATCTCCTGATTTGTCTGTCTTGTCATCCACTCCCACGATGTTTCTCTTCCCAGAAAGAACTATGTGCCGCTTTGGCTCATCGTACGATGCATTCGCTTCCTTATCTTTTCTTTTTCTTGGCTTGGTAGACATGTCCTTCACATAGAAAACCTGTGCCACATCATTGGCTAAGACGAATGGTTCATCTGCATATGCAAGATTGTTGAGATCCACTGTTGTCATTCCGTACTGCGGGTCTTCTGTTACCCCGCCTCGTGTCATATTGACCCATTTGCACCGAAACAAAGGGACCTTTAAACCACGTCGATAGTCAAGTTCCCATATGTCCTGTATATAACCATAATATGTTTCCTTTCCCGTCTTGGTTTCTGCATCAAAGCGGACACCACTGTTTTGGTTGGTGCTCTTCTTATCTTGGGCGATCGTGTAAAATGTATTACCATTTATCTCGTACCCTTTGAAAGTCATTATATTCGAAGATGGTAACTGGGACAGCAAGTACAGGTCATCTTCAATAGAGGTGTCATGCATGGTACGTGTCTGCAACCAGTTGGCGAAACTCCTGGTTTGTTCACGTGTAATCCAGTCATAGACCGCTCCGGGTGTTTGGAGCGTAGCAAATTCTTGTGTTCATCCATATACGGAGCCACCAAGGCGGAATTCTGTAGAACATATTGTGTAGAAATACAGGACCCAAAACGTTAATCTCTTCGCATAGGTGAACTAGGACGTGCGTCATGATGTTGAAGAAGGATGGTGGGAACACCAACTCAAAACTGACAAGACATTGCACCAAATCATTCTGTAACCTTGGTATGATTTCTGGATCGATTACCTTCTGACAGATTGCATTGAGAAATGCACATAGCTTCACAATGGCTAATCAAACGTTTTCCGGTAGAAGCCCCCTCAATGCAACCGGAAGCAGTTGCGTCATAATCACGTGGCAGTCATGAGACTTTAGGTTCTGGAACTTTTTCTCTGCCATGTTTATTATTCCCTTTATATTCGACGAGAAGCCAGACGGTACCTTGATACTGAGCAGGCATTCAAAGAAGATTTCCTTCTCTTCTTTGGTAAGAGCGTAGCTTGCATGACCCTGATGTATGCCGTCTTCTCCGTGCATACGTTGCTGGTCCTCCCGTGCCTCAGGTGTATCTTTTGTCTTCCCATACACGCCCAAGAAGCCAAGCAGGGTCACGCAAAGATTCTTCATCATGTGCATCACGTCGATTGCAGAGCGGACCTCTAGGTCTTTCTAATATGGCAGGTCCCAAAATATAGATTTCTTCTTCCACATGGGTGTGCGTCCGTCAGCGTCCTTCGGAACAGGTTGTCCGCCAGGACCCTTTCCAAATATCACCTTCAAATCCTTGACCATATCATGTACATCAGCACCAGTACGGTGGCGAGGCTTCGTCCGGTGATCTGCCTCACCTTTGAAATGCTTGCCTTCCTTTCTTACGGGATGCCTGCTCGGAAGAAATCGACGATGTCCCAGGTACACATTCTTCTTACAACTATTCAAATATATACTGTCGGTATCATCCAGACAGTGCGTGCATCCGCGGTATCCCTTGTTTGTCTGTCCTGAAAGGTTACTGAGAGCAGGCCAATCGTTGATGGTCACGAACAACAACGTCTTTAGGTCAAATTCTACCCCCATGTGCTCATCCCATGCACGTACACCTGTTCCATTCCACAGTTGTAAGAGTTCTTGAACTAATGGCCTTAGGTACACATCAATGTCGTTGCCGGGTTGCTTAGGGCCTTGGATGAGCACTGGCATCATAATGAACTTCCGCTTCATGCACAACCAAGGAGGAAGGTTATACAAACATAGAGTCACAGGCTAGGTGCTATGGTTGCTGCTCTGCTCCCCAAAAGGATTAATGCCATCTGCGCGTAGACCAAACCATATGCTCCTTGCATCATCTGCAAACTCCTTCCCATACTTTCTTTCGATTTTTCTCCACTGCGACCCGTCAGCGGGTACTCTCAACTTTCCGTCTTTCTTACGGTCTTCTCTGTGCCATCGCATCGCCTTGGCATGCTCTTTGTTTTGGAACGAACGTTTCAACCGTGGTATTATAGGAGAATACCACATCACCTTGGCAGGAATCTTCTTCCTGGGGCGCTCGCCCTCGACATCACCATACTCATCGCGGCTGATCTTATAGCGCAATGCACCACATACCAGGCAAGCGTTCAAATCCTCGTACTCACCACGGTAGAGGATGCAATCATTAGGGCATGCATGTATCTTCTGCACCTCTAACCCTAGAGGGCAGACAGCCTTCTTTGCTTTGTACGTACTCTCGGGCAATTCGTTGTCCTTTGGAAGCATATCCTTTATCATTACCAGCAACTTTCCAAATCCCTTGTCAGATACACCATTCTCTGCCTTCCATTGCAGCAATTCCAGTGTGGTGCCCAGCTTTTTCTTGTCACCTACGCAATTCGGGTACAACAATTTTTTGTGATCCTCTAACATGCGCTGCAACTTCTTCTTCTCCAAATCACTTGCGCAGTTTCTCTTTGCATCGGCAATAGCCCAACCTAGATCATCAACGGGCTCATCTGATGCCTCTTCTTCAGCTTCTTCCCGCATTGCCGACTCAGCTTCTTCCCGCATTACCGGCTCAGCTTCTTCCCCCATTGTTGTATCATCATATTCAGGGAACCCATGGCCAGGATAGTTGTCGTCATCCTCTTCTTCTTCATTGTCTTCGATCATAACCCCTCTTTCTCCATGCTTGGTCCAAACATTATAGTGGGGCATGAAACCGGACTCAAACAGGTGGACGTGAATGGTTCTTGACGTAGAGTAATTGCGACCAGTCTTACAGCCAGCACATGGACAAGGCATAAAACCATCCGCCCGCTTGTTTGCCTCAGCCGCAAGCAGAAAAGTATGCACGCCCTCAACGAACTGGGGAGAGCATCGGTCATCGTACATCCATTGCCGGCTCATCTTCATTACACAACACCGAATAGACCAAATTAATACAAGTTCATACATAAAGTTCATACAACACTTAAATGCAACAAACAAATAACTCTCTAGCTAAAGCATTTAAATGCAACAACAAATGCGATCAAGATTGCAACTAAGGTAAAAATTGATCCAACAACATAATGATACCAAGCCTCACTATCGGTGGCATATTTTCTAATCTTTCTAATCTTCAAGCGCATTTTCTCCATCTTGATCTTGTGATCATCGACGACATCGGCAACATGCAACTCCAATTCCATCTTCTCCCCCTCAATTCTTTTCAATTTTTCTTTCAAGTACTCATTTTCTCTTTCAACTAAATTTAACCTCTCGACAATAGGGTCGGTTGGAATTTCCGGTTCACATACCTCCTAGATTAAAATATCTATGGATGGGCATAATTTGTCATAAACACGAAATGCAACAAATAGTTTTAAAAGAGAATATACCACATCCGAATCATAACAAGGACGAGGGCCAACGGGGATGGATATCAAAACCATGGCACTATGTATAACAAACAACGTACGGGTAAGATAATTATTATATGAGTAACTATATATCCAAATCACACAAACATCAATTTTTTATATAAAATTTTATGAACAAGAGGCTCACCACAAGGTGGTGCTGGCGACGGGATGGTGCGGGCGATCGATGGTGGTTACGACGGAGATTTAGAAGGCACTAAGTAAACCACACCTACATATGCAAACTAAGTGTTATTTTTGACCTCAAATTGCATATAAATCAAATACTAGCACATATATATATTTCCTCCCAAATTACTAAACTCACAAATTAATAACTATATAAAGCATTGCAAGAGCTAATCTAGCAATGAGAGATGAAAGGACAAAGTTTCTAACCTTTGTGGTCATCTGAATGGATGGGGGCCCTCAAATCTTGACAAATTTTGGGCAAAATGTGTGATGAGATCGAGAGAAAGAGGGGAAGAACAGAGAGGAGAGGGGAAAGGGGAAGAATAGAGCGAGCTCGGGTGGATGAAGTGTTTATGTAGGACGACCTTTAGTACCGGTTCGTGCCAAGAACCGGTACTAAAGGTGCTGGAGGGGCCCCAGACTGACAACATCCTGCCACCACTCTCATTAGTACTGGTTCATGGCACGAACCGGTGCTAAAGGTTAGCCACGAACCGGTACTAATGAGAGCGGCCCGGCTAGCCGTTGGAACCGGCACTAATGTATACATTTGTGCCGGCTCAAATACAAACCGGCACTAATGTGCTTCACGTTTGACCCTTTTTCTACTAGTGATCTTGCAGTACATCAAGGGAGATGCTTCCATGGTGGTGGTGGTGGTGGGGGGGGGGGATTGATGTTGGGAGACGGGGATGGTGGGTGGAAGAAGAAGAAATTTAACGATAAAAAGTTGACAATGCTATTGACATGCATACAGTACTACATATATGGTTAACCACAATAGTTGTCAAACTATTAGAATATATATCTATGCCCCCTTTACAATGCACGGGCAATTTCCTCATTAGGGTGAGGTTTAGGGAGGTGGGCATAGCTGGCAGGAGCGACTCTAAAACTTAATCGGTGATGGTGCATGGGGTGCCAGGGGGGGGGGGGTCGGAGTTGTTCATCGGGGCGAGGCTTAGATGGATGAGTGGGCCGACAACCAACATGGTGGTGAGAGGGTCGAGGGGAGGGTGGGTGGCGATATTCGCCGACCGAGGGGGTGGGGTGGGGGTGGAGGCAGGAGTTTAGGCCTGGGTATGCCATGGTTGAGGAGGAGGAACCGTCATGAAACAAGAGAAAGAATGTGATGGTGCATGGGGTACCGGGGGAGGGGGGGTCGGAATTGTTCATCGGGCTGAGGCTTAGACGGATGGGTGGGGAGGCAGCCAGCATGGTCGTGGAGGAGGTCGAGGGGAGGGTGGGGTGGCGATGTCCACCGGCCGTGGGGGTGGGGGGGTGGAGGCAGGAGGTTAGGTCTGGGTAGGCCATGGTTGAGGAGGAGGAACCGTCACGGAACAAGAGAAGAAGGTGCAGGAGGAAGAAGATGAACAGGTGACGGCGTGCTCCTAACCATTGGATATTGTTTTGATGGACAAAGATAAAAGTGACAGGCGCGAAGAGATTTTCAGCTACCTGACATATAGGTGCCCCCGCTAATTTATTTTGAATCATTTGCCCGTAGCAACGCACGGGCACTTAACTAGTAATACTAAAAAACAAGAAACGCATAGTGCTAGCACACAATCCTGGAAACTAAGAAGGGATGATTTGGTTTTAGATAATTAATTAGGTACGAGTATGAGATCTTTAGGTAAGGGGAGGTTATTTTGTGATGAATTAGACACAGTGTGTGTTTCAGCCGTCGGCCATTATCGAGTTTTGACAAATCTTGTCAAAAGTCTCTACTGGCGTGTGAGTTCCTGCGACGTGACGCATAGGAGATTACAAGCTGAGTCTATACCATTTGTCCATGTTATTCCTTCGGATCAAGGGGTTGGCGTGTTGTTTCCGTGGGATTTGTGAACACCTTCGTAAACCCGTGAATAGTTCTTGTTGCGATGGAGGTTTGTCCTGTGAAAGATCGGCCCAACGGATCGACCATTGTCTCAAGGTCCGTTTCACATCAGCCGCCCAAACTCAATCCATTGCAATAAACCGGTCAGGCCATTGAAGAAAATTGCAAGCTCAGTCCAAACTTGAAAACCGCGAGCAAATTGGGATTGGAAATATATGAATGAATCAAATATTTTTTTCGATAAAGGACATTTCATTCAATTGATATATCGAGGTGATACAAACGCATCGAAAGAATGCCCGGCCTCTGCATAGCATGATGCACACAGCCCATAAGTCCACCCATCCCAAAAATAAAAAATGTTTTACAACTCAAGAATAAATTAATCTGTCCAGCCTATGATGTGGCAGATCCTAACCGGAGATCACACCCCCATCCATGGGATAGAAAACCTCCCTGGCTGAATGCTCCAGCCGCGTAGATGCCATCATAAATAGGTCCCTGTCGTCCGGCTTCAGCAGGATAGACCAAATACGGAGCCGTCGCGTACATACATGAATAACCTGCATAGGAGATGATACATATTTTTTATTAAAAACCACATCATTCCTGGTAAGTCACAATGCCCAGCATAAGGCAGCCGCCCGCACAAGGATATGTGCACAAAATTGTTTATCAATACCCCACAACCAGTTGCCGAACATGTTACGTGCACTACGTAGGGGGTATAAATTTGAAGGTACTTGAACTATGGCCCAAACCGACCGAGCAAACTTACACTCAAAAATAAGTGTTTAATAGACTCGTTATGTTGGCAAAAGACACATGTCTTGGTGCCTTTCCAGTTGCCGTCATGCCATATTATATCTAGTTAAGATGAGCCCTCTGTTTAGGAACCAGAGGAATATCTTCACTCTTAGAGGGATTTTAAGCTTCCACAATTTCCTGTTATCAACCGAGACATCACAATGAACCATTGCATCATACATGGATTGACTGTAAACTTGCCATTCTGATGCAACTTCCATCTAAAGATGTCCGGTTCATCTGACAGCTGAATGGTCTCCAAACGTATGAGTAACTCATTCCAAGATGCCAGGCGAGGACCTAAAGGTCCCTACGGAAAGAAACATCAGGATTTTCTTGCCCCAAAACTTGTTTGATGGTGACAAATTTATGTCTAACAATCCTATACAAGCTTGGGTATTGCACCACTAATGGTGTGGTCCCTAGCTAGGTATCTTCCCAGAATAGAACCTGGGAACCGTCCCTAACCGAGAAAGTTCCGAATTGGAAAAAGAATTCCTTGGCCTTCATGACACCAGACCAAAAATGTGAGTCACCAGGTTTCCAATAGACTTGAGAAACGGCTTTGGATCCCACGTACTTGTTATGAATGATTTCCTGCCATACTACGTTCTCATTGAGTAATTTATAAACCCATTTGCTGAGAAGAGCAATATTTTTAATCTCAAGGTCTTGAATTCCAAGTCCCCCTGGCCTTTTAGGTCGATGTCGGTGTCAAAACTGGCGGATCTCGGGTAGGGGGTCCCGAACTGTGCGTCTAGGCGGATGGTAACAGGAGACGAGGGACACGATGTTTTTACCCAGGTTCGGGCCCTCTCGATGGAGGTAAAACCCTACGTCCTGCTTGATTAGTATTGATGATATGGGTAGTACAAGAGTAGATCTACCACGAGATCAAGGAGGCTAAACCCTAGAAGCTAGCCAATGGTATGATTGTTGTAATGTATGTTGTCCTACGGACTAAAGCCCTCCGGTTTATATAGATACCGGAGAGGGCTAGGGTTACACAGAGTCGGTTACAATGGTAGGAGATCTACGTATCCGTATTGCCAAGCTTGCCTTCCACGCCAAGTAAGGTACCATCCGGACACGAGCCGGAGTCTTCAATCTTGTATCTTCGTAGTCTTGGAGTCCGGCGGACATTGATAGTCCGGCTGTCCGGACACCCCCTAGTCCAGGACTCCCTTAGTAGCCCCTGAACCAGTCTTCAATGACGATTAGTCTGACGTGCATAATGTTCGGCATTGCAAGGCGGGTTCCTCCCTTGAATAATCCAGAGAAGATCATGAACACGAGGATAGTGTCCAGCTCTGCAAAATAAATTCCACATTCCACCGTAGAGAGAATAAAATGTACACTTAGTTCAATCTGCTGACGTATTATGCGGCGTGACATCACACCGCCACCATGCTTTTGTTTGAATCATTATACCACCTCAGCATGTTTAGCGAAGCGGTTTCCTTGGCACGTCTTGTCGAAGCAGAGATCGTGTTCCCCTTATTCCGGGATTCTCATCAATACGTGCGTGGGTAACCCAACTGCTCCCATCGCCACGCCTCCTCTATCGAAGGGGAATCCCAAACGGTCACGGAGACGGCCCTTGGTATTTTTCCCTTTTATAAGAGGACCATGGCTCGCCATTGTTCTTCAATCTCGCATCGAATCTCTTCCCCGCTCCTAGTTCCAACACCCAGAGCCTCAGATTCGAGCGCTTCGGATCCTTAATCATGTCCGGCTCCGACCTCCAGGGCCGGTGGATGCCCTCCTCCGTCACGGAGGAAGACATATTGAAGCTGCGTGAGGCCAAGTACCTAGCCTACGAGGTTTCGCACAGGTTGCCTGTCCAAGGGCAGGCTGTGCCAGCCCCCGAGCCCGGTGAATACGTCGTTTTCGTATCCCACCTCCGTCGGGGTTTAGGCTTCCCGACGGATCCCTTCGTGAGAGGGCTCCTGTTCTACTACGGGCTGGACTTTCACGACTTGGGCTCCGGAGTCCATCCTCCATATCTCCGCATTCATTATCGTCTGCGAAGCCTTCCTCCGCGTCATTCCCCACTTCGGCTTATGGCTGAAGACCTTCAAGGTGGAGCCGAAGGTGATCGGGGGGCGTCAAGCCGAGTGCGGCGGGGCGACCATAAGCAAAAAGGTCGATGCCCCGTGGCCCGAGGGTTCCTTCCAAGAGGAACTTGGACCGTGGTAGCAGGAGTGGTTCTATATCACCGCTCCAAGGGGCAGCAGGAAAAAGCCGCCGCCCTTATTCCGCCCGGGACCTCCACGCCAACTGATGTCGTGGGTCAACCAAGGGCTCAATTGGGGGCCGTCCGAAGACGTGCCTTCACTGCAGGGCCGGATTCGAGATCTCCAAGCGAGGGAGATTGACCTGATCAAGGTGATGCAGGTTATGCTAATCAGGCATCTTCTGCCCTGCAAACGCCGTCCTCTCCGTCTATGGGAGTTCAACCCGGAGGGACCTCGGATTCTCCAACATTTCATGGGTGCGACACCCGTGGAGATGTACAAGTTGTTCTTCGGACCGCAGGTGGCGTGTCCGGATTTAGCCGAGGATGCAGGTCTAAGCCGCGATCGCCCGGATACTCAGGTAAGTAGCTCAGAGTCCGGACATTCTGTTTATGTGCCTTTCTATAATTCGCCTCTTGACCCTTTGTTCTTTACATGAATGGGTGGCGCGATGAAGGCTGATAAGGTGTCCGGCCCCCCTCCCAGAGACCGCACAAGAGCCCGTGCTGGTCAGAATGTTGGAGGTTGCGCCCGCAGAAGGGGGCGACGGGAAAAATAGAGGAGCTAATATTTCGCCCAAAGGGGCGACTGAAGAGGGAGGAAGCAAGAACCCCTCCCTTCAGGGGGAGAAGAGGACCGCCTCCGAAGATCCGGAGGCCAAAGCCCCTAAGCGTGGGAAGAGACCTTCCCCGGGGGGTCCGGCGCCCGGAAAGAATCCGGACGCACAATCATCATCAAAGGATCGGCCCTCCAGCGAGCCGTGAGTATGAAAGAGGGAGTTAATTAGTAAGGAAATACCTTCATTTGTGCTTCTGTAGATAACCAAAATATTTATATTGCAGTTCGGATCTGCAGCCTTCTCAGATGAGTTCATCTTCGGGGGACCTTCTTCCGGAGATGATGGAGAGCGATACGCCTCCATCCGCAGCGCCGCCAGATGAGGCAGGCGAACCCGAAGTGTCATCACGGAGGGTATCCCCGAGTCCGGAGGGGCCAGAGAGTTCGGCACCTACTAGTGTCCGGCCGGGAGAACTGAAGAATTTGCTTGAGAGGGCGTCTATTTCAGAAGATCACCGTGCGTTAATGCGTATGGTGTTTGGAAGGATTTCGTCCGCGGAGAGCGAATTGCGTAATGCCGCCATGAGTTTGCTGGCGGGATTTGAGGTATGCGAGAATGACGCACCCCTTTGTTTTTTAACAGTTTTGCATATAAAAAATGCGCCCTGTATAGATGGTAGCCCCTGAGACTCGGTAGGTTGTCGGAAACGACAGCGTACCGAGGATCGAAATCTAAAGAAATGAATTCCGTCGTTCCTATGCAGGTGGCGGATAGTCCGGGGGCTAGCCAGACTAGTGAGTTTGCCGAGTTAAATCGGCAATTGGACTTGGCAGATGCGAATATCGCACTGGTCAACAGGCGACTTGACGAGTCGCAAGGTAAAAGAGTTCTCCGCAGACGCTTTATTAAGGGGGTCGAAGCCCTCCTTTGATAAATTATATGCTGTTTATACAGACGGTGCTGCTGCTGTGGAGGGCCTTCGGGCCGAACTTGCTCGAGCTAAGGAGCAAGACCGAAGGAGTGAAGCGGCTGCCTCGAGGGCGGCCGAGGAGTTGAAGGCCGAAAAGGCTGCGCACTGCCTAAGCAGGGCCGAGGTGGCCGAATTGGCCATAAAAGTAAAGGATGCTACCGACCGCAATGAGGCTCTTGAAAAGGAGCGCTTATCGGAGCGGGAAGACCTGAAGAAGGCCACCGCCAAAGCCAAGGATGCCCGTTCTGCAATGCAGGCTATGAAGGAGGAACTGTGCCAGGCCGGAGAGATCGTGGCTGGCAAGCCTTTTCTGCTGCGTCGCCGGTTTATGGATGGAAAGTATGCTCAATTTGAGCGGCTGTGGAGTCCGGAGGATCCGTATATGGACTTAGCTGCAAGTGCGGCTGATGCCATTAAGCACTTTCGGAGCCAAAAGGATCACGAGACGGAAGAGCTATATTGGTCTCAATTCCACAGTCCGGATCACCCACTTCCATTGACAGACCGGTTGGCCGAATGGGCCGAACTAAATAGATTGTCCGGACTTGCCATGACTGACATCGTGGCCAATGTTTGGCCAGAGAGGTCCAAGGCGACGAGCTACTTTGGCTTACTGCAGCAATTCCTTGGAGCGGTGCTGCATATAAAGGAGATGAAACGGTCGGCCTGCATAGAGGGCGCGCGGATGGCTCTTGCCCGTGTGAAGGCGCATTATCCAGAGATGGACGCCACCGCTGTTGCTGCCCAGGGTTCGGATAAAGACCGGCTCCCTGCCGAGCACTATTTCGGGGAAGTTATGCGTGGCGCTCATGTAATAGAGTCGCAGTGCTCGAAGAATGTAACGTTCAAATGAACGCATTAGCTTGTAAATCGATGATTATGTTATAACTGCTTTTTATACTTGTGCGTCCAAGTAGTAAAACTTCTCCTTTTCGGCCGTTTACGTATACTTGTGTATAACCTGAAAGATGGCAGTCTTCGGCTTCAGCCCCCACGCACAAGGTGCTGGGGTGTTCGCAAAAATAGCACATGTTCACACTTAATCTGACATCTCGGTCCTATTATAAGGAGGTGGTAGCGTAGCGAA
Organism: Triticum timopheevii; assembly: GCA_963921465.1. Lineage (NCBI taxonomy): Eukaryota > Viridiplantae > Streptophyta > Magnoliopsida > Poales > Poaceae > Triticum > Triticum timopheevii. The sequence goes on from OY997274.1 coordinate 80,174,089, forward strand.
CGAGGCAATCCGGACTATAATGCTTTATCACTTTCACTTAGCCAGTGGAGCTCGAGGGTGGGGCTACGATATAGCCCTTGGTGGTATCGCCCTTCTCCGAAGTTGGAGCGCGTGTGCCTGACCGGGAAACGGCCCTTCGTCAAAGTGGGGAATTCTAAACATTCCGATAGTCGATCGAGGGCTGACCAGTCTCTCGCTGTATCATGACAGTCAGTTTTCGGCTTTCTCTACTGAGGTGCTCGCCCAGACGAACTGGGGCACAATCGCAGTAGTTCTCCTGGTGCCGCGTTAGCCGATGATACGGAACATAAGGCAGCAAAACACAGGAGCCGGGCAAACCCAACATTTGACCAAAGACATGATTCGGAGCTGATGCATATAATGCCTAACTCGAGACGCCGAACACTCCCTAAGGTGTTCGGTCTTTATAATAATGGGCAGAACGATGCCCTAAGCCCCTAGTGTCCAGGTACGGGCATGGTCTTCTGACGCGGCCGATGCCAAAACGTCAGGCTCCGCTTTGGCTATAGGAAGAAATCAAGGGAGAATAACAACAAGAGACAGTAAAAAAGGTTTACGCAGGGTCTTAATCTAAAAAGAATCCTCGCAACGGGTCCCTACTGCACGTCTGTGCCTGTGTCTCCATTGTGCCGTTATCCTGGACGGGTATGCACGTTGTTCATCTGTAAAAAGAGAGGAACATTTAGTTTTAAAAACAATTTGTGCAAAAAAATATATTAGAAATAGAAATAATTAAAGCGGGGTTTATATGAACCCGCGGTTATTTGTGCGCGCAGCCCCCTGTGAAGGGGTATGCGGCTAGGGAGCCCCTAGCCTACTGACGCCGGATTCATCTATCCAAGTCCGGGATCTTTAAGTGACCCTCGCACTAAAATTACGCCACGCGGTCTGGGCATCTTGAGTGTAAGAGATGCGTAATGCGGTATGGCGTTGAAGCGGACAAAAGCCTTTCGTCCCAAGAGTGCTTGATATTCACTTTCAAATGGGACGATATGAAAAATTAATTTTTCGCGTCGAGAATTGTTCAGCGATCCGAACACGACTTCTAGTAATATGGAGCCTGTGCACTTGGCGTAATCCCAGTTAAAGCCATCAGTCCTAGACCTAACTCGAAACTTTACCGCGAAGTCGCCCATCACTACACTACGGACTTCAAGCGAATCGCATCTCACACCTAGTAAGATACCACCCGATCTTCCTCGCGGAGGGAGGCAATGCCAATCGAAATCAATACCACCGACCAGAGAGGAGATAAACTGTGGTGCAAAGTTATCTCTACCCGTCTCTGATAGAGCAACAAAATCTAGCTTCTGCTCTAAAGCTGTCTCAGCCAGGTATCTTCTTTTAGCCAAGTCCTTCAGACCTCTGCTATTCCAAAAAATTCCTCTCATAGTTCATCATGAAATTTTTTGGTGGTTCGAATCCTAGCACTCCTACGAACTGCGGAATCGGGATAGATCTTCCATTTCCACTTACGCTTAGGTTTACTAAGCTCAGTCACCCGGTCCTCATGACCGGGTTCACAAATATTACTAGCATCATTCTCTAGGGGTACATCATCTTCCTCAGCGTCATGATTGGGGGGTGCTAGATCCGCACACAGACTATCAAGCACTCTAACCCCTAACGCATCAATCTCATCATCATTCATTGGTTTAACTGCTGCAAGATTGCGAATAGTCTCTAAAGCACGGTCCACCTCCAAATCTAAAATATCATTCACCGAATTGGTAATCTCACTATTCTTAGCACCTAGGGAAACTCCTAATTGGTTTGCATTATTTATAATGTCCTCATTAGAAAAATGCAGAAGGGAATTAGACAAGTTGATGGACATACCAGAAGATAAACCTCAGGGATGTCGAGGATGCAAGCACTCATCCGTCTCCCCTCAGAGATAGGGTCCGGGATCCCATCAAACGCGATCACCTCCTCCCTAGTATAACCTGGCACCGAAACCCTGAAAGGTGGTGCCGAAGTTACCAGAGAAGGCGTCTGCGGGCTCCCAATCCCCTTAGACGGGTGCCCCACAACAGGTAGTGGGGAAGAGTGGAAGACAGGGGCCTCCTGCCCGCGCCCTCCTCCCGCCACAGCCGCCAACTCAGACGGCATAGCCATCGGCGAGGTGGTCCTCCTGACCATCGGTGTAGAGGGAGGAGATAGGGCCTCCTGCCCCGGCGTCCCCCCTAACGCAGCAGCTGCCACAGTGGTTGTCACCACCATCGGAGTAGGAGTCGAGGCCGCCTGCCTCGGGCTCCCTCTCCCAGTAGTCGCCGACCCCCTCAGGGCCGTCGCCACCGACGACACCGGCATCGGTATGGGGACGGGGGAAGACAGGACTCCCTGTCCCGAACCCCCTCCCCCACACCCCATCGCGCCCGCAATCGCCGACACCGAAGTCGCGTCCGCGGGAGGCGGCAGACCAAGAGAACCTGCCACCGGCCTCCTCTCCGTAGCACCGCCCAAAGAACTCGCCTGACGATCAGCAGACAAACCAGGCTCCCCCTCGAACTCCAACGGAGGGAGCGTGTGCTCAAGATAATCACCAGACTCCACCCGGTCACTCCATAGTCTGGGAGGTGCCGAGGCTGGCTCAAAAGACCCAAAACGCAGAGTAGTCATGGGTACCACCGGTGAAACTGTGGGCTCAGCCCCGGATCCATTCCCAGGCGACTAAGAGGCTGTGTGAGAACCGTTAGATCCCTCTCGCATGGGCTCATCTGACGGTGCCCCCTTAGCCCCCGCATTACCATCCCTATCGTGCATGTCAACATCGTTACCATTAACTGCATCAGCAAATAAATCGGTGTCCTCAAACTCAATATCTAACGGGAACACCTCTCCCTTATAGGTCTAGTTGACCTTATCAGGCACAAACTCAATATCCAGAATGCTTATTAAAAGCCGGGCTATCCCTTTGGCACGCGTGAAAGCCATATCCACTTTTTCTGTCTTTCCAACCATGATGCCCAAACTGGCCACCACGCGAGCATCGTGCAGAGGCTTAGAAGGAGCCCCTAAAAACCGCAACCAGACCTGTGTAAGCGGCTTTCCCTTAGGCTCAACCTGTTTCCACTCGTTAAACTCCAGGATACACTTAGTACTGGGAACTTTACACAAGCCAAAACTCAACAATCTCTGCAAGTCATCCACAGACGGGAAATCAACCTTAAAAACCCTGTCCTCAATGAGCACCAAATCCCATACAAAATCTCTAGGAGCTAGCTCCTGAAGCCTCCTCACAATCTGTGCCTCAGTCACCTCGCCCTGGGTCGCTCTCACAATCCCAGTAGTCAAACTCGGGTTATCCTCCGGGACCTCTCTCGCCGCCGGGGACTCAAAAAACATAAGCTCAGCACAGTAGACTCCATAGATATTCAGAGTCAGAGATAGGTCACGCAATAACGGGCACTCCCCTGATTCATGTGCAAGCTTGCCACATGACTCGCACAGCTGGGCCACACACTCAGCAATGAAGTGGCCCTTCTCACCACAACGATAGCAAATCATCCTCTCCTTCTTACGAGCATATTTGGACGCTCTCTCGGCATCAGACCTGTCGGTAGCCTCATCCACCGTCCCAGCCCCAGGAACCTCAACACTTGCCAAAGCATTCACCACCTCCATCGCCTGTGAAGGAAGCTCTGAGGAAGTATGCTGAGCCTCCTCTGTAGCATCTGTAGGAACAGCAACCCTAGGCGGGGGCGGGCGGCGAAATCGCCCATGGCCCCCACCCCGACCACCACGATGGCCACGGAAGCCTCCTCTTTGACGGTGATCCGGGCCGGAGGCCCCCTCAACAAAGCCGCCTGCCGGGCCAAGAAACGGTCTCTCAGCCGACCCGTCGCTCTGCCAAGCGTAACCACGCCCTCCTCCCGTAGAAGAGGAGCCTCGGTGCTGTTCTTCACCATACGCATCATACCCATCATCCCCCCACTGTCCTCGGGGCGGATCATTAGGCTCTTTATTGAACGTCTGAGACTGATCGGACCGGTTCTGCACCGGCCTAGCAACGTAATGGGGCGGCGGTTTGCCTGTGGTTGCCGGCACGCCTCCAACAGGCCGAAGTCCAGCGCCGCGGCCAGCCGGAACCTCGCCAGAGGCTCCCGGCGCGGGAGGTCGAGGCCCCCCTCGACCCGCAGCCTGGGGAGCATGGGGCGGCGCACCTGGCGCTGGTGGTCTGACCACACCCCGCCCGGCAGCATGGGCAGCGGGCACCGTGCCCGGCGCCGGCGGCCTCATGCCTCCCCTTCCCGGGGCCGGCTGCAAAGGGGGCTGTCCCGGAGGCCGCGCACCCACAAGGGACACACCTCGGCCTGAGGAACCAGCCGCGAAGGATCCTCCCGCCGGCGGCCTTTGGCCAAGCTGCGCCTGAACGCCCCGTCCGGCACTCACCGCCGGCGGCGGAGCCGCTCCACCCCGACCTGCAGCGCCGGAAGATGGTCGCTTGGCTGGCGGCGGAGCCTCCCCACGGCAGCGGTCGGATTCGCCCTGCTCGACGATCCCCACAGGGAGGGAAGCCTTTCGTCCCGGCCTTTCGAACCCTAGACGGCGGCGCACGAGTGAGAGGAACACTGTTTTCCTCGTACGTGCATGAGATCACGTCGGGCTGAGAGGGCACGACGCAGCTCTCCTGGGCCACATACCCAGTCGAGTCCGTTCCAACCAAGCCCTCATCAACACCCCCATGATGGGCCTCATGCCCATGCACAGTCCGACATCCGGCCCACTCCTGAACGGCCCCAACGTGACCCAGCAGGAGATTCAAACGATCGTTCCTGGCCGCCCTGATCTCGGCCGCCGCCCGGATCGCCGGCGCCGGCAGCGCTGGCTCCGGTCTCCCTCTCTTCTTCTTCTTCTTCTTACGAACTACGAGATTCCAATCATCTTGTGGAAAGAAATCTGAGAAAGTAACAGGTTGGATGCATACCTTAGGTAGAGGCCCTTTCCAAGGCCGGATCACCATCGCCGCCGTCCTCCGGTGGATAATCCGGCGACCCACCTCCACCCGATCATCAGAACGCAGTCCGATCCGCGCCGGATCATCTCCCGGCACAATTTCATCAACTAACGCAGCGACTTCTTCCTCCGAGTATCCAGGGTTGAATGCCTCGCAGATCACGTCGGAGGGTGTTGGCGAGTAGTCCGCCGCAGGATCGCCGTCGTCGTCCTCCTCTTCATCCGAGTCTGTTAGCTGGGAAATCTGCAACCCTACTCTGATGTCTATCTATTTTCATGATATTCAGCTCCCTCACTTCGACGGATAGATCCTTCAACTCTATAACCAGCTAGCCTAGCCGTGACTTGTTTTGGCTCGGATTATTCAGTATCTTTATCAGATTTGAGCAGTCCGTTTGGAGGACAAACGAACCTGCTACATATGTGCGCACCGCAAGCACTGCTTCCATGGCAGCCATTAGCTCTGCTTCAAGAGGATCTCGACAGCTAGCCATGAATTTACAGGCGGATAACCACCCCTGCATCTTTCTCATTTGCGCAAAAAAGCTCCATCGTCCGACATTGCCAAGATGCCCTCTACTGGTGGAGGCAATGGGATATGGGCATAAGAATCACCTTATGCACTGACCGGTCGTATACTCCATCAACTACTCATTTCCCCTTCATAGGGTAATGGCCGTCCTTGCACTGAATTTGAGACAAAGAGCTCATGTAACTAGACGGAAAAAATAAATCTTTGTTCCCTCTATCAATGCAATGATACGCTCTAAGCATATTTGCGAAAAAAAATCTTTGTTATTATTGTCACTAGGAAATATGCCCGTGCGTTGCAACGGGAGAACAAACCACGTAAAGTTTTGTGGACATGATAGCGATCTCAAGGAATGATAGACCCTGCTTTACCTATATTGATGAATCATACACCTCGCATTTATCCATCCCAATACATGGTTTGTTCCATGATCTTAAATGGTGAAACCAGATCAGACAAAACTGTGCATCATTATGAATTAAATAATACTCCGCTCAAGCAACATGAACTCGGTCTTAACAGGGATCCGACATTATTGGAGGAGCGTCGAGGACAATGCCCTACTTTACACCAAACTTCGATTCCGGCATATGAGTCGATGACGGGTGCTAAAGATGGGCTTCTCCATGTTAGCACGGCACGTCGCCTGCCTATAATTACACCCTTATTTTATTTTTGATCTTTTAATCGATAAATTCCATACCTTCCACTAACTTGCATATTTTATAATGTTTGTCTTATTTGTTTTACATTTGCATTACATCATGACATTAAATAATTCACACAAAATTTAAAACTGTGAACATTTTCAAAAAATCATTTGTGGCACTTATTTGTGGCACTGTCGTTTGGGTCATATCAGTGTAAAGCATGAAGAAACTCCATAAAGATGGATTTTCGGAATCACTTGGTTATGAATCATTTGATGCTTGCGAACCGTGCCTTTTGGGCAAGATGACTAAAACTCCGTTCTTCGGAACAATGGAACGAGTTACTGACTTGTTGGAAATAATACATACTGATGTATGCAGACCAATGAGTATGAAGGCTCGTGGCAAGTATCGTTATTTTCTGACCTTCACAAGATGATTTGAGCAGATATGGGTATATCTACTTGATGAAACATAAGTTTGAAATAGTTGAAAGGTTCAAAAAATTTCAGAGTGAAGTGGAAAAATCATCGTAACAAGAAAATAAAGTTTCTGCGATCTGATCGCGGAGACGAATATTTGAGTTACGAGTTTGGTCTTCAATTAAAACAATGTGGAATAGTTTCACAGCTCACGCCACCTGGAACACCACAACGTTATGGTGTGTCCGAACGTCGTAACCGCACTTTATTGGATATGGTGCAATCTATGATGTCTCTTACTGATTTACCAATATTGTTTTGGGGTTATGCATTAGAGACAGCTGCATTCATGTTAAAAGGGCACCATATAAATCCGTTGAGACGACAGCATATGAACTGTGGTTTAGCAAGAAACCCAAGTTGTCGTTTCTTAAAGTTTGGGGCTGCGATGCTTGTGTGAAAAAGTTTCATCCTGATAAGCTCAAACCCAAATTGGAGAAGTGCATCTTCATACCCAAAGAAAACTGTTGGGTACACCTTCTATCACAGATCCGAAAGCAAGATATTCGTTGCTAAAAATGGATCCTTTCTAGAGAAGGAGTTTCTCTCGAAAGAAGTGAGTGGGAGGAAAGTAGAACTTGATGAGGTAACTGTACCTTATCCTGAATTGGAAAATAGTTCATCACTGAAATCAGTTCCAGTGATTCCTACACCAATTAGTGAGGAAGCTAATGATGATGATCATGAAACTTCTGATCAAGTTACTACAGAACCTCGTAGGTCTTCCAGAGTACGGTCCGCACCAGAGTGGTACGGTAATCCTGTTCTGAAAGTCATGTTACTAGACCATGATAAACCTATGAACTATGAGGAAGCGATGATGAGCCCAGATTCCGCAAAATGGTTTGAGGCCATGAAATCTGAGATGGGATCCATGTATGAGAACAAAGTATGGACTTTAGTGGAGTTGCCCGATGATCGGCAAGCCATATTGTATAAATGGATCTTCAAGAGGAAGACAGATGCTGATAGTAGTGTTACTATCTACAAAGCTAGACTTGTCGAAAAAGGTTTTTGACAAAGTTCAAGGTGTTGAATACAATGAGATTTTCTCACTCGTATCGATGCTTAAAAGTCTGTCCGAATCATGTTAGCAATTGCCATATTTTTTGAAATTTGGCAAATGGATGTCAAAACTACATTCCTTAATGGATTTATTAAAGAAGAGTTGTATATGATACAACCAGAAGGTTATGTCAATCCTAATGGTGCTAACAAAATGTGCAAGTTCCAGCGATCCATCTATGGACTAGTGAAAGCATCTCAGAGTTGGAATATACGCTTTGATAAGTTGATCAAAGCATATAGGTTTATACATACTTGCGGTGAAGCCTGTATTTAAAATAAAGTGAGTGGGAGCACTACCGCCTTTCGGATAAATATATGTGAGTAACATATTGTTGATCAGAAATGATGTAGAATTTTTCTGGAAAGCATAAAGGAGTATTTGAAAGGAGTTCTTTAAAAGAAAGACCTAGTAAAGTTACTTACATATTGAGCATCAAGATCTATTGAGATAGATCAAGATGCTTGATAAGATTTTCAATGAGTACATACCTTGTCAAGATTTTGAAATAGTTCAAAATGGAACAGTCAAAGAAAGAGTTCTTGCCTGTGTTGCAAAGATGTGAAATTGATTAAGACTTAAATCCCGACCACGGCAGAAAATAGAAAAGAGAATGAAAGTCATTCCCTATGCCTCAGTCATAGGTTCTATAAAGTATGCTATGCTATGTACCAGACCTATTGTATACCTTGCTCTGAATTTAGCAAGGGAGTACAATAGTGATCTAGGAGTATATCCCTGGACATTGGTCAAGAATATCCTTAGTAAGGACTAAGGAAACATTTCTCGATTATGGAGGTGATAAAAGGGCCCGTCGTAAAAAGTTACATTGGTGCTAGCTTTTACACCGATCCAGATGACTCCAGGTCTTAATCTGGATACATATTGAAAGTGGGAGCAATTAGCTAGAGTAGCTCCGTGGAGAGCATTGTAGACATAGAATATTTGCAAAATACATACGGCTCTGAATGTGACAGACCCGTTGACAAAGCTTCTCTCACGAGCAAAACATGATCACACCTTAGTACTCTTTGGGTGTTAATCACATAGCGATGTGAACTAGATTATTGACTCTAGTAAACCCTTTGGGTGTTGGTCACATGACGATGTGAACTATGGGTGTTAATCATATACAGATATGAATATTGGTGTTAAATCAGATGGCGATGTGAACTAGATTATTGACTCTAGTGCAAGTGGGAGACTGAAGGAAAGATGCCCTAGAGGCAATAATAAAGTTATTATTTATTTCCTCATATCATGATAAATGTTTATTATTCATGCTAGAATTGTATTAACCGGAAACATAATACATGTGTGAATACATAGACCAACATAACGTCACTAGTATGCCTCTACTTGACTAGCTCATTAATCAAAGATGGTTATGTTTCCTAACCATAGACATGTGTTGTCATTTGATTAACGAGATCACATCATTAGGAGAATGAGGTGATTGACATGACCCATTCCGTTAGCCTAGCACTTGATCGTTTAGTATGTTGCTATTGCTTTCTTCATGACTTATACATGTTCCTGTAACTATGAGATTATGCAACTCCCGTTTACCGGAGGAATACTTTGGGTGCTACCAAACGTCACAACGTAATCGGGTGATTATAAAGGAGTACTACAGGTGTCTCCAAAGGTACATGTTGGGTTGGCCTATTTCGAGATTATGTTTTGTCACTCCGATTGTCGGAGAGGTATCTCTGGGCCCTCTCGGTAATGCACATCACTATAAGCCTTGCAAGAAATGTAGCTAATGAGTTAGTTACAGAATGATGCATTACGTAATGAGTAAAGAGACTTGCCGGTAACGAGATTGAACTAGGTATTGGATACCGACGATCGAATCTCGGGCAAGTAACATACCGATGACAAAGGGAACAACGTATGTTGTTATGCGGTTTGACCAATAAAGATCTTCGTAGAATATGTAGGAGCCAATATGGGCATCCAGGTCCCGCTATTGGTTATTGACCGAGAATAGTTCTAGGTCATGTCTACATAGTTCTCGAACCCGTAGGGTCCGCACGCTTAACGTTACGATGACAGTTTTATTATGTGTTTATAAGTTTTGATGTACCGAAGTTTGTTCAGAGTCCCGGATGTGATCACGGACATGACGAGGAGTCTCCAAATGGTCGAGACATAAATATTGATATATTGGACGACTATATTCGGACACCAGAAGTGTTCCGGGTGATTTCGGAGAAAACCGGAGTGCCGAAGGGGTTACCGGAACCCCCCGGGGAAGTATTGGGCCTTAGTGGGCCTGAGGGGAGAGAGAGGGCAGCAGCCCAGGAGGTGGCGCGCCCACCCCATGAGGAGTCCGAATTGGACTAGGGGAGGGGGCGCCCCTCCCCCTTTCCCTCTCCCTCTCCCTCTCTTTCCTTCCCCCTTCCTCCTGCCTAGTGGGACTAGGAAAGGGGAGTCCTACTCCCACTAGGAGGAGGACTCCCCCCTCCTTGGCGCGCCCCCTAGGGCCGACCGGCCTCCTCCCTTGCTCCTTTATATACGGGGGCAGGGGGCACCCTAGAGACACACAAGTTGATCTACGGATCGTTCCTTAGCCGTGTGCGGTAGCCCCCTCCACCATATTCCACCTCGGTCATATCGTCGTGGAGTTTAGGCGAAGCCCTGTGCCGGTAGAACATCATCATCGTCACCACGCCGTCGTGCTGACGGAACTCATCCCCGACGCTTTGCTGGATCAGAGCCCGGGGATTGTCATCGAGCTGAACGTGTGCTGAACTCGGAGGTGCCGTACGTTCGGTACTTGGATCGGACGGATCATGAAGACGTACGACTACATCAACCGCGTTGTCATAACGCTTCCGCTTATGGTCTATGAGGGTACGTGGACAATACTCTCCCCTTTCGTTGCTATGCCATCACCATGATCTTGCGTGTGCGTAGGAATTTTTTTGAAATTACTACGTTCCCCAACAGGAACAACGTATGTTGTTATGCGGTTTGGCCGATAAAGATCTTCGTAGAATATGTAGGAACCAATATGAGCATCCAGGTTCCGCTATTCGTTATTGAGCGGAGACGTGTCTCGGTCATGTCTACATAGTTCTCGAACCCGTAGGGTCCGCACGCTTAACGTTCGATGACAATTATTGGTATTATCAGTTTATGTGATATGATGTACCGAAGATTGTTTGGAGTCCCGGATGTGATCACAGACATGACGAGGAGTCTTGAAATGGTCGAGACATAAAGATTGATACATTGGAAGGCTATGTTTGGACACCATAAAGATTCCGAGTGGTTCGGGCATTTTTCTGGAGTACCGGGAGGTTACCGGAACCCCCCGGGGAATCAATGGGCCTTAATAGGCCATGGTGGAAGAGAGGAGGATGCGGCCAAGGTGGGGGCGCCCCCCCAAAGCCCAATCCAAATTGGGAGGGGGGCCGGCCCCCTTTCCTTCTCTCCCTCTCCCTCTTCCTTCTTCTCCTACTCCAACTAGGGAAGGGGGGAAACCTACTCCTACTGGGAGTAGGACTCCCCCCTTGGTCGCGCCATAGAGGGCCGGCCCTCCCCTCCTCCACTCCTTTATATACGGGGGAGGGGGGCACCCTAGACACACAAGTTGATCTTTTAGCCGTGTGCGGTGCCCCCCTCCACAGATTTCGACCTCGGTCATATCGTCGTAGTGCTTAGGCGAAGCCCTGCGCCGGTAACTTCATCATCACCGTCACCACGCCGTCGTGCTGACGAAACTCTCCCTCGATCTCAGCTGGATCTAGAGTTCATGGGACGTCACCGAGTTGAATGTGTGCAGATTGCGGAGGTGCCGTACCTTCGATGCTAGGATCGGTCGGATCGTGAAGACGTACGACTACATCAACCGCGTTGTTATAACGCTTCCGCTTTCAGTCTGCGAGGGTACATAGACAAAACTCTCCCCTCTCATTGCTATGCATCACCTAGATAGATCTTGCGTGATCGTAGGATTTTTTTGAAATTACAGCGTTCCCCAACACATGGGTGATATACCTACATTGTGCAGCTAGGAAATTCCCATTAGCATCCCTAATTACAGCTGCTGTAGCTCCCACTCTTTCATAAACAAAGAAAGCATCATCCACATTTACCTTCACAAATCTGGGTTCTGGTTTGCACCATCTCTGTTCCCTATTTGCCCTTTCTTTGGTATTGGCCTCGTGATAATTATTAGCGATTGCTAGTACTGACATATGCCATCTCATAGGTGGTGGTGGAGTACCATCATGAGTGAGCCGACGCCTAATCCACCAGAGATAGCAGGCACCCACCAACAGCACTTGTTTGATGTTCAGAGTTGGTGAAGAATCTCCTCTGTGGAGAAAGGCTCATCAGGGGAACATCAATTGTAGGAAGAATACACCAGTCCCCTCCCGCTAGGGTTCCGCCGCCGCCGGCGGCGGCGCCCTAGCCCCCTCCCACCACCGTCGGCCGCCGGCTCGCGCGCCCCGGCCCTCCCCGCCCCTCCCCTCTTCCCCCTCCCCATCCCGTTCCCGTCCCTGCGCCGCCTCCCCGGGAGGTGGCCGGGATGGCGCGCTCCTCCTTTTCCCTCGGCCGCCACCCCCGTGAGCTCTCCCCCGCCGCCGCCGGCGGGTGCCCCAGCGCTGGCCCGGGTGCTGCCGGCGACGGCGGGCCCTTCTGTACTCGCGCGTTCGTCTTCCTCCCAGGGCTGGTGACGGCTGCGGTGATGCTCGGCCAGGCGGCGGCCCGGCGACCCGGCAGCGGTCGCCGGCGGTAGGCGCGGTGGCGGTGCTTCCCTTGGCAGCAGGGCGGCGTGATGGTGTGCGGTGGCCGGCGGCGCATCCCCGGCCCAGATCTGGGCCCTCCCGGCCCCATCTGGGTCCTAGCGGGCCGGTCCCTGGCGTGGCTTCGTCGTCGTCTGTGTGGTGAGGAGGAGGAGCGGCTCGGATGGGGGGCGGCGATGCCGATGGCGTGCCTGCTGCAGCACGATGGCGGGAGCTTTCCGGGAATGGGGTTCCGGTCGGGCCTGTGGGCACACGGGCCTGGTAGGCTCCTGCTAGTGTGTCCGGTCGGCTACCATTGTTGACGGTGGAGGTTGTGCCCTCCCGCGTGCCGACGGTGTTGCGGCCCCTAGTCCCGGCTCCTATCCCTTGTTGCGCAGACCTCACCTCGTGGTGCCGTGGTGAGACGGTGTGGAGGCTTCTTGACCATGGTGGCGCAAGATGGTGGTCGGTTTGGTGGCACGCTCTGGAGCACCCGAGGTGAAGGTTGGGATTAGGTCCGACACCGACGCGGCGAAGCCGGTAGGTGCCGCCGAACCTTCCTGGAGGGCGTTGGGAGCGACCCTTCCTCTCGCCTAGTCGTGTACCGGGGGAAACCCTTGGCAGCAACGTCGTCGTCGCGGTCCTTCTTGGAGGTGCTGATTGGTACCGGTGCTTCGGAGCCTTGGAGCTTGGTGGGAGATCTTCGGTGGGTGCAGTGGTCGTGAAGCTTCTTCGTTTCCGTCGATCCGCCGTTGTCGGCATTCTTTTCTCTTGTTGTTTCTCTTTCTTTTCTTTTGGGTGTGATTGTGCTGCTTCCGCCCTAGCACCTATCTTTGGATGTATCGGTTGGTTGCTTTGGAATACAAAGCGGGGGGAAACCCTTTTTCTCATGTTCAGAGTTGGTTTAATTGTCAATTGCACATCAGGCTGTAATAGTAAGTGCTCCATGATGACTGAGCCTGATCTATCAATCCGTTTGGCCTCTCCACAATTTCTGCTCTGGGGGAACAAGGAAGGGTTTGGGAGAGGAGGGGTTTGCGATGCTGCTCTGGGGTATTCTCACACTTCGGCCCTCCTCGCACAAATCCTATTTGACAGCGTCAGTTTGTTTTCTTGTAGTCTGATTAGTCCCACCTCGGCAACTGAACAGGTGGCAAGTGGGGAGCTGGGTATAAGAATGGACCATGTGCGAAAGGTTTGAGGCATCTTTGCGCTTGGGGCAATGACGCAGCTAGTGAGGTAATACCGAGGCGCGTCAATTGTTGGTTGAAAACTATTTCCAAACCCCCTCTTTGGCCCTCACGGGTCACTGTGAATTTCTGAAAGGGCCCCTCTCCTTGGAGAGGGCAAGGCCCTACAAACTCAATCTCAACATTTTACATTTCTACTAAAAATGAGAGTTTGCTAACTCATTTCTACAACTTATGATTCTGATTTGTCCATGTTTTTTTGATTGGACCAGATAAAAGTATTCTTCATATTTCCGTTCAAAATTCAGGACTGTTGGCCAAGACCAATCAATCTTCATAGTTGTAGAGACCAACTGAAGGCCTCTTGCTTAAAATGGAATTTAGGAATTCTGATACTTTTCTTTCAGAAGTTTGCATGTCAGACTAATCTTCATGGTCACTGAGAGTGGCATTGTTTCGTAATAGGCATAAACCCTAGTCCCCATTGGAGAGGGCCTAGCTTAATACAAACCCTAGCACCCTCCTCCCCCCTCCCTCTGAATTTGGGGCTAAATATCTGAAGATTTCCAGATTTTAATCATTTTTGAACCCCTTTCTAAGTTCAGAGCTTCATATATCATTATCCATCTGATCTAGTTAATTTTAAGATCTGAAAATCTCTGCAGCGAATAAACGAGAAAAAAACACATGACGAAATTCCTGAAATCTGACCGATGTTATTGTGTCGAAACACGCAGAATCTGAATCTGGTTTACTGTTTCCGGTATGGTGGAAGGGTATGGGAGCAATTTTCAGCCGCCAACTTGCAAATGTTGAAGTTGAAAACTTGTTGGCCATGAATTGAGCCTGCTGTACGTCAGACAACTCTGAACAATTCCAAGTCCAACAGGTTGGTCGTTCGGTCGTTGGATTAGTTTCCTTTTTCTTTTCTGGGAGGACGTGGAATACATCTTTTTTGTATTTCTTATTCATGGGACTAGGAAGCCGTAGAATATTTCTTGGCTCTCAATCGCTTTCTGAAGGAAAAGAAGTTGCATGGCTCCTGTCCATGGCTCCTCCTCATCTGCCGGCCGGACGTTATATAGCAGAGAATAAGTCGAGTGAGCTATTATCACAATTTGCTAGTGTCGTGATCAGAGTTATTGTTTCTTTCTATACTAAGAAAAAGACCCGTCGAACTAAAGACGGAATCACGATTTTAATAAAATGACGACGTTTTCAGAGATGATCATGGCTAACCCCGGCAGGCGTATGCACCGAGGGAAACGAGTTACTTAAATTTTGTATGAAATGGTGGCTGGCTCAGCTCAGATCGAAACACAAGAAAAAACAAGCCCACAATACAGCCTCATCAAGGTTAGGTGGCGCCAACTTTCGGCATTTAGCTTGGGCTCTTCCAACCCCGTTCTTGTGCGTGTTGACCACATCTTTGCCGGTCAGGCCATTGCAAAATCTGGAGTCTCGGTCCAAACTTTCAAACTCGCGAGTGAGTGAGTGACACGATCAGAATGAATGAATGAATGAATCTGTAGTCTGCAAATTGGTATTGAAAATATAAGAATGAATGAATCAAATAATTGTGATTTCAGTTTCTACCTTTACAAAAGAATTAGTAATGGAACCGGGAATTCCTATACAGAGTTCATGAATTCGTCTGTCAGCTATTCTAGAGTGAGTGAGTGAGATGATCAGAAGAGTTTCCCGGCGAAAACTTTGATCTCCTCGTCTCTGACGGACGGCGAGGCCATCTTCCTGAACTGCTTCAGGTCCGATAGGCTCCTCCCGAGCTTGAGCGCCACCTTGGTCGCAAACACCTCGCCGCCCTCCCTCCGCTCCACGTCGGGCTCGCCGAGGTTGGCCTCGATGTCCTCCTGGATCTTGCGGTAGAACCCGGCGCAGTTCCGGAGCAGCTCCAACAGCATGCCCATCTGCCCGCCGTGCTCCACCGTGTTCACCGCCGCCGCCAGCGCCCCGCCAAGGACGGCCGCGCCCGACGCCCACTCTCCAGCCTCTCCAGAGCCGATGAACACCGTGGCGAGCGCCGCCGTGCCGGCCAGTGCCGGACCGGCTACGGCGAGGCCCCTGTTTAGGTTGAGCACCAACTTGCCCACCGTCAGGAACTCCTGCTCGTCCTTGGCCTTGATGACCCTGAGGATGCCTCGCATCTCGTCCTCGAGATCCTGGGTCCAGCCGTTGCCGGAAGCGACGGCAGGACGGCCGAAGCTCTTTGAGCTCCTGGGCTGCTGCGAGGGGCGACGGCGCGGCCACCAGCGCGCGGGCTCGACGGCCTTGGGGAACTTCTCGAGCATGGCGGGGAGCAGCGGCAGTGGGTAGGCGGCGTCGAGCGCAAGCACCCGGTTCATGGCGTCCTGCACGTCGGCCCTGGTCGTCGGCGCGCCGAGCGCCAGCGCTGCGCGGACCTCGCGCTCGAGCTCTCTCCAAAGCCTCGTGGCGTTGCGCTGCTCCTCGGCAAGCTGCGAGGGCTGGATCTTGTTGACGGCCGCCATGGTGACGGCCGCAGAGGCGAGGAGCACCCCCGCGGACGCCTTGAGCGCGGCCACGGCCGGCGCGGCGGGCGCGAGCGCGGCCATGAGGGAGGCGGCGAGCGTGAGGGAGTTGGTGGAGTGGAGCAGCAGGTGGTTCCAGTTGTCGCGCTGCCTGCCGATGATGTCGTGCATCTCGGCGCGGTCCGCCGCGGCCTCCGCGATGGCGCGAAGCTTCTCGACGGACACGTCCGCCGACGGGGAGGCCGGGACGCGCGGCGCGTCTATCCATTCAAACTTGAGGATAAGGTCGTCCTGCGCGGTGCGAATGCCAGAAGGCACGCGCAGGGCGGCGCGGCAGGTGGCGGCGCCGGTCCGTCGTGGCCGAGGCCGTGGGCGCGCTGTGGAAGTGGAAGGGGAGGAGCAAGACTGGACCAAGAAGAGGCGCTGGGCCCGGAGTGCCGCCATGCTTCCTTTGGGTTGCTGGTTCGATGTTGTCGCTTCCTTGCAGAGTGGAGACTTGAGCCGGTGATGAACTGACGAAGGTGCTTGGGGATGGAAGCCATGAACGGTCGACGTTGGGTGTTTATAGGGCGGAGGAGGAGTGGGTGATGATGGGTGTTATAAGTTTGACCCAGCATGGGTTGGGCTGGGCTTGGTCTGGGTCAATTCCCTTGCCAAGAATTGTGGTTTGAAGTGTGTGCGTGTTCATGTTTGACCCAGACGAGAGACTGTTTCTGGCAACTGGTCAAGAGATGGAAGATTGCTGTTAAAAAAAAGATGGCAGATTGACAAAGTATTTTATTTCGTTTCAAATATTTTAAGTCCGGACAGATTCATTTTTCCAAAATTTCAGAAGGGGGATTTGACTATTCCGAGAGGGTGTTGAGCTTCCTGAACCCTTTCCCGCTCCCTTCCCTCTTATGCCGCCGGCCACTCCGGCCGCGGCGGCCACAAGCCCCCTGTTGCCATATGCTATGATGATAGCGCCACCCATCTCCTGCCCCATGGGACCGCCCTCTTCGTCTTCCACAGCCTCACGGTCGCCATCTACTGGTAGTGATGATTGGACCTCCCTGTCCACCTCGCCAGATTTGGTGTTGCTCTCCAGTCTGTCCACGGTATCAGACCCTCTTCAACGCGCCTATTTTTTGCCGCCTCAGTGACCCTAACCACCTCTAACTCTATGGAGAGGTCTCCTCCCATAGCTTTCTCGCTCCATAACTTGAACAACAAATGTGAAATACTTCCTTTGTAAACTAATATAAGAGCGTTTAGATCACTAAAGTAGTAATCTGAATGCTCTTATATTAGTTTACGGAGGGAATAATAGCCATTACTTTGGAATGAATTTATATGGTTTGTTTGGAACTTTGGATAGATCCTTGCTAAAAGTGTTTTTAACCTTGCACTTCACTCTAGCTACCATCTACCTCAGTAGTCTTGGCCACTTTGCTATCCTGTGCGCGCATGGCTCCTGCTCATCTGCCGGCCGGACGTCATTAATTATAGCATAGAATTAGTTCAGTGAGCTATTATCACTACTCCGTATTTGCTAATGTCGTGATCGGAGTTATTGGTTTCTTTCTATAGTAAGAAAAAGACCTGTCTAACTAGATAGAATCACGATTTTAAAAAAAGGGGGACATTTTCAGAGATTCATGGGATAACCCCAGCAAGCGTATGCACCACCGACGGAAACGAGTTACTTAAATTGGTATGAAAAGAAACAAGTGTGAAATGGTGGCTGACTCAGCTCAGATCAAAACATGGGAAAAAACAAGCATACAATACGACCTCAAGGTTAGGTGGCGTTTAGCTTGGCTCCTCCAACCCCGTCCGTTTATACTAAGCACGCCTATGTTCTGGTGCGTGTGGACCACATCTAAGGTCAACTTCAACGCGCGACATCATTTGGTCCGGCCGAGTTTGTTTGGGGTGAAACGGACACAAATCACAACCTAACGCGTGGGAGCAAACGAACACCAGTCTGCTTTTGTCCGTCGTCGACCCATTTCCGGCCAAAATTTAGGCGCACTCGCGTCGAAATGAGCGTGCGGCTTTCTTCTCCCCTGGCCCGCACGTCGGTGAAACAGTCTCTTTTCCTACGCGGTCTACCCCTCCACCCCCTCCTCCTCCCCCGCCGCCAAAGCCGCTGCCTATTTTCTGTCTGCTTTCTCGCTGTCCAGCCTGGCCTCTGAGGCCTTGTACAATGGGAGGTGCTTAGGGAGATGCTTAGAAAAATAAACCAGATTTTTCTGAAGCACCGGTGCCTATTTGTACAGGAGAGACGCTTAGTTAAGCGCCTATCCTGTACCAATAAGCACCGATGCTTAAGAAAAGCCTGATTTATTTTTCTAAGCACCTTCCCTAAGCACCTCCCATTGTACAAGGCCTGATACGGCCAGCTAGGCCTTGTTCCAAGGAAGATCAAGTTGTGAGTAACAACATGGTCAAGGGTTTTCAGCTTGTGCATGGAACCAAGAAGGAAACTGGCGCGTGGAGCCAGAATGGACTTGATGCTGTTGACGTTAGTCTCTACTCTTAATGGAGCAGTTGGTGAATAGTCCGCCAGTTATTTTTCGCTGGTTTTATTTCGTTTACCATCCCACCACCCCCTCCCATCGCTGATTTTTTTCGTCTCTCCTCCCACCACCCCCTCCCATCGGTGGTTTTTTTCGTCTCTCCTCCCACCACCCCCTCCCACCGTTTTTTCTATTTTATCGTCTGGCCGGCAATACCCAACGTATTTATGGTAATCAATCACAATTAATCCACGTATAGTAATAAATCAATCCAGGTATGGTAAGGCCATAACTCAGGAAATTTTGATTATGATAATTATATGGTAATAAATTTAAATTACCCCAAAGGCTATCAATCCAGATATGGTAAGGCCATAACTCGGGAAATATCGAATATGGAAATAAATTTAAATTACCACCAGGTATGGTAAGGCTATCAATCCCCTCCTCACAGAATTTTTCTGCAGAGAAACAAAATCAGCATACAGTCCCTCGTATTCCTGTAAGGCAAGTTTCTGCAGAAAAATCAGGACACGATAGGATTTGATTACGTGATGCACTAGGTAAAAGGAGCGCTGCCTCCGACTAGACTACAGTACTACACTGCGCCTCACCAGTACCTAGCAACCCTAATCTCAACTCATGCTTCTAGCCAGTCCCGATTTCCATCCTATCATTTTGTTGTGGCTTTCTCATGGTACTTTCGTTGATGGTGGGCGTGCAACAAGACCTTGTCGCTGGTGGTCAGACGGACTCCTCGCCTACGGAGGCGGCAAGACAAAACCTCGCCGCCTGTGGCCGGACGGACTCTTTATCTATGGCGGTCGCGCGATGGAACCTTGTCGTCGGCAGCCGCGCGGCCACTCGGCAGAGATGCATCGATCGAGCTGCTCGATCTGTGGTGCTGCACTACCTCACGTCATCGAACTGTCGTCTGGTACGGTTATTCCGGTGTCGGCTCACGTGATATGTCAGTCGAGGACTCTTCCGATCATGATGAGTGTGAGATGAATACGACGACGTGATATGCCCATGTTGTAGGTCTTCGGATCACTAGCTCACGTCGTGCATAGTCCAGTGGTAGGTGGATTGATTGACTCCAGACTCCGATATGCTAGGTGTTCGTTTTTGACTTTTAAGTAGTCCGACGCTATGCAATTGGAGTTAACTCTTAGCAATGAGCTCATGTGTGTTCGCCAAAATTACTAGATGCATCTTGACCGCCCCCGGCGATGAGGTCTTTGAGGAGTCCACCCCGCCGGCCGCCAGGGACAAGGTCTCGGCGTGTGACCGCCATGGACGAGAGCAGCAGGAGAATGCCATCTTGACTGCCACCGACAAGGTCTCGTCAGCCACCGTCTACGAGCAAGATGACAAAGCCATCTTATATGTATACTATGCCTCTTGGATATAGTTTTTTGCGTCCTAAATTTGTTGAACCACCCAGTATTTTATGCCTCTTGGAGAACCTGTCTGAACCTTTGAGTTTGCAGGTTTTATTGCAATCAAGAAAATTGATTTATGGTCACAAGCATGAAGAGTTTATCTTGTTAATAAACTCATACATATGTTTGTATGAATTTCAAAACATTCATTTTCTTAAAACACACAGGGTTTTTGATGACTGAGAAAGAGTCAGTTATGTCAACACCATGAGCTATTACCACTGAATAGAATCATGCTATAGAGTGGCATGTTTTCAGAAATGATGTAAAAGACAGAGCTCAACTGATTATTGGGTTTGAACTTTACATATTTTTGAGGCACGCATAAATATAATATGACATTGATGGTAGAAGTTATGTGAATATGAATTTTTATAAGAAGTTTGATTCTAATGATTTTGCAGGAGCTTGATTGGTGATAAATTTATAATGGAAATTGTGTGCTGATTATTGCTTGCGATGATGCATATTGCTATGATGGCTAATCAGAGTGATCTTTCATATTGCAACCTGGCAAAAATATAGCTCTGGGATATTGTATGACAAAATTAGTGAGCTTAACTAATGAATTTTGCAACTGAAAAAATTTAGAAGTCATGGGAAGATTGAGATGTCATTCAGTTGCATCATGTGGGGAGATCTAAGGAGATTTTTACGAGTGTTAATTTTTTTTATCACAGGAATTGGTGGGTAAATGAATTATATATGTTAACACTGGTTCTATAATCCTTTTTTATGATTCTCTTTCATTTCTTTTATTAATGATTTTATTATTATTATGTGTACATATTTTAATAGGATGTCAAACATCCGAGAGTTTATCTATATTGTGTATTGCACAGGATCTCCAAGAAATTATGACATGTGTGCAGAACATAGATGCTTCGATTTTATCATATGCAATATGTTACACCTATTATTGATCCTTCCTTGACAATTTTTTTAGGTATAATATAGTTTCCCATTACTGATTTGACGGTGCAGAGCAGTGGCAGCGGTAACATCTGTTGGTCGATTTGGAGGGGAGCAGAATAACGGCGAGCAGCATAGTGTGGAGTGGTTCAACGTTAGCCAATAGAATCGCCCCAACATTGGCCAGACCGACTGGTTTGAGATCCTTCCATGCCTTCCTAACTACCTTGTGAGTTGACCTTTGATCGAAAAAAAGAGATTTTATTTTTCAGGTTTTCAATGCTAATACACGTTTCTAAGTTATATAGTGCAAGCAGTTGAGTTGGCTTGAACTTTCCTGTACAACTGAAGGTCCTTCTCGAGCGTGTGCAGCTTGATGTAACATCATGTAGTTTGTGATGTTGAATCAGTGTTTAGTAGGAACAACTTAGTGCATATGTATTTTGTGTGTATTGACGTGATGCAAATATATTCATGTGTGACGCCAGACAAGGTACAAAGGTAATGTAGATTCAGTGTATGATTTGATTTTCAAAAAAAAAATTGTGTCCTTAGAAAATTTGATGTTCACAAAGTTTGTAATGATAAGTAATGTATGTAATTCCCGCAAAAAAAGTAATGTATGTAAGTGTACATTATCATACGAATGTTGGATTCCATATGATATTTTCCCCATTATCAATTACTCGAGGAACTGAGTACAATACATGATGGTGACTTGGTCAAAATCCATTACATCTTTTTCTGTCATCAACGACCAAAAATATTACAATTACAGTTATCTCCTTAAAATTCAAAATGGGTGTGCTGGTGGGACAGGGATCCCTACTGCAGCGGCCCTCATGTCAGTGGCCCAACTACATCCACTAGTGCATAACAGGGCAATAGCACCGGTTCGTAAGGCCCTTTAGTGCCGGTTCCGTAACCGGCACTAAAGTGTGGGCACTAACCCCCCCCCCCCTTTAGTACCGGTTCAGCACGAACCGGTGCTAAAGGGCAACCACGTGGCACGAGCCAGCTCCGGGGGCTTGGAGCCCTTTAGTACCGGTTGGTAAGACCAACCGGTACTATAAGGTTTTTTTTTAGTTTTATGATTTCTTTTTCATTTAATTTGTCTAGTGGAACCAATTTCTAGTGGAACCAATCATGCATATATATATATATCATCAATGTCTCACAAACCACCATATTAATTAATTCACACATACACACATGTATAGCTATATACAATTTCTCCTACATATGCATGTTGCTTTCGGAGCCAGTGGCATTAGCCTAATTGGTGCCTTCGGAGCACGATAACAATTGGAAATGTTTTTCATGGGGGCGGTAGCGGGTAATAGTATTCTTCCTTCGGATTTATGACCTGGTCGAGCAAAAATTCCGCTATTTCCTCTTGAAGTGCTTCTACGCGCTCCAGAGCTTCTCCCGCATCTCTTTGAACTGTTAAGAAGGAGATCAATATGCATGTGTATTAGTTGTGTGACTAGATATCGATAATGGTGTAAAAGTTGTGAATAGTGTTCTGACAAGCGTACCCATTCCTGTCTTTGAGATCTGCTCCTTTCGGACGCCATCATGCGAATGTTCTCGCAAATGCAGAATGCACACAGATCAGTCCCCTGCGCCTGCTTCAGGGCCTTTACGAGAATGAAATTTGATCAGATAATAATTAATCAAGTATGATAATTAAAGAGATGGCAGCTAGCTAGCTAGATAGTACTACTTAATTACTTACCTTGGGTCGAAACCATTTAAGCTTTTGTTTCCATTCGCCTTCCGTGACGCTGATGAACCTTGCCCAAGCCCTGCCCGCCGACAAAGAAAATGAATAAAGGGGTTATTAAATAGTTCATATCATGAAATGACGAACTAAATAGGCCGAGATATATAGTTAATAATGATTGAAATTACCTGTTGACTATCCCAAACAAGATGTTATAGTCAGTTTTTGCTGTGAGTAGTGAGTCCAGTATTTCAACTGTTCCGGCGTCAACTTTAATGATACACAAGATCCAGTAAAATCCGAAGTTGTAAGGAAGTAGTATATCTTCATTGTATTTGAGGCGCTTCAAGAACTCTAGCATGTTGTGCTCTATGTTCTTTTGATGATGTGGATTTATTAGCCATGTGTATTCATTAACGGTGTTTGGGTCAATGAACCCAATGCCAAAGCGTCCACCTTTTCTCATTTCATACATCTTCATCCTGCATAATACCACAGAAAAGAATATAGTGAGGATAATTACAGGTAATGATTGATCAAAAGGATCACTACAGCTAGCTTGAGACTTAAATTACAGAAAGAATTCACTTACAGACAATAGCAACTGACGATAGATTTGTCGAGTGCGTCTTGATTGTATAACTGAAACAGTTCAGAATACTCAACGGATAGAGCTTTCTCATGGAAGTAATGCTCCTCCTTGACATTCACCATGAGGGACAATCGATCTGAAATCTTGGTAATGTTCATGTACCATTGATGCAATTCATACATTCTCGTTGGGAGGTTCTTGACCTTGTCTGGCTCGACCAAAGGTTGGCCCCGGACATATTTCCGTTTTATTTCATCCTCTCTAAGCACAGGCATGGGCTCGATCTCGAGGAGTTGTCCAACAGTGATGTTGAGAACTTCAGCCTGCATTATATGATCCTCCGTTATTACCACATTGCCCACCTCGGGAACGTAAACTGCTTGCCCACAATAATATTGGGCGCGCGTACTGTCACGTGTTGTTGGCACAACAAGCGAGGGGATCGATTGCGCCGCCTGTTCTCCCAGCTGGGGAATGGTTTTCCCGCATTTTTTGACAGCTGCTTCTTGTTTGCTCGATCCCGAGCTCGCCTCCTTACGTAGACGTGCTCGATTTAACTTCCTGATGTGGCGCTCATAGTCTGTGTCAACAGGCTTGGGAGCTGGTGGTTGAGCCATACGAATGAAGTGGTCAATCGTTTCCTCAGGCACTTTCTCCCTTGGCGGCGGTGGCGGTTTCGGTGCAAAATGGACTTCCACCTCGGCCTTCGATATGGCTGCAATTTCCTCCTCGGACCTGTCATAAGCCCTCTGCGGAAGAGGCGTGAGGCTTGGACCATATTTATATCGCTTGCCTCCGCCTGTACTTCCTGTACTACCTCGACTCGTACCGCTACGTACCATAGCTGCGGGGTGTCTCTTCTGCGATTGCTGAGGCGGCGGAGACGGCTGACGGGCTGAGTTGGACGAGGAGGAGTGGCCTGAAGCTGTGTCGGACTTGGAGGAGGAGTGGCCTGAGGTTGTGCCGGACTTGGAGGAGGAGTGGACGTTTGACGCTGTGGCGGACTTGGAGGAGGAGTGGCCTGACACTTTGCCGGACTTGGAGGAGGAGTGGCCTGACACTTTGCCGGACTTGGTGGACTTGCAGGAGCGGGAGTCTGCTGACTCGGTGGCGGACTTCGACGAGGAGTCGGCTGACGCGGTGTCGGTGGCCTTCGAAAGATGATGCAATCCTTTTTCCATAGGATGATACGATGTTGGGCCTCTCCGAGAAAGCGCTCGTCGTCACCTCCAGGAATGTCAAGCTGTAGCTCCGAATATGGTGGGTCCACCACCTCATCAACCAAGACACGAGCATAGCCCGCTGGAATCGGGTTGCAATGGAAGGTTGCCTCGGGGGGATTTGTAAAAGCAACGCCGTCCGCCACCTTCATGGATATGTTCTTCATTTTGACGTGTAGCTCGCAGTTAGTGTTCTCCGTGATGTCATCCACGGGGTATCTACCCAGCATTGTGTCGTCCGGGGCGGAACCCACGCTACTTCTCGGCATGGATGGGGCGGTGCTATCCAATGCTGGATCATCCGCTAGCTGCTGCAGCTGCTGAGACCCCCTTTGCTGGGTAAGTGAGTCGATCTGCTATTGCTGCCGCTGGAATTTGACTTCCAATTCCGCTTGACTTGCTTCTAGGCCTTGAAGGCGTTCATAGTCCCGCTTCCTCTGCTCCTCCTCCATCTTCCTCTTCTTCTCCTCCGCAATCTTCTTTCTTGCACGGTTTCTGTAGTCGGTGTTCCAGTCTGAAAACCCCTCATACCACGGAATAGCGCCATTGCCTCGTGTTCTTCCCGGGTGTTCAGGATTTCCCAGGGCACGCGTAAGCTCGCCGTTCTCTCTGTTGGGCTGGAACACCCTCGATCGTGCCTCTTCTATTGCAACAAGTATCGCATCGTCGGCTCCCTTCAGACTTGCCTTCGTCGAAACATTGCCTGTCTTCGGGTCCAACTCCCCCCCATGCGCATAGAACCAAGTCCTGCACCTGGGGGGCCAGCTCTTAGTAACTGGAGTGACACCTGCATCCTCCATCTCTTTCTCAGACTTATCCCACTTAGGCATTGCCACCGCATAGCCACCTGGCCCCAGCTTATGGAACTTATCCTTTTTTCGGCATTCTTCTTGTTTATTCTCGACCGTTTCTTAGCTAATTCCGAATCATTGAATTTCATGAAATCGTCCCAATTAGCACGTTGGTTCTCTAGTGTTCCCTCGAATACTGGAGTCTTCCTTCCTCCCTTGACGTACTTGTCCCATTCATGATTCTTGTGGTTCTTGAATGCAACCGCCATCTTCCTAAGAGCAGCGTCCTTGACTTTCTGCACATCTGCTTCTGTGAAATGATCTGGTAGGGTGAAATGTTCCATGAGAGTATCCCAAAGCAGATCTTTTTGATTCTTGTTGACAAAGGTAACATCTGGACGTGGCTTTGCTGGCTCTCTCCATTCTTGATCGGGAGTTGGTCCTTCACAAGAACTCCGCACCGACGAACGAATTTGTTCGCAATCTTCTTAGGCGCTAATGGTTCGCCATTAGGTCTGCATGCCTCGATATTGTACTTTACGCCGTCCTTCAACTTTTTGTTCGGGCCTCGTTTCGTCCTTTTTCCTGAAGATTTGCTCGATCCGGATGGCTGAAAGAACAAAGGTCGATTCGTTAATATATCTTCAAGTCATTTAAAACATGTGATGATCACCAGATGCCTGCTTATATAAATATATATACCTCGCCGGTCTTTGTTGTTTCAGGATCAACATGTTCTTCGTCATCGTCATAATCGTAGTTCATGACTTCATCAATTCGGTCGTCGCGATCGAATATCATATCACCCTCTCCGGTGTTGTTTAGAAATTCGGAGCCGTCATAATCTTCTTCATTCTGATCATCATATGGCCCGCGTATCATATCAAACATGGTCTGTTCTCCCTCTCTGTCGGTATTGTCTGCCATAGCTTTTATTTAACTAATCCAAAAGAAATATAAAACAATTTAGTATACAAATTACATCGTCTTGAATAATAGATATAATCTCGAATACATCGTCTCGAATAATAGATATAATCTCGAATACATCATCTCGAATAATATATAATATTGAATAGTACATCACTGGCTAGGTAGCTAATTAAAGATCGAATACTACAGAAGAATCTAGGACACTCGCGGTTCCTGCGGCGCGGGCGGTGGACACCCAAAGAGAAGGAACCCTCACAGGATCATAGCTGAAGTGAGATCCCCGAAGAAACTGCCAGGTATTGGAGAATCTGCCGCCCTCCAACGCAACCATGTAGCGATGGACGTGCTCGTCCTCCTCCCTGACACGGCGATGTACCACCTCCGGCGGGGCCGGGTCCCTCCTTACCGAAACTGGCCCACGCGAACGCCACCAAATGAGATCAGGGTCGACGACGGGACCCGGGTCCGGGTTCCTCATCAAGCGGCGCGCCCCTCCAGGCAGCACCTCCCAGTGCCAGCCCGGCGGAGCCCAGGCCCGGACATGGGTCGGCTGGACGTCGTCACGGACGGGTCGACGGCGAGGATGCGGGCCGGGCATCGACTAGAACAAATACTAGCTATATGCCCGCAAAAAGTAACATTTTTTTAATGATTGGATTTTGATACCTAAAATTTCTAACATTTCTATATAACACTAATTATGCTATCATTGCATATGTCAAAAATCTATATACTATTTCATACTAATTAAGCATCTAACACTAAAAACAGAAAACACAACTTCTATACATCCATTAAAAAACTGAAAAACAACATTATATAAAAAATTTCCATACTAGTTAAACACTAATTATATCCATCTAACATGCATTCATACATATATAATAGTGAAAAAATAATAATCTAAATAATATAAACTAATTAAACATACAAAATACGTATATACTAATATATACATGCATTAATTCATACATATGTACGTGTGTGTGTGTGTGTGTGTGTGTGTGTGTGTGTTTATCATGCATGATTGTGTGTGTATGGGCTCGGGGAGGGGCGGCGCCCATGGTGGCCGCCGGGGGCGAGGGAGAGGGGTTAGAGGGGGAGAGCTCACAGCGGGGCGACGGCGACGGCGAGGCGACGGCCGGGGGCGGTGACGGGCTGGGGCCTGACGCGGGGGCGGCGACGCGGGGACTGCGCGACGGGGACGGGCCCGGGGTGGCGAAGGAGACGAGGGTGGCAACGGGGACGAGGGCGGCGACGGGGACGGGGGCGGCAACGGGGACGGGGGCGGCGACGGAGACGAGGGCGGCGACGGGGACAGGGGCGGCGACGGCGACGGAGACGACGGAAACAGAGGAAGATTGAAATTTTCGTAAGTGTTGTATATATAGAAGGCACCTTTAGTACCGGTTGGAGCCACCAACCGGTACTAAAGGCCTGTTTTGGCCAGGCCAAGCGGCGGGAACCGCACCCCCTTTAGTACGGGGTCGTGGCACCAACAGGTACTAAAGGGGGGGTCTTTAGTACCGGTTGGAGCCACGACCCGGTACTAAAGGGGGTGCGCTGGCTCCAGGCGGTGCGCAAGTTTAGTCCCACCTCGCTAGTCGAGGGGCTACTGCACTGGTTTATAAGCCCCAGTGCGGTAGCTCTCTCGAGCTCCTCTCCTAACCAGGCCTACTGGGCCTACCTGTCCTCTTCGCCCAGTGGGCCTACTGGGCCTTTGCGGGCCTGCATCCTGGCCCAACAAAAGGTTGTGTTGCTAGTCGTATGCAGGCCGCTTTGGCCCAGTAGGCGGGCTTTTTTTTCTTAATTTTTTTTCGCTTTATGTATTTTTGTTTTATTTATTTTTGAGTTATTTTTTCCTGTATTTAGAGTTTCTTTGTGAATATTTTTGCTTTAGGTACAAAAAATTACAAACTTTCTGTTAGTGCCGGTAGATTTCAAATTTGAATAGTTTAAATTTTGAATTATTTGAAATTTGTGTGAATCACTAGTTTGTGAATAACTTAACTTTGAAAAAAGTTTTTTCAGTGATTCGTTTTTCTTATGTCTAATATTAGTGTGTTTTATCATTATATTCAATTTAATAATGCTTAGGTTATTTAAAAAATGAAATGCCTTTGTAACAGTTCAGTTTTCGTCGGAAACCCTGATACTTCGAAAGAGATTGTCCATTTTGTACACGAAGTGCATCCAGTTTTTGCCGTAACCCTCTCTACTTTCTTGCACATGCTATTTGTATGAAATTATGATACCATGCCAACTTTCAACCTTTTCTGAGTTCATTTGAAATGCTTTTCAATTTCAGGGTCATTTAGCTGGAAAAAAATCAGTAAATGCATGAAAAGAATTTGTTTGCATATAAAATTTCTTCGCGTTTCAAAAGCCAAAACACATAACTACCCTAACTATTACAGAGATTCCCCTCTGGGTGTGAAACACAGAAGAAAGTGATGATAGTGAAGCCGATCACATCCCAGATCTTTGGGTGTGAAACTTTTTCTTCGCGTGTGTCCCTTTGCGCTGTAACCATGGAAAATCTTCATCATTTAACGGGATGCTCGGGTCAATATTCATTGTGAATGGAGCAATTTCATCAAACTTTTCGTAATCTCCTGATTTGTCTGTCTTGTCATCCACTCCCACGATGTTTCTCTTCCCAGAAAGAACTATGTGCCGCTTTGGCTCATCGTACGATGCATTCGCTTCCTTATCTTTTCTTTTTCTTGGCTTGGTAGACATGTCCTTCACATAGAAAACCTGTGCCACATCATTGGCTAAGACGAATGGTTCGTCTGCATATGCAAGATTGTTGAGATCCACTGTTGTCATTCCGTACTGCGGGTCTTCTGTTACCCCGCCTCGTGTCATATTGACCCATTTGCACCGAAACAAAGGGACCTTTAAACCACGTCGATAGTCAAGTTCCCATATGTCCTGTATATAACCATAATATGTTTCCTTTCCCGTCTTGGTTTCTGCATCAAAGCGGACACCACTGTTTTGGTTGGTGCTCTTCTTATCTTGGGCGATCGTGTAAAATGTATTACCATTTATCTCGTACCCTTTGAAAGTCATTATATTCGAAGATGGTAACTGGGACAGCAAGTACAGGTCATCTTCAATAGAGGTGTCATGCATGGTACGTGTCTGCAACCAGTTGGCGAAACTCCTGGTTTGTTCACGTGTAATCCAGTCATAGACCGCTCCGGGTGTTTGGAGCGTAGCAAATTCTTGTGTTCATCCATATACGGAGCCACCAAGGCGGAATTCTGTAGAACATATTGTGTAGAAATACAGGACCCAAAACGTTAATCTCTTCGCATAGGTGAACTAGGACGTGCGTCATGATGTTGAAGAAGGATGGTGGGAACACCAACTCAAAACTGACAAGACATTGCACCAAATCATTCTGTAACCTTGGTATGATTTCTGGATCGATTACCTTCTGACAGATTGCATTGAGAAATGCACATAGCTTCACAATGGCTAATCAAACGTTTTCCGGTAGAAGCCCCCTCAATGCAACCGGAAGCAGTTGCGTCATAATCACGTGGCAGTCATGAGACTTTAGGTTCTGGAACTTTTTCTCTGCCATGTTTATTATTCCCTTTATATTCGACGAGAAGCCAGACGGTACCTTGATACTGAGCAGGCATTCAAAGAAGATTTCCTTCTCTTCTTTGGTAAGAGCGTAGCTTGCATGACCCTGATGTATGCCGTCTTCTCCGTGCATACGTTGCTGGTCCTCCCGTGCCTCAGGTGTATCTTTTGTCTTCCCATACACGCCCAAGAAGCCAAGCAGGGTCACGCAAAGATTCTTCATCATGTGCATCACGTCGATTGCAGAGCGGACCTCTAGGTCTTTCTAATATGGCAGGTCCCAAAATATAGATTTCTTCTTCCACATGGGTGTGCGTCCGTCAGCGTCCTTCGGAACAGGTTGTCCGCCAGGACCCTTTCCAAATATCACCTTCAAATCCTTGACCATATCATGTACATCAGCACCAGTACGGTGGCGAGGCTTCGTCCGGTGATCTGCCTCACCTTTGAAATGCTTGCCTTCCTTTCTTACGGGATGCCTGCTCGGAAGAAATCGACGATGTCCCAGGTACACATTCTTCTTACAACTATTCAAATATATACTGTCGGTATCATCCATACAGTGCGTGCATCCGCGGTATCCCTTGTTTGTCTGTCCTGAAAGGTTACTGAGAGCAGGCCAATCGTTGATGGTCACGAACAACAACGTCTTTAGGTCAAATTCTACCCCCATGTGCTCATCCCATGCACGTACACCTGTTCCATTCCACAGTTGTAAGAGTTCTTGAACTAATGGCCTTAGGTACACATCAATGTCGTTGCCGGGTTGCTTAGGGCCTTGGATGAGCACTGGCATCATAATGAACTTCCGCTTCATGCACAACCAAGGAGGAAGGTTATACAAACATAGAGTCACAGGCTAGGTGCTATGGTTGCTGCTCTGCTCCCCAAAAGGATTAATGCCATCTGCGCGTAGACCAAACCATATGCTCCTTGCATCATCTGCAAACTCCTTCCCATACTTTCTTTCGATTTTTCTCCACTGCGACCCGTCAGCGGGTACTCTCAACTTTCCGTCTTTCTTACGGTCTTCTCTGTGCCATCGCATCGCCTTGGCATGCTCTTTGTTTTGGAACGAACGTTTCAACCGTGGTATTATAGGAGAATACCACATCACCTTGGTAGGAATCTTCTTCCTGGGGCGCTCGCCCTCGACATCACCATACTCATCGCGGCTGATCTTATAGCGCAATGCACCACATACCAGGCAAGCGTTCAAATCCTCGTACTCACCACGGTAGAGGATGCAATCATTAGGGCATGCATGTATCTTCTACACCTCTAACCCTAGAGGGCAGACAGCCTTCTTTGCTTTGTACGTACTCTCGGGCAATTCGTTGTCCTTTGGAAGCATATCCTTTATCATTACCAGCAACTTTCCAAATCCCTTGTCAGATACACCATTCTCTGCCTTCCATTGCAGCAATTCCAGTGTGGTGCCCAGCTTTTTCTTGTCACCTACGCAATTCGGGTACAACAATTTTTTGTGATCCTCTAACATGCGCTGCAACTTCTTCTTCTCCAAATCACTTGCGCAGTTTCTCTTTGCATCGGCAATAGCCCAACCTAGATCATCAACGGGCTCATCTGATGCCTCTTCTTCAGCTTCTTCCCGCATTGCCGACTCAGCTTCTTCCCGCATTACCGGCTCAGCTTCTTCCCCCATTGTTGTATCATCATATTCAGGGAACCCATGGCCAGGATAGTTGTCGTCATCCTCTTCTTCTTCATTGTCTTCGATCATAACCCCTCTTTCTCCATGCTTGGTCCAAACATTATAGTGGGGCATGAAACCGGACTCAAACAGGTGGACGTGAATGGTTCTTGACGTAGAGTAATTGCGACCAGTCTTACAGCCAGCACATGGACAAGGCATAAAACCATCCGCCCGCTTGTTTGCCTCAGCCGCAAGCAGAAAAGTATGCACGCCCTCAACGAACTGGGGAGAGCATCGGTCATCGTACATCCATTGCCGGCTCATCTTCATTACACAACACCGAATAGACCAAATTAATACAAGTTCATACATAAAGTTCATACAACACTTAAATGCAACAAACAAATAACTCTCTAGCTAAAGCATTTAAATGCAACAACAAATGCGATCAAGATTGCAACTAAGGTAAAAATTGATCCAACAACATAATGATACCAAGCCTCACTATCGGTGGCATATTTTCTAATCTTTCTAATCTTCAAGCGCATTTTCTCCATCTTGATCTTGTGATCATCGACGACATCGGCAACATGCAACTCCAATTCCATCTTCTCCCCCTCAATTCTTTTCAATTTTTCTTTCAAGTACTCATTTTCTCTTTCAACTAAATTTAACCTCTCGACAATAGGGTCGGTTGGAATTTCCGGTTCACATACCTCCTAGATTAAAATATCTATGGATGGGCATAATTTGTCATAAACACGAAATGCAACAAATAGTTTTAAAAGAGAATATACCACATCCGAATCATAACAAGGACGAGGGCCAACGGGGATGGATATCAAAACCATGGCACTATGTATAACAAACAACGTACGGGTAAGATAATTATTATATGAGTAACTATATATCCAAATCACACAAACATCAATTTTTTATATAAAATTTTATGAACAAGAGGCTCACCACAAGGTGGTGCTGGCGACGGGATGGTGCGGGCGATCGATGGTGGTTACGACGGAGATTTAGAAGGCACTAAGTAAACCACACCTACATATGCAAACTAAGTGTTATTTTTGACCTCAAATTGCATATAAATCAAATACTAGCACATATATATATTTCCTCCCAAATTACTAAACTCACAAATTAATAACTATATAAAGCATTGCAAGAGCTAATCTAGCAATGAGAGATGAAAGGACAAAGTTTCTAACCTTTGTGGTCATCTGAATGGATGGGGGCCCTCAAATCTTGACAAATTTTGGGCAAAATGTGTGATGAGATCGAGAGAAAGAGGGGAAGAACAGAGAGGAGAGGGGAAAGGGGAAGAATAGAGCGAGCTCGGGTGGATGAAGTGTTTAT
This sequence comes from Triticum timopheevii, assembly GCA_963921465.1. Classification (NCBI taxonomy): domain Eukaryota; kingdom Viridiplantae; phylum Streptophyta; class Magnoliopsida; order Poales; family Poaceae; genus Triticum; species Triticum timopheevii. Next base: position 80,206,980 of record OY997274.1, read on the forward strand.
GTAGGACGACCTTTAGTACCGGTTCGTGCCAAGAACCGGTACTAAAGGTGCTGGAGGGGCCCCAGACTGACAACATCCTGCCACCACTCTCATTAGTACTGGTTCATGGCACGAACCGGTGCTAAAGGTTAGCCACGAACCGGTACTAATGAGAGCGGCCCGGCTAGCCGTTGGAACCGGCACTAATGTATACATTTGTGCCGGCTCAAATACAAACCGGCACTAATGTGCTTCACGTTTGACCCTTTTTCTACTAGTGATCTTGCAGTACATCAAGGGAGATGCTTCCATGGTGGTGGTGGTGGTGGGGGGGGGGATTGATGTTGGGAGACGGGGATGGTGGGTGGAAGAAGAAGAAATTTAACGATAAAAAGTTGACAATGCTATTGACATGCATACAGTACTACATATATGGTTAACCACAATAGTTGTCAAACTATTAGAATATATATCTATGCCCCCTTTACAATGCACGGGCAATTTCCTCATTAGGGTGAGGTTTAGGGAGGTGGGCATAGCTGGCAGGAGCGACTCTAAAACTTAATCGGTGATGGTGCATGGGGTGCCAGGGGGGGGGGGTCGGAGTTGTTCATCGGGGCGAGGCTTAGATGGATGAGTGGGCCGACAACCAACATGGTGGTGAGAGGGTCGAGGGGAGGGTGGGTGGCGATATTCGCCGACCGAGGGGGTGGGGTGGGGGTGGAGGCAGGAGTTTAGGCCTGGGTATGCCATGGTTGAGGAGGAGGAACCGTCATGAAACAAGAGAAAGAATGTGATGGTGCATGGGGTACCGGGGGAGGGGGGGTCGGAATTGTTCATCGGGCTGAGGCTTAGACGGATGGGTGGGGAGGCAGCCAGCATGGTCGTGGAGGAGGTCGAGGGGAGGGTGGGGTGGCGATGTCCACCGGCCGTGGGGGTGGGGGGGTGGAGGCAGGAGGTTAGGTCTGGGTAGGCCATGGTTGAGGAGGAGGAACCGTCACGGAACAAGAGAAGAAGGTGCAGGAGGAAGAAGATGAACAGGTGACGGCGTGCTCCTAACCATTGGATATTGTTTTGATGGACAAAGATAAAAGTGACAGGCGCGAAGAGATTTTCAGCTACCTGACATATAGGTGCCCCCGCTAATTTATTTTGAATCATTTGCCCGTAGCAACGCACGGGCACTTAACTAGTAATACTAAAAAACAAGAAACGCATAGTGCTAGCACACAATCCTGGAAACTAAGAAGGGATGATTTGGTTTTAGATAATTAATTAGGTACGAGTATGAGATCTTTAGGTAAGGGGAGGTTATTTTGTGATGAATTAGACACAGTGTGTGTTTCAGCCGTCGGCCATTATCGAGTTTTGACAAATCTTGTCAAAAGTCTCTACTGGCGTGTGAGTTCCTGCGACGTGACGCATAGGAGATTACAAGCTGAGTCTATACCATTTGTCCATGTTATTCCTTCGGATCAAGGGGTTGGCGTGTTGTTTCCGTGGGATTTGTGAACACCTTCGTAAACCCGTGAATAGTTCTTGTTGCGATGGAGGTTTGTCCTGTGAAAGATCGGCCCAACGGATCGACCATTGTCTCAAGGTCCGTTTCACATCAGCCGCCCAAACTCAATCCATTGCAATAAACCGGTCAGGCCATTGAAGAAAATTGCAAGCTCAGTCCAAACTTGAAAACCGCGAGCAAATTGGGATTGGAAATATATGAATGAATCAAATATTTTTTTCGATAAAGGACATTTCATTCAATTGATATATCGAGGTGATACAAACGCATCGAAAGAATGCCCGGCCTCTGCATAGCATGATGCACACAGCCCATAAGTCCACCCATCCCAAAAATAAAAAATGTTTTACAACTCAAGAATAAATTAATCTGTCCAGCCTATGATGTGGCAGATCCTAACCGGAGATCACACCCCCATCCATGGGATAGAAAACCTCCCTGGCTGAATGCTCCAGCCGCGTAGATGCCATCATAAATAGGTCCCTGTCGTCCGGCTTCAGCAGGATAGACCAAATACGGAGCCGTCGCGTACATACATGAATAACCTGCATAGGAGATGATACATATTTTTTATTAAAAACCACATCATTCCTGGTAAGTCACAATGCCCAGCATAAGGCAGCCGCCCGCACAAGGATATGTGCACAAAATTGTTTATCAATACCCCACAACCAGTTGCCGAACATGTTACGTGCACTACGTAGGGGGTATAAATTTGAAGGTACTTGAACTATGGCCCAAACCGACCGAGCAAACTTACACTCAAAAATAAGTGTTTAATAGACTCGTTATGTTGGCAAAAGACACATGTCTTGGTGCCTTTCCAGTTGCCGTCATGCCATATTATATCTAGTTAAGATGAGCCCTCTGTTTAGGAACCAGAGGAATATCTTCACTCTTAGAGGGATTTTAAGCTTCCACAATTTCCTGTTATCAACCGAGACATCACAATGAACCATTGCATCATACATGGATTGACTGTAAACTTGCCATTCTGATGCAACTTCCATCTAAAGATGTCCGGTTCATCTGACAGCTGAATGGTCTCCAAACGTATGAGTAACTCATTCCAAGATGCCAGGCGAGGACCTAAAGGTCCCTACGGAAAGAAACATCAGGATTTTCTTGCCCCAAAACTTGTTTGATGGTGACAAATTTATGTCTAACAATCCTATACAAGCTTGGGTATTGCACCACTAATGGTGTGGTCCCTAGCTAGGTATCTTCCCAGAATAGAACCTGGGAACCGTCCCTAACCGAGAAAGTTCCGAATTGGAAAAAGAATTCCTTGGCCTTCATGACACCAGACCAAAAATGTGAGTCACCAGGTTTCCAATAGACTTGAGAAACGGCTTTGGATCCCACGTACTTGTTATGAATGATTTCCTGCCATACTACGTTCTCATTGAGTAATTTATAAACCCATTTGCTGAGAAGAGCAATATTTTTAATCTCAAGGTCTTGAATTCCAAGTCCCCCTGGCCTTTTAGGTCGATGTCGGTGTCAAAACTGGCGGATCTCGGGTAGGGGGTCCCGAACTGTGCGTCTAGGCGGATGGTAACAGGAGACGAGGGACACGATGTTTTTACCCAGGTTCGGGCCCTCTCGATGGAGGTAAAACCCTACGTCCTGCTTGATTAGTATTGATGATATGGGTAGTACAAGAGTAGATCTACCACGAGATCAAGGAGGCTAAACCCTAGAAGCTAGCCAATGGTATGATTGTTGTAATGTATGTTGTCCTACGGACTAAAGCCCTCCGGTTTATATAGATACCGGAGAGGGCTAGGGTTACACAGAGTCGGTTACAATGGTAGGAGATCTACGTATCCGTATTGCCAAGCTTGCCTTCCACGCCAAGTAAGGTACCATCCGGACACGAGCCGGAGTCTTCAATCTTGTATCTTCGTAGTCTTGGAGTCCGGCGGACATTGATAGTCCGGCTGTCCGGACACCCCCTAGTCCAGGACTCCCTTAGTAGCCCCTGAACCAGTCTTCAATGACGATTAGTCTGACGTGCATAATGTTCGGCATTGCAAGGCGGGTTCCTCCCTTGAATAATCCAGAGAAGATCATGAACACGAGGATAGTGTCCAGCTCTGCAAAATAAATTCCACATTCCACCGTAGAGAGAATAAAATGTACACTTAGTTCAATCTGCTGACGTATTATGCGGCGTGACATCACACCGCCACCATGCTTTTGTTTGAATCATTATACCACCTCAGCATGTTTAGCGAAGCGGTTTCCTTGGCACGTCTTGTCGAAGCAGAGATCGTGTTCCCCTTATTCCGGGATTCTCATCAATACGTGCGTGGGTAACCCAACTGCTCCCATCGCCACGCCTCCTCTATCGAAGGGGAATCCCAAACGGTCACGGAGACGGCCCTTGGTATTTTTCCCTTTTATAAGAGGACCATGGCTCGCCATTGTTCTTCAATCTCGCATCGAATCTCTTCCCCGCTCCTAGTTCCAACACCCAGAGCCTCAGATTCGAGCGCTTCGGATCCTTAATCATGTCCGGCTCCGACCTCCAGGGCCGGTGGATGCCCTCCTCCGTCACGGAGGAAGACATATTGAAGCTGCGTGAGGCCAAGTACCTAGCCTACGAGGTTTCGCACAGGTTGCCTGTCCAAGGGCAGGCTGTGCCAGCCCCCGAGCCCGGTGAATACGTCGTTTTCGTATCCCACCTCCGTCGGGGTTTAGGCTTCCCGACGGATCCCTTCGTGAGAGGGCTCCTGTTCTACTACGGGCTGGACTTTCACGACTTGGGCTCCGGAGTCCATCCTCCATATCTCCGCATTCATTATCGTCTGCGAAGCCTTCCTCCGCGTCATTCCCCACTTCGGCTTATGGCTGAAGACCTTCAAGGTGGAGCCGAAGGTGATCGGGGGGCGTCAAGCCGAGTGCGGCGGGGCGACCATAAGCAAAAAGGTCGATGCCCCGTGGCCCGAGGGTTCCTTCCAAGAGGAACTTGGACCGTGGTAGCAGGAGTGGTTCTATATCACCGCTCCAAGGGGCAGCAGGAAAAAGCCGCCGCCCTTATTCCGCCCGGGACCTCCACGCCAACTGATGTCGTGGGTCAACCAAGGGCTCAATTGGGGGCCGTCCGAAGACGTGCCTTCACTGCAGGGCCGGATTCGAGATCTCCAAGCGAGGGAGATTGACCTGATCAAGGTGATGCAGGTTATGCTAATCAGGCATCTTCTGCCCTGCAAACGCCGTCCTCTCCGTCTATGGGAGTTCAACCCGGAGGGACCTCGGATTCTCCAACATTTCATGGGTGCGACACCCGTGGAGATGTACAAGTTGTTCTTCGGACCGCAGGTGGCGTGTCCGGATTTAGCCGAGGATGCAGGTCTAAGCCGCGATCGCCCGGATACTCAGGTAAGTAGCTCAGAGTCCGGACATTCTGTTTATGTGCCTTTCTATAATTCGCCTCTTGACCCTTTGTTCTTTACATGAATGGGTGGCGCGATGAAGGCTGATAAGGTGTCCGGCCCCCCTCCCAGAGACCGCACAAGAGCCCGTGCTGGTCAGAATGTTGGAGGTTGCGCCCGCAGAAGGGGGCGACGGGAAAAATAGAGGAGCTAATATTTCGCCCAAAGGGGCGACTGAAGAGGGAGGAAGCAAGAACCCCTCCCTTCAGGGGGAGAAGAGGACCGCCTCCGAAGATCCGGAGGCCAAAGCCCCTAAGCGTGGGAAGAGACCTTCCCCGGGGGGTCCGGCGCCCGGAAAGAATCCGGACGCACAATCATCATCAAAGGATCGGCCCTCCAGCGAGCCGTGAGTATGAAAGAGGGAGTTAATTAGTAAGGAAATACCTTCATTTGTGCTTCTGTAGATAACCAAAATATTTATATTGCAGTTCGGATCTGCAGCCTTCTCAGATGAGTTCATCTTCGGGGGACCTTCTTCCGGAGATGATGGAGAGCGATACGCCTCCATCCGCAGCGCCGCCAGATGAGGCAGGCGAACCCGAAGTGTCATCACGGAGGGTATCCCCGAGTCCGGAGGGGCCAGAGAGTTCGGCACCTACTAGTGTCCGGCCGGGAGAACTGAAGAATTTGCTTGAGAGGGCGTCTATTTCAGAAGATCACCGTGCGTTAATGCGTATGGTGTTTGGAAGGATTTCGTCCGCGGAGAGCGAATTGCGTAATGCCGCCATGAGTTTGCTGGCGGGATTTGAGGTATGCGAGAATGACGCACCCCTTTGTTTTTTAACAGTTTTGCATATAAAAAATGCGCCCTGTATAGATGGTAGCCCCTGAGACTCGGTAGGTTGTCGGAAACGACAGCGTACCGAGGATCGAAATCTAAAGAAATGAATTCCGTCGTTCCTATGCAGGTGGCGGATAGTCCGGGGGCTAGCCAGACTAGTGAGTTTGCCGAGTTAAATCGGCAATTGGACTTGGCAGATGCGAATATCGCACTGGTCAACAGGCGACTTGACGAGTCGCAAGGTAAAAGAGTTCTCCGCAGACGCTTTATTAAGGGGGTCGAAGCCCTCCTTTGATAAATTATATGCTGTTTATACAGACGGTGCTGCTGCTGTGGAGGGCCTTCGGGCCGAACTTGCTCGAGCTAAGGAGCAAGACCGAAGGAGTGAAGCGGCTGCCTCGAGGGCGGCCGAGGAGTTGAAGGCCGAAAAGGCTGCGCACTGCCTAAGCAGGGCCGAGGTGGCCGAATTGGCCATAAAAGTAAAGGATGCTACCGACCGCAATGAGGCTCTTGAAAAGGAGCGCTTATCGGAGCGGGAAGACCTGAAGAAGGCCACCGCCAAAGCCAAGGATGCCCGTTCTGCAATGCGGGCTATGAAGGAGGAACTGTGCCAGGCCGGAGAGATCGTGGCTGGCAAGCCTTTTCTGCTGCGTCGCCGGTTTATGGATGGAAAGTATGCTCAATTTGAGCGGCTGTGGAGTCCGGAGGATCCGTATATGGACTTAGCTGCAAGTGCGGCTGATGCCATTAAGCACTTTCGGAGCCAAAAGGATCACGAGACGGAAGAGCTATATTGGTCTCAATTCCACAGTCCGGATCACCCACTTCCATTGACAGACCGGTTGGCCGAATGGGCCGAACTAAATAGATTGTCCGGACTTGCCATGACTGACATCGTGGCCAATGTTTGGCCAGAGAGGTCCAAGGCGACGAGCTACTTTGGCTTACTGCAGCAATTCCTTGGAGCGGTGCTGCATATAAAGGAGATGAAACGGTCGGCCTGCATAGAGGGCGCGCGGATGGCTCTTGCCCGTGTGAAGGCGCATTATCCAGAGATGGACGCCACCGCTGTTGCTGCCCAGGGTTCGGATAAAGACCGGCTCCCTGCCGAGCACTATTTCGGGGAAGTTATGCGTGGCGCTCATGTAATAGAGTCGCAGTGCTCGAAGAATGTAACGTTCAAATGAACGCATTAGCTTGTAAATCGATGATTATGTTATAACTGCTTTTTATACTTGTGCGTCCAAGTAGTAAAACTTCTCCTTTTCGGCCGTTTACGTATACTTGTGTATAACCTGAAAGATGGCAGTCTTCGGCTTCAGCCCCCACGCACAAGGTGCTGGGGTGTTCGCAAAAATAGCACATTTTCACACTTAATCTGACATCTCGGTCCTATTATAAGGAGGTGGTAGCGTAGCGAACGAGGCAATCCGGACTATAATGCTTTATCACTTTCACTTAGCCAGTGGAGCTCGAGGGTGGGGCTACGATATAGCCCTTGGTGGTATCGCCCTTCTCCGAAGTTGGAGCGCGTGTGCCTGACCGGGAAACGGCCCTTCGTCAAAGTGGGGAATTCTAAACATTCCGATAGTCGATCGAGGGCTGACCAGTCTCTCGCTGTATCATGACAGTCAGTTTTCGGCTTTCTCTACTGAGGTGCTCGCCCAGACGAACTGGGGCACAATCGCAGTAGTTCTCCTGGTGCCGCGTTAGCCGATGATACGGAACATAAGGCAGCAAAACACAGGAGCCGGGCAAACCCAACATTTGACCAAAGACATGATTCGGAGCTGATGCATATAATGCCTAACTCGAGACGCCGAACACTCCCTAAGGTGTTCGGTCTTTATAATAATGGGCAGAACGATGCCCTAAGCCCCTAGTGTCCAGGTACGGGCATGGTCTTCTGACGCGGCCGATGCCAAAACGTCAGGCTCCGCTTTGGCTATAGGAAGAAATCAAGGGAGAATAACAACAAGAGACAGTAAAAAAGGTTTACGCAGGGTCTTAATCTGAAAAGAATCCTCGCAACGGGTCCCTACTGCACGTCTGTGCCTGTGTCTCCATTGTGCCGTTATCCTGGACGGGTATGCACGTTGTTCATCTGTAAAAAGAGAGGAACATTTAGTTTTAAAAACAATTTGTGCAAAAAAATATATTAGAAATAGAAATAATTAAAGCGGGGTTTATATGAACCCGCGGTTATTTGTGCGCGCAGCCCCCTGTGAAGGGGTATGCGGCTAGGGAGCCCCTAGCCTACTGACGCCGGATTCATCTATCCAAGTCCGGGATCTTTAAGTGACCCTCGCACTAAAATTACGCCACGCGGTCTGGGCATCTTGAGTGTAAGAGATGCGTAATGCGGTATGGCGTTGAAGCGGACAAAAGCCTTTCGTCCCAAGAGTGCTTGATATTCACTTTCAAATGGGACGATATGAAAAATTAATTTTTCGCGTCGAGAATTGTTCAGCGATCCGAACACGACTTCTAGTAATATGGAGCCTGTGCACTTGGCGTAATGGCCTGGTGTCACTCCTTTGAAGGAAGTGCGGCTGTGTCGAATTTTGGTAGGGTCAATCCCCATCCTACGGACTGTGTGTGAATATAGCAGGTTTAAGTCACTGCCTCCGTCCATTAGGACGTTAGTAAATTGCAATCCGTCTATTATGGGATTCAATATCAGGGGAGTCCGTCCCGCATTTCGAACGCTTCTGGAATAGTCCAGGTGGTCGAAGGTGATTGGTTTTGATATCCAATCTCTACGGTCTGCTGGGTTGGACCGTGCGAAGCTCTTTTTAGAAAGTGCCGCACTATTTTTCCGTATTATCACATGAAGTGAGTTTACTGTTTTGACCCCTTGTGGGAAAGTCTTTTGTTTTCTGGTGCTCTGCTAGTGGGGTTTATCTTCTTCGCTTGACGAGTCGAGCCCCTTGTGTTCGGCATTTAGTCGGCCGGACTGTTTAAAAACCCAACAATCCCTGTGGGTGTGATTTGCAGGCCTTCCGGGGGTACTGTGGATTTGACATATCTGACCCAAATTTGTTTTTAAGTTGGACAATTCGTCACTGTCATCCTTAAGAGGCTGTATTTTATTATTGGGCCGCGAGCTTTTGAATTCGGCGTTGACTGCCGCGCTCTTTGGCTTTTCTCTTTATTCCGGCGCTGCTCTTTTCTGCGCCATGATTTTCCGTTTCCATCTCTTATCTCTGATGTACTTGGGTTGCTGGTGCTGCATCGTGCTAACCAGCTATCCTCGCCCGCACAGAAGCGGGTCATGAGGCTTGTCAGTGCGGACATTGTCCTCGGTTTCTCTTGACCGAGGTGCCTGGCGAGCCATTCGTCTCGGACATTGTGCTTGAAAGCTGCTAAGGCTTCGGCGTCCGAACAGTCGACTATTTGGTTCTTTTTTGTAAGGAACCTGTTCCAGAATTTCCGCGCTGACTCTCCGGGCTGTTGAGTTATATGAATTAGGTCATCTGCATCCGGAGGACGGACATAAGTCCCTTGAAAATTTGCTCTAAACGCGTCCTCGAGCTCTTCCCAACTTCCAACAGTATCTTCTGGGAGGCTTTTAAGCCAATGACGGGCTGGCCCTTTGAGCTTGAGGGGTAGGTATTTTATGGCGTGGAGATCATCTCCTCTTGCCATATGTATATGTAGTATATAATCTTCTATACAGACTCCAGGGTCTGTTGTTCCATCGTAGGCTTCTATGTTTATGGGTTTAAATCCTGCTGGGAATTCATGGTCCAGCACCTCGTCAGTGAAACATAGTGGGTGTGCGGCGCCCCTGTATTTGTGTGTGCCGCTATCATCGGACACTTGACGTGTTGTCTTGCTTTCTGGGGCCTTCTCCTTTGGCCCGTAGATGGATCTGGCTGGGCCATCTATCCTTCCAAGTTTGTTGGTTGGTTTATGTGGGGCGCCGCTGTCAGAATTTGGCCTATCATCTAGCCGTCTATCCGGCCAGGCAGCCTCTTTATTTTTGGACGGTGGGGGCTCTACGGCCTCCTCGTCGAATTCTGGTAGCAGCTTGCGCTTCGGGTAGCTCTTTGATTGGTGGCCATTGCCGTACTTATCTGCGGTTTTGAGCACTTTGCTCCATCTCATTCTGAGTGAGTCTTCCGCTATTTTGAGCCTCCGTTTTTCCTTCTTCAGGCTTTTTGCTGTGGCGATAAGCCTGCGCTTGAAGCGCTCTTGTTCAACGGGATCCTCGGGTACGACGAATTCTTCATCGTTGAGGCTTGCTTCGTCTTCGGAGGGAGGCATATAATTATGATCCTCAACCTCTTCATCTGCCGCCCCCTCATGAGGGCTTGCTTCTGCATCCTCCTGCGCTGAGTCTTGCTGGAGGGGATTGTCTTCGGCACTCGCTGGAGTATTATTATCTCCTGTGCCGGAATTTCCATTCTTTCTGTGGCGAGATTTAGAGCGTCGCCGCTGACGCCGGCGCTTGGGCTGTTTCTTTAAGGGATCTGCCTCCGCTGTTTCTTCGTCGTCCCCACCTTTTGGGGTATCCACCATGTACACATCATATGACGAGGTGGCCTTCCAGTGCCCTGTGGGCGCTGGTTCCTGTTCGTCTCCGGCATCGTCGTCCATAGCGTCGATGTATTCGGAGTCGTAGTCTAGCATGTCAGTTAGATCGTCGACAGTGGCTACAAAGTGGGTGGTGGGTGGGCTCTGAATTTCTTCGTCGTCCACATCCCAACCATCCTGGCCGTAATCCGGCCAGGACTCTCCTGATAACGAGAGATGCTTTAGTGAATTTAAGATATCGCCGAAAGGCAAGCATTGGAAGATGTCTGCGGCGGTGAATTCCATAACCGGCGCCCAATCCGGATCGATTGGTAGGGGCGCGGGAGGTTCGGAGTCCGGCGCCTCGGAATCTCGAGTTTCGCAGGGGATAAGATTAGTGTTCGGCTCCATCGCCATGGATGTTGAAGCCCCCGGGGCGGCGTCTATCCGCCGGCCCTCGATCTAGGCGATCGGCTCCGGGTCAATGGCCGGGGCGGATCCGTGTGCGGCCACCAAGGCACTGTTCGGCGGCAGAGCTAGATCATGCCCATCGTCACAGTGCGGCGCGCTTGGCTGTGGCTCGAGTCCGTCGAGGATCAAGTCTCCTCGGACATCGGCCGTGAAGTTTAAGCTTCCAAATCTGACCTGACGGCCAGGGGCGTAGCGTTCGATCTGCTCCAGATGGCCAGGTGAATTGGCCCGCAGGGCGAAGCCGCCGGATATGAAGATCTGTCCAGGGAGAAAAGTCTCACCCTGGACAGCGTTGCAGGTTGAAGATGCCATCAAGCCTATCGGTGACGACACAGAGGAACTCTCAATGAAAGCACCAATGTCGGTGTCAAAACCGGCGGATTTCGGGTAGGGGGTCCCGAACTGTGCGTCTAGGCGGATGGTAACAGGAGACGAGGGACACGATGTTTTTACCCAGGTTCGGGCCCTCTCGATGGAGGTAAAACCCTACGTCCTGCTTGATTAGTATTGATGATATGGGTAGTACAAGAGTAGATCTACCACGAGATCAAGGAGGCTAAACCCTAGAAGCTAGCCTATGGTATGATTGTTGTAATGTATGTTGTCCTACGGACTAAAGCCCTCCAGTTTATATAGATACCGGAGAGGGCTAGGGTTACACAGAGTCGGTTACAATGGTAGGAGATCTACGTATCCGTATTGCCAAGCTTGCCTTCCACGCCAAGTAAGGTACCATCCGGACACGAGCCGGAGTCTTCAATCTTGTATCTTCGTAGTCTTGGAGTCCGGCGGACATTGATAGTCCGGCTGTCCGGACACCCCCTAGTCCAGGACTCACTCAGTCGACATAATACATTTCACCTAGCTAGTCGATATTTCTTGGATTCATTATCACACTGCCAAAAAAATAATCTGGATCTAAAGTAATTGAAACGCTGGAGAACCCCTTTCCGAAGATGGAAGAATGACAACATATATAGAACCATGTTGCTGAGGACGGAACTGATCAATGTCAATCGCCCCCCATATGACAAGAGTTTGGCCTTCCAACTGGCTAGTCGCTTCTCCAATCTCTCTTCCACGTGCTTCCACTCAACGATACTTAAACACCAGTAGTGTATGGGAATAGCTAGATACCGAATCGGGAACTGCCCGAGCTGGCATCCAAAAATGTCAGCATACTCAGGTGCAGATTCTGCAACATCCCCAAAGCAAAAAAGTTCGCTCTTATGAAAATTGATTTGGAGGCCAGGTAGTTCCTCAAAAGCACATAAAAGTAGCTTGAGGTTTCTTGCTTTATCTAGATCATGATCCAAGAAAAGTATAGTGTCATCCGCATATTGTAGGATAGATAGACCCTCTCTACCAGATGAGGAATGACACCACTAACTTGACCGGCCACCTTAGCCCACTCAACAAGGGTAGCTAACATGTCAGCCACAATGTTAAACAAAATGGGTGATGCGGGGTCCCGTTGGCGAAGCCCCTTCCTTGTCTGAAAATAGTTGCCAATCTCATCCTTAGCTTTGATGGCAACACTACCCGCAGAAACAAAACTCTCTACCCATCGACGCCATTTTGGTGAAAACCCTTTCATGCATAAAGTTTTCAACAGAAAGGGCCATTTAACTTTATCATAGGCTTTTTCGAAATCTATTTTAAGGATCACTCCATTCAACTTTTTACGGTGAAGCTCATGTACAGTTTCATGAAACACAACAACTCCATCTAGTATGTTGCGTCCTTACATAAATGTTGTTTGAGTGGGCTTGATGACATGGTCAGCCACCCCATTCAACCGGTTAGTTGCGACCTTCGTAAAGATTTTGAAGCTTATATTTAGAAGGCAAATCGGTCGATATTGTTGAATACAACTGGCCTCCTTAATCTTGGGCAGTAGGATAATCTCCCCAAAGTTTAAGCGGGAAATATAAAGGTCTTCGGTATGCAGTTGGTTAAACAACTGCAAGTCAGCCTTGATCACGTCCCAAAAGCATTGATAGAACTCTGCCGGAAATCCATCTGGTCCCGGAGCCTTTTTGTGTTCCATTTGAAACACCGCGGTTCGAATTTCCTCCTCTGAGAACGGAGAGTTTAAGAATTCATTTTCCACATCCGAAACTTGAGGGATGTCATGCGTGATAGACTCGTCCATCTCAAACAGTGTTTGAGTGGAAGGACCAAAAACTCTTTGTTATACTTAGTAATATAATCTCTGAGCAGTGCGTCCCCCTCGATACGGCCTTCCTCCTGGTCAAGAGCAAAGATATGTTTCTTTCTATGTCTGCCATTGGCCAACATTTGAAAGTATTTCGTATTATCATCACCTTGAATGAGCGAGTCGGCCTTGCAACGTTGGTACCACTTAATCTCTTCCTCACGGAGCAGGCGGGCAATCTGCTCATTTAGATGGCTTTTTTGCTCAATCTCAACAGCAGAAAGAGGCCTCACCTCCGCAATTTTATCGAGGACATCGACTAAAGTAAATAGTCGCAACTTTTCTTTTTTGTACATGCCAGCAGTGTGCTTAGCCCATCCACGAAGGAATCGGCGCAAGGCGCGTATTCGATTGTTCCATCATTGAATGGGCGTGTTACCGCGAGGTTGACGCGCCCAGACCTTCTTGACCAAGTCGAGAAATCCCTCTCTAGTGAGCCATCCAAGTTCAAATTTAAACAGATGACGGCTAGACCTTGGAGTTGTTTATCCAAAATCGGTTAGCAATGGAGCGTGATCCGATAAGGCCTCAATTCTTTCTAGTGCCCGTACCGAGGCTAAGGGATATTTAAATTCCCAGTCGGTGGTAACGAGCACCCGGTCAAGTTTTTCAAAAGTTGGAACTGATCAGTTATTGGCCCAGGTATACTGGCGTCCACACATAGGGAGCTCCCGCAAGTCTAGGCTGTCAATAACATCCTTGAAGAGGAACAACCACCTAGTATCAAACCGGCCATTCCTTTTTTCTGCTGATATCGAAGGATATTGAAATCCCCTCCCCTCGATTAGCATGGGATGGGGATTGTCTCGGCAGGTAATAACAAGTTCCTTTAGAAAAGCAGACTTAAACTCCTCTTGAGCGGCGCCATATACAGCCACCAGGCTCCAAAGGAAGTTGTCGGACTTATTTTGAAGGTGGAATTTGATATGATATTCCCCCTTTGACGTAGACAAAAGTTCCAAGTATCTGGAATGGATTCCTAGCAAGATTCCATCGGACCTCCCGGAGAGGGGTAAGACGTGCCAATCATAATCGTAACCACATGAAAAGTGGTCAAGATCACGTGATGGGAAGTCACGTTTTCCCGACTCAGTGATAGCCACAAAGTCCAACACATGATCCTTTACACAATTGGCAATATGTTTGTGTTTAGCCAAGTCACCAAGACCTCTGCTGTTCCAAAACATGCCTCTCATGATGAACCATTTTGTTGTTGTTTAGAGGCCTTTGTCCTCTTAGATGGGTGCCCTCTTTTCTTTGCTGAATTAGACTTGTTCTCTCATATCGACGCGACCAGCTCACATAGCGTAATGTCACGTACAGTATCATCCAAGTCTACCTCAGTTGGGTCTTTAACTAGATGGGAGAGAAGCTTGCCTTCATGATTGGCATCAGCATCCTCATCCTCCTCATATGACACTAAAGGGTCCGCAAATATCGACAACTTAGGAGCAACCGTAAGACTGTCGAACTCCACTTGTTTAAGAGCCCTAACAGAAAAATATACCTCTTTCAAATACGTCGTAATGAAACTCCAAGGCTAGTAATATTTGAATGTACTTTGGATTTATCAAAAGACAAAAATGATTGACGAGAGGAGGTACCTTCAAAGTCGAGATTGCGGGCAGCCGTCCTGCGCATGGCCCTCAATAGAGAGTCCTCATCGGTGGCTGCAGAACCATCAGTTCCGATGGAGTGGCGACCGCTGCGCCTCAGCGATGATGGAGTGAGGTTGGTAGCAGTGGCAGTTCCGATGGCCCTAAGTGGTGGAGTAGACGGGTGAGACAACGATGAAGAAGACCGTGGGGGCTGCAAGTCAGCATCCGGCTCGGCGAGAGCCCTGGACGCGGGCGCCGCTCCCGTCGTCATAGGCGTAGAAGACAAAGCTCGCAACTCTGCCATTGCCGACTTATGGTCAGCCCTAACATACGAGGAGAAAATCACTCCTCATTGGGTAGGTAACGAAGGTGTGGGCGATGGTGGCGGTGAAGCCACACCCTCAGGAGCCTCCTCAGGCGCGAGCCCCTCAAGGTGAGTCCTGTCCTGGCTCCCCTCTTCGAGGCGAGGCAGCGCAACTAGCTGAGTCGGAGTCGGCGGTGTCGCAGACTGTGGCGCCGATGTCGTCAAAAGAGCCGGTGTAGTGTTCACTGAGGCCGTCATCGACGAAGGTGCTGAAGGTGTCATGGCGGATGGTGGAGACGTAGAAGCAGCCTTGGAATACAAACGCGATTAGGCTTAGGTGGTGTGACAACAATGAAGAACTTATCCGGCGTCGAAGACCCCCCCCCCCCCCCCGCCGCGAGAGAGGCGTGGATGAGTTCATCTGCATGGGCACCACTCCACCTGAGGTAGAAGGAACGGAGGAGCCGTTGGATGACGAAGTGGGTTTGGGCCTCTTACTAGGATCATTGGCCCTCACTATATCCTTCCTTGTCACATCCCTAGTTCTGGTATGACCTAGACTAGCTAGTCATGTGTGCATCATGTTTAAATTCCATTTAAATTTGAATTGGGGATTTGTGAAACCCTTAGAAATCATTTCTGGAAATGACCCAGATAAAAATTGCTCCAAAAGGGTCCAAGAAATTGTTCATGTTTCTCCCTGAAAATATTGGCCAGAGGTAAAATTCAAACCAATATTTCTAGGAGCTCATAAATATTTATTTTGGGCATTTGGAATTAATTCGGTAATTATTTGCATTGGATATATATTTATATATATATATATAAAATATTGTCCAATAATTCTGTTAGTTGGTGAGGAGCTTTGGAGCAATCCAGTTAGTTCCTACAAAAATTGACAGAAAAAATAGAATGATTTAGTATTTTTATTAAATCAAAACAAATGCTAGAAAAATAGAAAGCAAAACAAATGGGAAAACACTTACCTGTACAGCCCGACACTGTGCAGCCTGGCCTGGCACTATGCGGCCCAGCAGGCTGGCCCAGCCAGCTAGCCATGCCAATCATCCCCAAGCTCCTGCCAGGAGGCCAGGGGCGCGTGGTCGCCGCGCACACGCCCATGCCGCACCACCTCCTGCCTGCCTGCCTGTCCCCCTCGACGCCTGGACGTCTCGGACGACGCCATGCGCCACCCCAGACCTCTCTCACTCTCTCTCGCTCTCCTTCCTCCCCTGGGTCTCTCCCCCTCACCGCGACCGAGCACTGCCGTCGCCGCAGCTCACTGCCGTCCCGCTCCCCGCCGTCGCCTCGCCCCTCCATTGTGCCCACGAGATCCGCTGATACGTCTCCAACATATCTATAATTTTTGATTGCTCCATGCTACTTTATCTACTGTTTTGGACTATATTGGGCTTTATTTTCCACTTTTATATTATTTTTGGGACTAACCTATTAACCGGAGGCCCAGCCTAGAATTGTTGTTTTTTGCCTATTTCAGTGTTTTGAAGAAACGGAATATCAAACGGATTCCAAACAGAATGAAACCTTCGAGAACGTGATTTTCTCACCGAACGTGATCCAGGAGACTTGGACCCTACTCCAAGACGTAACAGAGGCGGTCACGAGGGTGGGGGGTGCCCCCCTAGGGCGCGCCCCTGCCTCGTGGCCCCCCTGTTGCTCCACCGACATACTCCTTCCTCCTATATATACCTACGTATCCCCAAACGATCAGAACAAGAGCCAAAAACCTAATTCCATCGCCGCAACCTTCTGTATCCACGAGATCCCATCTTGGTGCCTGTTCTGGAGCTCCGCTGGAGGGGGCATCCATCATGGAGGGCTTCTACATCAACACCATAGCCCCTCCGATGAAGTGTGACTAGTTTACTTCAGACCTTCGGGTTCATAGCTAGTAGCTAGATGGCTTCTTCTCTCCTTTTGAATCTCAATTCAATGTTCTCGCCCTCTCTCGTGGAGATCTATTCGATGTAATCTTCTTCTTTTTGCGGTGTGTTTGTTGAGACCGATGAATTGTGGGTTTATGATCCAACGTATCTATGAACAATATTTGAATCTTCTCTGAATTCTTTTATGTATGATTGAGTTATCTTTGCAAGTCTTTTCGAATTATCCTTTTGGTTTGGCCAACAAGATTGGTAGTTCTTGAAATGAGAGAAGTGCTTAGCTTTGGGTTCAATCTTGCGGTGTCCTTTCCTAGTGACAGAAGGGGCAGCAAGGCACGTATTGTATTGTAGCCATCGAGGATAACAAGATGGGGTTTTTATCATATTGCATGAATTTATCCCTCTACATCATGTCATCTTGCTTAAGGCATTACTCTGTTTTTCACTTAATACTCTAGATGCATGCTGGATAGCGGTCGATGAGTGGAGTAATAGTAGTAGACGCAGAATCGTTTCGATCTACTTGTCTCGGAGGCGATGCCTATATACATGATCATACCTAGATATACTCATAATTATGCTCAATTCTATCAATTGCTCAACAGTAATTTGTTCACCCACCGTAGAATATCTATGCTCTTGAGAAAAGCCACTAGTGAAACCTATGGCCCCCGGGTGTATTCTCATCATATCAATCTCCATTACTTTATTACTTGCTTTGTTTTTACTTTACCTTTTACTTTTTACTTTGCATGTTTATAACAAAAATACCAAAAATATTATTTATCATCTCTATCAGATCTCACTCTCGTAAGTGACCATGAAGGGATTGACAACTCCCAATCACGTTGGTTGCAAGTATCTATCGTTTTGTGTAGGTACGAGGGACTTGTGCGTGGTCTCCTTCTAGATTGATACCTTGGTTCTCAAAAATTGAGGGAAATACTTACGCTACTTTGCTGCATCATCCTCTCCTCTTCGGGGAAATCCAACGCAATGCTCAAGAGGTAGCAAGAAGAATTTCTGGCGCCGTTGCCGGGGAGGCTCATGCAAGCAAGTCAACCATACCAAGTACCCATCACAATCCCTATCTCTCGCATTACATTATTTTCCATTTGCCTCTCGTTTTCCTCTCCCCCACTTCACCCTTGCCGTTTTATTCACCTTCTCCTTCCCAATCTCCTCCTCTCTTTCCCGTTTGCCTTGTCCCGTTTGTTTTTATTTGCTCGTGTGTTAGTTGCTTGCTTGTCGTTATGTCTAATTCCTTATCCACTCCTATGTCTCCCGAGTTTGAAGTTCTTCACTTCAAGCAAAGGCAAGGAGAAAACTTAAAAGATGCTTCGTATAGGATGATGGAATCTTATCGTAAGTGCACCCTAGAGGTGAACCATAGAATTCTTCTTCGTAATTTTTATGTTGGGTTAAATATGACGTATAGACAACTCTTGGATTGCATGGCCAAGGGAAATTTCATTGAGATTGTTCCCAGTATTGCACATGAAATTATAGAGGGAATAGTGCGAACACTACCCCAAAAGGGAGGATCTCATCCTACCCAGGAAGAAACCCAAGTGTTTGAGAAGATTTGCGAAGTAACAATTTTTTTACAAAAGTCTCTTGAGCCTCTTAAAGGTGTTCAGCGGAAATCTCCACCGTATGAATATGTTGATTACTCTTTGTAATAAGAGGTTGGATTCTTTAGATCTAAAAATTTCCGAGTATGAAGGGAAGCGGGAACAACCCCCCGAATTCAAGCATGAGTCCGCTAAAAAACTAAAAATCAAAGATGGCAATACCTAGATCTATCCTTGCTTTTATGCCTAGCTAGGGGCATTAAACGATAGCGCTTGTTGGGAGGCAACCCAATTTTATTTTTGTTTTTTTGTTTTTCCTTATGTTTAGGAATAAATAATCCATCTAGCCTCTTTTTGGATGTGGTTTTATGTTTTAATTAGTGTTTGTGCCAAGTAGAACCTATAGGATAACCTACGATGATAGTTGATTTGATTCTGCTGAAAAACAGAAACTTTGCACGCACAAATATAATTTTGTTAAATCACAGAAACGTGCTTCTGTGTTGATTCTTTTTGCTCATGTTCAATAAACAAATTTTCCAGGACTTCCTATTTTGGTAGAATTTTTAGAGTTCCAAAAGTTTGCGTTAGTTACAGATTACTACAGACTGTTCTGTTTTTGACAGATTCTGTTTTACGTGTGTTGTTTGCTTATTTTGATGAATCTATGGCTAGTAAATAGTTTATAATCCATAGATAAGTTGGAATACAGTAGGTTTAACACCAATATAAATAAAGAATGATTTCATTACAGTACTTTGAAGTAGTCTTTTGTTTTCTTTCTCTAACGGAGCTCACGAGATTTCTATTGAGTTTTGTGTTGTGACGTTTTCAAGTTTTGGGTGAATTCTTTTGATGGATTATGGAACAAGGAGTGGCAAGAGCCTAAGCTTGGGGATGCCCATGGCACCTCCAAGATAATCCAAGGACACCAAAAATTCAAAGCTTGGGGATGCCCCAGAAGGCATCCCCTCTTTCGTCCACTTCCATCGGTAATTTACTTGGAGCTATATTTTTATTCACCACATGATATGTGTTTTGCTTGGAGCGTCTTGTATTATTTCCATATTTGCTTGTTAGTGTAACACAATCATCCTTGCTGTACACATCTTTTGAGAGAGCCATGCATGAATTGGAATTTGTTAGAATACTCTTTGTGCTTCACTTATATCTTTTGAGCTTGATAGTTTTTGCTCTAGTACTTCACTTAGATCTTTTAGAGCACGGTGGTGGATTTGTTTTAAAGAAACTATTGATCTCTCATGCTTCACTTAGATTATTTTGAGAGTCATTAATAGCATGGTAATTTGCTTAATGTTAATATACTTGGTATTCAAGATATGTGAAACTTTCTTTTGAGTGCGTTGAATACTAAGATAAGTTTGATGCTTGATAATTGTTTTGAGATATGGAGGTGATAATATCAAAGTTGTGCTAGTTGGGTGATTATGAATTCAAAGAATGCTTGTGTTGAAGTTTGCAAGTCCCGTAGCATGCACGTATGGTTAAAGTTGTGTAATAAATTTGAAACATGAAGTGTACCTGGCTTGTGCATCCTTATGAGTGGTGGTCGGGGACGAGCGATGGTATTTTCCTACCAATCTATCCCCCTAGGAGCATGCATGTAGTACTTGATTTTTGATGACTTCTAAATTTTTGCAATAAGTATATGAGTTCTTTTGACTAATGTTGAGTCCATGGATTATACGCACTCTCACCTTTCCGCCTTTGCTAGCTTCTTCGGTACCGTGCATTGCCCTTTCTCACCTTGAGAGTAGGTGCAAACTTCGCCGGCGCATCCAAACCCCGTGATACGATACGCTCTATCACACATAAACCTCCTTCTATCTTCCTCAAAACAACCACCATACCTATCTATCATGGCATTTCCATAGCCATTCCGAGATATATTGCCATGCGACTTCCATCATCATCATCATGACATACATTACTTTGGTCATATTGCCATTGCATGATCATGTAGGTGACATCGTATTTGTGGCAAAGCCACCATGCATTATTATTCATACATGTCACTCTTGATTCATTGCACCATCTCAGTACACCGTCGGAGGCATTCATATAGAGTCATATCTTGTTCTAAGTTTCGAGTTGTAATCCTTATGTTGTAATCAATAGAAGTGTGATGATCATCATTATTAGAGCATTGCCCAAACAAAAAAAGAGAGAAAGGCCAAAAGAAAAAAAAAGAAAGGCCCAAAAAAATAAAAAAAATAAAAAATAAAATAAAAAAGGGCAATGCTACTATCTCTTTTTCCACACTTGTGCTTCAAAGTAGCACCTTGTTCCTCATGTAGTGAGTCTCATATATTGTGCTTCAAAGTAGCACCTTGTTCTTCATGTAGTGAGTCTCATAAGTTATCTTTTTATACTAGTGGGAATTTTTCTTTATAGAACTTGGCTTTTATATTCCTACGATGGGCTTCCTAAAATGCCCTAGGTCTTCATGAGCAAGCGAGTTGGATGCTCACCCACTAGTTTTCTTTTGTTGAGCATTCATAGCTCTAGTGCATACGTTGCATGGCAATCCCTACTCCTCATGTTGACATCAATTAATGGGCATCTCCATAGCCCGTTGATTATCCTCGTCAAGGTGAGACTTTCTCTTTTTTTTCTTCTCCACACAATCCCCATCATCATATTCGATTCCACCCATAGTGCTATATCCATGGCTCACGCTCATGTATTGTGTGAAGGTTGAAAAAGTTTGAGATTATTTAAGTATGAAACAATTGCTTGGCTTGTCATTGGGGGTATAGAAGTTGGGAACATCTTTGTGTGACGAAAATGAAGCATAACCTAACTATATGATTTTGTAGGGATGAACTTTCTTTTGCCTTGCTATTTTGAGAAGACATGATTGCTTTGATTAGTATGCTTGAAGTATTATTATTTTTGTGTCAATATGAACTTTTGTCTTGAATCTTTCGGATCTGAATATTCATATCACAATTAAGAAGATTTACATTGAAATTATGCCAAGTATCACTCCGCATCAAAAATTCTTTTTTTATCATTTACCTACTCGAGGACGAGCAGGAATTAAGCTTGGGGATGCCTGATACGTCTCCAACGTATCTATAATTTTTGATTGCTCCATGCTACTTTATCTACTGCTTTGGACTATATTGCGCTTTATTTTCCACTTCTATATTATTTTTGGGACTAACCTATTAACCGGAGGCCCAGCCCAGAATTGCTGTTTTTTGCCTATTTCAGTGTTTTGAAGAAACGGAATATCAAACGGAGTCCAAACGGAATGAAACCTTCGGGAACCTGATTTTCTCACCGAACGTGATCCAGGAGACTTGGACCCTACTCCAAGACGTAACAGAGGCGGTCATGAGGGTGGGGGGTGCGCCCCCCTAGGGCGTGCCCCCTGCCTCGTGGCCCCCCTGTTGCTCCACTGACGTACTCCTTCCTCCTATATATACCTACGTATCCCCAAACGATCAGAACAGGAGCCAAAAACCTAATTCCACCGCCGCAACCTTCTGGATCCATGAGATCCCATCTAGGGGCCTGTTCAGGAGCTCCGCCGGATTGGGCATCCATCACGGAGGGCTTCTACATCAGCACCATAGCCCCTCCGATGAAGTGTGAGTAGTTTACTTCAGACCTTCGGGTCCATAGCTAGTAGCTAGATGGCTTCTTCTCTCTTTCTGGATCTCAAGACAATGTTCTCCCCCTCTCTCATGGAGATCTATTCGATGTAATCTTCTTCCGTTTGCGGTGTGTTTGTTGAGACCGATGAATTGTGGGTTTATGATCCAACTTATCTATGAACAATATTTGAATCTTCTCTGAATTCTTTTATGTATGATTGAGTTATCTTTGCAAGTCTCTTCGAATTATCCTTTTGGTTTGGCCAACTAGATTGGTAGTTCTTGCAATGAGAGAAGTGCTTAGCTTTGGGTTCAATCTTGTGGTGTCCTTTCCCAGTGACAGAAGGGGCAGCAAGGCACGTATTGTATTGTTGCCATCGAGGATAACAAGATAGTTTTTTTTATCATATTGCATGAATTTATCCCTCTACATCATGTCATCTTGCTTAAGGCGTTACTCTGTTTTTAACTTAATACTCTAGATGCATGCTGGATAGCGGTCGATGAGTGGAGTAATAGTAGTAGATGCAGAATCGTTTCGATCTACTTGTCTCGGACGTGATGCCTATATACACGATCATACCTAGATATACTCATAATTATGCTCAATTCTATCAATTGCTCAACAGTAATTTGTTCACCCACCGTAGAATATCTATGCTCTTGAGAGAAGCCACTAGTGAAACCTATGGCCCCCGGGTCTATTCTCATCATATCAATCTCCATTACTTTATTACTTGCTTTGTTTTTACTTTACCTTTTACTTTTTACTTTGCATCTTTATACCAAAAATACCAAAAATATTATTTATCATCTCTATCAGATCTCACTCTCGTAAGTGACCGTGAAGGGATTGGCAACCCCTAATCGCGTTGGTTGCGAGTAGCTATTATTTTGCGTAGGTACGAGGGACTTGTGCATGGTCTCCTACTGGATTGATACCTTGGTTCTCAAAAACTGAGGGTAATACTTACGCTACTTTGCTGCATCATCCTCTCCTCTTCGGGGAAATCCAACGCAGTGCTCAAGAGGTAGCATCCGCCACGTCGCCTGCTACCTTTCCATCGAGCCATGCGCCGCGGGAGGCCCTGGAGCACCGCCATTGCCGTCGTCTTCATTTCCGGCCACCCGAGATCGCCATCGCCGCCCCGTCTACCTCAGCGCGTTCTCGAGCTCGCAGATGACTCTGCCCGAACCGCTGTGAGCTCCTGCATCGGCTCCCCCTTCTCCCCTGCTTTCCCATGCCCTCTAGCTCACCTGGCCGCCCAAGCCGAAGCTCACCTCCACTCGAGCTCGTCGCTGGCGTCATTCCGGCGACCCCCTGGTCACCCCACCATGCCCAACGGCCTTGTGAGCTCATGTAGAGGCCGTAGGAGACAAGAACCGGGTGTTTTGCAGCCCATAGTGTCGACCTCCTCCTCGGCCAAACTCTGGCCGCTGCTGAGGTCGATACCGCTGTTGCCTCCAGCCACCCCATGGCCTCCCGCGTGTCTCATTGGATGGGCGCGAGCCTGAGCGTCGCGTAGGCGGTCTCCGCCGCGCGTTTGGTCGCTGGAGGGCGATTCCCGTGCTCCTC
Source organism: Triticum timopheevii (assembly GCA_963921465.1). Taxonomy (NCBI): domain Eukaryota; kingdom Viridiplantae; phylum Streptophyta; class Magnoliopsida; order Poales; family Poaceae; genus Triticum; species Triticum timopheevii. The sequence goes on from OY997274.1 coordinate 80,230,491, forward strand.
CGCTGCGTTCGGCCTCGCCGGCAGCTAAACACCGACGAGTTGACTGGGTTTGACCCCCAGTTGACCAGATTTGACCCGTGTGGGTCTATGACAGGTGGGGGCCTGCTCTGACTAATCATAGTTAGGGTTAGTGTTAGTACTAATTAACCCCTGTTAACTAACTGTGACACTGACATGTGGACCCCACATGTCAGGTTTGACTTGGTCAGCTCCGTTGACGTGCTGACGCAGTGCTGACGAAGTTATTCATGTTCTGGTTTTAAAATAAATCAGGAAATTCCAGAAATTGTTACAAACTTCAAAAATTCATATAAATTCAATCGTAGCTCTGATTGAAATAATTTATATATGAAAGTTCATTAGAAAAATTCAATCTATCCATCTATACTAGTTTCATGCATGAAAAACCAACGTATACCTACTGTATAAGTGAAACACTAAAATGGCATTTATAAAGGCTTATTTTTTGAGTTGCATTTGAACCCTTGGTTGAAATGGACTTCAAGCAAATGAATACTAGTGCATTAGCTCAAACAATATCACATATTCATGCCATGATCATGCATCATATTGTTGCATATGATTGTGTGTTGATTGTCGGCACCGTTCCTTCTCGATAGGCTCTGCTCCGGAGAGTGCTCCAGAGTACCTGTCTATGAAGTAGTGCCCCCTGTTGATCTACCAGGCAAGCAAACCCCCTTGTTCATTCCGATACAATCCTACCCCTCGCTCCTACTCTCTGTTATTGCATTAGGACAACAATGATTCAACTGCTACTTTATGATGCGGTAGTTGAACCCATTCCTCTGCATGACCTGTCATTGCCACAGTAAATAGTTGAAACCCACTAGCATGTGTAGGAGTTGATTGCGCCATTTGTGTTACTACCATGCCATGCCTGCTATTGCTTAGTTTGTGTCAGGTCTGATTCATTGGGAATGAATTGGAGTGCAGTGCTATGTTCTGATGCTGAGAGTTAAGTGGGTGAACACGATTTGGTAAAGATAGCGGTGAGAGGCCATGTAGGAGTACATGGTGGGTTGTCTCACTGGGACCGTCCCTAAGCATTGAGTTCTGTGTATGTTGTCCAATGACTAGATACTACCACACATTGGGTTCCGGTAACTCGACCCCTCTCGACTTGTTAACCAACTTGATCTCTGTCCAGGAGTCGCAACTAGTTTCTGTGTTTGTAGGCGGTGTTATTCTTCTACCAAGTGGCACCCGGCAGGGTGGGCTTGGGACAGACTAGGCACACATGGCACGGTGTACTGAGTGGCACCCGGATGGTGGGCTTGGGAACCCTGCTCACATTATTTGTGGCCATGAGGGAAACCTCGGCCAGAGTCCCTTGCGGATAGAACCCGAATAGGCGATAAACCTGGACTAGGGTCTTGTGTAGTTAGTCAGGTCGTGGCCGACACCCTCGCCAGGCTTCAGCTTGAAGGTTTCCGAGATACATGACGTGTACATGGTGGTAAGTGACGAGAGCATGTGTGAAGAAGTACACCCCTGCAGGGTTAACACGATCTATTCGAATAGCCGGGTCCACGGTTATGGACTTCTTGGATGATTACGTGGTACATAGACAACTTGAAGTGGATACTCTAAAATGCTCAAGACAAGTGTGAGTGCTATGGATGACCTTCTCGTAGGGATACGGGGATGAATCCATAGTAGTGTATTGTGTGGTGATTAGTGGACTCGTGTGCGCTATCTCACCTCAAAGAAGTTACTCGTAGTCATAGAACATGATAGCCACTGAGTCAGAGCTGGCTTGCTGCAACTAAACCCCACATTGCCTTCTTGATACAAATGAATATATGATAGGATCTGATGTAAGTCTTGCTGACTACTAATATGTCTCCAACGTATCTACTTTTTCAAACACTTTTGCCCTTGTTTTGGACTCTAACTTGCATGATTTGAATGAAACTAACCCGGACTGATGCTATTTTCAGCAGAACTGCCATGATGTTGTTTTATGTGTAGAAAACAAAAGTTCTCGGAATGACCTGAAAATCCACAGAGACAAGTTTTGGAATATATAAAAAATACTGGCGAAAGAATCAAGACCAGGGGGCCCACACCCTGTCCACGAGGGTGGGGGGCGCGCCCACTCCCCCCTGGGCGCGCCCCCTGTCTCATGGCCCCCCTAAAGCTCCACCGACCTCAACTCCAACTCCATATACTCCGTTTTGCGGAGAAAACAATCGAAGAGAAAGTTTCATTGCGTTTTACGATACAGAGCCGCCACCAAGCCCTAATCTCTCTCGGGAGGGCTGATCTGGAGTCCGTTCGGGGCTCCGGAGAGGGGGATTCGTCGCCGTCGTCATCATCAACCATCCTCCGTCACCAATTTCATGATGCTCACCGCCGTGCGCGAGTAATTCCATCGTAGGCTTGTTGGACGGTGATGGGTTGGATGAGATTTACCATGTAATCAAGTTAGTTTTATTAGGGTTTGATCCCTAGTATCCACTATGTTCTGAGATTGATGTTGCTATGACTTTGCTATGCTTAATGCTTGTCACTAGGGCCCGAGTGCCATGATTTCAGATCTGAACCTATTATGTTTTCATGAATATATGTGTGTTCTTGATCCTATCTTGCAAGTCTATAGTCACCTATTATGTGTTATGATCTGACAACCCCGAAGTGCCAATAATCGGGATACTTCTCGGTGATGACCATAGTTTGAGGAGTTCATGTATTCACTATGTGTTAATGCTTTGTTCCGGTTCTCTATAAAAGGAGGCCTTAATATCCCTTAGTTTCTGCTAGGACCCCGCTGCCACGGGAGGGTAGGACAAAAGATGTCATGCAAGTTCTTTTCCATAAGCACGTATGACTATATTCGGAATACATGCCTACATTACATTGATGAGCTGGAGCTAGTTCCGTGTCACCCTATGTTATAGCTATTACATGAGGAATCGCATCCGACATAATTATCCATCACTGATCCAATGCCTACAAGCTTTTCACATCTTGTGTTTCACTTATTTACTTTTCCGTTGCTACTGTTACAATTACTACAAAACTATTATCTTTACTTTTGCCACTGTTACCTTTACTATCATACTACTTTGCTACTAAATACTTTGGTGCAGATACTAAGTTATCCAGGTGTGGTTGAATTGACAACTCAACTACTAATACTTAAGAATATTCTTTGGCTCCCCTTGTGTCGAATCAATAAATTTGGGTTGATACTCTACCCTCAAAAGCTGTTGCGATCCCCTACACTTGTGGGTTATCAAGACTAATTTTTGGCGCCATTGCCGGGGAGCATAGCTCTATTCTTTGAGTCACTTGGGATTTATATCTGTTGATCACTATGAGGAACTTGAAAGACGAAAGAACCAATATTTTTCCCTCAACTACGAGGGGAGGTAAGGAACTGCCATCTAGCTCTGCACTAGATTCTCCTTCTGTTTTGAGTAAGCTTGCGACACCTAAACCTGCTACTGCTATGAATTCTGATATGTCGCATGTTATTGATGATGCCACTTCTGCTATGCATGATACTTATGATGAAACTACTTCTGTGCGTGATGCTACTTTGCCGTTAGGTGAATTTCTTGATGAACAACTTGCTAGGGTTAGAGAGAATGAAATTGTTGAAGATGCTATTATTGATGATAGTGATGATGAAAGTTCTCCCCCTGATTATGAATTACCTATTGTTCCTGGGGGGTTATGTTATGGATGAGGAAGCTGCTAGAGCTATCTTTGCTTGCAAAGATAGATATGATGTTAAAAATTTATTATCTAAATGGAAGCAGCAGTCTCTTAATGATAGAATGAAACATGACCCTGCTTTTGCTACTTCACCTATCTGTGTTACTGATAAGGATTATGAATTCTCTGTTGATCCTGAGATTATTACTTTAGTTGAATCTGATCCTTTTTATGGCCTTCAATCTAAAACTGTTGTGGCACATCTTACCAAGTTGAATGATATAGCCACCTTATTTACTAATGATGAGAAGTCTCGCTATTATTATATCCTTAAGATATTTCCGTTCTCATTAAAGGGTGATGCTAAGACTTGGTTTAATTCTCTTGATCCTGGTTGTGTGCGTAGTCCTCAGGATATGATTTATTACTTCTCTGCTAAATATTTCTCTGCTCATAAGAAACAAGCTGTCTTGCGGGAAATATATAATTTTGTGCAAATCGAAGAAGAGTCTCCCACAAGCTTGGGGGAGGCTTCTCCGATTACTTAATGCTTTTCCTGATCATCCTCTTAAGAAAAATTAAATACTTGATATATTTTATAATGGACTCACTAATGCTTCCAAGGACTACTTGGATAGTTGTGCTGGTTGTGTTTTCAGGGAAAGAACAGTCGACGAAGCTGAATTACTATTGAATAATATGTTGACTAATGAAAATAATTGGACTCTTCCTGAGCCAATTCCTGAGGCAATTCCTGAACCAATTGAGCCTATTCCTAAACACACTCCGAAGAAGAGAGGTGTTCTGTTTCTCAGTCCTGAAGATATGCAAGAGGCAAGGAAATCAATGAAATAAAAAGGCATAAAAGCTGAAGATGTTAAGAATTTACCACCTATTGAAGAAATACATGGTCTTAATATACCGCCGGTTGATGAACCACATTGTCTTGATAACCCGACATAGGTAGTAAAGGTAAATTCTCTCTATAGATATGATAAAGTTGAAATTCCCTCTACTAAATTTCATAGCCCATGCTTAGATGAGTTTGATGACTTTATGGCTAGACAAGAAAGTTTTAATGCTTATGTTGGTAGAGAATTAAAGAATAATCCTTTCGAGATAGGACGCTTGAGTGATTATATGGCTAGAGTTAAAGGTGAACTTAAACTTATTAGCAAATATGCTTCTATGGTTGCTACTCAAGCTGAGCAAGTACTTAAAGCTCAAAATGATTTGCTTGATGAATTAAATAATAAACATGACTTTGCTGTTAGAGTGGCTACTAGAACTGGTAGAATGACTCAGGAACCTTTCTAACCTGAAGGCCACCCTAAGAGAATCGAGCAAGATTCTCAGAGAAATAATTTAGAGGCTCCTAGTTCTTCCAAAAAGAGGAAAAAGTAAAACGATAGGACTTTGCATGCTTCTAGTGAACCTATTGTAGACACACCTGAGAATCCCAATGATATTTCTATTTCTGATGCTGAAACACAATAAGGTGATGAACATGAACCTAGTGATAATGTTAATGATAATGTTCATGTTGATACTCAACCTAGCAATAATAATGTAGTAGAGGTTGAACCTGCTGTTGATCTTGATAACCCACAATCAAAGAATCAACGTTATGATAAGAGAGACTTTGTTGCTAGGAAGCACAGTAGAGAAAGAGAACCATGGGTTCAGAAACCCATGCCCTTTCCTCCTAAACCATCCAAGACAAAGGATGATGAGGATTTTGAGCGCTTTGCTGAAATGATTAGGCCTATCTTCTTACGTATGCGCTTGACTGATATGATTAAAGTAAATCCTTATGCTAAGTATATGAAGGATATCATTACAAATAAAAGAAAGATACCGGAAGCTGAAATTTCCACCATGCTTGCTAATTACACTTCTAAGGGTGGAATACCAAAGAAACTTGGAGACCCAGGGGTACCAACTATACCATGCTCCATTAAAAGAAATTATGTTAAAACTGCTTTATGTGATCTTGGAGCCGGTGTTAGTGTTATGCCTCTCTCTTTATATCGTAGACTTGAATTGAATAAGTTGACACCTACTGAAATATCTTTGCAAATGGCCGATAAATCAACTACTATACCTGTCGGTATTTGTGAGGATGTGCCTGTTGTGGTTGCAAACATCACTATCTTAACGGGCTTTGTTATTCTTGATATTCCCGAGGACGATAGTATGTCGATTATCCTTGGTAGACCCTTTTTGAATACTGCAGGGGCTGTTATTGATTGCAACAAATGCAATGTCACTTTTCATGTTAATGGTAATGAGCATAGGGTACACTTTCCGAGGAAACAATCTCAAGTTCATAGTATCAATTCTATTGGAAAAGTTCGAACGATCATTATTGGAGGTTTTGAATTTCCTCTTCCTACTGTCAAGAAAAAGTATGATATTCTTATTGTTGGGGATGTTCATATCCCAGTTGAGGTAACTTAGTGTTATTCGAAATTTCTCCGGTTCCGTGTTATTCGGAATGAGTTTGTTAACAAGACTTGATCAACCTTGTTAGTGGATTCATTTTGATGATCATGAGATGGATGAAACTAGAAGGCACAACCTTCTGTACCCTCTTTTTACTTTTTGTTATTTATATTAAATAAAGCAAAAATAGTATTATCTGTCTGTTTTCTAAATTATCCGTGCAATAAAAAATATTTCGAAAATAAAAGTGCTCCAAATGCCCTGCAAACTTAGTATGATTTTTTATGGAATATTTGAGGATTTTAGGCACTGAAAACACTGCAGGGGGGCAAGCACCTGACCACGAGGGTGGAGGGCGCGCCCACACCCCCTGGGCGCGCCCCCTTTCTTATGGGCCCACAATCGCCCCCCTCCACTTATGCCTGCACCCACACACTCCATCTTCTTCCCAAAAATCGCCATCCAGCTCAAGCACGAGTTCTAGCTCATTTTGCTGCGATTTTCGATCTCCTTGCTCAAAGCTCCATTCACAAAACTGCTTTGGGAGATTGTTGCTTGGTATGTGACTCCTCCATTGGTCCAATTAGTTTTTGTTCTAGTGCTTTATTCATTGCAAATTTTTGCTGCATAGGTGACCCTGTTCTTGAGCTTGCATGTCAAATTTATGAGGTCCCAAGTAATTCTAAGGCATGATATAGGCTCTAGGAACTTGTAGGAGTAGTTGCTATCAATCTTGTTTGGTTTTATTCACTTTTATTTTGAAGTTACTAAAATTTCAAAAAAAATTCAGAAAAAGAAATATGTCTAGGAGAATGTATCAAGGTGGTTCCTCAATAAAGAAAGGACCCATGCTTGCTATGCGTGAGCAAGACGATGAACTACCGAGGGACGCAGAAGTGCGAGATTGTGAGTGGCCATCAGACAATTTTATGGTCAAAACAGGCTTTAAGGAGGAATTTGACGCATATGTGCGCAATGCCGATCTTGAGGACTTCTTACAAGATAAGTGTCCTCAGGTTTATCTATTGACTGATTCATTTGTGAGAAGGTTTAAATATAAATGTTCACGTAATTCTTAGAGTGTCCTGTTCGATATTTATGATAAATCTTATACCATGGACTTGGAGGATTTTACAACTGCTTGCAAACTTCCGCAGTGGGGCAATGTTAATGATCTCCACAAATCTGAATTTAGATACTTTCTTGCTAGTATTACTGTGGGAGAATCTAGGGATATAGCACAAGCTACCATAGGGAGCAATCACTTTCCTATTGTACATTATTTTTCTCTCTTCATTGGTAGATGCATTAACGGTAAAAGATGAAGCATGTCATATGTGTGTCCCTGATCTTTGTGTCCTCAAGAGTGCCGTGTTAGGTTATAAAGATTATAACTTGGGGGCAATAGTTGCACGTAGGTTGCATAATAATGGTAGGGCCGGAGATTTATTTGGAGGAATTTATGCGACTCGTGTGGCTAATTATCTTGGTATAGCCCCACGAGAGGGGGATATGTTGTTGCCTCCTACATATTTAGATTATGACGCTATGGTCAAACATCATTTTCTTAGGAGGAATGAACAATTCCTCCAGTATCGACTAATCTTTGACAGACATAGCTCTGTCCATGTTACTCTTCCTGCTCCTTTCCTTTTCGATTACTAGGAAAAAGGAAGATATGTTGTTACCAGGGAGGAAGCAGCTGAACACGAGGGGAGAGCGGAGGTGGCTCGCCAACATGCCGCAGCTCAGGAGGCATTTGCTGCTGCATCTCAGTACGACCCCAGTTACAACTACGGATATCAGCCAGGCTACTCTTGGCCTTAGACCAACTTAGGCAAAAGCCTAAGCTTGGGGGAGTACGTATTTCTCACCGACTTTACATTCATGTTGACACACTATTCTAGTTGTCGGTGCTCATACTCTTTCATTGTATTATCCATGCTAGTTTAAATTTCTTTTTCTAGTTTTCTTCTTGTGTGTTTGATAAGCCTTAAGAAAAACCAAAAAAATTAGTTAGTTTAATTTCCATGCTTGTAGTAGAATTAAAATGAAAACCCAAAAAGATTTCTCGTTCTTATTCTTGCTTGTTGGGAGCTTTCCCGTGTAAATAGTTTTCTTTTCTTTTCTTTCCTTTGGGGGTCGAGAGTAGAAGATCATATTGAAAATGTTTAGTGGCTCTCATATGCATGATTGTCGATTTAACTTAGAGCCCATATTACTTGTCTTCTCTCTTGAGTTGAATGCTTGCAGATTCCAGCTTAGTCCAATGCATGTGCACTATCATTATTATACACATCGTTCGGTCGTGCAAGTGAAAGGAAATAATGACAATATATGATGGACTGATTGAGGTGAGAGAAGCTGGTATGAACTCGACCTCCCTTGTTTTTTGTAAATATGATGAGTTCATCGTTCCTGATTCAGTTTATTATGAAGTAAACATATTTGCAATGACATTTAGAGATTATAGTTGCTTGTTCCATGCTTGATTAGCTATGAGTTATAATGGTTTTACCTTGCGTGCCAACATGCTATTAAAATGATTATGATGTGGTATGATGGGGTGGTATCCTCATTGGAATGAATTGAGTGACTCGACTTGGCACATGTTCACGCATGTATTTGAAACAAATCAACATAGCCTTCACGATATTTATGTTCATGGTGGATTATATCCTACTCATGCTTGTACTCGGTGTGAATTAATTTTAATGCATGTTCATGACTGTTGTCGCTCTCTCAGTTGGTCGCTTCCCAGTCTTTTGCTAGCCTTCACCTGTACTAAGCGGGAATACTGCTTGTGCATCCAAACTCCTTAAACCCCAAAGTTATTCCATATGAGTCCACCATACCTTCCTATATGTGGTATCTACCTGCCATTCCAAGTAAATTTGTATGTGCCATACTCCAAACCTTCAAATGAAATTTTGTTTTGTATGCTCGAGCAGCTCATGTTTCAACTAGGGCTGCCTATATATTCCATGCTAGGTGGGTTATTCTCAAGAGGAGTGGACTCCGCTCCTCATTCACGAGAAAGGGCTGGTAACCGGGATGCCCAGTCCCATGATCCAAAAAGATCAAAGCAAATCAATATAATTAAACAAAACTCCCCCAGGGCTGTTGTTAGTTGGAGGCACTCGTTGTTTCGAGCAAGCCATGGATTGATGCTTGTTGGTGATGGGGGAGTATAAACTTTTACCATTCTGTTTGGGAACTGCCTATAATGCATGTAGTATGGAAGATACAGCCATCTCATAGTTGTTGCGTTGACAGTGAAAGTATGCCGCCCAAAATGTTATTCAATCTCTATTTAAAATCGAGCTCTGGCACCTCTACAAATCCCTGCTTCCCTCTGCGAAGGGCCTATCTATTTACTTTGATGTTGAGTCATCACCTTCTTATTAAAAAGCACCCGCTGGATAGCACACTGTCATTTGCATTCATTATTATTGATTTATATTGGGTATGACTTCACCGGATCTCTTTTACCATGAATTACAATGTTTAGTCAGTCCTTGATCTTTAAAGGTGCTCTGCATTAATGTTTTGCGGTCTCAGAAAGGGCTAGCGAGATACCATTTTGTTATATCATATTATGATTGTTTTGAGAAAGTGTTGTCATCCGAGTTTTATTATTATGGATCGCTAGCTGATTATGCCATTGATATGAGTAATTATGAGACCTAGGTGTTATTGTGAGTATGGTTAGTTCATAGTATTTGCTGAAACCTGAATGCTGGCTTTACATGTTTACAACAGCAAGAGCAAACAGAGTTTGTAAAAGTTTTTCTTTATCACTTTCAGTTTATCAACTGAATTGCTTGAGGACAAGCAAAGGTTTAAGCTTGGGGGAGTTGATACGTCTCCAACGTATCTACTTTTCCAAACACTTTTGCCCTTGTTTTGGACTCTAACTTGCATGATTTGAATGAAACTAACCCGGACTGACACTGTTTTCAGCAGAACTGCCATGATGTTGTTTTATGTGTAGAAAACAAAAGTTCTCGGAATGACCTGAAAATCCACGGAGACAAGTTTTGGAAAATATAAAAAATACTTGCGAAAGAATCAAGACCAGGGGCCCCACACCCTGTCCACGAGGGTGGGGGGCGCGCCCACCCCCCTGGGCGTGCCCCCTGTCTCGTGGGCCCCCTGACGCTCCACCGACCTCAACTCCAACTCCATATATTCCGTTTCACGGAGAGAAAAATCGGAGAGAAAGTTTCATCGCGTTTTACGATAAGGAGCCTCCTCCAAGCCCTAATCTCTCTCGGGAGGGCTGATCTGGAGTCCGTTCGGGGCTATGGAGAGGGGGATTCGTCACGGTCGTCATCATCAACCATCCTCCATCACCAATTTCATGATGCTCACCGTCGTGCGTGAGTAATTCCATCATAGGCTTACTGGACGCTAATGGGTTGGATGAGATTTACCTTGTAATCAAGTTAGTTTTGTTAGGGTTTGATCCCTAGTATCCACTATGTTCTGAGATTGATGTTGCTATGAATTTGTTATGCTTAATGCTTGTCACTAGGGCCCGAGTGCCATGATTTCAGATCTGAACCTATTATGTTTTCATGAATATATGTGTGTTCTTGATCCTATCTTGCAAGTCTATAGTCACCTATTATGTGTTATGATCCGACAACCCCGAAGTGACAATAATCGGGATACTTCTCGGTGATGACCATAGTTTGAGGAGTTCATGTATTCACTATGTGTTAATTCTTTGTTCTGGTTCTCTATTAAAAGGAGGCCTTAATATCCCTTAGTTTCCGCTAGGACCCCGCTGCCACGGGAGGGTAGGACAAAAGATGTCATGCAAGTTCTTTTCCATAAGCACGTACGACTATATTCGAAATACATGCCTACATTACATTGATGAGCTGGACCTAGTTCTGTGTCACCCTATGTTATAGCTATTACATGAGGAATCACATCCGACATAATTATCCATCACTGATCCAATGCTTACGAGCTTTTCACATCTTGTGTTTCGCTTATTTACTTTTCCGTTGCTACTGTTACAATTACTACAAAACTATTATCTTTACTTTTGCCACTGTTACCTTTACTATCATATTACTTTGCTACTAACTACTTTGCTGCAAATACTAAGTTATCCAGGTGTGGTTGAATTGACAGCTCAACTTCTAATACTTAAGAATATTCTTTGGCTCCCCTTGTGTCGAATCAATAAATTTGGGTTGAATACTCTACCCTCGAAAGCTGTTGCGATCCCCTACAGTTGTGGGTTATCAACTACCTTTGTACTCACGTTGCTTATTTTATGTTTTTGCAGCGGAGACTTCGGTCTTACTAGTTTCCACGCGGACTTTGACAAGTAGCTTGTTACCTCAGCTACGATCTTGTACGGATGTTGTAGATAGTCAAGCTCCTCAACCTTTTTCATTTGTTGTTGTCTGTACTCATACATGTAATGCATTTGCTTGTTGCTTGTATGCTCTGAATGTTGGGTCATGTGACCCCCGTTTGTAATAAATGTTATGATGGCTCTTCTGAGTCTTTATCTATATGAGTTGTTGAGTTATACTGTGATTCCATGTTGTACATCACATACTTGCATGTTATACGTACGTGTAATGTGTATTGCTATGTGTGGGACCCGAAAACCTAGTTGTTTATTCGTGGTAGCCTCTCTTATGGGAAAATATCTCCTAGTTCTTCCACTGAGCCATGGTAGCTTGCTACTGCTCCGGAACACATAGGCTGGTCGGCATGTGTCCTTCTTCGTTCATGTGTCTGTCCCTTCGGAGAAATATCACGCATTGTTCCTTTAAGTCCTTGTAGCTTGCTACAACTTGGGTTCATAAATTGTTGATCAACACGTTCGTTGCTGGGTCATGTATGCATGTTCCTGTAAAGTTTGTGCCACTTTGGGTATATGACTGGTCATGTCAGCCCGGGTTCTTTGTCATATGGATGCTAGCGACACAATCATATACGTGAGCCAAAAGGCGCAAATGGTCCCGGTCCAGGTAAGGTGGCACCCGTGCGAATACCATGCGTGAGGCCGCAACGTGATATGATGTGTTACATGCTAAATCGGTGTGACTTAGGATTGGGGTCCCGACAGCTTTGGTATCAGAGCCTGACTGCCTGTAGGATTACTAAGCCAAACTGGTCGAAGTTGAGTCTAGAAATTCTTTAGTTATATAAGGGAATTGACTGTGGATGGGAACATAAGTCTCTTTTTACTCCTTTACCTCATGGCCTTTTGATCCGAGTCATCCTATCTTTCCTACGGGGTTAAGGAACTAGGCTTTCTCTTCCGTCTATCAGGATCACGTGTTACTACTCCGTAGTCCCTTAGGATTGGTTGATCAGAGTCAAATCCCAGTTTTCGAGTACTTCCGGTGTAGCCTGTTTAGTATTATCTCAGAACCTAGAGTGGTGATGTTGAGTTGTTTTACTACCCCATTTTTAGCAGGATGTCCCATTCTGAGTATTTTACTACCGTTATGCTGTCAGAATTGCCCTAGTAGTTCGACAGATACTAATTTCCTTGTCCTACTTTCTATAGCCTATAGTTGATGATGATTCCGTCCTTGGTTTCCTTTCTCAGGATGTCATCAGTTAAGTGAAGTTTCTATTGCTCATAGCTAGAACCATGGAGATGGTAGGGATGAGGATCCTCCCGACCAGCCTTCATTGGCAGAGTTAATGTTGGAGATGGAGAGGAACAAGCGCGAGTCTAACCGATTGTTGGCACGTATCGAGGAGAACACCGCACATCAGTTCAAAGAGTCTGAGACCATCCATGACTTCATCGCCTTGCACCCACCCACCTTTCATCATTCCATTGAGCTAGTCGATGCAGATGACTGGCTCCATAGCATCACTCATAAGCTGCGTTCTGTGAACGTAGCTGAAGATGAAAAGGTCACCTATGCCACATACCACCTGGAAGGTCCTGCTAGTCTTTGGTGGCAGAACTATGAGGCTATGCTTCTAGCTGGCCAGATACCCACCTAGAGAGATACGTCGATGCAAGATTTTACACCGATCCAGATGACTCTAAAGTCTCAATCTGGATACATATTGAAAGTGGGAGCAATTAGCTAGAGTAGCTCTATGCGGAGCATTTTAGACATAGAATATTTGCAAAATACATATGGCTCTGAATGTGAAAGACCCGTTGACTAAACTTTCTCATAAGCAAAACATGATCACACCATTAGTAATCTTTGGGTGTTAATCACATAGCAATGTGAACTAGATTATTGAATATAGTAAACCCTTTGGTTGTTGGTGACATGGTGATGTGAACTATGGGTGTTAATCACATACATATGTGAACTATTGATGTTAAATCACATGGCGATGTGAACTAGATTACTGACTCTAGTGCAAGTGGGAGACTAAAGGAAATATGCCCTATAGGCAATAATAAAGTTATTATGTATTTCCTTATTTCATGATAAATGTTTCTTATACATTCTAGAATTGTATTAACTGGAAACTTAGTACATGTGTGAATACATAGACAAAACATAGTGTCCCTAGTATGCCTCTACTTGACTAGCTCGTTAATCAAAGATGGTTATGTTTCCTAACCATAGACATGTGTTGTGATTTGATGAACGGGATCACATCATTAGGAGAACAATGTGATGGACAAGACCCATCCGTTAGCTTAGCATTATGATCGTTACAGTTTCATTGCTACTTCTTTCTTCATGACTTATACACGTTCCTCAGACTATGAGATTATGCAACTCCCAAATACTGGAGGAACACCTTGTGTGCTACCAAACGTCCCAACGTAACTGGGTGATTATAAGGATGCTCTACAGGTGTCTCCGAAGGTGTTTGTTGGGTTGGCATAGATCGAGGTTAGGATTTGTCACTCCATGTATCGGAGAGGTACCTCTGGGCCCTCTCGGTAACGCTCATCACTATAAGCCTTGCAAGCAATGTGACTAATGAGTTAGTTGCGGGATGAAGCATTGCAGAACAAGTAAAGAGACTTGCCGGTAATGATATTGAACTAGGTATGATGATACTAACAATCGATTCTTGGGCAAGTAACATACCGATGGCAAAGGGAACAACGTATGTTGTTATGTGGTTTGACCGATAAAGATCTTCATAGAATATGTAGGAGCCAATATGAGCATCCAGGTTCCACTATTGGTTATTGACCGGAGATGTGTCTCGTTCATGTCTACACAGTTCTCCAACCCGTAGGGTCCGCACGCTTAACGTTCGATGACAATTTGTATTATGAGTTATGTGTTTTGATGACCAAAGTTTGTTCGGTGTCCTAGATGAGATCACGGATGTGACGAGGAGTCTCGAAATGGTCGAGACATAAAGATTCATATATTGGAAGGCTATATTCGGAAATCGGAAAGGTTCCGAGTGATTCGGGTATTTTTCGGAGTACCGGGGAGTTACGGGAATTCACCGGGAGAAGTAATGGGCCTTATTGGGCCATATGGGAAAAGAGGAGGCATGCTAAAGGGGAGGTGGCGCGTGCCCCCCCCATGGGTCTGAATTATACTAGGGGAATGGGGAGATGCCTCCCTTGCCATTTCCTACTCCCTCTCTCTTCCCTCTTTCCTTCTCTCCTACTCCAAAAGGGAAAGGAATTCCTACTAGGACTTGGAAGTCCTAGTAGGACTCCATACTCTTGGAGCACAGGGGGCCAGCCTCCCTCCCTCCCTCCTTTATATATGTGAGCAGGGGGAATCCCAAAGACACACAAGTTTCTCTTAACTGTTTGCGGTGCCCCCCTCCACAGTTACACACCTTGATCACACCATCGTAGAGCTTAGGCGAAGCCCTGTGCCGGTAATATCATCATCACCGCGCCACGCTGTCGTGCTGACGGAACTCACCCTTGTTCTCAACTGGATCAAGAGCACGAGGGACGTCATCGAGCTGAACGTGTGCTGAACGCGGAGGTGTCGTATGTTCGGTACTTGATTGGTTGGATCGCGAAGAAGTTCGAATACATCACCGTATTATTGAAATGCTTCCGCTTTTGGTCTACAAGGGTACATGGACATGCTCTCCCCTCTCGTTGATATGCATCACCTAGGTAGATCTTTCGTGATCGTAGGATTTTTTTTTGAAATTACCGCATTCCCCAACAACAACAGGCGGAGGCACTGCTCCCTGTTGATGCTTATGGCGGCCTCCCTTGCCTCCTTTCGGCTTGCGAGGGCGTGCATTGGCAGCGGCCCCGGTGGCAGCAGAGTTATATGCCGGTCTGGCGTTAAAGGTGGGAGCCGTTTGCACGCCGGCGGGAGCACCATACTGCTGCAACTGAGTATTCCCTGTAGGTTGATAGGAGAGCATTGTCGGCTGATGTTGTTGCTGCGTGAACCCAGCCGAATGTTGAAGAAGATATGGCTGCTGCTGCATATACTATCCCGGTGTACCGATGAACTACTGCTGGAATGACACTTGGTATACCTATGGTTGCTGCACTGACATCTGATACACAGGCGGCTGATGTGCCGGCGCAAAGGGTCCCTGCGGCACCAGAGCTTGCGATGGTTGCACCGGCTGGTAGACCCCTGGGGAGAAGCCTGAAGCACCTCCGGACGGAGAAGGATCACGTGGCTGGGCGGTGCTTGGAGCTGGGTGTGGCTGGTGACCGGTGGTGAGGACGGGCGGCGCGACCGGATCGCCTCGCGTCATGGCAGGAGAGCGGACGACGGCCCTGAAGGTTCAAGTGAAGTTAGGGTTCGACGCTTGCCCCACCCGAGACCACAAGTGGCCAAGCCAACGCCTGAGATTGACCATACAGAGTGGATGTGCAGGATTCATCTGGACCCGAGTGTGACCTGGCCCCGCTGCAAACGTTGGATTGAAAATTTAAATTGCCTCCGACGAGGCGGTCTGCGCTGACTGGCCTGAGGTCCGCGCCGGCGAACTGGGCTGCGGCGAGGACTCCTTTTCGCCTAGGCACAACTGCAGCAGAAGATGACCGATTGGCCATGAAGGTGAGTTCCGAGGTGGCGAGATCGGGCCGATCCAAGGCCTGATGAGAGCCCTAGACCGAGCAGGAACCCCGAAGACGCCGCGAGTGGCCGTGGCAGGCGTCCTTGGTGGATCATCCAGAGTGATCATGTTGGGAATTACGGCCACCTCCGGCAAGACCGATGACGCCGATTCCCTGTGCTGCTCGGACCTACACACATGAGAAACCTCACATGTCTGACGACATGACAGTCTCTCCCACACCCTTGACGCCGGGGTAGGATATCCAATGTCCGTCCAAAACTTCTCAGCCAACTCCTCGTGAGTCTTCCTCCGGCGAGTCGCGCACGACAGCGAAGTAGTGGCGTCGGCTGCGGAGACCTCACTCACATGAACTACATCGCCTACATCTATCATCTCTAGGAAGGAGAACCTGGATCCAGACTCCATCGTCGCCAGTGACCAGTGATGAGGATACAGACCTAGGGTAGGGTCATTGGCCTGACGCATACGTCCTACCCAAGGTCACTACCCTAGAAGATAAGTCCAAGAGGCAACAAGGGACCCCCAGTCAAAGATGTTGAGTGCAATCCACTCGACCAGTCATATCATTTGGGTGTCCCCCTACCTATTGTCACTCGACCATTCAAGGAATCACTCGACCTATTGAAGATCAGGAGTTACCCAACATTGCAATGGGCAGGCGTTCACTCTGTAGTCTTTAAGGTCATTAATAGCACTTAAGGATGGCATTATCAGTAATGCCCCTACTTTATGTACATGAAGCCCCTTGTAATGGAGGACGGTGAGGGTCCTGGCGTACTCTATATAAGCCACCCCCCTCCTCTGGCACAAGGGTTCGCACCCCCTGTAACATCACACGCATATAATCCAATCGACCGCCTCCGGGCATCAAGACGTAGGGCTATTACTTCCACCGAGAAGGGCCTGAACTCATAAATCCTGTGTGTACACCTTCACCATAGCTGAGATCTTGCCTCTCCATACCTACCCCCCTTTCTACTGTCAGTCTTAGAACCACGACAACCAGCACGGCGCCCGAGTCAGGCGCCTCCTAGAGGCAATCCGCATGAGGGGTGGTGTTACATGAATCAAATAATTATGATGTCAGTTTCTACCTTTACAAAAGAACTAATGGAAACCGGAATTCCTAAATAGATTTCATCAATTCACCTATGAGCGAGCTATTCTAGAGTGAGTGGGTGAGTGGGTGAGTGAGTGAGACGATCAGAAGAGTTTCCCGACAAATTCCTTGATGTCCTCGTCTCTGAACGACAGCGACGCCGCCTTCCTTAACTTCTTCAGGTCTGACAGGCTCCGGCCAAGCTCTAGCGCCACCTTGGTTGCAAACACCTCGCCGCCCTCCCTCCACTCCAAGTCGGGCTCGCCGAGGTTGGCATCGATGCCCTCCTGGATCTTGCAGTAGAACCCGATGTAGTTGCGGAGCAGCTCGAACAGCATGCCCATCTGACCGACATGCTCCATCGTGTTTATCACGGCCACCAGTGCCCCACCTAAGACGGCCTCACCGGAGCCGATGAACACGTAGAGGAGAGTCGCCGTATCGGCCAGCGCCAAGCCGGCAACGATGAGGCCCCTATTCAGGTTGAGCACCAGCTTATCCACCATGAGGAACTCCTGCTTGTCCTTGGCGCTGATAACCGTGAGGATGCCTCGCATCTCGTCCTCAAGATCTTGTGTCCAGCCGTTGCCAGAAGCGACGCCACAGCGACCGATGCTCCTAGAGTTCTTGGGCAACTTGCGTCCGGAAAGACCGGATCATAGCGAGTTGAAAAGGAGGAGACCGCGGGTTCCCTCTGCGAGCCACTGGTGCCGCTAATGGTTCCATCTCCCTCTTCTGCCCGCTCCAGCGGTGGGAAGAATGGGGAACCTCAAATCTGTGTGGCGGATGGGTTCGTAGGGTTAGGGTGGAAGGAGTCGGTGCATTGCAACAGCGGCGCGTCTGAATAAGTTTCCTCGAGCTCCGTTTACGGTTAGGCGAGGCTCTTTCCTTCATCTAGGAGCCTACGGGGTGAGGGATGCCTGAGTGAATAGCATAAAACTACCACTTTTCGTGTTAGGATTCCAAAAAACCATCACTTTTTTGTTTGTGACTGATAGCTACCACTTTTCTCGCCGGTTGTCTCAAAAAACCCAAATTGCCAGTTGCTAGCGTTTTAAACCGTTTTCTGATGATCCGGTCCCACCTGTCAGGCCACGTCAGTGCCGCGGTTGACGGTGAGGCCGTTAACGGCCGTTACTCTGACCGGTGCGGTCGGACCACACCCGCTCGCTTGTTGCCTCATATTAAGTCGCTTTCTCCCTCCCTCTCACTATCCTCCCCTGCCCGCACTCATCTCTGCTCTCACTCTCACTCTCCTCTTTGTTCTTCGATGCCGGCGGCGGCTTGCGCTGTGGAAGCTGCACCGCCGCCATGCCTTCCTGGAATGATGGGGATACGAGCTCAGAGGATGAGTGCGACATCACAAGCGTGGACATGGCTCTTTAGGTAAGTTTTTTGATCTGCTGAGCTAGGGTTAGGGTTCATCTAGGAGCTAGATTAGGTTAGGGTTCATCTTGGTGAGCTAGGGTAACTTTGGTTACTGTTATTTAGTAGGCAGGGTTATGGTTGCTGTTTGAGCTAGGATTATGTATGCTTCAAATCTAGGGTTAGAGTTAGGGTTCTTGCTGGATTGGGGAATTAATTTTCGATCTATGTCTGGTTGATGAGCTCAGGTGATTTTGTTGATGTGTTGATGCAGGAGACCCCTGACACCACCGTGGAGCCTCTTTTTCTGTGGCCAGCTCGAGCTTTCTGAACTCACCTGCATGATGCACCACATGAGGCCAATTAAGTGTGTGGCATTTGATGAAACCTTAACTAGAAGGCGTTTCTATGGTTGTCCAGTGCAGCAGGTATAGTACCTTAATTGGACACATTATCTTCTGAACCCACACATGTATTTGAAAGGATGACAAGTTGCTCTTGTCAACCCACACAATATTATGTTGACAAGTTGATCTTCTGAACCTACACTGTATTTTTAAGGATGAACTGAATATGCCTTGTATTAAGCTATTGAGGGATATGGTTACTATCAAATATGCTTTTGTATAGGAAGCATATATCTGTGAATGAACTTGTACAAGCAGGTTGGGTTTCAGTTATAGTTTGAGTTATATTAAACAACATATTCAGTTTAATTAAGCCTCACCTTTAGTTTCTTAGTCTGATATGATTTGTTGTTATGAAATTCAATGCACTTATTGATGTATATATATATATATATCAATTCCCAAATGCGGAGTGAAGGTGTTAACTGTGGTGTTACTGAGTGGGTTGACCAGCCCTCGCCTCCAATTCTTTAGAATTGCTTGTCCAGGTTGTGGGACATGTTCCATGAAGAAAATTGTGGCAGGATAGTTGATAAGCAGAAGTATGAGAAGCATTTGGCCAAGCCTAAGACTGAAAATGACAAGTTGTGCATTGAGTACACAAAGCTTGTTGATGCAGCTTGAAGCTACGTCGGTATTTCCCCAAAGAGGAAGGGCTGATGCAGCACAACGAAGGTAGGTATTTCCCTCAGTGATGAGACCAATGTTATCGAACCAGTAGGAGAACCAAGCAACTCTACGTAAACAGCACCTGCACACAAATAACAAATACTCTCAACCCGACGTGTAAAAGGGGTTGTCATTCCCTTTCGGGTAGCGGCGCCTGAAGATAGGCAAACAGACGTGAGAGAGTTGTAAATATTGATAGATCGAGCGCCAAATAAAATAAATTGCATCAAGGTAGTTTTGTATTTTTTGTTTTAATAGATTTTAAAATAAAAGGCAAATAAAATAGGTCGCAAAGGCAAATAATATGAGAAACAGACCCGGGGGCCGTAGGTTTCACTAGTGGCTTCTCTCGGGAAAAATAGAAAACGGTGGGTAAACAAATCACTGTTGGGCAATTGATGGAATTTCAAATAATCATGACAATATCCGGGCAATGATCATTATATAGGCATCACGTCCAAGATTAGTAGACCGATTCCTACCTGCATCTACTACTATTACTCCGCACATCGACCGCTATCCAGCATGCATCTAGTGTATTAAGTTCATGGAGAAACGGAGTAATGCAATAAGAACGATGACATGATGTAGACAAGATTTATTTATGTAGAAATGGACCCCATCATTTTATCCTTAGTAGCAACGATACATACGTGTCGGTTCCCCTTCTGTCACTGGGATCAAGCACCGTAAGATCGAACCCACTACAAGCACCTCTTCCCATTGCAAGATTAATAGATCAAGTTGGCCAAGAAAAACCCAATACGAGGCTATAAGCAATCATGCATATAAGAGATCAAAGAAGACTCAAATAACTTTCATTGATAAAAACATAGATTTGATCATAAACTCAAAGTTCATCGGATCCCAACAAACACACCGCAAAAAAGAGTTACATCATATGGATCTCCAAGAGACCATTGTATTGAGAATCAAAAAAGAGAGAGGAAGCCATCTAGCTACTAACTACGGACCCGTAGGTCTACAAAGAACTACTCACGCATCATCGGAGAGGCACCAATGGACATGATGCGCTCCTCTGAGATGGTGTCTAGATTGGATCTGGTGGTTCTGGACTCTGCGGTGGCTGGAATTGATTTTCGTCGACTCCCCTAGGGTTTCTGGAATATTTTGGTATTTATAGAGCAAAGAGTTGGTTCAAGGGGCACCCGAGGTGGTCACACCCACCAAGGCGCGCCTGGGCCTCCTGGCGCGCCCTGGTGGGTCGTGCTCCCTTCGGAGCAGCCCCCAGGAGCTTCTCCAGCCCGCTGTATGTCTTTTGGTCCATAAAATTCCACAAAACGTTTCACTGCGTTTGGACTCCATTTGGTATTGATTTCGTCCGATGTAAAAAACATGCAGAAAACATCAAATGACACTTGGCACTATGTCAATAGGTAGTACCAAAAAATGATAAAAAATGACTGTAAAATGATTGTAAAACATCCAAGAATGATAATATAACAGCATGGAACAATAAAAAATTATAGATACGTTGGAGGCGTATCAACATCTGCAAGCTTAATTCCTGCTCGTCCCCGGGTAGGTAAATGATAAAAATAATTTTTTTGATGTGGAATGATGCCTAACATATTCATCACATATTCTTTTCTTTAGAGCATGGACATTTGGACTTTTATATGGTTCAAAGCAATAGTCTAGTTTTGACATGAGATTTAAATACTCAAGCATACCAACAAGCAACCACGTCTTTCAAAATATCAACGCTAAAATAAGTTATCCCTATCCCATCATGCTCAATTATTGATCCATTCATGAAACGCACTCGCATATTATCTACACCCAATGCTCAAGTACAATCATAGTGCCTCCTAGTTGGTGCTTTGTAAGAGAAGATGGAGACTCAAATTAAAAATAAAAATTGCATAAAGTAAAAGGAAGGCCCTTCGTAGAGGGAATTAGGTATTTGTAGAGGTGCCAGAGCTCAAAGCAAATAACTTAGAGATAAGAACATTTTGAGAGGCATACTTTTCCCACCAACGAAAACGACTTAAAGCTCCCAACACTTTCCATGCTAGATATATCATAGGAAGTTCCCAAACATAAAATAAAGTTTATTCCTTTTTCCACCATACTTTCACTTTCCATGGCTAGCCGAATCCACGGTTGCCCTCCATACCAACACTTTCCAAGGAATTTATTATTTGACAACATAAAGTAAATTCATTTTTCATTCCAGGACTGGGCATCCCTAATACCTTTGCCTTACTCTCGTGCAATGACAAGTGAATAAACACTCATCGTGAGAATAACACATCTAGCATGGATAGTATTGGCCACCCCTCACCGCCTTGCGAGCGGTACGAGCACACAAAAGAGAAATTTATTTTGAAAATTAGAGATGGCACATAGAAATTTGCTTAGAACAACAAAGAATGCCGCATATAGGTAGGTATAGTGGACTCATGTGGCAAAACTGGTTTACAGGATTTTGGATGCACAAGTAGTGATCATACTTAGTTCAAAATGAAGGCTAGCAAAAGAGTGAGAAGCGACCAACCAAGAAAAGAATAATATCATAAGCGAGCATTAAGCATAATTAACACCTAATAATGCACCACAAGTAGGATGTAATTTCATTGCATGACTATTGACTTTTGTGCTTTTATAGGGAATGACAAACCTTAACACCAATATTCTTACTAAAGCATAATTACTCATCAACATGACTCACATATCACATCATCATATCTCAAAACTATTACAAAGAATCAAGTTTATTTTGTCCAATGATCTTCATGAAATTTTTTATTATATCCTTCTTGGATATCTATCACTTTGGGACTAATTTTCATGTGTTGCTTTTGATAAGCTCAAACAAATATAAGTGAAGATAATGACCATAATATTTATTTCTCTCAAATTAATTTAAGTGAAGCAATAGAGAATTTCTTGAAAATTTTACTAACTCTCAAACAAATCGAAGTGAAGCAAGAGAGCATTTCTTCAAAAATACTAAAGCACACCGTGCTCAAAAAGATATAAGTGAAGAACTAGAGCAAATCCATAGCTCATAAGAAATTACGTGAAGCATAGAGAGCAATTCTAACAAGTCATGGCATAATTTTGGCTCTCTCAAACAAGTGTGTCCAGCAAGGATTGATGACTTAGAACACAAAGCAAAACAATCAAAGACTCATATCATACAAGACACTCCAAGCAAAACACATAGTATGTGACGAATAAAAATATAGCTTCGAGTAAAATACTGATGGTCGTTAGAAGAAAGAGGGGATGCCACTCGGGGCATCCCCAAGCTTATTTGCTTTCTTCTCTTTGGACAATAACTTGGGGTGCCATGGGCATCCCCAAGCTTAGGCTCTTCTTACTCCTTATTCCTTCATCCATCGTAAGATAACTCAAAACTTAAAAACTTCGGTCACACAAAACTCAACAAAACATTCGTGAGATCCGTTAGTATAAGAAAGCAAATCACTACTATAAGTACTATAGCAAACCAATTCATATTTTATTTTTGCATTATATATACTGTATTCCAACTTTTCTATGGCAAAAACTCATCAAAGAAAACCATAGAATCATTAAAACAAGCACACAACGCTAAGAAAACAGAATCTGTCAAAAACGGAACAGTCTGTAGCAATCTGAATACTTCAGAAACTCCAAAAATTCTAAAAAATTAGGATGACCTGAGAAACTTGTATATTAATCTTCTAAAGAAATAATCAAGGAAAAATCACGTTTCTGAGATTTATGAAAATTATTTTCCTGAGTGCATACATTTCTATTTTTCAGCAAGATCAAACAACTATTACCCAAGAGATCCTAAAGGCTTTGCTTGGCACAAACACTAATTAAAACACAAAAAACACAATAATAACAGTAGCATAATTGTGCAAACACTCAAGAACATAAATAAAAAAGCAAAAATAAATTTTATTCATTGGGTTGCCTCCCAACAAGCGCTATAGTTTTACGCCCTTAGCTAGGCATGAAGCAAGGATCTAAGTTTTTTCATCCTTATTCTTAGTTTCTTTAGAGGTGTTCTCGTCACAAGGTTTTGTAAGAACAACATAAAACATATTATGCATAGAAACTTTAGCATTATTGAGTTTCCCATTATCATAACCCCTTTGATTTCCGGCAACGATCCAAGATTAATGTTGATTAATATTGTTGAAAACTAGTTGGATTATGTCTAAAATGGGGACTTCCTTCTTAAGATTGTCATCAAAGATTTCATTATCTCCAAGTAAATGTCTTAACGAATAATCACTATTGTAAAGAATTTCATCTATCACGGGCCTTCACGATTCATACCATAAAAATAAAAGATTTCCCTAGCCTCCCGTATTATGTAGTCAAATTCTTTCATAAGAATGAGAGTGGTCAAATTTTTAGATTTAGGGTTCTTTATAATGGGAAGCTCAAAAAACAATCTTTGAAAAGTAGGATGGGTACGGATAAATTTACTTTCAAGTTTCAGAACTAATGTTGAGATAGCATCCGCATAAGATCTAGTAGTTCTAAGTATAGGAGCATCATCAAGACCTAGATTTCCCATGCAATTGAAAAATTCTTGGATACGTTCTTTTCCCATAACATTCCCTTGCCTCAAGATAAAAGTTTTAGCATCCAGATTGCCTGTACATCCAACCTTAGGAGTTAGGCCAGCATCTGTTGGTGCCATACCGAAATCACCATGGTTGCAAGCAAAGGATAGATCTGACGAGAAAACGGCGAATGAAAAAGAGGGCGAATAAAACGACAATTTTTTGTGAAGTGTGGGAGAGGAAAACGAGAGGCCAATGGCAATTAATGTAAATTGCGAGGAGATGAGATTTGTGAGTAGGAACCTGGCAGATGTTGAAGATCCTCCCCGGCAACGGCGCCAGAAATTCCTTTTGATGCGGCTGGAAGCTACGTCAGTATTTCCCCAAAGAGGAAGGGATGATGGAGCACAGCGATGGTAGGTATTTCCCTCAGTGATGAGACCAAGGTTATCGAACCAGTAGGAGAACCAAGCAACTCTACGTAAATAGCACCTGCACACAAATAACAAATACTCGCAACCAGACGTGTAAAAGGGGTTGTCAATCCCTTTCGGGTAGCGCCGCGTTGAAAGTGCAACTATCCCTGGGTGGTGTTGGTAATTATTAAAAACATATAGCTCAGTGAATTAATGCTATTTTAGGAAAGTTCAATGACTGGCATGGCATGAATTAGGAATGTGGACATCATCTTGTGTGTACATCATTCT
The DNA here is from genome assembly GCA_963921465.1 of Triticum timopheevii. Taxonomy (NCBI): domain Eukaryota; kingdom Viridiplantae; phylum Streptophyta; class Magnoliopsida; order Poales; family Poaceae; genus Triticum; species Triticum timopheevii. The sequence goes on from OY997274.1 coordinate 80,255,404, forward strand.
ATGTCTATGGATATCCTTGCTTGTTCCTTGTGGGACTAACCCGTGTAGGTATTGAAAGTGCAACTCACTCCAATGGATTGCTCCAAATGATCTATATCAACATTGAGAGTCCACATCTTCAACACATACATGAAGTTATCATCGACGAAACCCAAGATTAGTTCATCCCTCTTAGGGCGGATATCACATCTAGGGGGAGCTTTACTCTAAGAATTGATCTAATACTACTCTAACGGTGTGAACACAACAATGCTTCATGTAAAAATGGTAACCCCACTTGTGCTTAAACGATGAGTATGACCTATGATCAAATGTTCTCATTTGACTCCTAAGTCAATATACTCATATACAGATGACCTAGTCATCGCAAATTGCTTGATAGATGCTAGAGTGTTTGTGCATGCTTGCCACATATTTCATTTGCCATTTTATTGTGTGAGCATGTTGGTTGCATATTTTACTCATTCGAGGACATCCACTTGTTGCTTTGATTGTTTGGCTCTTTCTCTTTTGCCAAGTGGATGGACAAGAATGCCTAAGAACCTTCTCTAGCTATCTATGCTTTTCTTGTCTCAAACTCTATTCATGCTATATCACAAAGTTTTATCAAGTCAGATTCGAACCACTCTGTGTGAGGAGCACTCGGAGTCCCCGATTCGTCATAGACTTTAACTTCCAAAACCTCTTTGTGTGTTTTGGTCTGACCGATTCAACCTTTTCGGTCATACCGAGATCACTAAGTTGATCTAGGTTTTCAATCTCAGTGCAACCGATTTGAACTTTTCGGTCACACCGAGTTGCAGTAACTGCTTGTAGTAATGCATCTCGGTGCCACCGAGTTGTTCAACTCGGTCACACCGAGGGTCATGCTATATATACCCCCGGGCCAAAATTTGGAATTTTTTCCGAAACCCATCACCTGCGCACAGCTTGCTCTGCCTCTTCGGGTCTCCGAATCGTCCTCCTCGTTGCCAGCGACCTCCCGCCGCTGGTCTCCGTCGCCATCAACGGGGTTCTGCTCCCCCGTTGTCGCCGTAGCAAATCCATTGCCGCATTAGGGTATGGATTTGAACTTTGTGCTATTCCTAACTCCGATTCCTAGCACATTGAATTGCCATGAATCTTGCCACGTTTGAAATCTTCCTATCCAGCGAAATCACTCCGTAGATTAGTTTTGGATTGAAAATTTAAGGTTAGGTTTCCGTCTAACTCATCTCGGACTGACCGAGTTGTAGAAATCGGTCTCACCGATTTGGCTCAGGCCATTGCACATGTGATTCTCGGTCTGACCGAGAATTGCAAATTGGTATGACTGAGTTCAATTCTTTGGGAAACCCTAGCAGTCTCGGTGCCACTGAACTGTGACTCGGTCTGACCAAGTTTACTAGTTTGGGTTCCAAAAGCTGCTTCGGTATCACCGAGTTTACAAATCAGTAGCTCCGAAATGCTTTCTGTGGAAAACTAAAACTAAGTTTTTGACTCTTTTTTTTTGCAAAAACCTCTGTGCTTTGTGATGCTCATCTACTCTACCTCATCCACATCTATCCACAGGGTCTGCTATCAAAGTTTGCATCATGTCAGATCAGAGTGACGGTCAAAACAAGTCTGAGGAGCAAGTTCATATGAGTGAGGGCACTAATCCCTCCAGCAGTTATGATGAGGGTAGCAGGAGCACCCAGCAATTTGCCCAACGCAGCCACCAGGACCAGAAAGAAGAAAACCTCAGATTCTGAAGATGAGGACTATTTGGCTGTTGAGGATGAGGCCACCTCAAAGAAGAAGGTGCTGAAGAAGGAATATGGCACAGCTGCATCCACTAAGCCAGGAATGCAAAAGAAGGCACCTGCAAGGAGAATTCCCACTTCCAAACCTAGGAAGGTTGCCACTGGTGAAACCATGAAGTTCACCATTGAGTCTGATGATGAAGCTGCTGGCCAAGATAAGAAGAAGAAGAAGAACAGAGTCAGAACTACTACTGCCAAAGTACTTGGAAAGCCCTCTATGAGGAGAGACTCTGAAGAAGAAGAGGAAGAGGTTGTTGCACCAGCACATAAAGCTCATAAGCTGATGGGAGATTCTATAAGATTAGGGGCTGCTCCATCTAAGCCCAAAGATGCTCCCAAGGCCGTTGCTCCTAAGCCCAAGTCTACACCTAAGAGGAACACTAGGAGTATTCCAGCTGAAGAGAAGAACAAGGCCCCAGTGCCTGAAGCTGCTAAAGAAGAAGATGAAGATTCACTTGTCTTAAGAAAGTTGAAGCCCAAGATTCCTGATCACAATGATTCTCATCCAGTTGCAGAAGATGTGAATCTCAGGAAGGATGCAGGTCTGAGACTCTGGAGACAGACTGATCCCTATGCTGTCAGAATAAGAACTGTTGTGGACTACAGGTTCCACACTAAGGAACAGCAAGATTTCTATGAGACAGTGTTGCTTGACAAGAAGCCCATAGTATGTGACATGAGATGGGTTGACTGGGATTACATCAACAAGAATGAAGAGCACTATCCAGGAGTTTATGACAGTTTCAAGTCTTGTGGAGTTGAAGACTTTGTTGGCCAGAAGCTCACCAAGTGGAATGATGAGCTCATTATGCAGTTTTATTCCACAGCTCATTTCTACCCAGATGGGAAGATAGTCTGGATGTCTGAGGGTACTAGGTACCAATCAACAGTTGAAGAATGGTCTGAGTAGATAAATGCTCCAAAAGAGAATGAGGATGACTTGGATGTCTATGCCAAGAAGAAGAAAGACCACAACTCTATGGCTCACATGTACAGAGAGATCCCAGATGCTGCACTAGAGACACATAAGTTTGGATCTGTACATTACCTGTTGTCAGCATTGCCTACTATCAACTGGATCTTAAGGCACACTTTGCTGCCCAAGTCAGGTGATCACAAGATGATCAGAGGCCATGCGATTAACTTGCTGCATATATTTGATGTGCCTCAGAAATTCAAAGTCATGAGCCTGATTGTGGAAACAATCAAAAGGACTGCTGCTGATTAGAAGAGGAGTTGTGGGTATGCCCCACACATTCAGGAGCTTATAAACTCCAAGATGGGCACTGGCACATATCTTTTGGACAAGGAGCACCTGCCCATCTACCCTGACTTCGAGGACACCACCATTGTGATGGATGAAAATGAACCATCATCTGTGCAAGCGCAAGAGAAGAAAGAGAAAGCAAGGGCTAAGAAGGCTGCTAAGATGCCAACTTCTGAAGAGGCATCTCAGATTTTCCTGAAGAGCAAGCAAGATCAGCTTGGCTACTTGATTGCCTCCACCTTGAGGATTGAGAAGGGCTTGGCCACCATGACTTAGAACCAGGAGATCTTGGAGAGAATCATAGAGCAGAAGTTCTATGCTCTTGATGTCAAAGTCACAGAGATCCAAAATGTAGTTGAGTAACTCTAGGAGGATGTGGAGGAGAAGAAGGGCAAGTCTACTACTGATGCTTTTGCTAGAGTGCCCAGACGACAGAGATCTGCTGCAGTGCATGTTCCAGACACCAGAGCTACATCATCTGCACCAGCTACAGCTTCAGTGCCTCCAGCTCCAGCACCCACTCCACCAGCTCCAGCTACATCAACAGAAGCCTTCGTCCTTGGAGCCATCTCTACACCATCATATGAAGACCAAGCCTGAGAGTCGTTTAGCACTGTGCACTTTTTATGAACTTTTTGGTAACTTGTTGCCAAGGGGGGAGAAAAATGTATAGATCATAGGCTTTGAGAGAGAGTGTTGCTTTTGATTTCTCTTGTCTTTTTGGTGGTTGAACCTCGTTATTCGTGTGTTTGCTTGATACTTTATGCCTTTTGTGAGATACTTGGATGATCATGTGTTTGATCATATGCTATGCTACACTAATGTTTGTTGGATGATATTATCTCTTATATTCTCATATGATCATTCACTTTGCTTGGTGATGAGTGCATGTGTTTAATTATTATCATTTTGAGCGCTCCACCAAGATGTATGTGACATGGAAGAGTAACCCATGATCCTAACTCCTTATGCATTTGCAGTCCAAAGCAATTTTTAAATAATGCACAAATTTAGGGGGAGCTCTTACTTTTCACATACTTCTCAAAGCGACGATGTTTTTCAATCTTATTATCATTTGTCGAAGCTTTGATCTATATGTTGTCATCAATTACCAAAAAGGGGGAGATTGAAAGTGCAACTATCCCTGGGTGGTTTTGGTAATTCCTAACAACATATAGCTCATTGAGCTAATGCCATTTCAAGATAAATATTTCAGGAAAGCTCAATGATTGGCATGGCATGGATGAGAAAAGTGGATCCCTCAAAATGCTAAGGTCAAAAGGATTGGCTCAAGCTCAAAGCACAAGACTCTACATTTTCTATTTTAGTGATCCAAGATCACATTGAGTCTATAGGAAAAGCCAATACTATCAAGGAGGGATGAGGTGTTGCTTAATGGCTTTATTGCTTAAAATGCTTAGTGATATGCTCCAAAGCCCTCAACTACTTTCTCATATCCACATATGACCCAAACCAAAAGTCAAACTCGACCCCACCGATTCTTTCTATCCGGCGCCACCGAGTTCAGATGTCATAGCCACTGCCACAAACCCTAGGCAAATCGGTCTCACCGATAGGGATCTTGGTCTCACCGAGATGGGATTGTAATATCGCCGTTTCCCTTCGTAACGTTTCGGTCCAACTGAGATGAGCAATCGGTCCCACCGAGACTGCAATGCAAACTCTCTGTTTCCCTTTCGTAACATTTCGGTCTCACCGAGATGAGCGAATCGGTCCCACCGAGTTTGCCTGACCAACTCTCAGGTTAGCTTATTACCAAAATCGGTCCCACCGAGTTTGTGTAATCGGTCTCACCGAGATTATGTTATGCCCTAAACCTAATCATATCAGTCCTACCGAGTTGCATGTCGGTTCCACCGAAAATCCTAACGGTCACATTATTTGCTAAATCGGTCCGACCGAGTTTGACGATTCGGTCTCACCGAGATTGGCAAGTTGTGTGTAACGGTTAGATTTTGTGTGGAGGCTATATATACCCCTCCACCCACTCTTCATTCATGGAGAGAGCCATCAGAACATGCCTACACTTCCAACCTACATTTTCTGAGAGAGAACCACCTACTCATGTGTTGAGACCAAGATATTCCATTCCTACCATATGAATCTTGATCTCTCGCCTTCCCCAAGTTGCTTTCCACTCAAATCTTCTTTCCACCAAATCCGAATACTGTGAGAGAGAGTTGAGTGTTGGGGAGACTATCATTTGAAGCACAAGAGCAATGAGTTCATCATCAACTCACCATTTGTTACTTCTTGGAGAGTGGTGTCTCCTAGATTGGCTAGGTGTCACTTGGGAGCCGCCGACAAGATTGTGGAGTTGAACCAAGGAGTTTGTAAGGGCTAGGAGATTGCCTACTTCGTGAAGATCTACCCTAGTGAGGCAAGTCCTTCGTGGGCGACGGCCATGGTGGGATAGACAAGGTTGCTTCTTCGTGGACCCTTCGTGGGTGGAGCCCTCCGTGGACTCGCGCAGCCGTTACCCTTCGGGGGTTGAAGTCTCCATCAACGTGGATGTACGATAGCACCACCTATCGGAACCATGACAAAAACATCTGTGTCTCCAATTGCGTTTTCCTTCTCAAACTCCTCCCCTTTACCTTCATAGGCAATTGTTTTACATTCCACTGCTATACTCTTAGAATTGCATGTGTAGGTTGATTGCTTGACTTGTGCTAAGTTGCTAAAATCTGCCAAGAACTAAAATTGGGAAAAGGCTAGATTTTTATTTGGTCAAGTAGTCTAATCATCCCCCTCTAGACATACTTTCGATCCTACAGCCCTAACCCTAAAGAAATTGTCGGTCCCACCGAAATGCCTAATGGTCACATTACGAACTAAATCGGTCTGACGGAGTTTTTTGATTTCGTCTCACTGAATTTGGTAAATTGTGTGTAACGGTTAGATTTTGTGTGGAGGCTATATATACCTGTCGGAGTAATGGGCCACGGGTAGGCCAACCCGAGTCCCAGAACCTTTCAAGACAACGAGGCAACTCCAGATAAGTCGAGTCCAAGAGGCGACTCCAGATAAGCCAAGTAGAAGAGGCGACTCCAGATAAGCCGAGTCCAAGAGGCGACTCCAGATAAAGCCGAGTCCCAGAGGCGAATCCAGATAAAGCTGAGTCCCAGAGGTGACTCTAGATAAAGCCGAGTCCCAGAGGCGACTCCGAGGAGGCCGACTACGAAAGTCGGCAGCAACTCCAACCACCCTGTTGTTTAAGGGCAGGTATGGCCATAGTGCGCCGTACCCACGGAGATCTCCGCCCGGCGCGGCACTATTGCCATGCCAACCCTGACATCAGCCCTTGGGGCGGGGCCCTGTACCCACAACGGCCTGTCTGTACGGCCTGGAGACGGCGAGGCCTACCAGTCAGCGAGAGTATAGAAGAAGGCGGGAGCGCCGAGAGTTGGACCCGTTGGGAGTCGGCCCCAGGAGTCGGCCGGCCCCTCCCACGGGCCCCGCATGCCATTAACCAGACACGACAGGGGAATGGCAACAGTGATCGCCCGCCAGGCGGCGGCACTATTTCCATGACCCCACGACCAAGCCCGCGTCATCAGTAGCACAACTACAGTAATCTGCAGCCGGCAAGACCCGTCCGCGGCGGACGCGGGCTGACGCCCTCGTACCAGGCCAGTCGGCGGGCCCCAGGAGTCGGCGGAGAAGACGGCGGCCTGAGAGACAGACGGCTAGGGCCCGCACCCAGTCGGTTTTACCATTGTACCCCTGGGAGGTAGGCCTATATAAACCCCCCAGGGCACCCATGCAAAGGGTTCGGAATCATCTAGCACTAGATAGACCACACAGGGAGGAGAGAGCTAGCGTTGCCTTCTCCTACCTCCAGAAACAGCTCTAGGAGCAACCTTGTATTCACTTTGCCTTAGTGATCATGCGGAGACCCCGCAGAGCAGCAGTAGGGGTGTTATCTCCTTTGAGAGCCCTGAAGCTGGGTAAGATCCGCCGGCGTGCATGTCTTCACCTCATCCCGTTTCAGGCACCGGCGACGTTCTACTCGCCCCCACCATGATAAGCCATCCTTTGGCATATGTCGCACCCAACCCCCGACATTTGGCACCCACCATGGGGCAAGGTGCACCGTCGTCCGGAGATCTGTTCTGGACAGGAACCTTCTTCCTCCCTGGCGAGCGCAGCCAGCCAGGCTCGCCAGACGGAGTCTGCATCGACGCGCTGCGCGGCGCTGAGGCTGCCTGTGCAGCGAGCTGCCTCGCCGAACTTGTTGGCGAGGTTCGCCTCTCCGACGAGCCTACATCCAACACAGGCACGGGTGGCCCCGAGAGCCTCCTCGCGGGCCTCCTCGACCAACTCCACGTCACCGGTGAGCCTGCCGTGGACTTGGAGTCCGTAGGATCCACCGACCCGATGCTGGTCGACTCCGATGCCGTGTCGCTTGACACTTTCCCCACCAACGTGGTGGTCTAGGACGAGCCGCTCCCTCATGAGGAGAGTGGCGGAAGCACCGTCACGGAGGTGCACGTCATCAGTCACGATGAGCGTTCCGGTGAGGGAGCTCATGACCCGCTCGACGCGGCTCTTCAAGACCAGACTGCGCCTATTCCAGAAGACGCAGATGCTGAGACGCTGGAGACACGCCGCCTTCAGATCATCAAAGGCGCCAAGAAGCTGGCAAGCATGAGGCGCTTGTCAGAAGCCTACCAGCGTGAAATGGATCGCGCCGTGGGCGGCTCACCGGCTCCGACTGGGCCTAGCCGCCTCAGCGCGGTCCGACAGTGCGGCGCGACCATCGCTGACCTGTTCAGGGCCAATCGCCCCGTGTACGCCACCCCTGCGGAGAACATCCGCGCCGCCCAAGCGGCGACTGACGAGCTGAAGAACTTCGAAGGCGAAGAGCGCCGCATGATGACGGAGCGAGTCCAGCAGCTCCTCAACGCGGTCGCTGCGCAGAACGTGGCCGGCGGCCGCACGGAGGCGCCGCAGCAACCAAACAACGACTTGCCTCCCCGCCGAGATCAAGGCGCGACGTCTCGCACGCCAACTGGCGAAGTCCACGGAAGGAAAGACAAAGAGCCGGCTGTCAGTCACAGTCGGACTCGCATCACCATCGAGCGCAACCAAGACGGACGTCCGAGAGCAGTGGAACGGCAGGGCGACTATCTGCCTCCCCCACCAAGAAGAGAACGGCGAGTTTCCCCACCGCCTGTTCAACATCCGACTCTCGGTGGCCGCCTTGGCCGCCGAGAGGGAGTCGGAGAGAATGACGCCCGCCACCGGGTCGACCGACTCCACCGATCTCTAGTGCTGGAAGAAGAAGATGAGTTGGGTCCGCCCTGCTTTGGACCCCGCATCTGAGACGAGCCTTTTCCCAAAGGGTTCATGCTCCCCTGAGACACACCCAAGTATACCGGCTCCGTGAAGCCGGAAGGCTGGCTAGTTGATTACTCCACGGCCGTCAACATAGCGAACGGCAACAAGCGAGTTGCCGTGAAGTATGTTCCACTCATGCTCCAGGGCACAGCCCGAGCATGGTTGAACAGTCTGAAACCCCGCAGCATCAACAGCTAGGACGACTTCACCGAAGCCTTCATCCGCAACTTCACGAGCACGTACAAGTGACCTCCGAAGCCGCGCCAGCTTTCCTTGTGCATGCAAGGCCCTGACGAGTCGACACGCAACTACCTCACGCGCTGGGGCGAGCTTCGGAACTCCTGCGAGGGCGTGCACGAGGTGCAAGCTATCGAGTACTTCACCGCTGGGTGCCGAGAAGGCACCCTCCTCAAGCACAGGCTCCTCTGCGATGAGCCAGAAACCCTCTACGAACTGCTGATCATAGCAGACAAGTACGCCACAGCCGACTCTTCCATGAAGACGGAAATTCAAGTTAATGCGGCTGGCAAAGTGGCCCCTCAGGCTCCCAGAACTCCAGCTGGAGACACCAGTCGGCGACAACAACAGAACGACAACAAACACAAGGCCCAACAACCGACTTCCAGCAGTCGGCAGGTTGCAACAGTTGAAGACCAACAGCCAGAGGGGCAGCCTCCGGCCAAGCGACAGAAAGGTGGCAAGTCCAACTGGTTGCCGGCCTTCTCTTACGAGCAGACTCTGGATGGTCCCTGCAAGTTCCATAGCGGCGCGAAGCCGTCAAACCATACCACCCGAAAGTGCCACTGGCTTACCAGAATCGCCAAGGGAGACGGTCACCTTCCTCCCCCGCCTGCTGGGCCGCCGCCTCCACCGCCGCCCCAGCAACCGGCTGCTCGGCCAGTCGGCGCAGTACAAGACGAGTACCCAGAAGAGCATGGAGCCTATGTGGTGTTCACCAGTATGGCTGATGACCGACGCAGCAGGCGGCTGCAGCAGCAAGAAGTGAACGCCGTGGCATCGAGTACTCCGGAGTTTATGCATTGGTCCGAGAAGCCTATCAGTTGGAGCAGAGCAGATCACCCAGAGGTGATGCCGAATCCAGGCTCCTATGCCCTGGTCCTGAGTGCCACCTTGGCCACTGATAGGCGGGCCGCCCGCTTTTCGCGAGTACTGATAGACGGAGGCAGTAGCATCAACATCCTGTACAAGGACACTATGGAGAAGTTAGGAATCAAGCGAAGATAGCTGCAAAGCAGCCGGACTGTGTTCCACGGCATTGTACCTTCCTGCTCACCAATCGGCAAGATCCTGATAGACGTCCTCTTCGGAGACAAAGATCATTTCCGCCGAGAGCCAGTCTGGTTTGAAGTGGTGGACCTCGAAAGCCCATACCATGCGTTACTTGGCCGACCTGCTTTGGCCAAGGTCATGGCGGTTCCCCACTACGCCTACCTCAAGATGAAGATGCCGAGTTCCAAGGGAATCCTGACCATAGCCGGCGACTACAGGAAGTCATCCGCTTGCACGTCTGAGAGTAGTCGGCTGGCCGAGTCCCTGGTGATCGCAGCTGAGAAGCGGCTCCTTGATCGGGTCGTGGCAATGGATGGCAAGCAGCCAGAGATGTCGCCTGACCCCAAGGAGTCGGAAGCTGAGGGTTCGTTCAAGCCGGCCAAAGAGACCAAGAAGATACCCTTATACCCGGAGCACCCAGAGAGGTACGTTGTCATGGGTACAAACCTTGACAGTAAATAGGAAGGCAAGCTCGTCGATTTCCTCCGTGAGAATCGAGACATCTTTGCATGGTCCCTGTCGGTGTCAAAACCGGCGGATCTCGGGTAGGGGGTCCCGAACTGTGCGTCTAGGCGGATGGTAACAGGAGACAAGGGACACGATGTTTTTACCTAGGTTCGGGCCCTCTCAATGGAGGTAAAACCCTACTCCTGCTTGATTGATATTGATGACATGGGTAGTACAAGAGTGGATCTACCACGAGATCAAGGAGGCTAAACCCTAGAAGCTAGCCTATGGTATGTTTGTTGTAATGGTTGTCTTGTCCTATGGACTAAAACCCTCCGGTTTATATAGACACCGGAGAGGGCTAGGGTTACACAGAGTCGGTTACAATGGTAGGAGATCTACATATCCGTATCGCCAAGCTTGCCTTCCACGCCAAGGAAAGTCCCATCCGGACACGGGACGGAGTCTTCAATCTTGTATCTTCGTAGTCTTGGAGTCTGGCGGACGATGATAGTCCAGCTGTCCGGACACCCCCTAGTCCAGGACTCCCTTAGTAGCCCCCGAACCAGGCTTCAATGACGATAAGTCCAGCGCGTATATAGTCTTCGGCGTTGCAATGCGGGTTCTCCTCCAAATTCCGTGTGTCTGCCGAACAGTGTCCGGCTTCCTTATCAATGTTGCGCTTCTTGGCTTCCACGCCCAATAATGGCCATCTTCCACACGTCGCACGAATGCAAAAAGCCAGGGAATCTTTTATGTTTTACCCCCTAGCTGTGAAAATAATCTTCCTATAAGAGAGGCGAGAATCCAGATCCAAATCACACCATCCTCCTTTCGCGAGTACTCATCGGAGCGCTTCTGACCAAGAATCCATTCCATCATGGACCGTCGTCGCAGCTCCTCCTCTCGCGCTCCCAGCCCTCTGCCGGGAGATTGGGGGAGATGTTCTGTTCCGCATAACGAGCTGGTGACGCTCCAAGCGAAGGGATATCTCCCTCCGGCCTTCATGGTTCCGGTTTGAGCCGGGTTGGCCACCTACCAAGGTGGGAAGCAAGCGGAGGCTACCCCAAGTCCCAACAAAGGGGAGCGGGTGTGCTTTGTCCCCTATCTGATAAGAGGACTCGGATTTCCTATACATCCGTTCCTCCGCGGGCTCCTGGATTTTACGGACTCCAGCTCCATCACCTTACGCCCGCTTCTATCCTGCATATCGCGGGTTACATAGCTCTTTGCAAGCTGTTCCTGGGCGTTGAGCCCCATTTTGCACTGTGGAAGAGGTTGTTCTGCCTTGTACCCAGCTCTCATGAGGGGTCCATATATCAAGTGGGCGGTGCCGAAATATGGCGCATCACCGGGACCGGATATCCATCCAGAACCCCTAAGAAGGCGTCCGAATACTGGCCTTCAGAATGGTTTTATATAGAAGACGCTCCGCTGCCGGACCCTGTTCGGATCGGCCTCCCAGAGTTCAACAATGCTCCTCTGAAGAAACGCCTTAGTTGGCGTCCGCGGAGCCCCCAATTGGAGGAAGACAAGAGCGTCCATTACTTGATGGGCCGGATAAGATTGTTGGCCCATTCCGGGTTAACCATGATTGGAGTCATGGCAATATGCATTATGCGGGGGGTGCAGCCACTACAATACAGGGGCCACCCCATGTGGGATTTCAACGGGGAGGACGATGCCACCCGTCATGGCCACAAAGGGCCGGGTTCGGCTGAGGACCTGGCGAAGATCCTGTCCGGCCTGTACAAGGGGGAGAAGGAGGACTTCCTACAGACGAACCCGTTGAATGGGTTCTCCATGAATAACCCTCGGCGTTGGGTAAGCGAACACTTAACGTGCCCGACCCCTGCTTTCAAAGTTTAAGTTTCTTATATTATGCTTTTTTCGACGCAGGAGCTGCGCCGGGATGTGGAGGACATGCTAAGTCCAGCTCCGCAACCCGAGGATCCAGAGAGATCCCAGGATCCGGCCTCCGAAGAGGATTCGGACATAAAGGTGGAGCTAATCGACGGGGTGTTCCACCAGCTCAGCATGGATATTGCTTTAGTCGCCATTACGGCTGACTACCCCGGACTATATCTGGCTTCCCAGGTGATTGTGACCGAAGTCCCGACACCATTATTTCCTCCTTGCTCATCTCTGACCTTTGCATACGATGGTGTTTTGCAGGAAGCGCCTTTAAGGCAGGAAGCCGGGCCCGCGGCGGCTGACCAACAAAGGCCAGTCCGGACCAGTAGGCGGAAGAGGAGCACGACGCGGATTGAAACGTCGCCGCAAAGGTATAGCTTACAGTTCATTATTTGGAGCAACGTTCCTAGGAAGCGTTTGAGCGCTCATGACTTTTGTAGGAGAAAAAGCGCCCGCCGTACTGCGGGCGTAGAGGTTGCCAATCCAACTTCTACCAGCCAGGCTCCAGCACCTGGTCTGGAGGGGGAGGCGAGCGCAAGGCGCGAGCCGGACACTCCTCCAATGGAGGATGCCGACAGACTGTCCGCCACCAAGTCTAAGGTGGAGAGTGCCATGAACCACAGGCGCCACCGGACAGTATTTCGTGACGCGTGCTTCTCCCCTGAGGCGTTGAATGCCTTTAACACGGGGAACGCGCACCTCCGTGCTGCTCAAGATGGTTTTACCAGAGCCACGGAGCAGTATGTAAGAGACATACGGGTAAGAGAATTTGATAGTTGTATATGCCAGTAGCCCCCGAAACTTAAAGTAGTTATATTAACTGATTTAAGGATCATTTGAAACGCAGGATCTTACGGAGAAGAATACCCAACTGTCTCCGGAGCTGCAAGAGTGCAAGGCCCAACTCGAGGCCGCACTTGCTGCCGCAGGAGGAAACACAGAGACCCCTCCAGGTAACACATTATTTTAAAAACATAAGCGGTGTGAGGCGTGTGCGCAAGTCTAATAATGACATTTGCAGGTGCTGTCGGACAAGATCCGGACAGGCAAGAATTACTGCGCTAGCTGAAGGCCGGCGAGAGGGTGCTGAATAGAGTGCAGTAGGAAAGGAACAAGCTCAAGGATGCCCACGCCCAGCTCGTAGAAGAGCTGAAAGGTGTTCGGGCCGAGCTGTCCGGCTCCATTAAGGAGAATCAGCGGCTTCGTCGCGGCATCTATAGTAAGTGCTTGAGCGAACTCCTTTGAAAAGAAGAGTTCGGCGAGGAAGTCAATTGACAAAATATGTCTGTAGGTATACACACAGGTCGCCCTGCGGAGGAGATGCCCGTATCGACGGGTGATCAACTTCCCGAACTGTTGCAGCTGCTCGATCGAGTTCGGCAGGCAATGAGCGGCGTCATCCAGGCTTTATGGCCGGCCCTCTCCCTACCCGAGGGCCTTGGGGAGCTTGCGGAGAAGCTTCAGGGAGTGCGGCAGCGCTTCGTTTATGGAAGATTTCGGCCTGCCGCCAAGGTGCCAGGGAGGCCTGGGCCATGGTGAAGACACGATACAAGCAGGCGGATCCCAACCACATGGCCGAGGTCGGACCTATGGGGCCTGATGGGAAGGAGATCCCTGTGAGTTTAGTGTACGACCAAGTAGAGTTGGCCGCGAAATTTTCCCAACGGGACTGTAAATTAGACAGCCTGTTAGACGGGATTGAGGAGGAATACAGTCAATAGATTTGACAATGTATATTAAAATGACATGTGAAATGCCTTCTAGCCGGATTGTAGATCGTTTGTCTTTGCCGACCTTTTCGCTTCAACCTCGGGACCCTAGAGTTTGGAGTGTGTCCGAATACCTTCTCGGTTAAGAAACAACCGGGGTATGCGTGGAGACCAGGCGTAGGGGTCATGAGTGCTTTATCAGACAAGTGCCCAACTAGTTATGTTATATTTCATGGTTAGTAAGAATCATCTTCCAGGGAGAATAGTTCCGTTAAGGGTTCCTTTCCCTGGGAGGCATGCTCTAAAGTGCATGTCCGGACTGCGAAAAGAGCAGAAAAACATCTGGGGGGCAGATAAATAGGTAGGTTAAAAAAATCATCTTTCAAGTCACCGACCGAATATTCCCTTAAGAACGCTAGCTTTCGGCTTCACCCAGTCCGAGGTACACAACCGGCTGACCCGGCAGTAACAATCGCAGAGGTGCTCCCTTTACCTCCTAGCTGAACAATCGGGAACGTAGGGGTAAGCACAGGAGCCAGGCAACCCAGCTTGGCCAAAACTTAAGTCATATCGATGCATATAATGGTGAATAAAAGGTACATGTGGAAGCTTGACACATGTGCTGGGCATGGAGCCCTTATAATTAGGCTTCTTGTAAAGAAGCCCCCAGGTATAATGAGTGCGGATGGCACACCAAGTGTGTGCGAACAATGCACTAGTAGGCCTTTGAGGGCTTTTTAGGAACAGGGGTGAAGGAAGAAAGAGAAACAAAAGACAGCTGAAGTGTAAAAAATTTGGACGGGGGAAGGGGACGAACTCTTAGTCCGGCGCTAGGCATAGAATCTTCGGAGGCGGGCTGCGTTCCATGGGTTCGGCTCGAGTCGGTTGTCCGACGCATTTCGTAGACGGTACGCTCCGCCGGTCAGGACTTGATCGATAATGAAGGCCCCCTCCCATTTGGGCTTGAGTTTGTCCTTTTTCTTGTCCGGTAGGCGTAGAACTAGTTCGCCAACGTTGTAGGTTTTGGCCCGTACTTCTCTGCTTTGATATCTTCGAGCCTGCTGCTGATAGAATGCGGAACGAGCCTTGGCGACGTTGCGTTCTTCCTCCAATGCGTCCAAGCTGTCCTACCGATCGAACTCGGCTTCTCTTTCTTCGTACATGCGCACTCGAGGTGAGTCATGAATGATGTCGCAGGGCAGAACTGCCTCTGCGCCGTATACCATAAAAAATGGTGTGAATCCGGTAGTACAGTTGGGCGTTGTCCGCAGCCCCCAGAGTACGGAGTCGAGCTCCTCTACCCAGTGCGTGTCAGATTTTGTAAGGGACCGCACTAGTCTGGGTTTGATGCCTCTCATTATGAGACCATTTGCTCGTTCCACTTGACCGTTGGTTTGAGTGATAGACTGAAGCGTAATCGAGCTTGATGCCCATATTTTTGCACCACGATTTAACCTCATCGGCCGTGAAGTTCGTGCCGTTATCGGTGATGATGCTGTGGGGGACACCATAGCGGTGTACTACCCCGGAGATAAAGTCTATCACTAGTCCGGACTCTGCCGTTTTGACTGGCTTGGCCTCTATCCATTTGGTGAATTTGTCAACCATGACCAATAGGTACCTTTGCTTGTGGGTTCCCCCTTTAAGGGGTCCAACCATGTCAAGCCCCCAGACCGCGAATGGCCAGGTAATGGGTATAGTTTTGAGGGCGGTGGGTGGCATATGGCTCTGATTAGCAAAGAGCTGACAACCGACGCATCTTTGGACTAAGTCCTGAGCATCTGCCCGGGCCGTCGGCCAATAAAATCCTGTACGGAATGCCTTTCCTACAAGGTCCTGAGCTGCCGCGTGGTGTCCGCCTAGTCCGGCATGAATTTCAGCCAGAAGGTTTCGCCCTTCCTCTTCGGAGATACACCTTTGAAGGACTCCGGTTGTGCTTTTCTTGTAAAGTTCTCCCTCATGGACCTTGTAGGCTTTAGATCGCCGGACTATGCAGCGGGCCTCATTTTGGTCTTCGGGAAGTTCCTGCCTAAGCAAGTAGGCTAGGAATGGTTCTGTCCACGGGGCGATTACTGCCATTATGTCGTGGGCTGAGGGTGTTATTTCGGCTGAATCGCCGGTTATGTCAGATTGCTCTATGTCGGTTGGTGCGGCTGCTTCCGGTTTGTTATTTTTGGACTCCTCTTCCCATAGTACGGATGGCTTAAAGAGCCGTTCCATGAAGATGTTTGGAGGGACAGCGTCACGTTTTGCGCCGATGCGTGCCAATATGTCGGCTGCTTGGTTATTATCTCGGGCTACGTGATGGAATTCAAGTCCTTCAAACCGAGCTGACATTTTTAGGACAGCGTTGCAATATGCTGCCATTTTCGGATCCTTGGCATCAAAGTCTCCATTTATTTGGGATATTGCAAGGTTTGAATCCCCGTGCACCTCCAAGCGTTGAATGCCCATGGAGATTGCCATCCGGAGGCCATGTAAAAGGGCCTCGTATTCGGCTGCGTTGTTGGAGTCCATGTACATTATCTGAAGTACGTATTGGACTGTGTCTCCGGTTGGGGGCGCCAATACGATGCCAGCCCCCAATCCGGCCAACATTTTAGAGCCGTCGAAGTGCATAATCCAATGGGAGTATGCGCCGTACTCTTTAGGGAGTTCGGCTTTGGTCCATTCAGCGACAAAGTCAGCCAAAACTTGTGACTTTATAGCTCGCCGAGGTTTGTAAGTTATATCGAATGGTAAGAGCTCAATGGCCCATTTTGCAATCCTGCCCGTCGCGTGGCGGTTGTTTATAATGTCGTCGAGGGGTAGTTCGGAGGCCACTGTTATCGAACACTCTTGAAAGTAGTGTCGGAGCTTCCGGGATGCCATGAACACCGCGTATGCTATCTTTTGATAGTGCGGGTAATGGGACTTGCAGGGGGTTAACACAGTGGATACGTAGTACACTGGTTTTTGATGAGGGAATTTATGCCCTTCTGTCTCTCGTTCGACGACGAGTACCGCGCTTACAACTTGATGTGTTGCCGCGATGTATAACAACATTGGTTCGCCCAGATTTGGCGCAGCCAGGACCGGATTTGTTGCCAATATGGCTTTTATTTCTTCGAGTCCGGCAGTGGCAGCATCCGTCCACTCGAAGTGTTCGGTGCGCCTAAGGAGGCGATAGAGGGGCAATGCCTTTTCTCCTAGACGGGAGATAAAGCGACTTAGAGCTGCCACGCATCCAGTCATTTTTTGTATTTGTTTGAGGTTCTTTGGGATATCCAGCTGTGATAGAGCTCGGATCTTGGCTGGGTTCACTTCGATTCCTCTGCCGGATACAATGAAGCCAGGAGCTTTCCGGCTGGTACGCCGAAAATGCATTTTTCCGGATTCAGCTTGATGTCATATGCTCTGAGGTTTTCGAATGTGAGCCTCAAGTCGTCTACTAGAGTTTCGACGTGTTTGGTTTGGACGACTACGTCGTCTACGTATGCCTCTATTGTTTTGCCGATCTGGGTGGCCAGACATGTTTGAATCATGCGCTGATATGTTGCGCCGACGTTTTTAAGTCCGAAGGGCATCGTGTTGAAGCAGAATGGTCCGTATGGTGTGATTAATGCCGTTGCGGCTTGGTCCGCTTCTGCCATCTTGATTTGATGGTAGCCGGAGTATGCGTCGAGGAAGCACAATGAATCGTGTCCTGTGGTAGCATCGATTATCTGGTCGATGCGAGGGAGGGGGAAGGGATCCTTTGGGCAAGCCTTGTTGAGGTCTTTAAAATCGACACATAGGCGCCAGGATTTGTCCTTCTTTGGTACCATTACCAGGTTTGCTAGCCAATCCGGATGTTTGATATCTCTGATGAATCCGGCTTCCAATAGTTTGGCTAGCTCTTCTCCCATTGCCTGTCTTTTGGGCTCGGAAAATCGTCGAAGAGCCTCTTTGACTGGCTTGAATCCTTTTAGGATGTTTAGGCTGTGTTCTGCCAATCTGCGTGGGATTCCGGGCATATCCGAAGGGTGCCAGGCGAAAATGTCCCAATTTTCCCGAAGGAATTCTCGCAGTGCGGCGTCTACATCAAGGTTCAACTATGCCCCGATGGAAGCCGTTTTTGTCGGGTCCGTTGGATGGACCTGGAATTTTACTATTTCGTCCGCTGGTTTAAAGGAGGTGGACTTGGATCTCTTATCGAGTATCACATCGTCTCTATTCACAGTAGAGCGTAGCGCGGTAAGTTCTTCTGCCGCTAGGGCTTCGGATAGTGCCTCTAGGGCTAATGCGGCTGTCTTGTTTTCGGCGCGGAGTGCTATGTCCGGATCACTAACGAGAGTGATTATTCCGCCGGGCCTAGGCATTTTGAGCTTCATGTACTCGTAATGGGGTATAGCTTGAAAAATTGTGAATGCCTCTCGTCCTAATATAGCGTGATATCCGCTGTTGAATGGGGCCACCTGGAACGTGACTTCTTCGGATCTGTAATTGTCCGGCGAGCCGAACAGCACATCGAGTGTGATTTTTCTAGTGCAGCGCGCTTCCCGGCTAGGGATTATTCCTCTAAAGGTTGTGCTGCTTCGCTCAATGCGGCTCCAGTCAATTTCCATTTTTTGAAGAGTTTCCTCGTAGATGAGGTTTAATCCGCTGCCGCCATCCATGAGGACCTTTGTACGTCGAAAGCCATCCACTATTGGACTGAGTACCAGTGCGGCTGGTGCTCGGGCTGTTCGGAATTTAGGTTCGTCGCTGGCATTGAAGGTGATGGTTGTGTCGCTCCATGGATTTGTTGTTGCTACTTGGTAGACTTCGGCGAGGCTGCGGATTGTTCGTTTCCGCATATTATTTGATGCGAAAGTCTCGAAGACTGTTGATATCGTACCGGTATTGTTGGAGTAGTTTTTCGGGGCTAGAAGCTGCTTGCCACTTTTGGCCACCTGTCGTAATATCAAACATGCCCGAAGGCTATGTGTTGGGATGGCGCCCTCTGTACTGCGAATTTTACAGGGTCCGCTAAGCCATCCCTCCAGTACGGTTCTGTGCCCTTTATGGGGTTTTCGCTTTTTGGTTTTTGTATCTGGTGCCTGAGTGTAATGCACCCTTTTGTTGCGGACTAGGGTTGGGGCCGCATTGTCCCAAAACTTATTTTCGGTTTTCCGGAAACTCTCCATCACACAGTACTTTCGTACTATGGACGCCAGGTCGGCGAAGCGTGTAATTTCGCGACGGCTGACGGCGTTCAAGATTCCCTTGTCCGTGCAATTATTGCAAAAAATTGAGATTGCGTTTTCCTCTCGGTAGTCCTTTATCCTGTCCATAACCAGGAGGAATCTGGCCCAGTAGTGATGCACTTTTTCAGCGGGCTCTTGCCGGATTAGAGATAGATCGCATATGTCTGGGCGGGTGGGTGGAATTAAGTCCGGAACCCTACCCATCTCAAGGCTCAAAGGCCGAGAAGTTTCCAATTTTGGAAGCTTGGATTGTTGGACGTTGTCCAACGAGTCCGGTCCGATGCCTGACTTTAAGTTCGGCGCTTGATCGAAGTCTGTCCCCCCACGGGAATCCGGCATGAAGGGTTCGGGAGCCCGGACATGACTAGTTTTCAATATAGGAGAAGAGTCGCCGCATTGTTCCTCGACAACTGCAACGTGGTGGGTGACCTGGGGAGAGTTAATCTCTCTTAGATCGGTTTTAAGCCCAATCTGATTGTAGTCTGTAGCGACTCCCAGGGCGGCGATGCGATCCAAGAGCTTGTTTACGGACGAGAGCTCTATTGGATCCATCCGCTCGGCGAATTCCGAGCTGACGTGAAGATTGCTTTTGACGACTTGAGAGGTCATTGTCAAAGCAGTGGCCGGACAGGCGGTCATAAGAAAACCACCTAGCCGGATAGTTTGGCCGGCGGCCAAGGCTCCTTTGGAGAAAATACCGTCCTTGAAGACGGGAGGAGGCATCCTTCCTATCGGTGATGGCACAGAGGAACTCTCAATGAAAGCACCAATGTCGGTGTCAAACCGGCGGATGTCGGGTAGGGGGTCCCGAACTGTGCATCTAGGCAGATGGTAACAGGAGACAAGGGACACGATGTTTTTACCCAGGTTCGGGCCCTCTCGATGGAGGTAAAACCCTACTCCTGCTTGATTGATATTGATGATATGGGTAGTACAAGAGTGGATCTACCACAAGATCAAGGAGGCTAAACCCTAGAAGCTAGCCTATGGTATGATTGTTGTAATGGTTGTCTTGTCCTACGGACTAAAACCCTCCAATTTATATAGACACCGGAGAGGGCTAGGGTTACACAGAGTCGGTTACAATGGTAGGAGATCTACATATCCGTATCGCCAAGCTTACCTTCCACGCCAAGGAAAGTCCCATCCGTACACGGGATGGAGTCTTCAATCTTGTATCTTCGTAGTCTTGGAGTCCGGCGGACGATGATAGTCCGGCTGTCCGGACACCCCCTAGTCCAGGACTCCCTCAGTCCCCTAAAGACATGCCAGGTGTACCGACGGAATTCGCCGAGCACAAGTTACATGTCCGACCTGATGTGAAGCCCGTTAGGCAGCCCTTGCGCCGCCTGTCAGAAGAAAAGAGAAGAGTTGTTGGAGAAGATATAGCCCGGCTCCTGGCGGCCGGCTTCATAATGGAGGTGTTTTTTCCAAAATGGTTGGCAAACCCGGTCTTGGTGCTGAAGAAAAACAAGCAGTGGTGGATGTGCATTGATTACACAAGCCTTAACAAAGCTTGCCCCAAGGACCCCTTTGCTTTGCCAAGAATCGATCAGGTGATAGACTCCATAGCCGGATGCGAGCTGTTGAGTTTCTTAGATCCATATTCAGGATATCACCAGATCAAGCTAAACCCGGTAGACAGACTGAAGACCGCCTTCATCATGCCGTTCGGAGCCTTCTGCTACCTGACCATGACGTTCGGCTTGAGGAATGCCGGCGCCACCTTTCAGCATTGCATGCAGAAGTGCCTCCTCAAGCAACTCGGCAGAAACGCCCATGTCTACGTGGATGATGTAGTCGTAAAGATGGAGAAGCATGGGACGCTGCTGGAAGACCTCAATGAAACCTTTGAGAACCTGCACCGATTCCAGATCAAGCTCAACCCTGAGAAGTGCATTTTTGGAGTACCAGCCGGCCAACTCCTTGGCTTCCTGGTCTCTGAACGCGGCATAGAGTGCAACCTTGTGAAGATCAAGGCCATCGAGAGGATGGAGGTACCCAGTCGACTGTTAGATGTGCAGAAGTTCACCGGCTGCTTAGCGTCCATCAACCGATTCATCAGTCGGCTGGGCGAGAAAGCTCTCCCTTTGTATCAATTAATGAAGAAGACCACCTTTTTTTAGTGGAACCACAAGGCGGATGAAGCATTTCTCCAGCTGAAGAAGATGTTGACTACTCCCCCTGTGCTGGCGGCTCCGACTCCTAAAGAGCCCATGATCCTATACATCGCCGCCACCAGCCGAGTAGTCAGCACAGTCATCGTAGTCGAACGCAAAGAGGAAGGCAAGGCGCTCCTTGTCCAGAGACCGGTATATTACCTGAGCGAGGTACTGTCGACCTCCAAGCAGAACTACCCCCACTACCAGAAGATGTGCTATGGTGTCCATTTTGCCACCAAGAAGCTGAAGCCTTACTTTCAAGAGCATCCAATTACGGTGGTTTGCATAGCCCCGCTGGCCGAGATCATTGGGAGCCGAGATGCTTCTGGCCGAGTGGCCAAATGGGCCATAGAGTTGGTGTCACGCCCAATATGCGACCCTATCCAAAAGGAACTCGAAGGTCCCACCAAGGATAGACCCGCATATTGGAACGCTTTTTCAAGGTGGATATCATTACATCAACATTACATAATAGATGGGGATACATCCAATACATACAATGTCACATGAATACAACAATACAACATACAAGAACAAGATCCGACTAGGGATGAATCATAAACAGAAACTCAAACAATATCCACCCTGCTAGCCCAGGCTGCCGACCTGGAACCTATCCCCTGATCGAAGAAGAAGAAGAAGAACTCAACGCAAGCAAGCATCGCTCTTGCGTCAAGATCATCGCATAACTTGTACCTGCAACTGTTGTTGTAGTAATCTGTGAGCCACGAGGACTCAGCAATCCCATTACCATGGGTATCAAGACTAGCAAAGCTTAATGGGAAAGGAAGGGGTAAAGTGGTGAGGTTGCAGCAGTGACTAAGCATATATGGTGGCTAACATACGCAAATGAGAGCGAGAAGAGAAACAAAGGAACGATCGTGAAGCTAGCAATGATCAAGAGGTGATCCTGAACACCTACTTACGTCAAACATAACACAGAAACCGTGTTCACTTCCCGTACTCCGCCGAGAAGAGACCATAACGGCTACACACGCGGTTGATGCATTTTAATTCGGATCTGGTGTCAAGTTATCTACAACCGGACATTAACAAATTCCCATCTGCCACATAACCGCAGGCACGGCTCTCGAAAGTTTAAACCCTACAGGGGTGTCCCAACTTAGCCCATGACAAGCTCTCGCGATCAACGAAGGAATAGACCTTCTCCCAGGAAGACCCGATCAGTCTCGGAATCCCGGTTTACAAGACATTTCGACAATGGTAAAACAAGACCAGCAAAGCCGCCGGATGCGCCGACAATCCCGATAGGAGCTGCACATATCTTGTTCTCAGGGCAACACCGGATAAGTCAAGCTACGAGTAAAACCAGACTTCGAGTTTCCCCGAGGTGGCCCCGCAGGTTGCTCGTTTCGGACCAACACTTAGACAAGCACTGGCCCGGGGGGGGGGGGCTAAAATAAAGATGACCCTTGGGTTAATTACTCCCAAGGGAAAAGGTAGGTGGTGGTGAGGCAAATGGTAAAACCAAGGTTGGGCCTTGCTGGACAAGTTTTATTCAAAGCGAACTGTCAGGGGGGTCCCATAAATCACCCGACCGCGTTAGGAACGCAAAATCCGGGAACATAACACCAGTATGACGGAAACTAGGGCGGCAAGAGTGGAACAAAACACCAGGCATAAGGCCGAGCCTTCCACCCTTTACCAAGTATATAGATGCATTAATTAAATAAGAGATATTGTGATATCCCCACAAAACCCTGTCCACCATGGAGAAATCTTCAATTTCACCTGCAACTAGCAACGCTATAAGAGGGGCTGAGCAAAGCGGTAACATAGCCAAGCAATGGTTTGCTAGGAATGGTGTCAAAGGTTAGAGGTTCATGGCAATTTGGGAGGCTTGATGAGCAAAAGATAGGTAACGCAGCATAGCGATAGAACGAAGCAACTAGCATAGCAATGATAGTAGTGAGATCCAGGGTAGCGGTCATCTTGCCTGAAATCCCGCAAGGAAGTAGAACGAGTCCATGAAGAGGATGAAGCCACGAAGATGAACCACACGTAGACGAACGCATCCTCACGATCGCAACGAAACGGGAACTATCGAGAAGAAGCACACAACATGGTAAACACACCACACATGAACAAGGCATGATGCACAACAAGCATGATGCATGACCAAGCTACATGAAGCTACTCATGGCAAGAGATGATGCAAACAAGAACAACACATCAAGGCAAGTTTAAATGAGGCCGGGAACAACATATAACAACTCGGGAAAGTCCTCATATGCATATTTCGAAATTGGTCCAGAACTGAATAAACCTTATGTTCAAGTTGTTAAAAAGCAAGTTAAGATGCACCAAGATGATCTACACGAAATTCTAGTCAAGTTACATATAAAGTTCATTAGATTCGGAGCTACGGCCTAGAAGATATGAGCAAAACAAGTTAAGCATGGCATTGATGCAAAATGCACCCAAACATCAAGCAAACACCTCAAAACAAGGATTCAACATGATAATATGGAACTACATGCAAAAACAAGCAAGTTTCATATAGAGCACACTCAAAACGGAGCAACGGTGCAACACACACACTATACAAGTCATAACAACAATCTGTCCATAACAGCAACTAGGCATCTTGCAAGCATCAAAACAACAAGCTACAGCACCCCAACATAATAACAAAAGGCATGGGCATGAAGTAAAGGTAAAGCACAACAAAACATGAACACTGAGCTATCTCCAGAAACAACTAGAACATGCTCAAAAAGACATGGAAAGATTGCAAATAATAACAGTTTCAGACTTATCAGGAAATAACATCAGGTTGCAATGTTTAGAGCAAGCAAACAACATGTTACAGGAACTTATCATGGCAAACAAAGGCATGGCATTAATCTACTAATTGCATAGATCAAAAGTCCCTTACTAACCATAACCCAAAAAGGAATATAAAATATGATGGCACCCATGTAAACATGGCAAGTTATATTACAGATTCAAACATGGCAGGAACAACAATAAGTAGGAATGTTCGTGAGCTTGAATCACTCACCACAGAGCAATACATGGCATGGAAAGGCAACCAACAGTAAGAAGACATGTTTATGAAGCTAAGCATGGCAAGAGCACAGTCATAGGATGCATGGATCACTAGGAAAACACATGGTAACAACTGAACTTCATGTTAACAGGTTGACAGCAACATCATTTAGTAAACTTTAGAGCAAGATAATAACATGTTCCAGCAGGATATAATTGCAACCAAGGGCATGAATGGATAGAGCAAGACATTTAGATCAAAACATGTTTATAGAGCATCTCCAGATTATGCATAGAATGATTAGTAGAAGCATGTTAACATAGCAACAAAATATAACAGAATCTATCAGGAAAACAGCAACAGCAACTACCCTACTTAACAAGCTTGATGCACTCAGCACACAACTCACAAAAATACATGGTTAACACCCCTGGAAAGATGGCATGGCATAGATCAACATACATGTAGACATCAACCTCATAGGATGCACACATCAATCATGGCAAAAATGATAAATGAGCAAGTTATAACAGTTTCAGCAGATTAACATCAACATGCACTCTTCCAACAGCATTTCGGGCATCAAGATGAGCTCAAATGAAAATGATGCAATGGAATGAAATGAAGTACTCGTTGAGACGAACAATTTTACATATTATACGCACGAAACGGAGCTACGGATGCAGAGATACATCAGGTCAAACATGGCATGATTATGTCAGGGATTCGGGACTTAGCAGTTTTTTTGAAAAAAAATGAACGAGCGTTGAATAGTTATCCGATGCGCAGGCGGGATAGCGGGGCTCACCACTAGGCTTCGGCCCAGGTCGCGAGAAGGGGCCGACTGGGCTGGGCCTCAGGAGGCCGAAGCGGGGTGCTCGTCCTCCTCCCGATCTCGACCAGATCGGGGAGACAGGGACGATGGCGGGGGCCGAAGGCGATCGCCGGCGAGGAGCAGGGCGAGGCCGGGACGACTACGGGGCCGGGAATGGGCAGATCGGCGGCGGGGGACCCCGGATCTGGTGTCGGGGTGGCCGGCGGCGCTCGGGGAGGCTACTCCGGCGAGAAGTTCCAAGGGCGGCGGGGTCCTGCAGGAGAGAGAGAGTGAGGCGGGGCGAGGAGAGAGGGAGAGAGGTGGCCAGGGGCGGCGCGACCTGGCCTGGAACCGCGGCGGCGGTGGTCGACGAGGCGGCGGGGCGATGCGGTCGGCGGCGAGGCGAACGGGAGGAGAACCTCTCCTCCCTGGATCGACGAGGCACAGGGGCACGGGCTCGGGGACGGGCCCCGATGGGCTTGGCGGGCCCTCCCCGGGCCTGGACGGGCTGCAGCGAGGGGAACGCCAGGGGGGCGCTGGGAGGCCGCGTGGCGATCCCTGGTTGGCGGGGAGCGATGGCCGGGCGGCGGCTGACCGCTCAGGACGTGCCACGTGGCGGAGAGGTGGGCTGGAGGGCGCCGGATTTGGAGGGGGAAGGCGGCGGCGCGGCCCCCAAGGTGGGAGGAGGTGGTGGCTGCGGGTAGGGGGCGCGGAAAAAGAGGAGGAGGGGGGTAGGACAACCAGATTTGGAAGGAGGGGGGTTTAAATAGGAAAGGGGGCTAGGGTTTAGTCTCTAGGGGTTTAGGAGGGGTTTCCGGTCCCTCGGATCGCAATCGTGCGCTCCGGACAGAGAGGGGGACTAGGTGGCTGCAGGTGGGCTGTGAAGAATGCCTCGAGCTGAGAAGAGAGAGAAACAGAGCGAACCGGTGGCAGCTTTCGGATACCGAAAATGTCTGACGCTAGGCCGGCTATATCGCGGTTATAAATATAACGGTTGGGCTATCAAATGGACTCCAAATGCGACAAAACTTGATAGTCGGCCTGTCTACACTATAATAAGACCGCTCGACAAGTCTCATGCCATTCCGAGAACATTTTTATGACACTTATAAAATAATATTTCGGAGGTGCCGCGGGCGCGTGCGAACGTGTCCGGACTCGGAACGGACAACGGAGAGAACCGGCGGAACCCGAACGGATGCAAGTTTTGAAAAACATGCAGATGAAATGAAGATGATGACATGGAAAAATGCAACACGCAAGCAAATGACATGGCAAGGACGACGAATAACTGGCGAACACCTGGCGCATCGAATCCGGGGCGTTACAGTTGGCTCCCTACATCATCCACTACCAGCCCTGCACCGCCATCAAGTCGCAAGCACTGGCTGACTTCCTCGTCGACTGGGCCGAGACCCAGTACCTACCGCCAGCGCCAGACTCCACCCATTGGCGGATGCATTTCGACGGCTCCAAGATGCGCACTGGCTTGGGAGCCGGCGTCGTCCTCACCTCCCCTAAAGGCGACAAGCTCAAGTATGCGCTGCAGATCCACTTCGCCGCCTCCAACAACGTCGCTGAATACGAGGCGCTCATTCACGGGCTCCGGCTTGCCAAAGAACTCGGCATTCGCCGGATCCGGTGCTATGGCGACTCGGATTTGGTGGTCTAGCTGTCATCTGGCGACTGGGACACCAAAGATGCAAACATGGCGAGCTACCGCTTTCTGGTGCAGCAACTCAGCGGATACTTCGAGGGGTGCGAGTTCCTTCATGTGGCAAGAAATGACAACGACCAAGCAGACGCCTTGGCACGAGTCGGCTCCACCTGCCAAGAAATACCATCCGGCATCGCTCTTCAGCGCCTCCTTAAGCCGTCTATCAAGCCTTCACCAGAATCAGACTCCATCTTTGTGCCGACTCCCCCCAAAGAAGTCGGATCCGACTCAAGAGCCCCAGCAGACGGCCCCAAGAAAATCACGGACGAAGCTGGCCCGGGGACTTCGGGACCCGGCCCGGGAACTGCGCCAGTCGGCCCGGGGACTACGCAGTCGGCCCGGGGACTGCGCCAGTCGGCCCGGGGACTTCGTCAATCCAGCCAATGGCCGTGGACTCCAGTCAACCGCCTCCCGGCCCAGCCACCCTTGTCCAAGTCGCGGTGGTGGCAATTGAAGAAATAGCAGCACCCTCATGGGCACAGCCCATCCTCAAGTTTCTAGTAAACAAAGAGCTGCCAACTGATGAAATCTTGGCTCGGCAAGTGCAACGCCGAGAGGCAGCCTACACCATAATCAACAGAGAGATGGTCAGGCGCAGCGTCACTGGTCTCTACCAGTGCTGCGTGGAGCCAGAGCAAGGCCAAGCAATTCTTAGAGACATCCACCAAGGCGAGTGCGGCCACCATGCAGCTTCAAGAGCACTCGTCGCCAAAGCCTTTCGGCACGGTTTCTTCTGGTCGACTGCCCTGGAAGAGGCCAAGGAATTAGTCCAAAAATGCAAGGGGTGCCAGAAGTTTCACTCTAAGCCGCTTCAGCCGGCTTCTGCGCTGAAGACAATCCCCATCGCCTGGCCCTTTGCAGTTTGGGGCCTGGACATGGTGGGACCATTCAAGACGGCCCGAGGCGGCCTAACCCATCTGCTTGTCGCGGTGGATAAGTTCACCAAGTGGATAGAACTAAAGCCCATCAAGAAGTTGAACAGTCCGACTGCAGTGACTTTCATCGCCGACATCATGGTGCGGTACGGCATACCGCATAGCATCATCACTGACAATGGCACAAATTTTGCCAAAGGCGCCTTGGCCCGTTTCTGCACGACGCGGGGCATCCGACTAGACTTAGCGTCCGTTGCCCATCCGCAGTCAAATGGCCAGGGTGGAGCGAGCAAACGGCCTCATCCTGTCCGGCATCAAGCCTCGATTGGTCGAACCACTCGAGCGTTCGGCCGGCTATTGGCTTGAGGAGCTACCAGCCGTCCTCTGGAGTCTGCGCACGACTCCAAACAAGTCAACCGGCTTCACGCCTTTCTTCCTCGTCTACGGTGCC
The DNA here is from genome assembly GCA_963921465.1 of Triticum timopheevii. NCBI lineage: Eukaryota > Viridiplantae > Streptophyta > Magnoliopsida > Poales > Poaceae > Triticum > Triticum timopheevii. The sequence goes on from OY997274.1 coordinate 80,283,418, forward strand.
GAAGCCGTCACCCCGACGGACATAGAATTCGACTCCCCGCGAGTCACCATGTACACCCAAGAGGAGGCAGAAGAAGCATGTCAAGACGGCGTCGATCTGCTGGAAGAGGGCCGGCTGTTGGCGCTCAGCCGGTCCAGAATCTACCAGCAGAGTCTGCGCCGATACTACAACCGGAAGGTCAGGCCGAGATCTTTCCAAGAGGGCGACCTTGTGCTCCGGCTGATTCAGCGAACAGCCGGCCAGCACAAGTTGTCGGCGCCTTGGGAAGGCCCCTTCATCGTCAGCAAAGTGCTGGGCAACGACTCCTATTACCTAATCGACACCCAGAAGCCCCGAGCACGCAAGAGGGATGACTCCGGCAAAGAGTCGGAATGACCATGGAACGCAAATCTTCTCTGAAGATTTTACAGCTGAAGAGTCGGAACGACCATGGGCGGCGGATCGGAGTTCAGCGGGACGACAAGCAACGCCGATTGGTGGCGCGCGGTCTCCTCAGCCCGCTGTCTTGCTGCGGCGGCGGCTTCGGCTTCCTCCAGCTTCTTCTGGGCGGAAGCCGCCGTTTTCTCGGCCTCCGCCTTTTTCAGATGGTCGGCCTCCTCCTCGTCGTGCTTCTCCCACTCATTGCGCTCCGTCGCCTCCCAGAGGTTGGCGGCGGGGTCAATTTGCCGAGTATTGGCGGACGTCTCGGCCGACCCCATGACAGAGGGGACGGCAACCCTCTCAAGAGAAAGAGGGGCCCTGAAGCAAAGAAGGAATGAAAAAGACTCGGAAAAGATTCATCGAAGAAAACAAGAAAAAGGCAGTGAACACTTACGCAGAGACTAGCAGCGGTTTCTTCACTTCCTTGCGGAAGCGGTTGGCCTTCGCGACCACCTCCTCCAGCTTGGTCGCGGCGGCCGCCCCCTTGAACTTCTTCGGCCGGCCGCTGAGCGAACTCGGCGCGGCCCGGCATTTCTTTGCGCCGGCTTGACCGGCCAAGCCGGCGAAGGAACCCGCGCCTGGATGGCCGGCTTTTGACGTCGTCTTCGGGCCAATCGGTGAAGGTGGCTGAGGGCCTGAAGCCGCCTTCTGCTCCTCCTCCTCCGCCTTCGGCGTCGGCCTCCATTGCCGCCGCCCCTAAGTCGGGGTCGTCGACATCGCTCTCTGCTCGATCTTGAGCGAACTCGCGGGGCGGTCCCGAGGCGCCAGCTGCCGGCTAGATAAGGGGGTTCTGACTCAAAGAAATCCAAGAGGATCAGAAGTTGGATTCGGCCACAAAGAAAAGCGAAAGAACAAAAATACAACTTACCACTGGCGGGGGGTTGGTGCGCGAGTACGGCTCTTTGCCGAACTCCCAGTCCGCCGCAAGCTTGGAGTTCGCTATGTGGTTCACCATGTTCGCCACCTCCGCGTGGGGCATCTCCTTGGTGCACATCCGGCTCGGGTCCCGGTGATCGCTCATCTGACAGATCAGATGAGGTCGGCCTTGGAGTGGGAGGACTCGGCGCGCCACGAAGGCGGCCAGCAAGTCGGCCCCAACCAAGCCTTTCGACTGTGTCAGCACTCGAAGTCGCGCGACGGTGGCGGCGCCTGCGGGAGTCAGCATCTTGGCCCAATGGGACCAGCTGGGAAGCCTCCCAGCCGGCGCGCCGGCTTCTTAGTGCGGCAGGTTGACCCAATCGCCTTCTGGGGCGACGTTCTTCACGTAGAAGTACGACCACTGCCACATCTTCACCGACTTGATTAGCGTGATGGAGGGAAATGGATAGTCAGCGGTCGACCTTCGCATTGCGATGAAGGCGCCGCACTGAGCCGGTATGCCGGCGACGTGTGTGCCGAGTTTCGATTGGAAGAACTCTCCCCACAGCTTGATGGTGGGAAGATCGCCGAGAAAACCCTCGCACAGGGTGGCGAAGGCGGCCAGCAGCACCACCGTGTTCGGAGTGAGGTGGTGCGGCTGGAGCCTGTTGAACTCCAGGAAGGAGCGGAAGAAGCCGCTCGACGGCAGGCCCAGGCCGCGCATGAGGTGCGAGCGGAATATGACACACTCGCCCTCCTCCGGCGCCGGCCTTATTTCCCCCGCCGGCGGGGCGCGGGCTCGCACCAAGTTCGCGCCGGGGAGCCGGCGCGTCTTGCGGAGGTGCTCGGTGGTGTCGTCGTCCACTACGGAGCCGTCCCACACGCCGGAGCGCATGGCAGGAGCCGTAGCGGCGGAGGAGGAACTCATCACGGCGAGCGCTGCGCGGCTAGGAGCAACGACGGAAGGAAGAAGAAGAGGCAAGAGGAGACGGGGGAGCAGGGAAGAATGGGCGCACGTGTTTCGTCGTCCCGCTCCCCCCTCCTACTTATAGGCCTACGGGCTGAGAAGCCGATGGGGCGGGCGTGGGATTAACTGTGCACGCGACCCCACGCCCCCCACGATTTACCCCATGTAGTTACTGCGCGCAGTAACAACGTGGGAAACCCAGCCGTCCGCCCGGCCGCAATGGATCCGTTCGCGGGCCGAGGCGCGGTAGTGGCGGGCCCCGCCCGACGACCTGTCCCATCGCGCGCGTGGGTGAGCAGACTGCCCCTGCCGCGTGGCGCCCCATGATGGGCCCGCGGTGGGCGACCGCAGGGAAGCGTATCGGACACGCCGCCTGGTTCCCGCCGCGACGTTCGAAACTCCTCAAGAGGCAAGACGGCCCTAAGTGAATCGGACTCCAGCTAGTCAGTTCGAAGCAAGACGGCCCTCTGTGAATCCGACTCCAACCAGTCGGCCTGAAGGAAGACGGCCAGCAAGGCCTGCATCCCCCCACTGGAAGAATGAAACTGTTGAGGCCCCATGACGTATCGCTCTCGGAGCCTCACCAGCTTAGGGGACTATTGTCGGAGTAATGGGCCACGGGTAGGCCAACCCGAGTCCCAGAACCATTCAAGACAACAAGGCGACTCCTGATAAGTCGAGTCCAAGAGGCGACTCCAGATAAGCCGAGTCCAAGAGGCGACTCCAGATAAAGCCGAGTCCCATAGGCGACTCCAGATAAAGCCGAGTCCCAGAGGAGACTATAGATAAAGCCGAGTCCCAGAGGCGACTCCGAGGAGGCCGACTATGGAAGTCGGCCAGCAACTCCAACCACCCTGTTGTTTAACGGCAGGTATGGCCACAGTGCGCCGTACCCACAGAGATCTCCGCCCGGCGCGGCACTGTTGCCATGCCAGCCCTGACATCAGCCCTCGGGGCAGGGCCCTGTACCCACGACGGCCTGTCTGTACGGCCTAGAGATGGCGAGGCCTACCAGTCAGCGAGAGTACTGAAGACGGCGGGAGTGCCGAGAGTCGGACCCATTGGGAGTCGGCCCCCAGGAGTCGGCCGGCCCCTCCCAGGGGCCCCGCATGCCATTAACCAGACACGACGGGGGAATGGCAACAGTGATCGCCCGCCAGGCGGCGGTACTGTTGCCATGACCCCATGACCAAGCCCGCTTCATTAGTAGCACGGCTACAGTAATCTGCAGCGGACAAGACCCGTCCGCGACGGACGCGGGCTGACGCCCTCGTACCAGGCCAGTCGGCGGGACCCAGGAGTCGGCGGAGAAGACGGCGGCCTGAGAGACAGACGGCTGGGGCCCGCACCCAGCCGGTTTTACCATTGTACCCCTGGGGGATAGGCCTATATAAACCCCCCAGGGCACCCATGCAAAGGGTTCGGAATCATCTAGCACTAGACAGACCACACAGGGAGGAGAGAGCTAGCCTTGCCTTCTCCTACCTCCAAAAACAGCTCTAGGAGCGACCTTGTATTCACTTTGCCTTAGTAATCATGCGGAGACCCCGCAGAGTAGCAGTAGGGGTGTTATCTCCTCGGAGAGCCCTGAAGCTGGGTAAGATCCGCCGGCGTGCATGTCTTTGCCTCATCCCGTTTCCAGGCACCGGCGATGTTCTACTCGCCCCCACCATGATAAGCCATCCTTTGGCATATGTCGCATCCAACCCCCGACAATACCCATCCACCCTCTCTTCATTCGGGAGCAGAACATGCCTACACTTCTAGCATTCATTTTCTGAGAAAAAACCACCTACTCATGTGTTGAGGTCAAGATATTCCATTCCAACCGCATAAATCTTGATATCTAGCCTTCCCCAAGTTGCTTTCCACTCAAATCATCTTTCCACCAAATCCAATCCTATGAGAGAGAGTTGAGTGTTTGGGAGACTATCATTTGAAGCACAAGAGCAAGGAGTTCATCATCAACACACCATCTATTACCTTTTGGAGAGTGGTGTCTCCTAGATTTGTTAGGTGTTATTAGGGAGCCTCCGTCAAGATTGTGGAGTTGAACCAAGGAGCTTGTATGGGCAAGGAGATCCCTACGTTGTGAAGATCTACCCTAGTGAGGCAAGTACTTCGTGGGTGATGGCAATGGTGGGATAGACAAGGTTGCTTCTTCATGGACCCTTCGTGGGTGGAGCCCTCCATGGACTCGCGCAACCGGTACCCTTCGTGGGTTTAAGTCTCCATCAACGTGGATGTATGATAGCACCACCTATCGGAACCACGCCAGAAATCTCAGTGGCAACATTGTGTTTGCTCCCTCCAAACTCATCCCCTATACGTTCATATGCAATGATTTACATTCCGCTGCTATACTCTTAGAATTGCATATGTAGGTTGATTGCTTGACTTGTGTAAAGTTCCTAAAATCTGCAAAGACTTAAAATTGGGAAAAGGCCAGATTTTTATTTGATCAAGTAGTCTAATCACCCCTCTCTAGACATACTTTCGATCCTACACGCCTGAAGATAGGCAAACGAACGCGAGAGAGTTGTAAATATTGATAGATCGAATGCCAAATAAAATAAATTGTAGCAAGGTATTTTTGTATTTTTTGGTTTAATAGATCTGAAAATAAAAGGAAAATAAAATAGATCGCAAAGGCAAATAATATGAGAAAGAGACCCGGGGGCCGTATGTTTCACTAGTGGCTTCTCTCGAGAAAAATAGCAAACGGCGGGTAAACAAATTACTATTGGGCAATTGATAGAACTTCAAATAATCATGGCAATGATCATTGTATAGGCATCACGTCCAAGATTAGTAGACCGACTCCTGCCTGCATCTACTACTAATACTCCACACATCGACCGCTATCCAGCATGCATCTAGTGTATTAAGTTCATGGAGAAATGGAATAATGCAATAAGAACAATGACATGATGTAGACAAGATCTATTTATGTAGAAATAGACCCCATCGTTTTATCATTAGTAGCAATGATACATCCGTGTTGGATCCCCTTCTGTCACTGGGATCAAGCACCGTAAGATCGAACCCACTACAAAGCACCTCTTCCCATTGCAAGATAAATAGATCAAGTTGGCCAAACAAAACCTAAATATCGAAGAAGAAATATGAGTCTATAATCAATCATGCATATAAGAGATCAAAGAAGACTCAAATAAATTTCATGGATAAAAACATAGATCTGATCATAAACTCAAAGTTCATCGGATCCCAACAAACACACCGCAAAAAAGGGTTACATCATATGGATCTCCAAGAGACCATTGTATTGAGAATCAAACAAGAGAGAGGAAGCCATCTAGCTACTAACGATGGACCTTTAGGTCTACAAAGAACTACACACGCATGATCGGAGAGGCACCAATGGACATGATGCACCCCTCCGAGATGGTGTCTAGATTGGATCTTGTGGTTCTGGACTCTGCGGTGGCTGAAATTGATTTGCATCGACTCCCATAGGGTTTCTGGAATATTGGGGTATTTATAAAGAAAAGAGTCGGCTGGAATATTGGGATGTCTTATGTTCCAAAAAAAATCCACAAAAAGTTTCGCTGCGTTTGGACTCTGTTTGGTATTGATTTCCTGCGATATAAAAACATGCAGAAAACAACAACTGGCACTTGGCACTATATCAATAGGTTAGTACCAAAAATGATATAAAATGACTATAAAATGATTCTAAAACATCCAAGAATGATAATATAACAGCATGGAATAATCAAAAATTATAGATACATTGGAGACGTATCACTTGTCCAAGATGTATCCAAGATGTTTGATTGGCAGGATGGTAGGCAGACCACATGGATTGCCAGAAGGCAGTTGAGGAGAAAGAATTTGAGAAGAGGAAGAAAGAGGTAGAAGAGAGTGCTAGGTTGGAGGTTCAGATGGAGATGCTCAAACTTGCCAAGGAACTGAGGTGCACTTTACAGAGTCAAGCTGACATTATCAAGAACACTAGGAAGGCAATGAAGGAGGTCGAATAGGAGAGAGATTTGCTTAAGAAAGAGAAGGCCAAGCTTGAGCATGTGGTGAATGAGCTGCTGAATGATGGGCATGCAAACAAGGAGAAACATCAGAAAATCAAGGCCATCCTTGATTCTTGAAGTGTGTTGTGCAGATGGTGAAGTACATCCAAGGCCTTTATAAGTATGTAGCCTAAAAATTTGATGTGAAGATATGGGGCGTACATTTTGGGGAATGTGAAGTTAATCTAGTCTATGTCTATGCCAATGTTAAGAACTGTAGTGTATGCTTCTAGAACCTTTAATGCTAAGTTTGGAAGTATGTTGTAATGGCTGTTCTGCATGTATTTGAACTTCTTATGCTATGTTATGGAGTCAGTGATAAGCACTGCTGGACTATGCTATGTGTTTTATTATCTTTATAAGATAGTTGAAGTGTGTTTATTAGTGCTTTGTACCTGGGCTTTCTGACCCTTTTATGTTTACAAACCTAGGCCTACTAACTCTCCACTGCTCATAAATAGCCTCCTCCACCCATCCTTCTCCCTGTCCATAACCTAGCCGACACACCCCACCTCTAGAAACCCTAGATAGATTCAGAGCTTGGGGAGGTGACAGATGAGGAAGAGGAGGCAGTGGAGGTGAGGAGGCAAAGGGCACGCCCTGCGGTGCCCAGGCCATCAGCTTGGGAGCTGGAGTTGATCGAAACGAGGCTGGTAGACAAGATCTTGGAGAAGTGCGGCCCTGATGAGTTCACAGTTCTTGTCCGTGGCGGCAGGTGCAAGAGCTTAGGGAAGATCATCAGGTGGGCTAGGGCACATGCAGTACTAGCTCATCACCCTTCTACCAGAGCAAAGTGGCGCCTTTTCTTCGATCATTATGGTTGAGAGTTGTTGCTAGTAGTTATTTTAAGTATAAATGGGAGTTTGAGCTTTGTATCCCTTCTATTTCTGTACAACTCTTTGTATGAAAGAATGTTTGAATGGTGGAATCTATGAATGTTTGAATAAATCTATCAATCTTTGCATCAGTGTTGTCCGAATCTATCAATCTTTGCATCAGTGTTGTCCGAAACTATCAATCTTTGCATCAGTTGCAAAGCCCTCTAGCACCAATGTGAAGCAGAACATAAAACAATAAGAAGTCACAAACCCATATGTTTCAGAATGCAAATACATAGGTTTCCTAATGCAAATACATAGGTTTCATAATGCAAACACATAGGTTTCATAATGCAAGCACTCAGGTTTCAGAATGCAAACACTCAGGTTTCAGAATGCAAATAGTGCAAACAAGACATCTTTTCCAAATGTTGGAATCTTCAGTAGTTACCACTAGCAGTGAAATATGCCTTCCACTTTCCAGTTGGCTTCCTAACCCTCTTGGACCCAATCTCCATCTCAGAGTGAGCAGCTTGCCTGGGAACATTGAAAATTGTGTACCCCCCCCCCCCTCCTCTGCTAGTTGTTGATGCTCTAGTGTTGTTTGTTGGAGAGGCAATGGATGACCTTGTCTTCTTGGTTGCTGCTGCAGGAGCCTTGGTCTTCTTGGCAGGTGCTGATGTGGCAGGTGCTAGAGTAGCAGAAGCAGCAACCTTGTTCTTCTTTGATGGTCCTCGAGTAGCAGAAGTAGCAGCCTTGTTCCTCTTTCATGGTCTTGGAGTAGCTGTGGCTATTGTTGTCCTCTTCCTAGCTATGGCTGGTGCTGATAGTGGTGGTGGGGTGCAACACCTTCGTCAGTAGCTCTGGTAGATGAAGAGTAGTCTGACCTATTCTCGTGCACATTTCACAAAGCAAATTAGAATCAAACTACCTAACCTATGAAATAGAAGTTTCTTGTTCAATAAGCATACCTGGTGTTTATTCTTCCTCATCTGCAGTTTGGGTTTCAGTGGATCACCACATGTGTTATATCTATGACCTTCCTTATTGCAATTGCTACAGGTCACTGTCCCAATTCTTGATGTATCCTTCTTGGCAGGCACCTCAAATCATCCTTTCTTCCTAGCTGTCAGCTTTTTACCCTTCTTTTCTTTGAATACTAGAGGAGATATGTCATTCCCCATGGTGTGTGGCCAAACAATCAGGGCCAGGAACAGGGTATATAATATACTTGTAGGTTTCACAGTAGAGGGGCTTCTTGAAGAACTGATGGACAAAATCTTCAGGGTGTAGCTTCACCTTCTACATTACTACTACACCATGACTACATGGAACAGCTGTCATATCCCACCTCCTGCGGTCACAAGTGTAGTTGTTTAGGTTTACACTGTAGGTCTTTCCTGAACTACTTGTAACTTGCCAAATGCCTGGTCCAGCCATGTATGCATCACAGTATTTTGCCCACTTCTTGGCCTCCTCCACTATCTCAGAGTATGTGGGTGTGATATCCCACCTACATGTCTTTGTCTTCTCCCTAATCTTCTAAACTTGATCATGAGTTTTGTCCTTATTCCTTCAAGCATTGTCCAGATGGGCTTGTTCCTAACATCCAGAATCATCCTGTTGAAAACTTCACTAAGATTTTTTACAACAAGGTCTGTCTGGCATATAGTATCCATTCTATGCCTAGCCCAAGTATGGACTGGTATGTTTGACAACCACTTCCATGCCTCCTCATCCTCTTTCTTCAAGGCTTCCATGCCCAGATCATGCCCATGCTTAGTGAAAGAATATGCATCTTGGTCTAGATGTTTTTTCAATGCATCCCCTCTAAACCCAGCTGATTGGAAGTTGGCATATATGTGTCTTAAACAAAATCTTTGGGGGGGATCAGGAAATACTTCATCTATTGCATTGAGTAGACCCTGTTCATTGATTTTGTATTAATAACTAGTGAAGTAAGTAGAGAAGGCATTACATAGTGCAAGGAAAATCATTACATAGTGCAAGTAAAAGAAGTGAAATCATGAAGTAGTTGTACCTTTTGCTTGTTTGACATAATTGTAGGGTCCAAACTTGTTGCCACTACAAATTACTATCCTTAACTGTGTAAGAAACCAAGTCCAACTATCCGTCTCCTCCTTGTCAACAGCACCAGATGCAATAGGGAAGATGTCGTTGTTGCCATCCTTCCCTGTTGCTGCCAAGATTTGCTGACCAGTGCTTAGTTTGATGAAGCATCCATCAAGACCTGCATTTTAAGCCATTAGTAAGCAGCAACTGTTATGCAATTACTATTTTTTGACACCTTATGCAATCACTATTTAAGAAGTATACAGACAAGATTTACCTATGAAAGACCTGCAACCATTTAGGAACCCCTCCTTACAAGCAAACAGAGAGTAAAACATGTAATGAAACCTTGGGGTAGGTGCTGGGTGGAGTTCAAATTCCTTTGTTGTCACAACACACCTACTACCAAGGTTTGTGTCCAAAACACACTGCAGATAGTCTCTTAATCTTTAGTATTGTGTCTTGTGATCCCCTTGCACAACATCAGCTGCTTTCCTCCTTGCCCTGTAGGCCAAACTTTTTGGAACATTTACTCCAAATTTCTTTTTTGTATAACTCAGTATAGTCTCAACACCTGCACCGGGATTGGATCTTACAGTATCCTCAACAACATTTGCAACCCACTTCATGATAATCTTTGTGTTCTCTCCACTTGCTCCACAAGTGTGATCAAGATTCATCTTCTTGATACTAAAGGTTGACTCATGGGAAATCTTAGAAGCAGTAATATAAAACTCACAACCATGCTTTCTATCTGAGCACCAGGCTATGATCCTACTTGGATCATTCCTATTGTACTCAAAGTTCCTAAGTGTCCTAACATGGTAGTTTCTCAATGCTTCTCTGAACTCTACCACATTCAGAAAGCACAAATGAATCCTAAATTGTTGATGTGCATCAGACCTAGAGGAATCATACCATATTCTCTCCACCTTCTTCTTCAATTTTCTCTTCCTGCCACAAGGCAACCTACGTGCATCATCTTCTTCACGAAATCTTCAAACTTTATGTGATCTGGCTCACTGTGTGATCTGCTTGTTGGGCCTTGTTTTCTCACAGGTATCAATTTCTGTGCCACACTTTTTACATGATCTGAAGCTTCTTCTTCATCAACTTCTTCAGAACAATTTTGCTCCTCCCAAAACTCTGAGGGTTTAGAAGCAGCCCCAAAATACTGCTCAGCCATCTCTTCCTCTTCCCTGTATTGCTGACTTGTTCCTGCACCACCTTCATCTTCTCCCCGAGCCCAAGACTTGCATGAAATTTTTTCCCTCTGTAATCACCCCTATAAAACTCAAAATTTGAAGAGGATTTGTCCAACTCATCTTCATCTTGATCTTCTGCTTCAATATTTTCAATTTCCACTGCCTCTTTTCCCTTGTTGAAATTACAGCTCTCATGTGTGTTAAGATATGGTTCAACAGGCACAACTGGATGCTGTGAAGTATTTGAGGTAGGGAAAAGGACACCTTCTTGGGAAACACTTTAAACAATGGGATCACCAACTTGACTCATTGGAATTTGCTCTTCAAGAAAGGTGTGGTCCATGTTTGCATCTGCTGGATTTGGGTCACTAGCCTCTCTCACTTTTATGTTCAATACTTTCTTCTCAGCAAACAAATCTAGCATATCCTCCACCTTCTCATCACTGTCCAAAACCTCAATCCCCTCCAAACCCTTACCCTCATCCTTAACATATGACAGATAGGCATCCAACCCATAGCCCTCAAGTTCAACCAGTGCTAACAGTAATAGGTAATTCATTTCTGATAAGGAAAACTTCCTTTCCATGTTATCTCTACCCTGGAAATGCAGCCTCAATTCCCATACTTCATCATCCAATCTATGCAAAAAAAGAAAGAAACATTCAGATTTCTTCAGATTTTGAAGTTCAAAAGTATGCAACAGGTTCACTTGCACAACATATCATCCAAACCTAAACCCTAATTCATATATTTCTTACAATGTATACATAAGAATATACAAAAGAAACTAATCCATTGACAATCTAAGAAACAAATCCTAACCCTAGTTCAGAAATGTACTAAGAAAGATAATTAAAACAATTCATAACTTACTCCACGCCACCAAGTGAGGAGCCCCAGTGGTGCCCGCCTTCTGGATCCACGTGGGTGCATCTGGCCACTGCCCTGGCAGCGCAAAACACCGGCGAGATCTGGACCTCCTGCGTCAGTGGCTGAGGCAAGCACTGGGTCGGGAAACTTGCGCTGCCTAGCCACTTGTTTACCTCGGAGTGAGCACCGCCCTCGCCGTCGGTTGTCGCCCCAAGGCCCAAAGGCTCGCCATCATCCTTCTTCTTCGTTGCTGCCATCGTCGGGAGAGACAGAGAGCACGGGGGAAAGGAGGAGCGAGAGAGAACTGCTCCCGACAGAGAGATAAAGGGCAGCAAGCGAGCGGGTGCGGTCCGACCGCATCGGTCAGAGTAACGGTCGTTAACGGCCTTGCCGTTAACCGCGGCACTGACGTGGCCTGACAGGCAGGCCCGGACCGTCAGAAAACGGTTTAAAACGCTAGCAACTGGCAATTTGGGTTTTTTGAGACAACCGACGAGAAAAAAAGTAGCTAGAAAAGTGGTAGCTATCAGTCACAAACAAAAAAGTGGTGGTTTTTTGGAACCCTAACATGAAAAGTGGTAGTTTTATGCTATTCACTCGGGATTCCCGGATCTCGTCGAGGTCGCAAGCTATGGTATCCGGAGGTCGACCAGCAATAATATAAGATCGTTTTGCAAGCTAAGACAGTTTGCAAAACGATCTTATATTATGGGGCGAGGAGAGTACATATGGCACTGCTTTGAAGTAAGTGAAGCAATACCCGTCCACTAGTATAAACTTGTATCCTTGTGTGATATAGTAAGGCCCCTTCTCGCTCTTGTTAGGTTCGGCCTCTTGGTTGGAGTTGTGTGGCGACGATGGCATCTCTCAGTAGGAATGATGTCTCCCACATTCTATCCCCACCCCGACGGTGCTCTAGTGTCGTCGTAGGGTGTGGGGAGGTGTGTCTTTGTTGGACCTTGCGGGATCCCGTCATTCTTCAGTGGATCTATTTGGATCTAGTCTTTGTTCGCCTTCGCTTGGGCATTTAGAGACTTGATCCTTCCTATCTATGACTTTCTTCATCGGCGATGGTTGCTGCTCTGGTGCACTGGTCCTATCAGGTCTTAGCACAATGACTTCCCGACTGTCTACTACAACAAGGTTGCCCGGCTCCGGTGAGAGAGGGGCGATGACGGTGGCGCGCCTTTGGCTTGCTCTAGTGTCACTAGTCGTCACTAGGTGGTCCACGGGCCTGGTTGTCATTTTATTATCTCCGGCGTTCTTTGTACTGCCAGGATTGAAAATAAATAGATTAAAAATTTCTCATACAAAAAAAAATACGGCCCAATGATTAGGGAGTGTTGAACGATCCACTTTGTTTCAAAATATTTAAAGTTTTAGATTGTTTGATCAAGTCCATAGAAAAATACATGGTCATTCATAACACCCACCATGAAAACTAACGCCCACACGTGTGGCATCTTGCACATCAGCCACACGTCTCCATCACCACTCATTTTGCCACATATGAACGGATGATATCAGCAGTCATCTTTTTGGTTTTCGACTTAAAATGTTTTATCTCCTAATTAGAAAATCGAATTAAAAATCCGTTTTCACCATTAAATTCGTCTCGACGAGATCTTCAAAACTAGACCCCATGTTGATATGTTTCGACATTTTTTTGCCCAAAAGTTGCCATAATGTTTACGCTGAAGTTGCCATAATGTTTAAACTAAAGTTGCCATGTGGCAATTTTAGTTTGTAGAGCATGACAACTTCAGTTTTTTGATGATGGCAAATTCCAGTACTTTGACCATGAAAATTATTTTTTGTATGACCCATGACAATTTTAAGTGCATTTATCATGGCAATTTAAGTTTATGGTTCATGGCAAGTCTAGTTTCTTAATTCCCCATTTTATAATCTGTCAAAATTTACTTTTAAATGTAGAAGAAAATAGCTGAAATATATCATGGCAACTTCAGTGTAAACATCATGGCAATTCATGTGCAATAGACATAACAAATTTTAACCCCCAAAAAAAATGTTCGAAATATATTGATATGAGATCTAGTTTCGAAGATCTCGTCGCGAGAGATTTAATGGTGAAAACGGATCTTCAGTCGGATTTTTCATTTAAGAGATAAAATATTTTAAAAACTGAAAATCCAAACAGATTCGCACATGCATGCATGCGGTGACGTGGCGCAGTCTGTGTGTTATAGGGCGTGTAAGCAGGTTTGGCTCACACCACACGTGTGGGCGTTAGCGTTGTCCATATTATATATATACTAGCAAAAGAGCCCGTGCGTTGCAACGGGAGAAAAAACACAATACACACTCTTAATCGAACAACCATCACTGAAGACCATAATATGTCCATCTCTCTATTTTAGCGACGCGTCATATTTGTGTTGCCGCTTATCCTTCTTCTCACCCTCGCCGGCGATGGCATTAGTGATCACACAAACCAAAATATGTTTGAATGTGGTTAATCCTAAGACATCTCTCTCTCTCCTCCCTCCCCGCCCCCCCCCCCCCCTCCTCTCTCTCGCTTTCTCTCACACTCGCGATGAGAAATCTGTTATTTTCCCTGCGATGTATTTAGAGGTATGCATGCGTAGTTCTCGATATTTTCTTTTCCCTATATGACTATAGTGGGTGTTTATTTGCAACCCGGATAGCCGCATGTATGAAAGAAAAAATGGATCGTGTGCTATAGTTATAAGTTTGCTTCCAAAGCAATATCTAAAAAATATTTAACAGGTAAAATTAACATCATATTCAGATTTTACACATTTTTCTAATCAAATTTCATATATAACCTATTACAATCGGAGTTACGGTTTAAGAGATACGTATAATTTGAAAACCATTTGTGTCACTTAAATATCTTCCAAAATAATATTTATAAATACTTAACAGGTTAAAATAATCTTCTATTCATATTCTACATATTTTTCTAATCAAATTTCATATATAACATGTTTAAATCGGAGTTACGGTTTAAAAGATATGGATGGTTTAGAAAAATATTTGTTTGACTTAAATATGATCCGCGGATGGAATACCTAAAAAGTTAGTTTTTTTTAAAAACTGTAAAATAACGGTTCGGTGTGACTTAAATCCGGACTGCGGGTTGATTTCATGAAAACGCAGTTTTTTTTTTGCAAAACGGTGCGACGGACGGGCAGAAACCCTACGTGCTTTATTATTATATATAGTACAAATGCCCGTGCGTTGCACCGGGCAAAAAAAGGCACAACCAGCTTCATGTGCCATTGTGCATCAGTTTTATATCAAAATTTAATAAACATCCATAATAAGGTTAAACGTCAAAATTCCTTATTTTAAATAAAAGTTGATTTTTTTCATAACAATTGGAACACTTTTTAAGAGTAGTTAACGTTTTTGTGAGAATTGGAACATTTCTCTAGAAAAGAACATTTTTTATGGAAAAAAGAACATTTTTTGAACAGGTGTTTTTGATGAAAAGAATGTTTTGTTTTTGGTTGTACATTTCTAGATGGGCTTTGTTTCGTGAACATATGTAATACTGTGAACATTTTGAATTTTTTTATTGTGTTGAATTTTTTTACACATATTTTTTATAGCTGTTTTGTTAGTCAATTTTTACAGATGGTTGTTTAATTGGGAAGAGTTTATTCTTTTTTAACTATCTAGGCTTGACCCAAACAAAGCACTTGACGTTAACTTTTAATAAAATAAGGACGCGCGAACTCATCTTGCTTATGGTTCCCCATTCTCAAGTGTTCAATAAGATGATCTTTGGACGACAGTGAAATCGAGCCATCCATGCATATAATTAAACTACAATATATTTGTTACGATATTTGAATCAAGTGCTTTTGTTCAAATTCAAGAAAATGCCAGAACTGCAATATATTTGTTTGGTGATGATTCCATTGTTCAAAGTTCATGAAAATTAATAAATGGAGGTCATATGTTATTTACAAGATCTGTAAACATTCCATGAGCATTGGAATCTTATATCACCTACTTATAGTTCAAACCCAAAGTTGGGGCAGATTTGAATTCAAATTTGAAAAAGGGCAGTCAAATACTCTCCAAAAACTTTTAGATTTCGATTATATAAGTAGTAACATCTGTGAAATTTTCCAATATATTTTATATTTTTTAGCACCGAGATATTTAGATTATGCTAATCCTGAGAAGCCTATAAAGGAATAGAGGAGGAAGAGATATTCCAGCTAATTTTGTTTATTTTTATTTTCTTTCAACCTCTCCTTTGCCACTGACCAGTGGGTCTCCTAGGTTAGTCCAGCAGCGTCATCTCCAAGGGACACGCGCTGCCTCCTGCCCGGTTGTCCCTTCATCGTTCTCCTCCTCCACTCCATTACCTCACTCCTCACTCCTTTTCTCCCTCCCTGCCCTTGGATCCCCTTTCTCGTCAAGCTCGCAGGGATGCCGCCGCTCGCCGTTGCAACGCCAGCTGTAGGGGCCAGCAGGATCCGCCAGCCGTCGGTCCGGATCGACGCCCACGCCTCCGGCTCCGACATGCATGCCCGCTAGACGCTGCCGTGAATCACCTCGTTTCTCCGGTGCGTTCATGCTCCTGTGTATTTCCCTAGCTCAATTGTTGTTCCTGTCGTCCCTTTAATGGTGATTCCGGGCACCGGCGTGCAGGAACCTCTTGAACCAAGGCCACCTTTATTGGTTCCGTCGGCCGCCGTTGCGACCCCGCGGCAGCCATTGTCCTCCCCGAGAAGCTACAGTGACCATGAAGGGGTCCACGTCTGGGCCACGGACTCGAAGCCACGGGTCCCTCCTACAGCTTCCTCGACCGCTGACCGCCATTGACGCTGTCCGGAGCTCGCTATTGTCCGTCCTCTCGCCTCCCTGATGTGTCCGACTCGGCCGCAACGAACGGCAAGGTGAGGAGTCGCCTCTACCCGCTTCTGTCTGCTTGCTGCAGCTATTCATTGCTGGCTTGCTTTGCTGCTTGCTGTTGTTGCCGCTGCTGGCTGCTTGCTTTGCTGCTTGCTGCTGGTGGTTTCTTTGCTTCCCGCTGCTGCTTGCCTTTATTGCTTGCTGCTCCCGGCGCCCGCGCTGTGCTGTGCCGCTGATGACTCTCCTGCTCGTCGTCTCATCTTCTCACCCGCATCCTGCCGCAGGTCCACCTGCTTTCGTATGACGCACGAGGTGTTGCAAGTGAGGATACAAAGCAGTCTACCACCGGTGAGCTTCCATGATATTGTGGGTTCTCGATTACTGCGTGGTTTGTAATTTCTTTGATTTTTATGGTGTTCGTTCAGAATGTATATAATATGTGTTCCTGAATTCGGTTGATGTTGAATGGGTTTGGATGAAGGAATTGGGGAATTATGTGCTGACGATTCCTACATTAGCTTCTATGCATTTTTATTCAGAGTTTGGGATCTGGATGTTTATTTGGATTAAAACTAAACACTAGTAGAAAAGGGGGCAATGGTCCAGGCCAGGCCAGCCCATTAGTCCCGGTTCAATCCAGAACCGGGACCAATGGGGGCATTGGACCCGGTTCGTGAGCCACGGGGGCCAGCCGGGCCACGTGGGCCATTGGTCCCGGTTCGACTGGACCTATTGGTCCCGGTTGGTGGGACGAACCGGGACCAATGGGCCTCGCTCCTGGCCCACCACCATTGGTGCCGGTTGGTGGCTTGAACCGGGACCAAAGGCTGCCCTTTAGTCCCGGTTCTGGCCACGAACCGGGACCAATTAGTTGCCTATATATACCCCTCGCCCGCAAGCAGAGCACTCCCACTGCTCTGTTTTACGTGGCCGGCGAGGGGAGAGCTTTGTGGTGCTCTATCTCACCTCGTATGCACACGAGGTGTTTGATGAAATGCCCGAGCCACACTACTTAAGATTTCTCCTCTCCAAGCTCGACCTCCAAGCTCCATTTTCCTCAATATTTGTCTAGGTTTAGCGGTCCGTCACGTCGCGTCCCCGTCTTCACCGCCGTCGATCGCCCGCGTCGATCTCGTCGCCGGCACCACCGTGGTGAGCCTCTTGTTCTTATCTTCTTTCTGAAAGGAAAAAAATTCTTACTTGTATGTTTATATAGATACTTGTATAATTTTCTTACTTTTATTATTGCATCTTATATAGTGCGATGGTTTTGGTATCTGCCCCCGTCGGCCCTCGTCCTGTCTATGATTCGGATGTGGCATATATTATCTTTTCATAACTATTGGTTCATTTATTGTTTATGACAATTATGCCGACCAACGTGACATAGATTTTATTTATTTAGGAGGTTGTTGAACCGGAAATTCCAACCGACCCTATTGTCGAGAGGTTAAATTTAGTTGAAGAAGAAAACAATTTGTTGAAGGAAAAAATTAGAAAAATTGAGGAGGAGAAGATGATATTGGAGTTGCATGTTGCGGATGTCGTCGATGATCACAAGATCAAGATGGATGCAATGTGCTTGAAGATTAGAAAGATTAGAAAATATGCCATTCATACCGAGGCTTGGTATCATTATGCTGTTGGAGCAGTTGTTACATTGGTTGCGATTATGATCGCATTTGTTTTCGCATTGAAATGTTTTTACATAGTTTCAGTGTATGGTTTAATTAATTTAGATGCTCTACGGAGCTTTATGTTGTTAGATGAGAACTATGTATGTACTTTGGTTTTAATGTGATGATGAACTTTTATTAATTTGGTCACTTAATTATCTATTCATGATGTTCTGTAATGAATTTTGACACACTTAATTATATATAATGCACGCAGATGAACCGACAATGGATGTACGGTTCAAGACACACCTCCGAGTACATTAAGGGCGTGCATGATTTTCTCGAAGTGGCTGAGGCAAACAAGCAGAATGGTTTTATGTGTTGTCCATGCCCTATATGCGGGAATACGAAGTCTTACTCTGACCGGAAAATCCTCCACACCCACCTGCTTTACAAGGGTTTCATGCCACACTATAATGTTTGGACGAGGCACGGAGAAATAGGGGTTATGATGGAAGACGGCGAAGAAGAAGAGTACGATGAAAACTATGTGCCCCCTGAATACGGTGATGCTACTGAACATCAAGAGGAACCAGACGATGTGCACGATGATGCTGCAACGGGCGAAGCTGCTGAAGATCAAGAGGAACCAGACGATGTGCCCGATGATGATGATCTCCGCCGGGTCATTGTGGATGCAAGGATGCAATGCGAAAGCCAAAAGGAGAAGCTGAAGTTCGATCGCATGTTAGAGGACCACAAAAAAGGGTTGTACCCCAATTGCGAAGATGGCAACACAAAGCTCGGTACCGTACTGGAATTGCTGCAGTGAAAGGCAGAGAATGCTGTGCCTGACAAAGGATATGAGAAGCTACTCAAAATATTGAAGAAGAAGCTTCCAAAGGATAACGAATTGCCTGACAGTACATACGCAACAAAGAAGGTCGTATGCCCTCTAGGATTGGAGGTGCAGAAGATACATGCATGCCCTAATGACTGCATCCTCTACCGCGGTGCGTACAAGGATCTGAACGCATGCCCGGTATGCGGTGCATTACGGTATAAGATCAGACGAGATGACCCTGGTGATGTTTACGGCGAGCCCCCCAGGAAGAGGGTTCCTGCCACTACAGGAAACAGCTAATTTGCCGTCAGGGGCCGTCTTTGCCGTCTTTTTTTCCTCGGGCAGATGGCAAAGAAGGGATTTGCCGTCACCAGCAGACGGCAAAGAAAAGATAATGGCAAAATATACTTTGCCGTCTGTGTTTTATTATTACAGATGGCAAATAACATACTTTGCCGTCTTCAAATAGAAATACAGACGGAAAAATATTTGTCGTCTGTGTTTTTATTTACTGATGGCAAAATATTATCTTTGCCGTGTGTAATTAAAACACAGACGGCAAAAACATATTTTGCCGTCTGTAATTAGAAAACGCAGACGGCAAAGAAGAAGCACACCACGCGGATCGATCCCACGGATCGATGACGTGGCGGCCCCTCCAATGCATGCAGCCCCACCTTTCTGACACAACACGCATGCAGCCCCACCCATCCTGACATACGCATGCAACCCCACCACCCACCCACTCACTAATTAACTAACACACACCCCACCCCATCCACTCACCCACGCACACCACACACCCACGCACCGACGCACTCACGCACACCACACACCACATGCATCCACAGCCAGCACGGGCGGTGACCGGCGAGCATGGCGGCCATGCGGCCGTGCGGCAAGCAGAGCTTGGACGCGGGCTGCGACCCTGGCGGACGCTCGGGCGGCCAGCCTGGCGGGCGGCTAGCATGGTGGCTGCGTGAGCAGCGGGGAAGCGCGGGCGGCAAGCATGGTGGCCGGCGAGCACGGCGCGCGGCGGCTGCTCTCTCCACCGTCGACTACTCAGCGCGGGCGCACGGCGGCTCTCCCCTCAGGCATCGGCTATCCGACGCAGCGCGTCGATGGCCCGGCGACGGCCACTGCGGAGGAGCTCCTTCCTTCGGCGTCAGCCTCCCGGCGCGGGGGAACGGGGCTGTGTGGTGGCGCGACGAGTAGGGTCGAGGTAGCGGCGCGGCGAGCAGGGCAGGCTGGCGGAAGTGGAGTCCTATTGTTTTGTCTCCGGTGAGAAGGACTGTCGGCGGTGAAGTAGCTGTTGTTGCGGTGGAGAAGGACTTGATGGCTTTTCAGTTTTCCTTTCTAGGGTCCTTTGTGTAAATTTTCAGAACAACTTTGTAATTTTTGTATAACTCCAGAATGTAAGGCAGCAAACTTTCATGTCTTGTTGATGTTCATGTGTCCGGCCGTGCCATTCCCCTTTCTTGGTGAGCCTAACCTTCAAGCGAGATGCTCTGCACCGACGTCATTTTTTAAAAAAAAGTTGAAAAACAATCTTTGCCGTCTGTAGTTTAGTCCGAATGACGGCAAAAAACATTATTGGCTGACGGCAAAGACCGCTTGCTTTGCCGTCTGTCATTTTTGCGGGAGACGGCAAATTTGCAGTTGGCTGACGGCAAAATCTTTGCCATCTGCCTGATAAAAAGCTGACGGCAAAGTAATCTTTGCCGACTTTCTCTTTGCCGTCAGCCGGCTGACAGCAAATTCTTTGTCGTCTGTATTTCGCTCTTTGCCGTCTGTATTTACCAGACGGCAAATTAGCTGATTCTGTAGTGTGCGAAGGTGATGTGGTATGCTCCTATAATACCACGGTTGAAACGTCTGTTCAGAAACGGAGAGCATGCCAAGTTGATGTGATGGCACAGTGAGGACCATAAGAAAGACGGGAAGTTGAGAGCACCTGCTGACGGGTCGCAGTGGAGAAAAATTGAGAGAAAGTACTGGGATGAGTTTGCAAGTGAGCCAAGGAACGTATGGTTTTCTTTAAGCGTGGATGGCATTAATCCTTTTGGGGAGCAGAGCAGCAATCACAGCACCTGGCCCGTGACTCTATGTATGTATAACCTTCCTCCTTGGATGTGCATGAAGCGGAAGTTCATTATGATGCCAGTTCTCATCCAAGGCCCTAAGCAACCCGGCAACGACATTGATGTGTACCTAAGGCCATTAGTTGAAGAACTTTTACAGCTGTGGAATGGAAACAGTGTACGTATGTAGGATGAGCACAAACAGGAGGAATTTAACCTAAAGGCGTTGCTGTTCGTGACCATCAATGATTGGCTCACTCTCAGTAACCTTTCAGGACAGACAAACAAGGGATACCACGCATGCACGCATTGTTTACTGGCAAGCTGCAGGAAGAATGTGTACCTGGGCCATCGTCGATTTCTTCCGACCAACCATCAATGTCGAAAGAAAGGCAAGCATTTCAAAGGCGAGGCAGATCACCGGAAGAAGCCCACCATGCGTACTGGTGATCACGTACTTGCTATGGTCAATGATTTACATGTAATCTTTGGAAAGGGTCCCGGCGGACTAGGTGTTCCGAGTGACGCTGGGGGACACGCACCCATGTGGAAGAAGAAATCTATATTTGGGACCTATCCTATTGGAAAGGCCTAGAGGTCCGCTCTTTGATCGACGTGATGCACGTGACGAAGAACCTTTGCGTGAACCTGCTAGGCTTCTTGGGCGTGTATGGGAAGACAAAAGATACAGCTGAGGCACGGGAGGACCTGCAACATTTCCACGAAAAAGACGGCATGCCTCCAAAGCAGTATGAAGGTCCTGCCAGCTATGCTATTACCAAAGAAGAGAAGGAAGTCTCTTTTGAATGCCTGCTTAGTATGAAGGTCCCGACTGGCTTCTCGTCGAATATAAAAGGAATAATAAATATGGCAAAGAAAAAGTTTCAGAACCTAAAGTCTCATGACTGCCACGTGATTACGACGCAACTGCTTCCGGTTGCATTGAGGGGGCTTCTACTGGAAAACGTCCGATTAGCCATTGTGAAGCTATGTGCATTCCTTAATGCAATCTCTCAGAAGGTGATCGATCCAGAAATCATACCAAGGCTAAGGAGTGATGTGGTGCAATGTCTTGTCAGTTTCGAGCTGGTGTTCCCACCATCCTTCTTCAATATCATGACGCACGTCCTAGTTCATCTAGTTGACGAGATTGTCATTCTGGGCCCCGTATTTCTACACAATATGTACCCCTTTGAGAGGTTCATGGGAGTCCTAAAGAAATATGTCCGTAACCGCGCTAGGCCAGAAGGAAGCATCTCCATGGGCCATCAAACAGAGGATGTCATCGGGTTTTGTGTTGACTTCATTCCTAGCCTTAAGAAGATAGGTCTCCCTAAATCGCGGTATGAGGGAAGACTGACTGGCAAAGGCACGCTTGGAAGGGACTCAATAATATGCAGGGACGGATATTCTTGGTCTCAAGCACACTACACTGTTCTACAGAACTCTACCTTGGTGACCCCGTATGTCGATGAACACAAGAACAGTCTGTGCTCCAAACACCCGGAGCAGTGCGACGACTGGATTACATGTGAACACATCAGGACTTTCAGCAGTTGGTTGGAAGCACGTCTTAGAGGTGACAACACTGTTTGTGATGAGCTGTACTTGTTGTCCAGGGGACCATCTTTGACTGTATTGATTTGGAAAGGATAGGAGATAAATGGGAATACATTTTACACGATTGACCAAGATCAAAAGAGCACCAACCAAAACAGCGGTGTCCGCTTTGATGCAACAACCGAGAGGGGAAAGGACACATATTATGGTTACATAGTGGACATATGGGAACTTGACTATGGACATGATTTTAAGGTCCCTTTGTTTAAGTGCAAATGGGTCAATCTATCAGGAAGCGGGGTACAGGTAGACCCACAGTACGGAATGACAACAGTGGATCTGAAAAATCTTGGGTACACTGACGAGCCGTTCGTCCTAGCCAATGATGTGGCACAGGTTATCTATTTGAAGGACATGTCTACCAGACCGAGAAAGAGAAAAGATAAGGAAGCGAATACATCATACGATGAGCCAAAGCGCCACATAGTTCTTTCAGGAAAAAGGGACATCGTGGGAGTGGAGGGCAAGACAGACATGTCTGAAGATTATGAAAAGTTTCATGAAATTCCTCCCTTCAAAGTCAAGGCTGACCCCAGCATCCTGATAAACGATGAAGATTATCCATGCATGGTTACGGCACAATAAGCAAATGACACAAGCGAAGAAAAAGTGAATACTTTCTCCCTCAACTATTATGATGATACCATGCCAACTTTGTAGCTAACGAGTATAATACCACTGTCCTTTTTGTACATGCACATGCTATGTGGGGCAATTTATGATACCATGCCAACTTTCAACTTTTTCAGAGTTCATTTGAAATTCTTTAATGTCTTATGGTTCGGCCCTCGTAATAATTAAAAGTAGCAATTAAGTATTTTGTTGTAAGTAGAAAAAAAATAAAAAAAATAAAGCAAGAAAGAAAACAAAAAAACAAGAAAAGTGTTTTCAAACTAATGGCACTAACAGAAAGTTTATAATTTTCCTAAAACTAAAAGCAAAAAGAATTAAAAAAAGCAAAAAAAAGAAAATAAATAATGCAGAAAACAAAACAAAAAACTGGAAAAAAAATAAAAATAGCACCAATAAGTAAAGAAAACAAAAAAACCAAAAAAATGCCTCCTACTGGGCCCCCACGGCCTGAATACGACTAGAAACCCTACTATGGGCCAGGATTCAGGCCCGTAGTAGGCCCAGAAGGCCCATCAGGCAAAGCAATAGCAAGTAGGTCCGAAAGCCTGCGGTGGAGAGGAGCTTGAGAGGGGTGCGGCAGTATGGCTTATAAACCACTGCGCGCCCCTCTCAACTAGCGAGGTGGGACTAAACTTTGGCCCCGATGCGGGCAGCACAGGGGCCTTTGGTCATGGTTGGCGGCACCAATCGGGACTAAAGGGGGGGGGCATTGGTCCCGGTTGGTGGCACCAACCGGTACCAAAGGCCGCCGCTTCCCGCCCTTTGGGCTGCCGAAAAAGAGGCCTTTGGTCCTGGTTGGTGGCACCAACCGGGACTAAAGGATGCATTAGTCCCAGTTGGTTTCACGAACCGGGACCAATGGCTTTGCTATATAAGCAAACACTTTGCAAAAATTCAGAATTTCATCACCAGTTGCCCCCGACGACGCCGACCTCCTCGACGCCGCCAGGCTGCTCCACCTCGCCATCGCCGCCGCCGCCACCAAGGCTGTCGCCTCCCCGAGCCCGCGCCGTCCTCATCGCCGGCCTCCCCGAGAGCGCGTTGTCCTCGTCGCCGGCCTCCCCGAGCCCGCGCCGTCCTCGTCGCCGGCCTCCCCGAGCCCGCGCCGTCCTCGTCCCCGTCGTTGTGTGCCTCCCCGAGCCCACCCTCCTCGTCCCTGTCGCCGTGTGCCGCCTGAGACCGCCGTCCCCGTCACCGCGCGTGCCGCCCCGAGCCCTTGCCCCGTCCCTCCCCAGTGCGCCGGCGCCCTCGCCGCCCCCACCGTCGCCATCGTCATCGCTAGCCGCCCCCGCTATGAGCCGCCGCGCAGCCCCGGCTCTGTTTTTTTTCACTTTTATTAGTTTAATTTTTTTGTTCATATATATATATATATATATATATATATATATATATATAATGTATATGTGTATGTATGTGGCTATGCGGCTCTGTTTTTTTCATTTTTATTAGTTTAGTTTTTTTGTTCATATATATATATATATAATGTATATGTGTATGTATGTGGCTATGCGGCTCTGTTTTTTTCATTTTTATTAGTTTAGTTTTTTTGTTCATATATATATATATATATAATGTATATGTGTATGTATGTGGCTATGTGTATGTAGATGTTCAAAAGGTATAAAAAAATTGTTTAGAGCATGTTTTTGATCATATATGTATGTTTTGTTCATATGTGTATTAATGTTTTCATATATGCAAAAGATAGATTTTTAGAAAAGTTAGGGTTTTTTTCTGTTCATAGATTTTTTGTGATATTAATTATTGTAGAATATGCAAATGTTTGTATATTCATATGAACAATGCATTAGGCAAAACCTTTGTTTTTTTCGAAATTTTCTATTTGAACATTTTTTTTAAAACAAAAAATACTAAAAGAATGAGAGGAAAAAGGAAAATAAGAAGAGGAAGAAAGGAGAAGAAGAGGATAGGAATAAGAGGAGAAATAAATAAGAAGAGGAAAAAAGAAGAAAAAGAAGAGGAGAAGAAGAAAGGAATAGAGGAGAAGAAGAAAAAATAGAAATTTTCTATTTTTCTTCCTCTCCTCTATTCCTTTCTTCTTCTCCTCTTTTTTTTCTTCTCTTTTTTCTTCTTCTTCTTC
This sequence comes from Triticum timopheevii, assembly GCA_963921465.1. Lineage (NCBI taxonomy): Eukaryota > Viridiplantae > Streptophyta > Magnoliopsida > Poales > Poaceae > Triticum > Triticum timopheevii. Next base: position 80,308,430 of record OY997274.1, read on the forward strand.
CTTCTTCCTTCTTCCTTCTTCCTCTTTTCTTCCTTTTCCTTATTTTCCTTTCTCGAGGGAGAAGAAGAAAAAGAAGAGGAGGAGAAGAAGAAAGGAATAGAGGAGAAAGAAGAAACTTCATCACGAGGGGGGGGGGGGGGTACCGATACCCCCTCCCCGATAACATTATTTTCCCATGTATATGTATGTCACATCATTGTCGATATAACCCCCTCGAGATAACTTCGACATGAGGGGTGGTCGATATATGTACCCCCTCTCGACCATGATAACTTATACCACGGCAGCACCCCCCTCGGCCCTCTCGCTCGACCAAAACTCTCGAGGACACCCAAACCCTAGAGAGAAAACGATGTTGGTCTCCTACCCCCTCCCGCCGCGCCCCTACCCGACAAATTAACTCTCTCGAGGCCACCCAAATTTACCAAGTTAAAAGAGCGTTGTCGTCGAGGCCACCCCAAACCCTTGAAGCGTTGTGTCGAGGCGACCCCAAACCCTAGAGAAGCAGCGTCGAGGCCACTAACATGATTCCTTATTGTGATTAGCTAGCTAGTTCTACGTTTGCCACTAATATATATATATATATATATATATATATATATATATATATATATATATATCCATCTGTACCATGTTTGAATAATAATTGACATGTTGTAAATATTTGCAGAAACTATGGAGCACTCCCGAGACGAAGAAACAGAAGCGATGTTGGGGGACATAATCGCACAAGGAAGTGATGAAGTTGCGTCATTTCTCAACAACACCGATGGTCAGGAAGGACTGGGTGAAGAAGAGGGCTATGTTCATGATGGCTTCGGCCCATTTATGCCGGTACAAGAAGAGGACTATGTTCATGATGGCTCCGATGACACAATGGAGGTACAAGAAGGAGACCGTGCTGACTGCTTTGGTGGCCTAACCGAGTCCGGCCAGGTATATATATATTAGTTAAGCCCGTGCTGACTAGTTAATTGATGCATCCATTGTTTTGGTATATGTACACATATTAATTACTCTCGTCTTTCTTCCTTATAGTTTCTAGCCCTCCGGATCGAGCACAACTTCGGTAAGGAGACGAGGCCCGAAGAAAAAGTTAAGCTCAGATGAAAAGTTTGAGATCATAGAAATCGCGCCCGACGGCGAACCGATTGAACCCATCCGGACAAAGCGCGCATTTTCTGCTCAGTGCGGGGTTCTTGTTAGGGAGAAGATCCCGATCAGCATCCAACAATGGTATAAGCCTAAGGAGGAAGACCCTGAGGTGTCTTATGTCAATGATATGCAGAAAGAAGATCTTTGGACTCAGCTGAAGGCAAATTTCACCCTACCGCCAGAGGAGGATCCGGAGAAGCCAGTTAAAGAGCAATTAATCAAGTCTTGTGCTCTTAAGAAGATGGCAACCCTATTCAGGAGGTGGAGGAAAGAGCTGAACAAGTTTGTCAACAAAAAAAAGACACCAGAATTCATTGGCAAATATGAGAAGATCAAAGATCACTGGCCGCATTTGTGCCCCACAAGACATCGGAAAAGAGTAAGAAGATGTCAGCGACAAACAAGAAAAATGCTGCGAACAAGATGCTTCACCATCGCACGGGGTCAGGTGGCTACCTAAAAGCCTGGCCTAAGTGGTCCAAGGCTGAGTATGATCTGCTTGAAAAAGGGATCGAACCAGAGACAATGTACTGGCCAGACCGTTGCCGGACTTGGTTCTTCGGGGCTGGCGGAACCTTGGACCCTGTATCAGGGAAGTGCCATTGGACGGACGAGCAACTGCAAATACCAGTCAAGAACCTTCGACACTATATCGATGCAGCGCAGCGAGGGACGTTCATTCCAGACAGGGAGAAGGACGAGCTCACAATGGCCCTCGGAAATCCTGAGCACCCTGGACGGACACGAGGCACGCCAGGCTCCATTCCGTGGAAGGTTTCTTTTCCGGACGCAGGGGGTTACAAAACCCATGAGAGGAGGAAGAAACTGGAGCAGGGCCAACTGCATGCGCTGCACAAAAGGGTAATGGGGCTAGAGGAACGAGAAGGGGAACGAGAAGCAGCAGATCGCAGCAAACGACCTGCCGAAGCTTCCCCGAAGCTACCCCGCCATCTCAGCGGAGAAGCAGCGTGGCTTCCACCGAGCTGCTTCAGCCGGAGCATGTCTTGACGGCTCCTGCCAGCTATCCCGTGGATGATATCACGGTGTCTCAAAATTGCCACATTATGGCACGATGGATGAATTTGAAGGTCAAGGCGGTTGTTGGATCTGTTTATCCTAGTGGACCCGGCACAACTTATCACTGCTAGCCGATTCCAGATGGATATGCTAAGGTGATGGTGGATGAAATAGCATAGGGATTTGAGGACCTCCTGCTTGACCACCCTACCGGTGAAGGGGAGACTAGGCTGGGTTCTGCTCTGAAGACTCCACGCCTATGGCGGAAGGAGCTCATCAACCTTCCGAACTGGACGCCTCCGCCTCCTCCTCCTCCTCCGGCGAGTCAGGGCACTCCGCCTCCTCCTCCGGCGAGTGACGATCAGGGCACGCGTGGCGGCACTCCGCCTCCTTCTCCGCCTGCGCCGGCGCTCCCGAGCAGCCAGCAGCCTCCTCCTTCTCGGCCTCGCCAGCAAGGGTGGAAGAGACCCGCCGCCACCCCGGCTGCTCCGGCGCGTCGTAGTCCTTCTCCTCCGCCTCGTAAGCAAGCACGAAAGAAGACAGACGTCGCAGCCGCTCTCTGCTCCGGCGTCTAGCAGGACAACCAGAGGCGGGAGGCAATATAGATACGGTCCACCTCTCAAGCCTCTAGAGAAGTTACCATACGAGAGGACCAATAAGGAAAACGATACGATCGTGTGGACCCACGTGAAGGAGTTCTTTGAAGGGGTTAAAGCAAAGAGACATCCACCTCCGGAGGAGAAGGTAGATCCGGTGAAAGCAAAGCGCACTCTCGATGCCCTGAGGAAACCGGCAAAGTCTCCGCCGAGAACCAACTATGAGCGTATTACTGAACAGACATATCTCCAAGCGGAGCGGTCGGGTAGTACTGTCGGACATCAAAGAGCAAGAGAAACGAGCAGATGCGAAAAAATTGACCAGCTCGGCAAACAAGCAAACCAATCGTGCCCCCCGCTCAATGTGTCTAGCGGCAACATCGTCGCTAATGCTCCGGGATGGTGGCCGGTTATGGCAATCCACAAGATTACCTGCCTGACGATGCACTTCCTGATTTCATGAAGATGGACGAACACAGATACGAGTACGGAAGCCTCACGTCAAAGATGAAAAATCTCTAACAACGATGATGCGAAGATTCCATACTTGGTACATGAAAACCTGCAGAGAGTCTGGGGGGACGAATACTTTGTATCTGAGAATTAAAGAGGAGCATGACCTCGTTGGAAATGATCTGTTGCCTGTTCCATTTGAGGAGTTCTTCGAGTTCTTCAATCAAAAGGCCCTCGATAAATTAACGGTCTTTTGCTACTGCCTATAAGTACTATTTCTATCATTAAGTCTCTATATATAGCTTGGCTCTTTCATTGCATGTATTTATAATTAATTATCCTCAATATATTATGCAGATTGAAGATCGTCGAGTGCAAAAAACAAGAAATTTATGATATTGGGTTCATTACCACAAATATCATAGATGAATTCTGGTTGAAAAGGACGTCAAAGAGGCCGAGGACAACTTGCTACAATCATTGATCAAAAATCAAAACAAAGATACCATACTCTTTCCTTACAACGGCAAGTGAGTGTTACTGTCGTGTGCATATTCGGTTTCCCTTATTACTCGAGCGAGGTTATAGTAATGTAATTGATGAGTTATGCATGCGTGCGCAGGTACCACTATATTCTTCTGGAGATTAAACTTGAGCGTGGACTAGTAACTGTCTTAGACTTAAGACGGAAAGATCCCAAAACCTATGCGAACATGACTGAAATGCTCAGCAAGTAAGTTCAATCGATCATTATCGCACCATATCGGCAACTTTTTGTTCATTTCCTGATATCTCAAGTAATTATAATTATTTTCTTTGTCTTGCAGGGTTTGGAAACAGTTCACCGCAGAAGCTCCGAGACTGCCGAAGGAGCTGCGATATACATACCCGAAAGTAAGTACTACTGGCTAGCTAGTTGCGCGCATCTTCCGTTGATTATATAGCTATACTTTTATCAATGTCATTTATAATGCTTCATTATCAGTTTGATTGACCTCTATTTCTCGTAAAGTGCTTGTGGCAGGAACAAGGGAATGATGTCTGTGGATACTACGTGTGCGAGTTCATCCACACTGCGACTTTAAAAAACAAGCGGGGCTACTCTCAAAGACAATATGAAGTGTGTAAGCAATAATATTCACAATTTCATTTTATTACACCATCAATTCTGTTGAGTTTCATTCATATATATGTATTAATTAACCCCCTTCTTCAAATTAGACGTGGCAGATGCGGAATGAACTCCTAGAACCAGATCGCATGAAAGCAATTCAAGAGGAATTGGCGGGATTCTTTCTTGACCACGTCATCAATAAAGTCGGAGAATACCATGTGGAAATTGATTTCAATTGCTAGGGGACTGTAATTGAGAGATCTTACATATTGTACATGTATGTAGCCAGTAGCGTCAGATACATGATACGAAAACTTATTGTTCGACCAATCTCTCGGAGAAGGAGAGGTCGATCGATCATTTGTTTCGGTATGCATGACGAACTTCTGTACTCAATGGTTCCCTTCATTTTCTTACTAGCTAGCGTGTCGAGGGCTATATGTATATAGTACGTAGCGTCGACCAAGCACGGACATAAGAGATGACACTTCTCTCTATTAATTAGCAAGCTAACACAATATATGAAACACCTAAATTAACCCCCCAAAAACCCCAACCCCCCCCCCCCCCCCCCCTTTCAAAAAAAAAACAAAAACCCCAGTCACTGGAATGCTGACGCGTGGATGCCTTTTGGTCCCGGTTGGTGCCACCAACCGGGACCAAAGGCCCCCCTGCCTGGGCTCGGCGCACCGGCCACGTGGAGGCACATCTGTCCCGGTTCGTGTTTGAACCGGGACTAAAGGGGGGAGGTATTAGTAACGACCCATTAGTCCCGGTTCATGAACCGGGACTAAAGGCCCTTACGAACCGGGACAAATGCCCCCTTTTCTACTAGTGAAAGGGTGCACTTTATTTGAAATCTTACGTTCTGACAATTTCAGGCTACATGAGCTTGTATGCATCAGTTTGAATATGAATAATAACAACGGAATTAAAATTGAAGGGTACATCCAGATCCATTTAGTACACTTCATTTGATGTTGAATGCATCCGAAGTGTACCATTCAGGCTACATGAGGTTCTATGCATCACATTAAAACCTGAATTTGTCATGCAATGACAATTCGGTAGATGTTGAATGTATTTGGATGAATGAAGTGTGCTAACATGTGTACCCTTTTCACATCATAACTGGATCATAGAAATTTTATGTTATTTGAAACTGGGTAAACTCCTGCTCAGTGGATCATTGACTAATCCGGTTCAGTTTGACGGTCAGATTGATACCGCTATTAAGAACAAACAGTGTTATAGTTTGCGTGGAATTCTATCCACTGATGCCAAAATTCAGAATCCTATGATTCTCTAAATATTGAAAATTATATCTATAGGTAGCTCCTAATCATCATTGTGTTATGTGACTGTTTTTTTTTTACTTTTGTACCTGATACATCTATCATCATCTCGAACCCTCGTTATATATATACCATATATTATTTTTGAATAGTTGTATACCTTGTACCACCGACTAATATATTCTACTTCTTTCTCAGGATAAAACACCTTTTAGAAATAGCAATCTGATGTGGATATCTTCAGGAATCAAGAAGCGAATGAGATAAGGCAAGTGGACTTCTCATTTGGTCACTTGATATGGCAACTGCATCAAAGTAACGATTAATTTTTTGTTGGCATGGTAGTGTCGTCGGGATTTATTGCCTAATGTGTTTGTGTAAAAACACAAGAATGCATTTCTCTTCATCATTCTGATGGTAAAAGAAAATATGCGGAACAATTGTTTATCGTGTATACACCCAAACTATTTTGGCGCAATGCACCTGCTTACTTGTTTATTCGTCTGTATGGCTTGTTTTTTCTTGCGAAAACAATGTTGTTTTTTATTTTGCTTGTGTGTGTAAATATATTACTCTAGATTAGAATATGTCTCAGGTTCCCCAATTTCCTTCCTTATTTCATCTGTCACCTCATGTCCTTCTCAATTTAGATTTGAGAATATATCTCTCAGGATTCCTTCCTTATTTCGTTGCCTCGCTTTCCAGTTAATTAGCCTCTCTTTCCTTCCTTGTTTTTCTGTAATGATTTCCGAGACGGCTTCCTAACACCTAGGAAACTCAAAAACGTATATAAATTGAGTAGTTTGGATGTAAAAAAGCGAGGTGGGACTATTTATTATCCGAATCAGTTTGTATTTTTACAAATAACACATGCTAGCTTGGTTGGCCGTGCTGTTTTTGCTGGCCATTAGGTTCAGAGTTCGAGTCTTGTCACCAGCAAGTATTTTTGCCTCAAATTGGATAGGTGAGGTGGATTAATTGGGCCAATTTGTGTGCGCGCGTAGGTCCACCTGGGGCGTAGGAGGGGACGTACCAAAAACGGATCGAGCAGAAAGCGAGTGTCAACGTACGGTAAGCTACGTGCTTTATTAGTAGGGAAAGATATGATTTTATGGATTTTAGTTATTTTTTATAACTTGATCAAACCTCATCGCAAGAAAAAATCATCAGAAAAAAAAACTTGAAAAGTTTGACTAGACGAACTGGGGCTTCAAATATTTTGAAACGAAATAGATACTTTGTCAAACTGCCATCTCTTGACCAGTTGCCAGAAACGGTCTCTCGTCCGATCTCGTGCGGATCAAACATGAACACGCACACACTTCAAACCACAATTGTTGGCAAGGGAATTGACCCAGACCAAGCCCAGCCCATGCTGGGTCAAATCCATCACCCACTCCCCGCCGGCCGCCCGACCTATAAATACCCAATTTCGTCGGTCCATCGCTTCCATCCCCAACCAACTTCGTCATCTCATCAACACGGAAGGGAAGCAGCAAAAGCTTGGAGCCACTTCGCCTTCAAGCCCGCTCCAGTCCAGTCTCCAGCCTCCAGGGAAGCATGGCGGCGCTCCGGGCCCAGCGCCTCTTCTTGGTCCCGTCTTCCTCTTCCCCTTCGACTTCCACAGCGCGGCCACGGCCTCGCCCACGACGGAGCGGCGCCGCTACCTGCCGCGCCGCCCTGCGCGTGCCTTCTGGCATTCACACAACGCAGGACGACCTCAGCCTCAAGCTTGAATGGATGGACGCGCCGCGCGTCCCGGCCTCCCCGTCGGCGGACGTGTCCCTCGAGAAGCTCCGGGCCATCGCGGACGCGGCGGCGGACCGCGCCGAGATGCACGACATCATCGGCAAGCAGCGCGACAACTGGAACCACCTGCTGCTCCACTCCACCAACTCCCTCACGCTCGCCGCCTCCCTCATGGCCGCTCTCGCGCCCGCCGCGCCCACCATGGTCGCGCTCAAGGCGTCCGCGGGGGTGCTCCTCGCCTCCGCGGCCGTGACCATGGCGGCGGTCAACAAGATCCAGCCCTCGCAGCTCGCCGAGGAGCAACGCAACGCCACGAGGCTGTGGAGGGAGCTCGAGCGCGACGTCCGCGCCGCGCTCGCCCTCGGCGCGCCGACGACCAGGGCCGACGTGCAGGACGCCATGGACCGGGTGCTCGCGCTCGACGCCGCCTACCCGCTGCCCCTGCTCCCCGCCATGCTCGAGAAGTTCCCCAAGGCAGTCGAGCCGGCGCGCTGGTGGCCGCGCCGTCGCCCCGTGCATACCAAGAACTCAAGGAGCTTCAGCCATCGTGCCGTCGCTTCCGGCCACGGCTGGACCCAAGATCTTGAGGACGAGATGCGAGGCATCCTCAGGGTCATCAAGGCGAAAGACGAGCAGGAGTTCCTGAGGGTGGGCAAGCTGGTGCTCAACCTAAACAAGGGCCTTGCCGTAGCCGGTCCGGCGCTGGCCGGCACCGCGGCGCTCGCCACGGTGTTCATCGGCTCCGGCGAAGCCGGGGCGTGGGCATCGGGCGCGGCCGTCTTTGCCGGGGCGCTGGCGGCCGCGGTGAACACGGTGGAGCACGGCGGGCAGATGGGCATGCTGTTCGAACTGCTCCGCAACTGCGCCGGGTTCTACCGCAAGATCCAGGAGGACATCGAGGCCAATCTCGGGGAGCCCGACGTGGAGCGGAGGGAGCGCGGCGAGGTGTTCGCGACCAAGGTGGCGCTGAAGCTCGGGCGGAGCCTGTCGGACCTGAAGCAGTTCAGGAAGATGGCCTCGCCGTCCGTTAAAGACGAGGAGATCAAAGAATTCGCCGGGAAACTCTTCTGATCGTCTCGCTCACTCACTCTAGGATAGCTGACAGATGAATTCATGAAATGTGTATAGGAATTCCTGGTTCCATCACTAATTCTTTTGTAAAGGTAGAAATTGAGATCATAATTATTTGATTCGTTCATTCTTACATTTTCAATCCCAATTTTTGCAATGGCCACATGCACAAGAACATATGCGTGCTTACTATAAACGGACGGGGTTGGAAGCCAAACAAAAATGCTAGACATACAAAGGTTTGTAAAGACGAAGGTTTGCGCGGCGCCACCTAACCTTGAGGTCGTATTCTACTTGTAGACTTGTTTTTTCCTGTGTTTTGATCTGAGCTGAGCCACCACCATTTCACACTAGCTTGTTTTTGTTCACACAAATTTAAATAATTCGTTTCCGTCGGTGCAGACGCCTGCTGGGGTTAGCCCATGAACGGCAGCCACAGATGGTAATCTAACTCTGAAAACGTCGTTCTTTTATTAAAAAATTGTGATTCTATCTAGTTAGACAGGTCTTTTTCTTATAAAAAAGAAACAATAACTCTGATAGTTATAATAAGGTCAATGGACTAATTCTCTGCTATAATAAGGTCTAACCGGCAGATGAGAGCAGGAGCCATGCAACTTCTTTTCCTTCAGAAAGCGATCGAGAGCCAAGAAATGTTCTACGGCCAGCTTCCATGAACAATAAACAAACGAAAATAGAAAACTAAAGAAAGAGAAACTAATCAAACGACCCAATGATTAACCTGTTGGACTTGGAATTGTTCAGAGTCGACGCACGGCCAAGAAATTTTCAAGTTCAACATTCGGAAGTTGACGGCTGCCACTTCCTTCGAGCATATAGACTTTTTTGAATAGTATAAAGTCTAAACCATCTATGGGTTGCACAGAAAAGCATATGTAGTGGTCAAACACTACATGCCAGACCATGATCACCAAGTGTTCGGTGATAAGAGCAGGAAACAAAAAGATGACCAGATAGGAGCATCTCTAGCCAATCCCTTATAATCTGTTAACTTCTTAAAAAAATTTAGTTTTGAGGAGTTAATTAACCGAACCTAGTTGATCCCTTATAATTGGTTAACTCCTCAAAATTTTGAGGAGTTAAGCCAAAAAAGTAGCTCTTCTCTCAAATTTAAGCGACTCATTTCACTTCCGAGTAAAATGTCCCTCCTCCCTCCTCCCGCCCGTGGCTGCCTGCTCTTCCCACCGCAACCGCCCAAAGTCACCGCGGTCGCCACCGGAGTTCCTGATTTTGGCGGGAATGGTGCTGCAGGACTCCTCCGCAACCCTACATGCCACTCACGACAGCGCTACGCCATTGGAATGGACCCACGCGCGGCCGCCCGCCCAAAGGAAGCGGATCAACACCAAAAGTGTGGTGCGGGCCACCACACCATCAACAAGCAAGCTAACAGCAAGGTCGCGTCGGCCTGATGACGACCACTCGTCCTCCGCGTGTTCTGGCCGGCGTCAAGAGGGTGAGGAAGCAGACAGAGGCCGGGCAGACCTTCTCCTCCCGTAGCACGTTTGGCCCAGCCATACCCGAAGTCCATGACCACCAAGTGTTCGATGATATGCCCGAGAGGTAAAACAAAAGTTGGCTTCTCTTTTTTGGCCGAAATATTGGTGATGATTTACGGCCGTGAGGGACAAATTACGTGCTTGTTGGTGCTTGTTGTTGTTGATTTAGTATTGAGGAACGCAATATTGCAACTTTCTTGTAGCAATAGGAGGAATCACACATCCTCAACCTCTATAATTTCAATGAATGGTTGTGTGGATGATGATGAAGAACAAGAGAGCGAGGGGGATATTGGTCCCAAAGCGGAGGAGGTCCATGATCTGGTGGAGCCACAATCGAGCACCAAGAGATAAAAGGACAACGAATTGTAAGAAGGAAAAGGACATTGCTTTGTGCTTTGCTTGGATGAATGTCTTGCTTGATGCCTCGGTTGGTAGGGATCAAACAAAGGAGAAGTTTTGGGGTCGGATTGCTGCTAGTATCACACAACAGTGACCATCCCTTCCAACTGTACTCATGATTTGCTTGGACACTGATGGGGTGCGATCCAAGAGCAATGCAACCGATGGTCCGCTTATGTTGATCAATTGCACAATTTTCCACAAAGTGGGGTTCAAATCACGGAGTATGGTCCTCCTATTCAAGAGCTACACAAGCAATGCAACAAAAAGGGTGGCAGCGAGGCCTTCACATTGCACCATTGCTACAAGGTACTAGTTGGCAATGAAAAATGGATCCAGAGGAAGTTTGAAACCACACAGAAGATATCAAGGATTCGCATATCCGTTGAAGCTGATGCCAAGGAGGATCAAAATCCTAGCAAAAGGCCAAATGGCAACAAGATTGAAAAGAGAGGAAGAAGCATGGAGGTGTTGACCCCTACAAAGATGAGATCTTGCAATGATTGAGGGCAAGAAAGCTTTGGGTGTTGAACGCAAGGAAGAGAATGTGACGAGGTGGAGTGACTCAGGTTCACGGAGGATGAGAAGTGGAGAGCAAAGATGGCGGCAGAAGTGAAGATGGTGGAAGCGGAGGAGCGTATGCTTGCACTTGAGGAGGAGAGGCTTGCAAAAGAGAATACGACCAACGAATGTTCTAACATGTTCATGGACTCGAGCACAATGGATTCCATGACAAGGAATAATTGGGAGCTTGCTTGTGAGGATATCTTGGCCCAAAAGGAGGTCGGCCATGGTGATGGTGGTGACCGTAGGGGTTATGCTGGTGGACATAGGAGAAGGTGGTGGACATGGAGGAGATGATGGTGGCCGTGGTGGTGATGGTGGTTTCTTTGATGGTGATGGTGGTTGCTTTGGTGATTTCCTTGGTGGTGATGAGAACGAAGTGCTTGACTTCGTGCATCGATGGGACTCGTTCCACGAAATAAGACATGCTATGTTGTAGTTTTCTTGGATCAAACTTGATCGATGTGGTGGCTTTTGGATGAACTATAGGCATGTTTTAATTTGAACCCTTGGATTGTACGAACTATATGTATGTTTATGGTTTATTTGTTGTGTATGTTAGATTTGAATCATTCCAATGATTGATGAAATATTGTGCAATTGTCTGAAAAGTTTGTGCCGATGGATATAAGAATTAGTCAAACAAAAAATTTAGGAACTTAAATATAGGAGTTCAGTTAGGTCTGACCACTATTTAACTCCTTCATGTTTAGGGAGTTAAATTTGAGGAGGCATATACAGAGTTAAATTATAAAGGATCAGCCAGAGACGCTCTAAGAACCGGGATGAATAAGTCTTTCCATTCTAAAATAAGCTACGCAAGGCAAAAGAACATTACTAACAACATGCAAGAAAGTTGTGGACAACCACCTGAATCTGCAAAAGCACGTATCGATGGTTTATCCAACCGACTATTGTCCAAGACTGTGCATTCAGTGGATCCATTAGTGAGTTGTAATGAAAAAAAGGCAAGCAACAATACTGAAAACAGATCATGGGTCGGTTCATTATTGATTCTCTCAGAGTCGGTTTCTGGGAGAATCGACCAAAAGAACTCGCCCTACATACCATCCAAGCAAGCAATTGCACTAATGGATATTGTTTCTTCACCCTAATGTCCACCTCCTTGAAAGGTCTCTGTGCATTTCAAATGCTCATAACCCATGAGGCCATGAGTAACTCAGGGCAGACTTCCGCACAAAAGAAAACAGTGTAGTAGACAAACCAGGCAAAATATCTATTGATTAAATACTTCCATTCCATTTAAGTAGGAAACCATATTACTGAAACACACGACACTCTTTCACAAGATTTGATTCCCCCAGTTTACAGATATCAAGGTCACCATCCAGGAGCTTAGTGCTGAGACTATGTGCACAACCATCAACGAGATTGGGCCTCCGAAATAGCATCTATTGAATGCCTGCATTGGGTGAGGGGCGATAATGTTTTGGGGAGCATATCAGTGCGACTGATCACTCAAATTCGACTACATCCTGAATGGTCATCTACCTACTTCCGCTATGGTATACAACCATCTCATCTTCACCACCATGTTTGAATACACTGTTGCATTGGAGTTTCCTACGGCATACAACCATCTTGTCTTCACTACCATGGCTGAATACGCTATTGCACCGGAGAACCTCTCTCTTGACATGTACCTTTGGTCCATATGCCTATCTACTACATGTTCTTAGTCTATCATATGCAATTTTCCTTGTCAGTAATTTGTGATCATGATAATCTGGATTAGCCTAAATGAAAACTGCCTAATGTCCTAACAATCATCTTAGAGTTATAACTAAAAGTGGTCTCATTCGATGTATTTTGCGAGAGAGAAAACAATAGTTATCTTGGTTTTGGACTTTTGGTGCTAAGAGCTACTCCCTCCATTCCATAATACTTGTCGTGGTTTTAATTCAAATTTGAACTAAAACCACGACTAGTATTATCGAAGAGAGAGAGAGAGAGAGAGAGAGAGAGTACATCTAAATTAAGATACGGCAAAACTCTCTTTCATTATTACTTACTTCGTTCGATATTATAAGTGTTAGATTGATCTCTCCACCAATGGGCCCAACGGCTCATTGGGCCCTTGACCCACGCCCTGATTGGGGGCGTCCATTCCAAGCAAGGCTGGTGGGCCCCTATCACGCGGTGCTATAAAGAGGAGGTGGGGACCAGGGGCACATGGTACGAGGTTCGTCACCGCCACTGTTCCCACTCCTAAGCCTAGTCCGATCGAGAGGGAGGCGCTGAAGCGATGGGAAGCTCCACCGCTGCCACTCACGCACTCTCTGCCATCACCGCCGTAGCTATCCACCATGGCCACTGCGGCGTGTTCATCCATCTAAAGAGAAGGTGAACCACCGTAAACCCTAAGCCTAGCCAATCCAAAACTCTATCAATAAGATGTTCCAATTTTTTCTGAATTGGATGTATACAAAAGTGTTTTAATGTGTTTGTTCACCCATTTCAATCCGTATATAGTCCGTATTTGAAATATGCAAAATGTCTTATAACAGTGAACGGAGGGAGTAAATATGATGTCATGTTAGATTTTTTTGCCTAAATGGCCTAATTTAGATATACAATACAAAAGTCAAGATCCCCTTCCCCGCGAACAAAAAAAGAGTCAAGATCCCATGGCCCAGCCTGCAGTAAGCCCTTTTTAACACTTGATTGTATTAATAACGGCATGCAACCAGAGACTCACAAAGCATTTATAGACAACATAGTGCTTGCACCGTACGTGAAGAAAACTCTTGCGCTAGGTTATTCCCGGCCATGCATGCATGCATGCACCGTACGTGAAGAAAACTGATCCAGCACCCATGCATCAAGTCTCACCGCGGAAGCGTCGTGGCAGCAGGAGGTGAATGGTGTCCTGATTCTTAATGCCATAGTCCGCCAGGGTGCGACCGCCCTCCGGTTTCGCCCCGACGCCGACGAAGCCAGAGCTCTGGTCGGCCACGGGCACGCCCTCCTCGCCCTGGCGCAGGTCCAAGTGGAGAGTTGATTTATCTCGGACGTCGTAGATGGTGTCCGAAGAATCGGCCTTGATGGTGCTGGTCTGGCCCGTCAGGGTCTTGATGGAGATCTCCATCTGTTGGAACGGAGCAGAAAACATTATCAATCCCAACAGATGATACAGCGTCAGAGATAACAGCCATTGTTGAAGGAATAAGAAATGTTGTTCAGATGACACGGACTAGTTAAGAATGGTGAGGCATCTTGTTCAGAACAGCAGTGCATATTAACAAGGTACCAGATCGAAGTGTGTACCTTGAAGATCAGCAGTGTTCTTTGGGGATCAAGTAAGGAGGGGATGGATCGTTGGGTTGTAATGGGAGGAGGTCAAGGAGACTCCCTGTCAATTTTATAGGGGAGCGGGGTTCTCTTCCTTGTGAAGTTGTAGTGCCGGAATTGATTGTGTGCAACTCTTCACTTTTGGTAGTTCAGAAGACTCTTCGGGTTACTGCTCACTAGTTCACGTTTATTGTTAGGTAAATTTGATCAAGGCGCACTTAGAAAGATAAGCATGCATAATTTTTGGGTGATATGATAGGAACAAATCAGGCGACTTAACTACCGAACCAGTTTGCCATTAGCTCAAAAAACAAGGGATTGCATATTCTCTCTAAATAAAGGGACTATATAAGTCAGAAGTTGTTCTTTTTTCTTTCTAAACTTATAGCCAAACATTTAAAGGGAATCGTTCCTGGCCGGGGCGCCGGTCGAATCTTCGGCCGGTCGCAAGCCACGCTGGCTTCTCGCGCTTACCCAAGCCACGTCCCACGCGAGACCCTTTTTTTTTTGGCCCCAGGTGGACCGCCCCTCCCTCCTTATCCTTTTCCCAGCCACACGTCTTCATCCCCTACCTCCAGCCGCATCCTTCCCTTGCGCCATGTTTCTTCTTCCTTTTTCCCTGCGCTGGTGCCGACCGGCGGCCTCTGCTGGTCGTGTGCTCCGCCGAGACGGGGGACTGCCCAACCGCTGCCGGCCGGTGGCCGCTGGTGGTTGTGCTATGTGGGGCGCGGTGGTCGCAAATGCTGCATCCGGTAGCGGGGTGTGCTGGAACCGGTGATCGAGAATGCTGCATCCGGCTTTTTTGTCTACCACCGGCATAGCAGTGGTTGAGGATTCTACCACCCGTGGCCTTTTTTTGCTACAACTGAGCAATACAAAGCTGCAATGGGCAGCCATGGGGGCTGGAACCGGCGGTGATCGTCGGCCCACTTGTAGCACCATGGCAGCCATGAAACGGGTTGTAGCAAATTCCGTCGCCGATTGTAGCAAAAACCGATTATAGTTGCAGCAAAACATTGTCATCGTCACCGTAGGGTAACAGCTAAGACATGAAGTTTGAAGCTTTTTTCAATGCCGGTTGTAGCTTTTTATAACGCCGGTTGCAGCTTTTCATTGTCTTCCATGGCTTTTCGTCTCTACTGTTGAAACTTTTTTCATCGTCGGATGAAGCTTTTTTCCATCGTCAGATGAAGCTCTTTTCGTTACCAGTTGCAACTTTTCGTCGTCGTCCATAGCTTCAGTCGTATATGACTAAAACTTTTCTCATTGCCGGTTGAAGTCTTTTTCCTTATCGGTTGTAGATTTTCTAGTCGTCGGTCGCAACACTGGGCGTCTCCGCGAGCTGGAATCATCGACGAAGCGGCAGCCGGTGCTGCGAGGGGTGGCGGCGGGAACTGCGTCGGCAGGGAGGGGGAGGTCGCGGGAAGACGTTGGGAGGGAAGAAGCCGTCAACAACCTGCGTCGGGGGGCGAGATGGGGAGGCGTGCGTGAGCGAGATTAGTGCCGCGTGGGATGGAGGGCGCCGTTACCGTTCGTGCGCGCGAGAAAAGGGACGATGGAAATGCGTGATCTAACGGCCCCACGCGAAGTTATCGGACGCTCGGCATGCGACTGACCGAATTGTTCGGCCGGCGCACCGGCGCAGATTACTGGCCACATTTAAATGATTGAATCACCAGATCCCATTTTATCTATTCTTCCTTGGTCATCTTTTTTCACCTCCCCTTGCCAGCACCACTGCCCCAATAAAATCTTGCCTCCATCGGTGCCAATGTCTCCGGCTAGTCTTATCCAATGGTCGACATCGCATGATCAAGCCTTTGCTCTGAACTCACATATTTCAGTGACCCTAACCACCTCTAACTCAATGGATCGGTGTTCCGCGACTTGGAAAAACAAATGTGAAATAATAATTATTACTTTCAAACGAATTTATATGGCCTTGTTGAAACTTTGGATAGGTCTTTGCTAAAAGTGTGTTTAACTTTGCTCTTCACTCTAGTAAACATCTACCTCCATATTCTTGGTCACTTTGCCGCTACATGTATGTATCCTGTGCGCGCAACAATGTGATGCAACTAGTGAAGGAAATATGCCCTAGAGGCAATAATAAAGTTATTATTTATTTTCTTATATCATGATAAATGTTTATTATTCATGCTAGAATTGTATTAACCGGAAACATAATACATGTGTGAATATATAGACAAACAGAGTGTCACTAGTATGCCTCTACTTGACTAGCTTGTTAATCAAAGATGGTTATGTTTCCTAACCATGGACAAAGAGTTGTCATTTGATTAATGGGATCACATCATTAGTTGAATGATCTGATTGACATGACCCATTTAGTTAGCTTAGCACCCGATCGTTTAGTATGTTGCTATTGCTTTCTTCATGACTTATACATGTTCCTATGACTATGAGATTATGCAACTCCCGTTTACCGGAGGAACACTTTGTGTGCTACCAAACATCACAACGTAACTGGGTGATTATAAAGGTGCTCTACAGGTGTCTCCGAAGGTACTTGTTGGGTTGGCGTATTTCGAGATTAGGATTTGTCACTCTGAATGTCGGAGAGGTATCTCTGGGCCCTCTCGGTAATGCACATCACTTAAGCCTTGCAAGAATTGCAACTAATGAGTTAGTTGCGAGATGATGTATTACGAAACGAGTAAAGAGACTTGCCGGTAACGAGATTGAACTAGGTATTGGATACCGACGATCGAATCTCGGGCAAGTAACATACCGATGACAAAGGGAACAACGTATGTTGTTATGCGGTCTGACCAATAAAGATCTTCGTAGAATATGTAGGAACCAATATGGGCATCCAGGTCCCGCTATTGGTTATTGACCGGAGACGTGTCTCGGTCATGTCTACACTTTTCTCGAACCGTAGGGTTCGCACGCTTAAAGTTACGATGACACTTGCTTTATGAGTTTATGTATTTTGCTGTACCGAAGGTTGTTCGGAGTCCCGGATGTGATCACGGACATGACGAGAAGTCTCGAAATGGTCGAGACATAAAGATTGATATATTGGATGACTATATTCGGACACCGGAAGTGTTCCGGGTGTTTTCGGAGAAAAACCAGAGTACCGGAGGGTTACCGGAACCGCCCCGGGAAGTAATGGGCCTTGATGGGACCTAGTGGAGAGAGAGAGGGGCCGGCCAGGGCAAGAGGCGCGCCCCCTCCCCTTGAGTCCGAATAGGACAAGGAAGGGGGGGGGGGGGGCGGCGCCCCCCCTTGCCTTCCCCCTCTCCCACTCCTTCCTTCCCCTTCTTCTCGAAATAGGAAAGGGAAGGGGGAAACCTACTTGGAGTAGGTTTCCCCCTCCTAGGGCGCGCCTCCCCCTTGGCCGGCCTCCTCCTCCTCTCCCCCTTTATATACGGGGAGGGGGGCACCCCATAGACACACAAGTTGATCTTCGTGATTGTTCCTTAGCCGTGTGCGGTGTCCCCCTCCACGATATTACACCTCGGTCATATTGTAGCGGTGCTTAGGCGAAGCCCTGCGACAGTTGAACATCAAGATCGTCACTACGCCGTCGTGCTGACGGAACTCCTCCCCGAAGCTTTGCTGGATCGGAGCCCGGGGTGCGTCATCGAGCTGTACGTGTGTCAAGAACTCGGAGGTGCCGGAGTAACGGTGCTTGGATCGGTCGAACCGGGAAGACGTACGACTACTTCCTCTACGTTGTGTCAACGCTTCCGCTTCGGTCTACGAGGGTACGTAGACAACACTCTCCCCTCTCGTTGCTATGCATCACCATGATCTTGTGTGTGCGTAGGAAATTTTTGAAATTACTACGTTCCCCAACAGTGGCATCCGAGCCTAGGTTTTATGGTTTGATGTTATATGCACGAGTAGAACACAAGTGAGTTGTGGGCGATATAAGTCATATTGCTTACCAGCATGTCATACTTTGGTTCGGCGGTCTTGTTGGATGAAGCGGCCCGAACCGACATTACGCGTACGCTTACGCGAGACTGGTTCTACCGCCGTGCTTTGCACACAGGTAGCTAGCGGGTGTCAGTTTCTCCAACTTTAGTTGAACCGAGTGTGGCTACGCCCGGTCCTTGCGAAGGTTAAAACAGCACCAACTTGACAAACTATCGTTGTGGTTTTGATGCGTAGGTGAGATTGGTTCTTGCTTAAGCCCGTAGCAGCCACGTAAAACTTGCAACAACAAAGTAGAGGACGTCTAACTTGTTTTTGCAGGGCATGTTGTGATGTGATATGGTCAAGACGTGATTAGATATAATTTGTTGTATGAGATGATCATGTTTTGTTGAAGTTATCGGCAACAGGCAGAAGCCCTATGGATGTCTCTTTGTTGCATAAGATGCAAGTGCCAAATAATTGCTTTACTTTATCGCTATACGATAGCAATAGTTGCAAGAGCAATAGTTGGTGAGACAACCATGTGATGACACATTGATATAGATCAAGATGATGAAGATCATGGTGTTGTGCCGGCGACGATAGAGATCATGATAGTACTTTGGAGATGGAGATCAAAGGCGCAAGATGATCATGGCCATATCATGTCACATATTTTGATTGCATATGATGTTTATCTATTATACATCTTATTCTTGCTTTGATTGACGGTAGCATTTTAAGATGATCTCTCACTAATTATCAAGAAGTGTTCTCCCTGAGTATGCACCGTTGCCAAAGTTCGTCGTGCCCAGACACCACGTGATGATCTGGTGTGATAAGCTCTACGTCCATCTACAACGGGTGCAAGCCAGTTTTGCACACGCGGAATACTCAGGTTAAACTTGACGAGCCTAGCATATGCAGATATGGCCTTGGAGCACGGAGACCGAAAGGTCGAGCGTGAATCATATAGTAGATATGATCAACATAGTGATGTTCACCATTGAACACTACTCCATCTCACGTGATGATCGGTTATGGTTTAGTCGATTTGGATCACGTGGTCACTTAGATGACTAGAGAGATGTCTGTCTAAGTGGGAGTTCTTAAGTAATATGATTAATTGAACTTAAATTTATCATGAACTTAGTCCTGGTAGTATTTTGCAAATTATGTTGTAAGATCAATAGCTTGCGTTTTTGCTTTCATATGTTTATTTTGATATGTTCCTAGAGAAAATTGTGTTGAAAAATGTTAGTAGCAATGATGCGGATTGGATCCGCGATATGAGGTTTATCCTCATTGCTGCACAGAAGAATTATGTCCTTAATGCACCGCTAGGTGACAGACCTATTGCAGGAGCAGATGCAGATGTTATGAATGTTTGGCTAGCTCAATATGATGAATACTTGATAGTTTTGTGCACTATGCTTTATGGCTTAGAATCGGGACTTCAAAGATGTTTTGAACATCATGGACCATATGAGATGTTCCAGGAATTGAAGTTAATATTTCAAGCAAATACCCGAGTTGAGAGATATGAAGTCTCCAACAAGTTCTATAGCTAAAAGATGGAGGAGAATCGCTCAACTAGTGAGCATGTGCTCAGATTGTCTGGGTACTACAATCGCTTGAATCAAGTGGGAGTTAATCTTCCAGATAAGATAGGGATTGACAGAATTCTCTAGTCACCATCACCAAGTTAGTAGAACTTCATGATGAACTATAGTATGCAAGGGATGATGAAAATGATTCCCGAGTTTTTCATGATGATGAAATCGATGAAGGTAGAAATCAAGAAAGAACATCAAGTGTTGATGCTTAACAAGACCACTAGTTTCAAGAAAAGGGCAAAGGGATAGAAGGGAACTTCAAGAAGAACGGCAAGCAAGTTGCTGCTCATGTGAAGAAGCCCAAGTCTGGACCTAAGCCTGAGACTAAGTGCTTCTACTGCAAAGGGACTGGTCACTGAAAGCAGAACTACCCCAATATTTGGCGGATAAGAAGGATGGCAAAGTGAACAAAGGTATATTTGATATACATGTTATTGATGTGTACTTTACTAGTGTTTATAGCAACCCCTCGGTATTTGGTACTGGTTTAGTTGCTAAGAGTAGTAACTCGAAACGGGAGGTGCAGAATAAACAGAAACTAGTTAAGGGTGAAGTGACGATGTGTGTTGAAAGTAGTTTCAAGATTGATATGATCATCATCGCACACTCCCTATACTTTCGGGATTAGTGTTGAACCTAAATAAATGTTATTTGGTGTTTGCGTTGAGCATGAATATGATTTGATCGTGTTTATTGCAATACGGTTATTCATTTAAGTAAGAGAATAAACTGTTGTTCTGTTTACATGAATAAAACCTTATATGGTTACACACCCAATGAAAATGGTTCATTGGATCTCGATCGTAGTGATACACATATTCATAATATTGAAACCAAAAGATGCAAATTTAATAATGATAGTGCAACTTATTTGTGGCACTGCCGTTTAGGTCATATTGGTGTAAAGCGCATGAAGAAACTCCATGCTGATGGGATTTTGGAATCACTTGATTATGAATCACTTGATGCTTGCGAACCATGCCTCATGGGCAAGATGACTAAGACTCCGTTCTCTGGAACAGTGGAGCGAGCAACTGACTTATTGGAAATAATACATACTGATGTATGCGATCCAATGAGTGTTAAGGCTCGCGGCGGGTATCGTTATTTTCTGACCTTCACAGATGATTTGAGTAGATATGGGTATATCTACTTGATGAAACATAAGTCTGAAATAGTTGAAAGGTTCAAAGAATTTCAGAGTGAAGTGGAAAAATCATCGTAACAAGAAAATAAAGTTTTTGCGATCTGATCGCGGAGACGAATATTTGAGTTACGAGTTTGGTCTTCAATTAAAACAATGTGGAATAGTTTCACAAATTCATGCCACCTGGAACACCACATCATAATGGTGTGTCCGAACGTCATAACCGTACTTTATTGGATATAGTACAATCTATGATGTTTCTTACCGATTTACCAATATCGTTTTGGGATCATGCATTAGAGACAGCTGCATTCACGTTAAATAGGGCACCATCTAAATACGTTGAGACGACACTATATGAACTGTGGTTTAGCAAGAAACCAAAGTTGTCGTTTCTTAAAGTTTGTGGCTGCGATGCTTATGTGAAAAAGTTTCATCCTGATAAGCTCAAACCCAAATCGGAGAAGTGCGTCTTCATAGAATACCCAAAGGAAATTGTTGGTTACACCTTCTATCACAGATCCGAAGGCAAAACATTCGTTGCTAATAAATGGATCCTTTCTAGAGAAGGAGTTTCTCTCGAAAGAAGTGAGTGGGAGGAAAGTAGAACTTGATGAGGTAATTGTACCTGTTCCCTTATTGGAAAGTAGTTCATCATAGAAATCTGTTCTTGTGACTACTATACCAATTAGTGAGGAAGCTAATGATGATGATCATGTAACTTCAGATCAAGTTACTATCGAACCTCGTAGGTAAAACAGAGTGAGATCCGCACCAGAGTGGTACGGTAATCCTGTTCTGGAGGTCGTGTTACTTGACCATGACAAACCTACGAACTATGAGGAAGCGATGATGAGCCCAGATTCCGCAAAATGGTTTGAGGCCATGAAATCTGAGATATGATCCATGTATGAGAACAAAGTATGGACTTTGATGGATTTGCCCGATGATCGGCAAACCATAGAAAATAAATGGATCTTCAAGAGGAAGACGGACGTTGATAGTAGTGTTACTATCTACAAAGCTAGACTTGTCGAAAAAGGTTTTTGACAAACTTCAAGGTGTTGACTACGATGAAATTTTCTCACTCGTAGCGATGCTTAAGTCTGTCCAAATCATGTTAGCAATTGCCGCATTTTTATGAAATCTGGCAAATGGATGAACAAAACTACATTCCTTAATGGATTTAAAGAAGAGTTGTATATGATGCGACCAAAAGGTTTTGTCAATCCTAAAGGTGCTGACAAAATACACAAGCTCCAGCGATCCATCTATGGACTGGTGCAAGCATCTCAGAGTTGGAATATACGCTTTGATAAGTTGATCAAAGCATATAGTTTTATACGGATTTGCGGTGAAGCCTGTATTTACTAGAAAGTGAGTGCGAGCACTACAACATTTCTGATAAGTATATGTGAATGACATATTGTAGATCGGAAATAATGTAGAATTATTCTGCAAAGCATAAATGAGTGTTTGAAAGGAGTTTTTCAAAGAAAGAACTCGGTGAAGCTGCTTACATATTGAGTATCAAGATCTATAGAGATAGATCAAGACACTTGATAAGTTTTTTCAATGAATACATACCTTGACAAGATTTTGAAGTAGTTCAAAATGGAACAGTCAAAGAAAGAGTTCTTGCCTATGTTACAAGGTGTGAAATTGAGTAAGACTCAAAACCCGACCACAGCAGAAGATAGAAAGAGAATGAAAGTCATTCCCTATGCCTTGGCCATAGGTTCTATAAAGTATGCCATGCTGCATACCAGATCTATTGTATACCCTACACTGAGTTTGGCAAGGGAGTACAATAGTGATCTAGGAGTAGATCACTGGACAGCGGTCAAAATTATCCTTAGTGGAATAAGGATATGTTTCTCGATTATGGAAGTGACAAGAGGTTCGTCGTAAAGGGTTACGTCAATGCAACTTTTGACACCGATATGGATGACTCTAAGTCTCAATCTAGATACATATTGAAAGTGGGAGCAATTAGCTAGAGTAGCTCCGTGCAGAGCATTGTAGACATAGAAAATTGCAAAATACATAACGGATCTGAATGTGAAAGACCCGTTGACAAAGATTCTCTCACAAGCAAAACATGATCACACCTTAGTACTCTTTGGGTGTTAATCACATAGCGATGTGAACTAGATTACTGAATCTAGTAAACCCTTTGGGTGTTGGTCACATGGCGATGTGAACTATGGGTGTTAATCACATGATGATGTGAACTATCGATGTTAATCACATGGTGATGTGATCTAGATTATTGACTCTAGTGCAAGTGGGAGACTGAAGGAAACATGCCCTAGAGGCAATAATAAAGTTATTATTTATTTCCTTATATCATGATAAATGTTTATTATTCATGCTAGAATTGTATTAACCGGAAACATAATACATGTGTGAATATATAGACAAACAGAGTGTCACTAGTATGCCTCTACTTGACTAGCTTGTTAATCAAAGATGGTTATGTTTCCTAACCATGGACAAAGAGTTGTCATTTGATTAACGGGATCACATCATTAGTTGAATGATCTGATTGACATGACCCATTCAGTTAGCTTAGCACCCGATCGTTTAGTATGTTGCTATTGCTTTCTTCATGACTTATACATGTTCCTATGACTATGAGATTATGCAACTCCCGTTTACCGGAGGAACACTTTGTGTGCTACCAAACATCACAACGTAACTGGGTGATTATAAAGGTGCTCTACAGGTGTCTCCGAAGGTACTTGTTCGGTTGGCGTATTTCGAGATTAGGATTTGTCACTCCGAATGTCGGAGAGGTATCTCTGGGCCCTCTCGGTAATGCACATCACTTAAGCCTTGCAAGCATTGCAACTAATGAGTTAGTTGCGAGATGATGTATTACGGAACGAGTAAAGAGACTTGCTGGTAACGAGATTGAACTAGGTATTGGATACCGATGATCGAATCTCGGGCAAGTAACATACCGATGACAAAGGGAACAACGTATGTTGTTATGCAGTCTGACCGATAAAGATCTTCGTAGAATATGTAGGAACCAATATGGACATCCAGGTCCTGCTATTGGTTATTGACCGGAGACGTGTCTTGGTCATGTCTACACTATTCTCGAACCGTAGGGTCCGCACGCTTAAAGTTACGATGACAGTTGCTTTATAAGTTTATGTATTTTGATGTACCGAAGGTTGTTCGGAGTCCCGGATGTGATCACGGACATGACGAGGAGTCTCGAAATGGTCGAGACATAAAGATTGATATATTGGATGACTATATTCGGACACCGGAAGTGTTCCGGGTGTTTTCAGAGAAAAACTGGAGTACCGGAGGGTTACCGGAACCCCCCCGGGAAGTAATGGGCCTTGATGGGCCCTAGTGGATAGAGAGGGGCCGGCCAGGGCAAGAGGCACGCCCCTCCCCTTGAGTCCGAATAGGATAAGGAAGGGGGGGGGGGGCGCGGCGCCCCCCCTTGCCTTCCCCCTCTCCCACTCCTTCCTCCCCCTCCTTCTCAGAATAGGAAAGGGAAGGGGAAACCTACTTGGAGTAGGTTTCCCCCTCCTAGGGCGCGCCTCCCCCTTGGCCGGCCTCCTCCTCCTCTCCCCATTTATATACGGGGAGGGGGGCACCCCATAGACACACAAGTTGATCTTCGTGATCGTTCCTTAGCCGTGTGCGGTGCCCCCCTCCACGATATTACACCTCGGTCATATTGTAGCGGTGCTTAGACGAAGCCCTGCGACAGTTTAACATCAAGATCGTCACCACGCCGTCGTGCTGACGGAACTCCTCCCCGAAGCTTTGCTGGATCGGAGCCCGGGGTGCGTCATCGAGCTGTACATGTGTCAAGAACTCGGAGGTGCCGGAGTAACGGTGCTTGGATCGGTCGAACCGGGAAGACGTACGACTACTTCCTCTACGTTGTGTCAACGCTTCCGCTTCGGTCTACGAGGGTACGTAGACAACACTCTCCCCTCTCGTTGCTATGCATCACCATGATCTTGCGTGTGCGTAGGAATTTTTTTGAAATTACTACGTTCCCCAACAACTGGTGCGACAATCTTGTTGTACTCCCTCGTCCGGTGAAAAGTGTACATTTAGCTTTAAAATTTGTTCACAAGAGAGTGTACTTATATCTTCCTAATGCACTTTAAAGTAGAAAAAAAATGTTCCCCTCTCATCACACAGTAATCAGGACCGATAAGATTCAACACATCGTCTCCTTAATTTTTACATGCATGCACTTAGCTCATTGGGGATTGGGTAATTACAGAGAAGAGAGATGATGGCTTGCACCTTCCCAATGCATTTTTACTCCACTTCATAATTTGTCCTAAAATGTCTATATGTACACTTTTCATCGGACGGAGAGAGTAACTTCTAAAAAACGGGTAAGCTGTAAATGTGCTCCATGGTAGGTACACCCTCTATCTAGGCCATCTATGTTTGTGTTGAGATCCATGCATGTAACTTTCTCTTTTCTGTTTCTCCCTAAAGGAAAAAAAGATTTGAACCAGAAATTTGGAGGTCCATGACACATGAGTACTACATTAATGTGTCAATGTGCATAAATGTTTCCTGATTTTGTTGGTGCATTGGAAATGTCTACAATGGTTAATATTAAAATAAATAATATGTTGCAACATATTCTCATTGCAATGTGCGGGTTATCATCTAGTAGTTTCCACGGTGATACAACACGGATCTTAATGCAAAACTAGATTGGCTAGATAGAAGGTGTAGCTACATGGGAGCATCAAGAATCCACACGCCAAAAAAACTTCAGAATAGAATTGTGCACAAAGATATCATCATGTGTTAAAATTTGAAACCCACATTCAAACAAAACGCAAGAAGTAAACACAGAAAACTAAAAAGACACAAAATATCGGTGGTGTTGTTAATGGGCCAAATGAATTTATGATTTGTTGATGTGGTCCAATATAAAACAAAAAATGTGACATCATAGATATACCCCCATGGTTCCCATCTAGATGAAAATTAGTTACTGCTCATCTAAGTCCCATTATTCTCGTGATGTGTGGTCCCATTTTCTTCTAGATGAGCTCCTCATTTTTGTTTTCTTGAGGAACACCTGTAACTTTATTAATACATGCAACCATTACAGGTGCATTGCTTTGGATTCATTATCCAACAAACTACAAAGTACAATAAAATATATTCGAGCCATTCTCCATGATATCAATCTTTATAAGATGAACTAACACCAAGACTTCAGTAAATAAACTACAATTGAACAAATCATTTGATACTACACTCGCTTCAGCCTATTAAAAAAATCTCAAGAAATATTTGACAAAACACCCTGTGCAACACATCATATACTTAGCTACTCAACAACTTACTCTTCACTCCTAGAGATGAGGAGGCCTCAAAAGCGTATACCAATACACAAGAGTTTTAAACTTCAATCAACTTCTTTCCCTTGCTGTCGTGCAATGCTCCTCAGGCAACCATGGCATTTTGTACCACGTAGACGGAGGAGCACATAGAGGAGCGAGTTCTTCACCACGCCACAGTCCGCTAGGGTGAGACCATCCTTCAGCTGGCTTCCTCGGAAGATGATGCGCTGCTCGGGCGCGGTAATCCCCTTCGATTCTTGGAGCTTCTCCATGAATATGCCGACAGTATATGAACTCTGGACCATATGAGAAATTATGGGGTTCTTGCGGGCAATAGGCAGACTGACAGAGATGAGCATCCACCCTGACACATGAAGGGTTAGGTGGTGGGTGGACCCCATGCAGACACCATAGCCATCCAGTCCATGCCCGTCCTCTCGCTGCTTCCCGTCAAAGACAAGGGCTAGCTGGGATTGCGGCAGGATGCCCGACGTGCCATGGATCTTTTTTTGACGTCCTCTATGGTGTCTGCGCTCTCTACCTCTAGGGGGAGCCGATAGTTGGGTGCCGCCAGAAAGATTTGCATCACTTCCCGTGGCCACTTCGGGCGAAGGGCGAGTTGGACGGTTGAAACCTCCTAAATGTTGTAGTACGCTATCGTGCGTCCATCCTCCAGCTCCTTGCCATCAAACATGAGGCACTGCCGGGACAGGGCATCGCAAAGCTTGCCGTCAATCCTCGGCTTGACATCGTAGATTGTGTTCGATAGATCTGCGTTGACTAGGATAGTCTCGTCAGTGAGGATCTTCACAAAGATCTGCATCTGCACACACCAACAAAGTTCACAACAGATCGACGTGTATGTTGCACTTCCACAGTTGATCAGGACCATCCGTTTTAACCGCTGAAACGCTGCAACCGCCAGTCGTAGCAGTGCCTTTGCGGCCAAATTAACATCGCTCAAATTATCCACTTGTTTTTCATTTCATTATTAAGTGTAGTCTTGCAATAGATCCGTGGAAGTAATCACAATATCGATCTTAACGTACGCCTAATGCGTGCATGGACTGAAACACAACAGCCAAATACCTTGATGAATGCATCATGGTCCTGGTCATGGGCACGAACGAAAGATTTGTAGGGATAAGAGATCACCTTGAGGAACAGTCAACTCCTTGGGCGGCAAAGAAAGTTCGAAGGGAATTGAAGGAACGCGGCGAGTTGTCATCGGGCTGGGGACTAGAGCAGTAGATGCAAGGGGAATTATACTAGCTAGTGCCGCAATCACAAAGCACCCGTCGTGTTCTTTTAGTCTAGGGAAAATTGATGGCAAATGTGGTTTTAGAACCAAACTCAACCAATACGGTTATTTTTTTGGACCGTCTTTTTCAAGAACTTGTTGGTTTGGACCCGATGAGTACGAATCACGAGGCATCGGTCACCTACAGGGTTAAACATGCAAATAAGTTTTGGACGAGACTAGATGAGTAAGTAAGGGCTAATGAAGGCTGCTTAGAACAAATTATACTTGGGAGTTCCTATATGACCCTTTTGCGTCAAGTAGATGTTGTTTCGCATGGAAGCTTCACTTGGCGGGCTTTGTGGGTCGTTTTCTATTTCTTCCGTACGGTAGACTGATTCTTAAAGGAAAAGTAAATTGTTTCGTACAGGAAAACCTGATGGTAAATTGTTTCTTTTTGAGTTGTTTGGATTGCTTACCACATGTGTCACATGGTTGATGGTAAACTATTTTTGTTTCAATGGAAATCTTAAAATTTCTATTGTGCAGTGCAAAATATGAAAATGTTTCTTTACAACTGAAACTATTCTGCAATTCATGAAAGTAAACAGGAAACTATCACTGGAGCACAAAATTTCCATTGGGAAACTCGTGGAAACAAAGTAAAAACATGTTTCTCATTGACATGAATAAAACCGGAGGAAACAATTTTCAATGGAACTATTTGTTGTAGTTGGATATCTTTCTTGGCAGTGGAGTTTTGCTTGCAGTTCAAAAGATAATTAATGATGTAAACCTGGACTGTAAAATAAAAGAAAAGGAGGGTAAGTTTGATACATTCTCATTTCTGTCACAAAAAATGGGTACCTTACAAACTACTAGTTACTTTCTTATGAAAAAAATATTATGTTCTGTTTCAAAAAAAAAATTATGTTACAATCATGTCGGGTAATTTATTTGTAGAGGATATAAAGTGCTAACCATGTGGCCAGAATTCATAGTTAGCTATTGCAGAATCGCAGAGTGCAAAGCTAGTATGGTCCCTTCAGAGTAAGAACCCTGACATGATAGACTTTCAGTTTTATGATACCAGCACTACTAGAAACCTCTATGTCCTAGTAAGAGATGATGCATAGAACTAGTAGAACTAGAAAGAGGAAGAACTAAAAAAAGTGTTTCCTTAATCTCTATCTCTACTATATATACGTAAAAAAAGTAGTGTTACTTTTTCTGCCGGCAGAGACACTTCGGTAATAGGAATTATAACTCCTTTTCTGCTTTTAATGATAATGATTTGCTTCTAAAAGAAAAAAAGGCTGGATTGAAATTAGGTAGTGATGATGTTAGTATCTCTCAAAATATTCAGGTTATTAGACAAGTGGAGGAAAGCAGGCTATCTGCATTTAAAGACACCCACCCAGAGTGTTTCCTCCATGTTAACCTTGATATTAGTCTAGAAGATTTAAATAATGATCTATCTGAGAAGGCAGCCCCAGTGAGTGATCACAGTAGTGATCACCTTGAAGATATTCCTACATGAGCTGAGGTAGTCTCAGGTAGAAAAAGTAGTTGTAGAAAACAAGAATTTAATAATGGTAGTAGGCCTATTTTGGAATGTTACAGGGATGAATAAACCTGAAAAACTTAAGGCGGTGGGTAAGCTCATCAAAGACATCATGCTGACTTGGTTGGTTTTTCTAAGACTAAGAAAGAGTCTTTTAGAAATATTCGAATTACTAGTGTTGACCCCCAGGAGAGTTACTCTTGGCACTGGTTACCTGCTGTTTGTACGGCTGGGGGTATCATGGGTGGGAACAATCCAGAGAAGTTTGATATTGTTTTTGTAGATATCTTGGAATTCTCTGTTTCTTGTCTAATTAAAGATAAGAAGAATAATGTTTAATGGAGATTTATTGCAGTCTATGGTTCAGCTTATGACAATCTCAAGTTAGATTTTATCAATGAGCTGCATAACATTTTAGATACCTGGATGGGCCCCACCATAATTGGGGATGACTTCAACCTGGTTAGAAGCTGTGAAGAGAAAAATACTGGGGTAGTCAACCTCCACTGGGTGACCCTGTTCAATGACTGGGTCAACAAGTATGGTCTGATAGAGTTGAAAAACTCTAGTAGAAGATATACCTGGGCGAACAACCAGGATAAGCTGGTGATGGCTAATATTGATAATGTTTTTATTTCCACCTGCTGGGAAAATATTTTTGCAGCTGTCCAACTCAAAGCCCTCCCTAGGGTGGGTAGTGATCATACTCCCCTAGTGGTAGATATAGGGGCCATCCAGCCATCAAAGAACAAACAATTTAGGTTTGAGAAGTGGTGGTTGGAAGTAGAAGGCTTTGAGGATATGGTGAAAACAAGTTGGAATCCTCCATGTTCTATCAAAGAACCTTTAGGTAGATGGCAATATAAAATCAGATTGTTTAGGGGGATTTGTAATGGGTGGAATGCCAATGATGAGGTTGCCCAGAACAAAAGCAAACAAAAGCTAGTTGCTGAGTATGACCTGTTGGAGATAGAGTTTGAATCTAAAGTGCTTTCCCCACCTTCAAAGAATAGGATGGACAAAATTGCCTTAGATCTCCAAAATATATGGAGACTAGAGGAAATTCAATCTAGGCAAAGATCTAGAGAGAGAGATATATTTTGGAGGGGGGGATAAATACTGCTTAATTTCATGATTTAGCTAATCATAGGAGGAGGTAGAAACAAATTGATTTGCTATATGGTCCAGAGGGGCCTGTGGAGAACACTAGTGATATTATTAAGATTCCTGTAGATTACTACAAGCAATTATTTGGTAAATAAGATACCTTAAATATTTCCTTGGATGAAGAGTTTTGGGATCCTGCTGAAAAAGTTTCTGATGAGCATAACATGCTCCAAGAAGCAGATTTCACTGAGGAAGATGTTAGAAAAGCAGTCTTTGGATCATATGCAGAAGGGGCCCCTGGCCCTGATGGTTTCCCTTTACTCTTCTATCAACATTTTTGGTCTACTATTAAGGATGACCTTATGTTGATGGTGGAGGCTTGGAATAATGACCCCTTAGGTTTGTATAGATTAAATTTTTCTCTTTTAACATTAATCCCAAAAGAACCTGAAGCAAACACTCTCCAAAAATTTAGGCCAATTGCTCTATCCAATTGTAGCTTTAAAATCTTTGCTAAATGTGTTGCTAACTAATTGGCGGACATTGGTGATGAGATTATCTCACAGAACCAAACCGCTTTTATCAAACACATATTTATTGTGGAAAGTGTGGTGACAACTCATGAAATTATTCATGATGGTGTGACTCATAATAGAGAAGGGTTTGTATTTAAACTAAACTATGAGAAGGTCTATGATAGAATTAGCAAAGTGTTCCTTTTAAAAATCATTCATCAAAGGGACTTTAGCCCTAAATGGATGAGTAAATTTAAATTCGTTTTATACAATGATCTGTAGGAGTTAGAATTAATGATTGCAATAGTGATTTTCCTGAGACTTTTAAAGGGGTGAGACAAGGTGATCCTGCCTCCCCTTTGCTATCCAACCTGGTGGCTGATGTTTTTAGTAGGATGCTTAATAAAGCTGCCCAAAACAACATGCTGACGGGTTTGATGACTAACATTTTCCCCCAAGGAGTGACCAGTCTGCAATATGCAGATGACACTCTCCTCTTTTTGGAAAATAACCTGGATCCAGCCAAAAACTTGAGATGGCTTATGTCTTGTTTTGAGCAAATGTCTGGTCTTAGGATTAATTTTCATAAGTGCGACCTGATCCCCATCAATGTTCTAGAAGAAGAGGCTCAGGTGGTGGCACAAGCCCTATCTTGTGGCCTTGGGTCCTTCCCTTTGAAATACGTGGGGTTTCCTCTATATTACACAAAGCTTAGAAGAGAGTACCTACAACCTGTGGTTTACAAGGTTCTAAAAAGAGTTGCTGGGTGGAGAGGGAGACTGTTAGGATATGAAAATACGCTGGTGCTGGTCCAATCCTGCCTAGCCAGCATTCCCACATTTCTGACGAGCATGGTCAAATTCCCCAAATGGGCTATTAATTTGATCAACTCACATATGGCTCATTGCTTTTGGGATAATTATGAGGGTCAGCACAAATATCATCTTGCTAATTGGGGCCTGGTTACCCAAAAAAGCAGTATGGTGGCTTGGGGATCCCAAACATTACTGAGATGAACTTAAGTCTGCTAGCTTCTTGGGTGTATAAGTTTCATAATGGTGATAATAAGATGTGGAAACAGATAATTGACTCTAAGTATAGAGCCAATAATACCAACATCTTCTCTTACCCAGATAACAACTCCTCTCCTTTCTGGGAAGGGGTTTTGTGGGCTGCTAAAGATGCCAAATATGGTTATCAATGGAAAGTGGGTAATGGCAAGAGAGTCAAGTTTTGGGAGGACCACTGGTTTGGGTCATGTAGCTTAGCCATCCAATTTTGGGATTTATATAGCATATCTAATGAACACAATAAAGTTATTGCTGATTCATGGGATGGGGTGGACCTTAAGATCACATTTAGGAGATGTGTGGATAGTAGGTTGCTTCACATTTAGGAGATGTGTGGATAGTAGTATTGCACAATCTATCATCTTGAAGGATGAGGATGCTGGTTTAATCTGGAAATTAGAATCTAATGGTAAATACTCTGTTAGATCTCTGTATGCTATGATAAATTTTAGGGGCATTAGCCCAGTTCATATCCCTGATGTTTGGAAAATTTAGGTTCCTCCCAACATTCATATATTCTTGTGGCTGCTGGCACATAATAAGTTGTTGGTTAGAGGGAATCTCATGAAGAGACAACATTTAAATGACCTCTCCTGCTTGTTTTGCTTTGAATACGAAACAATCAGTCACTTATTGTTTGAATGTGATGTGGCTATGGAGGTCTGGAGAAATATCCATCCCATCTCAGGGTGTATGGCCCTGCCCACCTTTGATAATGTGGCATGTAGGTGGGGGAAGGATAATAATCTTCAAGCTAGAAATTTGGTTGTGTCAGCTACTTTCTGGGCTATCTGGAGATGTAGAAATGATATGTGTTTTAATAACACAAATTGGATGGGTGTGCAGGTGATCCTCAAGAGGAAGTGCAAGAGAGCACGTGGAGAAGATCATTGTGGCTACATGGAAGGCTGCAAGAGGACCACCACTGCTACTCTGGCCGCCAGGCTGCAGAAAAAGGAGCTTTGGCTGCAATATTCCCTGCAAAAGATGGGAAGATGGATGGGAGTGGACAAGAGGGTGTATCATAGATGGATGACTATCTTTCTGTTACCTTCCTGTGGCGGGGTGTGCCAGTAGTTTCATCAACATGTCTTTAGGTTGGTCTATCAACTGAGTATGTTTAGGTTTCTGAGAACCATGCCGGAGGGATGACTCGATCCCCTCTCGCCAGCTATAATAAATTCTGTACTCAGTGGGTTTCATTTTTTGATGAAAATGGAACCGGGGCTGGAGCCTTTTTCTTCTAAAAAAAGGAGACACTTTTGGTCAACCTTCCTTAAGTTGATAGCCCTTCAATCACTAATAATGTGTCCGAGGTAGTAACATATTTTTTTTCCTTTGCAATAACAATTTAATTCTGTCAGTTTGTAATGCATAATAACTCTCCAATAACAACTATGAGATCACCTCCTAATCAAGATTGCAAATATTCTTTAAAAACCAAACTTTAATAATTATTTTCATTAATCAGAATTGATGTGGAACCACCAAGAAATTTCTACACCCTTAACAACGCACCGGCAATTACTTGTTTCCCTAAAAAAAGTGTTTCACTACTTATTTTCTGTGTCTCCTTAAGGAAGACGAAACCATTCAAAAACTTGGTTATTTTTAAGATATGGAAGAGTAATTGGGATAATTTTGGTGGGCGTTGATTAGAACAAAACCCGACTGTATAAAACCCGACTTTTATAGCCGCCGATGCAGCTCTCCTTTAATCACGACACCTTTTCCCTAAAAACAGAACGAGTCCACGACACCTTGGAGACCTATCTCCTGCGTACGCGATGCCGCCGGCGCGGCGACCCCGCCTCACGTCCCATCCTAACTCCTCCGTCGCAGCGGCGGATCCAAGCAGCAGAGGTGCCCGGCGCGGGCCCTCCAAGCGACCTAGGCGGGCCGACTCCTCGTCCCATGGCGGCTCCGAGGATGGCACGCCACTCAAGGACGAGATCCTCGTCGGCATCTTCGCCGGCCTGCCCGACATCGCCGACCTTGTGCGCTGCGCTGCCACCTGCAGTCGCTGGTGCCGCCTCGTGTCCAGCGAGGCCGCATTCATCTGCCGCACCACGCCGCGTCCGTGGCCCGGGAGGTTCGTCCGCCGCCTCGCCCTCGGATTTTTCCACCAGGACGCCGCCGCGCTGCGGTTCGCGCCAACGGCTTCCGCCGCTCGGCTTGTCGGCCTCCTGCGAACCCCCTCCCTGAACGCGCTTGTGGAACGACCGGAGGGCGGGCCGATCCACAGCCCCCGCCTCGTCGCCTCCCGCAACGGCCTCATCGTCGCCGATCTCCGCCGCGGGAGACGTGAGCGGGCCATCAAGCTCTGCGTCTGCAACCCCATGACCGGCAAGGTGGACATCCTCCCGCCCCTCAGCGGCGAGGACGGCCTCGGGCGCTACGCCTGTACGGTGCTCACGACCGACGACCACGACCAAACCAGGGAGAGCGACCCGCCGCCGGCTGCCTCCTACCGCGTCATCCTCTTCTACAACACGTGTCGCAGCAACACCGCGTTCAGGAGCTACTCGTCGGAGGACGGCGTGTGGAGCCCGGAGGCCATAAGGAGCGAGAGGCTGGGGAAGAAGCAGATGGGGATGGGGGTGACGCGCACCGCTGTGGTGGTTGAAGGCGGCAAGGTGGCGTGCTGGTTTGCCAAGAACGCGGTGTTGGCGCTTTCGCTGGACACGTTGAGCCGCGCCTTCGTCGACGGCAACACCATACTGGGCGTGTCGCCGGAGCGGAAACTGTGTACTATCCAGATGATATTCCGGAAAGCGATGGCGGATTGGCCGAGGTACGTGGCGCTACGGGTCTCCAAATTTATCAGCCGCAGGAGGAGGATGAGGTTGAGTTGATCCAGGTGGAGCAGCACCTGCCGGCCGATGTGACCGAGGTGAAGCTGCGGTGGTTCTGCGAGAAGAGCGGCGTCGTCCTGTTCACGGCCGGGTACAGCGACGGGAGGAGCGAGGTCTACGCTCTGAGCCTCGATAAGCAGGAGTTGCACAAGATCGCGAGCCACGACGCCGGCGGGGGCGGCGGTGATCCGTGGGAAAACTTGCACGGGTACGAGATGGACCGGGCGGCGTACCTCGCCACACTCGATCGGCGTCGGATACCATACACGAGAGGATAGCTTGTTGGATTAAGAATAAAATATGCCTAATTTGCTTGGAGTTTGTTTCTGTTGTGCAAGCTAAGGCTGGTTTATGTGTGAGGGGAAACTCGCCGCATGTGGTGATTTCACTAGAGGTGCACATGCTTAATTTCACATCCGTGCTATAGAAATAATCACTTGGTGCTTCTTCAGCAAAAGTCGTTCATTACTCTAAGCATCGAACATGGTATACATGGCCTTTACATCCTCTCCAATGTTGCAAAAACATGGATCTTAGAGTACGTCTATAATTGATCTAACAACCACAAAGTGCTAAGAAAGTCGAATGGCAGTGAAAAAATTATGGACTTAGGAACAACATGGAACATGAGAAGCAATCTCTCGCGGCGTGGCGCCGCGCCGGTCGCCACTCCGGCGCCGGCGGCCACCTTCCGTGCCGCCCTTCACTCTGGAGGCAGTGTCCACCCCCGCCCCGGCCCCATGGCCTCGAGGGTCTCGCTGTCTGGCTCATCCTTGTTGGAGCCTTCCTCCTCTGCCCCGCCCGCGCTGCAACTGGAGGTCTCCTCTCTTGTTCCGCCGCCGGCGCGCCTGCAGCTTTGGTCCATCGTCGTCCCCCCCCCCCCCCCCCCCCCGTTGGCCACGGCCTTCGGCCACTAGTCCAGGGCAGTGGGGCAGGGCCACCCTGCCGCCCCCCTTCCCCGACGGAGGCCGAGTGACAGAATAGGTGGAGCGCCGCCCGAGAGACCCGTCTGCCCTCGCCACTCCACGACGGCGTCGCCGTCCTTTTTGGCGGTCGTGCGGCGTTGGGTGTTCCCCGTCCTCCGCCTACTTTGAGGGTGCCGGTGGAGCTGTTCGGATGCTTCTATAACTGCGGGAGCGACGACGACCACATCTCGGCGGAGTGCAAGAATCCCACCTTCTGCGTCCGGTGTCGTGGCCAGGGGCACGTCGCGTGTGGGTGCACCCGCCATCGTAGCCCGACCCTGGTGCAGTAGCCACCGCGTCCCCCGCTTTTCCTTCGGCCACTACTAGGAAAATGGTTATATATAGAAGTTTACCAATAGCGCCTGTTTAAGCACCCACGCTACTGGTATTTACCAGTGGCGCCTGGTATAAAACACCTACTGCTACTAAATACCAGCAGCGTTTGTCAGCTTGGGCCGCGCTGCTGTTACGTGGGCCGCAGGGCAAAAGCGGTAGCCCACTTAACTGTAGCGTTTGTTTTCAACGAGCGCTACAGCTAGTGGGCTTAGCAGTAGCGCCGGCCCTACGTAGCGCTACTATTACAGGAAAATAAAACCAGCCCGCCGCGCCGTCCCCGCACCAGTACCCCCCTCTCGCTCTCACATCGATCCCCTCCGCTCGACAAGGCCGCCGCGGTTAGTGTTCCTCCCCGGCCGCCTCACCCCCGTCGACGGCACCGTCGCCGCCACACTCCAGCCACCACGCGACGCCTCTCGCCTCCTACAACGCTCCAGCAGCCCCGTAAGTCCCCCTCTCCTCTTCCCTATGCACGTGCCACTAGGCTCCGATCGATTCACCGCGGCGGCTCTCGCCATGTCCTGGGATTTCGCATGGTGGAAAGGGATTTAGGGATTGCGCCGTGGCTCTCGCCATGTTTGTTTATGTGTTGGATTGGCTGCTGGTTATTAGATATATAGTTTATTGTTCATGCTTATGTTGCAAGTTTCACACCCTACCCTTCCTGTCAAGTGCTCTCGGCTCTACGGGCAAAAATTTGGCAATTTGAACTGAACTACAATTCTCTATTAGGTTTATGAGCAATGATTAGGTTTGGCTTAAATTTTCCAAGCAAAATTGCAACAAAAAATTGCAAGTGATTAGGTTTATGAGCAAGTGATTAGGTTTGGCAAAAAAATTCCAAGTATACGCTTCAAGTCACTGAACCCGCAGTCAGAAATAGATCGACTGTAAGTAAGCGAACGAGATGGTACCTGTGCGACGTCTGCTTCCCACCGACGGTGGCCACGTGCGATGGCTTCTCCATGGCTTGCGGGGTCGCAGTGGGTAGCTAGGACGGTCGGTTGGGGGACGGAGACGGCAAGGCGAGGTGAGAGGACGCTGGTGTGGGAGCGGGTTGGTTGCCGGGTGTGATTAGGCTCCAGATTAACCCTGGACCGTTGTGGTTGCTGGCTCGGAAGGTTCGTCCCGCCCGGCCGGCGACCTCGCGCCGACGATATGGATGTGTGGCGGGACCCACAGAACGGGACAGGGGAGGAAGAGGGAGACTGCTTTGCCTTGTGCGGGAAGTGGTGAGTGGTCATCCAGAGGCATTGACTGCCTTGTTTTGTTTTCCTGATGATGAAGCTGCACCGATCCATCCCGAGTGCGAATTCTATCTTTCAAATATTTGAACATCATTAAGAATCACCTAGTTTATATTAAAAACAATAGAGTACTGGTAGTATTCATAACATCGAATATACTCCCTCCGTTTCTAAATATAAGACATTTTCATATATTTAGACAGAGACAGAGGGAGTATATAGAATGAAAATATGCTTTAGTATGCATCTAATAAAACTAATTTGGTGTTTTCAATGTCTGAACTGAACTACAATTTAGTTGTTATTTTGCTTGCCATAACCTGATGTGTATTCTCTATGGTGTGAACCTGATGTTTCCTTTTTCCCAGTGTATATTATTCACAATCTGACAAATTGTAGCCAATTTCCTATTTTCCTGATGTGTTAGTAAGTTAATTGAAAACTTTATGTTTACTTTTTTGATCGTTAATCGTTCAATCATATTGCTTAGGGAAATGGCACCACCACCACCACCATGTCGACTGTGCAAGTCACGGTGCGCCGGCAGCCTTGCAACTGGCACACTAGTAGAAAAAGGGCCTAATGTGAAGCACATTAGTCCCGGTTTGTAACAAAACCGGCACTAATGTGATCATTAGTGCCGGTCCAAACGGCTAGGGGCGGAGATCATTAGTACCGGTTCGTGGCGAACCTTTAGTACCGGTTCGTGCCACGAACCGGTACTAAAGTGGCTGTTGCAGGCTGTGGTCAGGCTGGGGGCCCACCGACACCTTTAGTACCGATTTGTGGCACGAACCGGCACTAGAGGTTCCTAGTTAACAGCGGTTTTTTAGTCCCACCTCGCACCGCTAACAGAGTTTTTACCAACTTAAATATGTTACTTCTCGAACTATCACAACCACTTGGTCTTCATTGAACTCTATGTGTAGAATTTGTGGCCGCAATATGAGTCTGCTCCGGTTCCTACCGGAGAGGACTCATATTGACAACTCAGATTGTACACAAAAAGATCACTGATGATCAATGTATTTTTGATGTATTTCTCTGTAGCAGTTGCGCGTTTTGGCTGAAAGGCGGTACTGATCAATGTATTTTATGTATATTTTTACATGTTTACACAAGAGCCGGTTCGAACTGGACAATCTCTTAGGAAGTATAAGGGTTTCGGACGAAAACTCATCTGTTACACCGGCTATTCAATATTTTAATAACTTAGTACAACTCCAAAAAAAATTTGTGTTCAGATGCACAATTCAAATCCACATCATCCACTTTCAACCCTTTGTGACATAATTTGCTATTTTCGATGCATTTACTGATTTGTTTTCAGAGCTAAATCACCCTGAAAGTGAAAAGCACTACAAAATAAACTCTGAAAAGGTTAATACTTGGCAAGGTATCATCATTTCACCCGCATAGCATGTACAAAAAAGTAGAGAGGTTTACGGCAAAAACTGGATGCACTTCGTGTACAAACTGGACAATCTCTTAGCAAGTATCAGTGTTTCGGACGAAAACTCATCTGTTACACCGGCTATTCAATATTTTAATAACTTAGTACAACTCCGGACTTTTTTGCGTTCAGATGCATAATTCAAATCCACGTCATCAACTTTCAAACCTTTCTAACATAATTTGCTATTTCTGATGCATTTACTGATTTGTTTTCAGAGCTAAATCACCGTGAACGTGAAAAGCGGTACAAAATGAACTCTGAAAAGGTTGAAACTTGATAAGGTATCATCATTTCACCCCGCATAGCATGTGCAAAAAAGTAGAGAGGGTTACGACAAAAACTGGATGCACTTCGTGTACAAACTGGACAATCTCTTAGCAAGTATCAGTGTTTCGGACGAAAACTCATCTGTTACACCGGCTATTCAATATTTTAATAACTTAGTACAACTCCGGACTTTTTTTGCGTTCAGACGCACAATTCAAATCCACGTCATCAACTTTCAACCCTTCCTGACATAATTTGCTATTTTCGATGCATTTACTGATTTGTTTACATTGCTAAATCACCGTGAAAGTGAAAAGCACTACAAAATGAACTCTGAAAATGTTGAAACTTGGCAAGGTATCATCATTTCCCCTGCATAGCATGTGCAAAAAAGTAGAGAGGGTTACGGCAAAAACTGCATGCACTTCGTGTACAAACCAGACAATCTCTTAGGAAGTATCAGGGTTTCGGACGAAAACTCATCTGTTACACCGGCTATTCAATATTTTAATAACTTAGTACAACTTCGGACTTTTTGCGTTCAGATGCACAATTCAAATCCATGTCATGAACTTTCAACCCTTTCTGACATAATTTTCTATTTCCGATGCATTTACTTATTTGTTTTAGAACTAAATCACTGTGAAAGTGAAAAGCACTACAAAATGGATTGAAAAATCAGTACAAATATGAATATAATGATAAAACACACTAATATTAAACATAAGAAACTCTAAATACAGCAAAAAATACTCAGAAATAAATAGAAGAAAATATATAAACCACAAAAGAAAAAACTATATGAAAAAAATTATTTCCGCGCTGCCTAGTGGGCCTGCTCGGCCTTGGGCGTGCTTATGCAGGCCCAACAGGCTCACAGGGTAGCGCTGGAAAGTTAGGCCCAGAGGCCTGCATTAGATAGGAGCTCAAAGGAGCAGCCGGGGCTGGATTTATAAACCAGTGCGGCTGCCCTTCGCTCGGCGAGGTGGGAATGAACATTGACACCGCAGAACGGGAGCGTACCCCCTTTAGTACCGGTTCGTGGCTCAAACCGGTACCAAAGGGGGGGGGGGTCTTTAGTACCGGGTGGAGCCACCAACCGGTACTAAAGGGGGTCGCTTCCCGCCGCTTCGCCTGGCCAAATTTAACCTTTAGTACCGGTTCCTGTATCCAACCGGTACTGAAGGCCTCCCCTATATAAGCAGCACTTACGAAAATTTTCAGTTATCATCTAGGTCGCGCCCCGTCCCCGCGCGCGCCGCCCCCGTTGCCGTCGTCGCCGCCCCCGTCACCGCCCCCGTCGCCGTCGTCGCCGGCCCCGTCGTTGTCGTTGTCGCGCGCCCCCGTCGTCGTACGTCGTCGCCGCCCCCGTACGTCGCGTCGCCCCCCGGTCCGCCGCCCCCGCGCGCGCCGCCCCCGTCGCCATTCGTCGTCGCCATCCCCGTCATTGGCTTCGCCCCCCCCCCCCCCCACTGTAAGATTGATTGCCGC
Organism: Triticum timopheevii; assembly: GCA_963921465.1. Taxonomy (NCBI): domain Eukaryota; kingdom Viridiplantae; phylum Streptophyta; class Magnoliopsida; order Poales; family Poaceae; genus Triticum; species Triticum timopheevii. The sequence continues at coordinate 80,348,802 of OY997274.1, forward strand.
GCTCGCCGGCGCCCTCCTGCACACACACACACACACACACACACACACACACACACACACACACACACACACACACACACACGCACGCACACAAACACACACAAACACACACAAATGTTTAATGTCAAAATGTTAGATTATATAAATGTTAGATAATATAAGAATTAGATGAAAGTTAGTTTTTTATACTTTTAGTTATAGATGAATTTATATTAATGTTATATGAATTAATATATACTAAATTTAGGTATATGAGATTTGATCATCTAATTAAAATTTTAGTATATAGAACTAGCTACTTTATTTTTAGTTAGAAAATTAATAGAACTAGTTTAGTTGAATTTAATGTTAAAATGTTAGATTATATAAGAATTAGATAATGTTAGATGAAAGTTAGTTTTTTATACTTTTAGTTATAGATGAATTTATATTAATCTTAGATGAATTAATATATACTAAATTTAGGTATATGAGATTTGATCATCTAATTAAAAAATTTAGTATACAGAACTAGCTACTTTATTTTTAGTAAGAAAATTAATAGAACTAGTTTAGTTGAATTTAATGTCAAAATGTTAGATTATATAAATGTTAGATTATATAAGAATTAGATAATGTTAGATGAAAGTTAGTTTTTATACTTTTAGTTATAGATGAATTTATATTAATGTTAGATGAATTTATATACTAAATTTAGGTATGTGAGATTTGATCATCTAATTAAAATTTTAGTATATAGAACTAGCTACTTTATTTTTAGTAAGAAAATTAATAAAACTAGTTTAGTTGAATTAGTTGAACTAGTTAATTAGTTGAATTAGTTGAATTAGGAGCTATACTTTATTTAGGTATATTTTTAGTAAGTGCTTAGTTGAATTAATTAGTTGAACTAACTAGTTGAATTAATAGAACTAATCTAATTAGTTGAATTAATATTTAACTAATAAGTGTTTAATGTTTCACCTATGAACATAGGAAATGTCGTCTGACGACGAAAACGATTTCATTATGTGCGAAGACTACGAAGACCAACGCGGCCTGTGCGACAGAAATTTTCTAGTTGATCATAGGCGCTTCAGCATCAAGCTGGATGAGACCTTCGAAGTGGATACAGTAAGTTAGAACGACAAGTCTTTTTTCGTAATTAAGCATGACTTATATATGCTTCATTTGCTTCAACTTATTATTTTTAATTTTCACTATTCTACTAGCGTATCCCCTGCCATGCATGAATTTTTGTCTTGGATAAGATAGGTTTCAGTCGTGACAAAACTATGGAGGTAAAGAGAGTTACTTGAAGGCCGAGCATGGTTATACCTTCAACATCAAATTATACAATCAAGAAACCTACACCCATTTTGAATGCAAAACTTGGCAAGCGTTCTGCAAGGCTTATGCATTTGAGCCTGATATGTTTATCACCTTTGATATTCGTCCCGGAGATGATATTGAAGGTAATAGAGACATTTGGGTCGATGTGCAGACGCCTCCAGCTCCACCATTATGTGAGTTTCTCATGTCATATTTATGTTGATATTGTTTTTTCAAAAAATAGTTGACAACTAATTTCTGTTGACAGCTTATTTCCATTCAAGCAAACATGTCCAGCGCTTGGTAGACAGGACCGTCCATTGTCCGGGGCTGAACTAAACTGCGAGGAGATAAGTCAATATGTTTCTCGGCAATTACTTGTTTCCCTAAAAAAAGTGTTTCACTACTTATTTTCTGTGTCTCCTTAAGGAAGACGAAACCATTCAAAAACTTGGTTATTTTTAAGATATGGAAGAGTAATTGGGATAATTTTGGTGGGCGTTGATTAGAACAAAACCCGACTGTATAAAACCCGACTTTTATAGCCGCCGATGCAGCTCTCCTTTAATCACGACACCTTTTCCCTAAAAACAGAACGAGTCCACGACACCTTGGAGACCTATCTCCTGCGTACGCGATGCCGCCGGCGCGGCGACCCCGCCTCACGTCCCATCCTAACTCCTCCGTCGCAGCGGCGGATCCAAGCAGCAGAGGTGCCCGGCGCGGGCCCTCCAAGCGACCTAGGCGGGCCGACTCCTCGTCCCATGGCGGCTCCGAGGATGGCACGCCACTCAAGGACGAGATCCTCGTCGGCATCTTCGCCGGCCTGCCCGACATCGCCGACCTTGTGCGCTGCGCTGCCACCTGCAGTCGCTGGTGCCGCCTCGTGTCCAGCGAGGCCGCATTCATCTGCCGCACCACGCCGCGTCCGTGGCCCGGGAGGTTCGTCCGCCGCCTCGCCCTCGGATTTTTCCACCAGGACGCCGCCGCGCTGCGGTTCGCGCCAACGGCTTCCGCCGCTCGGCTTGTCGGCCTCCTGCGAACCCCCTCCCTGAACGCGCTTGTGGAACGACCGGAGGGCGGGCCGATCCACAGCCCCCGCCTCGTCGCCTCCCGCAACGGCCTCATCGTCGCCGATCTCCGCCGCGGGAGACGTGAGCGGGCCATCAAGCTCTGCGTCTGCAACCCCATGACCGGCAAGGTGGACATCCTCCCGCCCCTCAGCGGCGAGGACGGCCTCGGGCGCTACGCCTGTACGGTGCTCACGACCGACGACCACGACCAAACCAGGGAGAGCGACCCGCCGCCGGCTGCCTCCTACCGCGTCATCCTCTTCTACAACACGTGTCGCAGCAACACCGCGTTCAGGAGCTACTCGTCGGAGGACGGCGTGTGGAGCCCGGAGGCCATAAGGAGCGAGAGGCTGGGGAAGAAGCAGATGGGGATGGGGGTGACGCGCACCGCTGTGGTGGTTGAAGGCGGCAAGGTGGCGTGCTGGTTTGCCAAGAACGCGGTGTTGGCGCTTTCGCTGGACACGTTGAGCCGCGCCTTCGTCGACGGCAACACCATACTGGGCGTGTCGCCGGAGCGGAAACTGTGTACTATCCAGATGATATTCCGGAAAGCGATGGCGGATTGGCCGAGGTACGTGGCGCTACGGGTCTCCAAATTTATCAGCCGCAGGAGGAGGATGAGGTTGAGTTGATCCAGGTGGAGCAGCACCTGCCGGCCGATGTGACCGAGGTGAAGCTGCGGTGGTTCTGCGAGAAGAGCGGCGTCGTCCTGTTCACGGCCGGGTACAGCGACGGGAGGAGCGAGGTCTACGCTCTGAGCCTCGATAAGCAGGAGTTGCACAAGATCGCGAGCCACGACGCCGGCGGGGGCGGCGGTGATCCGTGGGAAAACTTGCACGGGTACGAGATGGACCGGGCGGCGTACCTCGCCACACTCGATCGGCGTCGGATACCATACACGAGAGGATAGCTTGTTGGATTAAGAATAAAATATGCCTAATTTGCTTGGAGTTTGTTTCTGTTGTGCAAGCTAAGGCTGGTTTATGTGTGAGGGGAAACTCGCCGCATGTGGTGATTTCACTAGAGGTGCACATGCTTAATTTCACATCCGTGCTATAGAAATAATCACTTGGTGCTTCTTCAGCAAAAGTCGTTCATTACTCTAAGCATCGAACATGGTATACATGGCCTTTACATCCTCTCCAATGTTGCAAAAACATGGATCTTAGAGTACGTCTATAATTGATCTAACAACCACAAAGTGCTAAGAAAGTCGAATGGCAGTGAAAAAATTATGGACTTAGGAACAACATGGAACATGAGAAGCAATCTCTCGCGGCGTGGCGCCGCGCCGGTCGCCACTCCGGCGCCGGCGGCCACCTTCCGTGCCGCCCTTCACTCTGGAGGCAGTGTCCACCCCCGCCCCGGCCCCATGGCCTCGAGGGTCTCGCTGTCTGGCTCATCCTTGTTGGAGCCTTCCTCCTCTGCCCCGCCCGCGCTGCAACTGGAGGTCTCCTCTCTTGTTCCGCCGCCGGCGCGCCTGCAGCTTTGGTCCATCGTCGTCCCCCCCCCCCCCCGTTGGCCACGGCCTTCGGCCACTAGTCCAGGGCAGTGGGGCAGGGCCACCCTGCCGCCCCCCTTCCCCGACGGAGGCCGAGTGACAGAATAGGTGGAGCGCCGCCCGAGAGACCCGTCTGCCCTCGCCACTCCACGACGGCGTCGCCGTCCTTTTTGGCGGCCGTGCGGCGTTGGGTGTTCCCCGTCCTCCGCCTACTTTGAGGGTGCCGGTGGAGCTGTTCGGATGCTTCTATAACTGCGGGAGCGACGACGACCACATCTCGGCGGAGTGCAAGAATCCCACCTTCTGCGTCCGGTGTCGTGGCCAGGGGCACGTCGCGTGTGGGTGCACCCGCCATCGTAGCCCGACCCTGGTGCAGTAGCCACCGCGTCCCCCGCTTTTCCTTCGGCCACTACTAGGAAAATGGTTATATATAGAAGTTTACCAATAGCGCCTGTTTAAGCACCCACGCTACTGGTATTTACCAGTGGCGCCTGGTATAAAACACCTACTGCTACTAAATACCAGCAGCGTTTGTCAGCTTGGGCCGCGCTGCTGTTACGTGGGCCGCAGGGCAAAAGCGGTAGCCCACTTAACTGTAGCGTTTGTTTTCAACGAGCGCTACAGCTAGTGGGCTTAGCAGTAGCGCCAGCCCTACGTAGCGCTACTATTACAGGAAAATAAAACCAGCCCGCCGCGCCGTCCCCGCACCAGTACCCCCCTCTCGCTCTCACATCGATCCCCTCCGCTCGACAAGGCCGCCGCGGTTAGTGTTCCTCCCCGGCCGCCTCACCCCCGTCGACGGCACCGTCGCCGCCACACTCCAGCCACCACGCGACGCCTCTCGCCTCCTACAACGCTCCAGCAGCCCCGTAAGTCCCCCTCTCCTCTTCCCTATGCACGTGCCACTAGGCTCCGATCGATTCACCGCGGCGGCTCTCGCCATGTCCTGGGATTTCGCATGGTGGAAAGGGATTTAGGGATTGCGCCGTGGCTCTCGCCATGTTTGTTTATGTGTTGGATTGGCTGCTGGTTATTAGATATATAGTTTATTGTTCATGCTTATGTTGCAAGTTTCACACCCTACCCTTCCTGTCAAGTGCTCTCGGCTCTACGGGCAAAAATTTGGCAATTTGAACTGAACTACAATTCTCTATTAGGTTTATGAGCAATGATTAGGTTTGGCTTAAATTTTCCAAGCAAAATTGCAACAAAAAATTGCAAGTGATTAGGTTTATGAGCAAGTGATTAGGTTTGGCAAAAAATTTCCAAGTATACGCTTCAAGTCACTGAACCCGCAGTCAGAAATAGATCGACTGTAAGTAAGCGAACGAGATGGTACCTGTGCGACGTCTGCTTCCCACCGACGGTGGCCACGTGCGATGGCTTCTCCATGGCTTGCGGGGTCGCAGTGGGTAGCTAGGACGGTCGGTTGGGGGACGGAGACGGCAAGGCGAGGCGAGAGGACGCTGGTGTGGGAGCGGGTTGGTTGCCGGGTGTGATTAGGCTCCAGATTAACCCTGGACCGTTGTGGTTGCTGGCTCGGAAGGTTCGTCCCGCCCGGCCGGCGACCTCGTGCCGACGATATGGATGTGTGGCGGGACCCACAGAACGGGACAGGGGAGGAAGAGGGAGACTGCTTTGCCTTGTGCGGGAAGTGGTGAGTGGTCATCCAGAGGCATTGACTGCCTTGTTTTGTTTTCCTGATGATGAAGCTGCACCGATCCATCCCGAGTGCGAATTCTATCTTTCAAATATTTGAACATCATTAAGAATCACCTAGTTTATATTAAAAACAATAGAGTACTGGTAGTATTCATAACATCGAATATACTCCCTCCGTTTCTAAATATAAGACATTTTCATATATTTAGACAGAGACAGAGGGAGTATATAGAATGAAAATATGCTTTAGTATGCATCTAATAAAACTAATTTGGTGTTTTCAATGTCTGAACTGAACTACAATTTAGTTGTTATTTTGCTTGCCATAACCTGATGTGTATTCTCTATGGTGTGAACCTGATGTTTCCTTTTTCCCAGTGTATATTATTCACAATCTGACAAATTGTAGCCAATTTCCTATTTTCCTGATGTGTTAGTAAGTTAATTGAAAACTTTATGTTTACTTTTTTGATCGTTAATCGTTCAATCATATTGCTTAGGGAAATGGCACCACCACCACCACCATGTCGACTGTGCAAGTCACGGTGCGCCGGCAGCCTTGCAACTGGCACACTAGTAGAAAAAGGGCCTAATGTGAAGCACATTAGTCCCGGTTTGTAACAAAACCGGCACTAATGTGATCATTAGTGCCGGTCCAAACGGCTAGGGGCGGAGATCATTAGTACCGGTTCGTGGCGAACCTTTAGTACCGGTTCGTGCCACGAACCGGTACTAAAGTGGCTGTTGCAGGCTGTGGTCAGGCTGGGGGCCCACCGACACCTTTAGTACCGATTTGTGGCACGAACCGGCACTAGAGGTTCCTAGTTAACAGCGGTTTTTTAGTCCCACCTCGCACCGCTAACAGAGTTTTTACCAACTTAAATATGTTACTTCTCGAACTATCACAACCACTTGGTCTTCATTGAACTCTATGTGTAGAATTTGTGGCCGCAATATGAGTCTGCTCCGGTTCCTACCGGAGAGGACTCATATTGACAACTCAGATTGTACACAAAAAGATCACTGATGATCAATGTATTTTTGATGTATTTCTCTGTAGCAGTTGCGCGTTTTGGCTGAAAGGCGGTACTGATCAATGTATTTTATGTATATTTTTACATGTTTACACAAGAGCCGGTTCGAACTGGACAATCTCTTAGGAAGTATAAGGGTTTCGGACGAAAACTCATCTGTTACACCGGCTATTCAATATTTTAATAACTTAGTACAACTCCAAAAAAAATTTGTGTTCAGATGCACAATTCAAATCCACATCATCCACTTTCAACCCTTTGTGACATAATTTGCTATTTTCGATGCATTTACTGATTTGTTTTCAGAGCTAAATCACCCTGAAAGTGAAAAGCACTACAAAATAAACTCTGAAAAGGTTAATACTTGGCAAGGTATCATCATTTCACCCGCATAGCATGTACAAAAAAGTAGAGAGGTTTACGGCAAAAACTGGATGCACTTCGTGTACAAACTGGACAATCTCTTAGCAAGTATCAGTGTTTCGGACGAAAACTCATCTGTTACACCGGCTATTCAATATTTTAATAACTTAGTACAACTCCGGACTTTTTTGCGTTCAGATGCATAATTCAAATCCACGTCATCAACTTTCAAACCTTTCTAACATAATTTGCTATTTCTGATGCATTTACTGATTTGTTTTCAGAGCTAAATCACCGTGAACGTGAAAAGCGGTACAAAATGAACTCTGAAAAGGTTGAAACTTGATAAGGTATCATCATTTCACCCCGCATAGCATGTGCAAAAAAGTAGAGAGGGTTACGACAAAAACTGGATGCACTTCGTGTACAAACTGGACAATCTCTTAGCAAGTATCAGTGTTTCGGACGAAAACTCATCTGTTACACCGGCTATTCAATATTTTAATAACTTAGTACAACTCCGGACTTTTTTTGCGTTCAGACGCACAATTCAAATCCACGTCATCAACTTTCAACCCTTCCTGACATAATTTGCTATTTTCGATGCATTTACTGATTTGTTTACATTGCTAAATCACCGTGAAAGTGAAAAGCACTACAAAATGAACTCTGAAAATGTTGAAACTTGGCAAGGTATCATCATTTCCCCTGCATAGCATGTGCAAAAAAGTAGAGAGGGTTACGGCAAAAACTGCATGCACTTCGTGTACAAACCAGACAATCTCTTAGGAAGTATCAGGGTTTCGGACGAAAACTCATCTGTTACACCGGCTATTCAATATTTTAATAACTTAGTACAACTTCGGACTTTTTGCGTTCAGATGCACAATTCAAATCCATGTCATGAACTTTCAACCCTTTCTGACATAATTTTCTATTTCCGATGCATTTACTTATTTGTTTTAGAACTAAATCACTGTGAAAGTGAAAAGCACTACAAAATGGATTGAAAAATCAGTACAAATATGAATATAATGATAAAACACACTAATATTAAACATAAGAAACTCTAAATACAGCAAAAAATACTCAGAAATAAATAGAAGAAAATATATAAACCACAAAAGAAAAAACTATATGAAAAAAATTATTTCCGCGCTGCCTAGTGGGCCTGCTCGGCCTTGGGCGTGCTTATGCAGGCCCAACAGGCTCACAGGGTAGCGCTGGAAAGTTAGGCCCAGAGGCCTGCATTAGATAGGAGCTCAAAGGAGCAGCCGGGGCTGGATTTATAAACCAGTGCGGCTGCCCTTCGCTCGGCGAGGTGGGAATGAACATTGACACCGCAGAATGGGAGCGTACCCCCTTTAGTACCGGTTCGTGGCTCAAACCGGTACCAAAGGGGGGGGGTCTTTAGTACCGGGTGGAGCCACCAACCGGTACTAAAGGGGGTCGCTTCCCGCCGCTTCGCCTGGCCAAATTTAACCTTTAGTACCGGTTCCTGTATCCAACCGGTACTGAAGGCCTCCCCTATATAAGCAGCACTTACGAAAATTTTCAGTTATCATCTAGGTCGCGCCCCGTCCCCGCGCGCGCCGCCCCCGTTGCCGTCGTCGCCGCCCCCGTCACCGCCCCCGTCGCCGTCGTCGCCGGCCCCGTCGTTGTCGTTGTCGCGCGCCCCCGTCGCCGTACGTCGTCGCCGCCCCCGTACGTCGCGTCGCCCCCCGGTCCGCCGCCCCCGCGCGCGCCGCCCCCGTCGCCATTCGTCGTCGCCATCCCCGTCATTGGCTTCGCCCCCCCCACTGTAAGATTGATTGCCGCGCTCGCCGGCGCCCTCCTGCACACACACACACACACACACACACACACACACACACACACACACACACACACACACACACACACACGCACGCACACAAACACACACAAACACACACAAATGTTTAATGTCAAAATGTTAGATTATATAAATGTTAGATAATATAAGAATTAGATGAAAGTTAGTTTTTTATACTTTTAGTTATAGATGAATTTATATTAATGTTATATGAATTAATATATACTAAATTTAGGTATATGAGATTTGATCATCTAATTAAAATTTTAGTATATAGAACTAGCTACTTTATTTTTAGTTAGAAAATTAATAGAACTAGTTTAGTTGAATTTAATGTTAAAATGTTAGATTATATAAGAATTAGATAATGTTAGATGAAAGTTAGTTTTTTATACTTTTAGTTATAGATGAATTTATATTAATCTTAGATGAATTAATATATACTAAATTTAGGTATATGAGATTTGATCATCTAATTAAAAAATTTAGTATACAGAACTAGCTACTTTATTTTTAGTAAGAAAATTAATAGAACTAGTTTAGTTGAATTTAATGTCAAAATGTTAGATTATATAAATGTTAGATTATATAAGAATTAGATAATGTTAGATGAAAGTTAGTTTTTATACTTTTAGTTATAGATGAATTTATATTAATGTTAGATGAATTTATATACTAAATTTAGGTATGTGAGATTTGATCATCTAATTAAAATTTTAGTATATAGAACTAGCTACTTTATTTTTAGTAAGAAAATTAATAAAACTAGTTTAGTTGAATTAGTTGAACTAGTTAATTAGTTGAATTAGTTGAATTAGGAGCTATACTTTATTTAGGTATATTTTTAGTAAGTGCTTAGTTGAATTAATTAGTTGAACTAACTAGTTGAATTAATAGAACTAATCTAATTAGTTGAATTAATATTTAACTAATAAGTGTTTAATGTTTCACCTATGAACATAGGAAATGTCGTCTGACGACGAAAACGATTTCATTATGTGCGAAGACTACGAAGACCAACGCGGCCTGTGCGACAGAAATTTCCTAGTTGATCATAGGCGCTTCAGCATCAAGCTGGATGAGACCTTCGAAGTGGATACAGTAAGTCAGAACGACAAGTCTTTTTTCGTAATTAAGCATGACTTATATATGCTTCATTTGCTTCAACTTATTATTTTTAATTTTCACTATTCTACTAGCGTATCCCCTGCCATGCATGAATTTTTGTCTTGGATAAGATAGGTTTCAGTCGTGACAAAACTATGGAGGTAAAGAGAGTTACTTGAAGGCCGAGCATGGTTATACCTTCAACATCAAATTATACAATCAAGAAACCTACACCCATTTTGAATGCAAAACTTGGCAAGCGTTCTGCAAGGCTTATGCATTTGAGCCTGATATGTTTATCACCTTTGATATTCGTCCCGGAGATGATATTGAAGGTAATAGAGACATTTGGGTCGATGTGCAGACGCCTCCAGCTCCACCATTATGTGAGTTTCTCATGTCATATTTATGTTGATATTGTTTTTTCAAAAAATAGTTGACAACTAATTTCTGTTGACAGCTTATTTCCATTCAAGCAAACATGTCCAGCGCTTGGTAGACAGGACCGTCCATTGTCCGGGGCTGAACTAAACTGCGAGGAGATAAGTCAATATGTTTCATGGCTTGAGGATCTTGATGCTGTCAAGAGAAATTATTTTCCTAGACTTGCAAATCTTAGTACTCAAAACGTGCGACCAATAGTGTTCATATTAAACTACGGTCTCATGTGTTTAGGAAAGATGGTAAGATTTTTACTATTTTTCCTCAGTGCATTTTTTGCATACATTAGTTTTTTTAAGCTAAACTTCATGTTGCTAAGTATGACACTATACGACGTTCTCTTCAACAGGGACTCCCGATAATAGTTGTGGCTCAGTGGATCTCGACTAACGGTCGCATGTCAATTGTTAGCTTACGGCCAAGACATCCTACATTGCACACGAGTGCATTCAAGATTTCTAGAACCGAGGAATGCTTAATAGTGAAAGAGTGGAGCAAAATTGTGAATGGTCGCAGAGAAGTAATAGGAGTCAACAAGCAGAAGCGCAACCCACGATTAGGAGACAGGTTCATCTGCATGCTCCAATATGATGAATCAGGACAGCTACACATGTTCTATGCCATTTTACTCGAGAGAGAGCAGCAAGAGTTATTAGCATGCTCTTAGTACTTGTCCTCTCATGTCCGTGTTCTTCGTCCTGAACTTAATATCAAAGAGTGATCATGTTGAACTCGATGATGTCTTTCCTTCTGGTACAAAGTGAATGTTTCTTCTTTAAGCTGGTATTGGTGATGATTAGATAGCGGTAATGACTATGATGATTAAATAGTGGTAATGATAACTATAATGATTTTTAGCTAGCTAGTATACCGTTAACTTGTTGGTGATGATATATATGATGCAATAGTTTTTATATTAACATATATGATGATGATGAGTTATTATATCATTTATGAAAGAAACCGCAGATTAATTTCAACTGGATGGATCCTAGCTAGCTAAGTGATCAAGGATATATATGCCATATCCATATTAATTACTTGCTCACCTAATATAAGTGCACTACAAGAAATATGTCAACTTGCGACCACCACCATTGGTCACTGAAAGGTCATTGTTTTTCATTTGTGACCTTTTTTTGACCAAAAACAGAAGGTTAAAAGCTGGCGGTCGTAAACTGAAATTAACGACCTTCTCTGTGATATGTAAAAGGTCATTGGTTCTTTGACCAAAATTTTGATCACTAGCAGCCTCCCCAAACCACGTAGGATCCAGCGTGGCAAGCTGACGTGGATAAGATTCCGCCCGGTCCGATTAGGTGTTTTACATGGGCCGAGCCCATTAATTCAGCCTTTTTAATATTTGTTTTTTCCGAGTTAAGCGGGCCAAGCCCATTTCAGCCTTTTATTTATTTCTGGGCCGGGGCCTTTTAACATTGTTTGGGCCATTATATTTTGGAGCTGGTCCCACTTGTCATCTTCTCACACATTGGGCCCACTTGACAAAAAAAATCAAAACTGCTCGGATTATTTTCATAAGTGGATCCCACAAGTTAGGTTCCCATTCCACACGTTTTCAAATGACATACATAATCAATATTTCAAACAGAACAGTACAAATGTAGTTCGTCAAATAAAACTAACTAAGTCTACTACAATCTGTACATACTTATTACAACCCAAATATGCCTACTATTACAATATTACAATGTTTACATTCTATTACAATCAAATAGAAGAGACACTTTGCTGAGTAGAGCTATATGATTTCAAACTTCAAATTTTGTAGACCTGGAGCTCCTGAACACAAAGACAAACATCATTAGAGATTAGAGTGTACACATGCTAGGACTAGCATTGGTTAAAAATAACTAATAAACACATGACGAAGTCCTAGAATGAAATTTCAGTAGTGACCAGATCTATAGGAAACAGAACAGCCATCACAAAATCCTAACCAGAATGCATTTAATAAAAATGGAGTGCATCTAGTTACTGTAGTAGTGCAAGCTAACGACATGAAGGTTCCATCGAGTTACTATAGTAATTAACAAGATGATGTATAGTTGGTATTTGCAATAGCTGAGGTACATGTACGTATATATTTCTCTAGTTCTAATTCCCTTACATGACAAGAAATGAGAATAGACAACAAATTATCAGGTTTGCAAGCTAAAGCAGGACATAAAGCAAACTTCTGTGAGGCACCAGAATTCTAGAATACCAAGATATAGTAGATTTACTTTATTTTTTTGCTACTAAAAAACAAATAGTTTACTGAGATAGGACAGTGGCATTAATACTAATCAAGTTACTCAATCATAAGGCATGTGAGCAGGATTGATGAATATGGCATGAAACACCAGCAATGTGAAACTGGACATACAAGAAGAACAGAAAAAAGAGTAAAATTGTTTAAGATATATAGGCAAAAACACATGTAGCAATGTTATACATAGCAAAACTTCAGTATTTGGTGGTACAATTGTAGAGCAGTTCAGTTGAAGAATTTAGCTTGTCATTCTCAATTTTACTACTTAAAGACATAATGTAACAAATATTGGATACTTCACAGCAAGCAAATAGTGCAATAAATTTACTGGTCTATGGATATGATCACAAATTCACATGAGGTGTGTGTGGAATATAGTGCAAATAACAACAGAAATTTAAAGAAGCTCGCTTGTTGATGAAGGCAGAGGCGTTGGACCAGAGGAAGAGGATGCCCAGGATGGGGATGAAGTGGTGGCAGAGGAGGGTGAGGAGATAGTACTACATGACCTCAAACAACAACTACATGGTCGTTGGTGCCCGCGAGCACCCCGCCAGAGATCTTGTTCCTCCATAGTAAGAAATCGGCAGCTGCAAAAATAACACATTAGCACAGCACATCAGAGTCCCAGATCAACAAGCAATCTATGTATAAAACAAACAAATCATCTCAGAGTCTAAGCTTAGAAGGACGCAACACTACGGCTCACCTGCTTCCTCTACTCTACGTCCTCTACAAACTTGCAAAATCGCAATAATCCCTAGGCCTACCCTAGGAGGAAAATAGCAGGGGAATTCCGAGGCAAATCTTGAAGCCGTTACCTCGTCAATGTGCGTGATCTGACGACCCATGGTCCCCTCCTGCGCCCCTCCACCCGCACCGGCCTCCGGCGCGGTAGCACTGTCATTAGCAGCGTCGGCAGCTTTGGCGGGAGGACAGGGCACCGCCGGAGACGATGGCCCACGAAGAAGAGCTCGAGCGGAGTGATCCTGATGCGGCCCGCGGCGCCCCTCCGGGCGTAGTCGGGCGTGTGATGCATCTCCGCGTCCGCGTCCGCGTCGTCGCGCGGGGCGGCCTCCGACGAGCCGGTGCAGCTGGCGACGTCGGCCAGGGCAGCCACCGCCGCCGATGACCCCGAGGATCTGGAATAATCCCCTGAAAAGAGAGAAAAACAACTAGTGAGATAATTAATCCCCCGAAACACGGTGACATGTCCCGTCGTGGTACTCGCTGGAGGTCAACAAGGGGCAGCAAATGTCCAGTCGCCCGAAGCAGAGGACGAGCGGGCACCGTTGCTTAGATGGCAGGGTTATAGAGACGCGGGGGTGGTCGGCGGCACCAGATCACGGCGGAGATGAAGCGGCACGACGGAGTGGAGGGGAAGATACCTGATCTGGCGGAGGCGGTCGAAGAGCGGCAGGGAGTAGACGCCCTCCTCGTCGGTGAAGTAGATGATGCCATCGAGGAGGTGGTTCTCGACGCCTCGAGGTCGGCGTTGAGCTGGTGTGGGCGGAAGTCAACTGCTGGGGAGGCGTTGATGCCGTCGCAGTAGCCGACGTAACGGTGCATGACGGCGGTGCGGTGCAGCGCGAGGGCGGCCTCCAGGGAGGGCTTGCCAGCCTCGACGACGACCTAGAGCACAAGCGGGCGGATGAGGCGCATCATCTGGCCAATCCGGCTGAGGTAGTAGGCGAGGAGTGGTGCGGGGGAGAGGGAGAGACGAGGGAGAGATGGTGAGGGGAGGGAGGGTCGAGGACGGCGAGGTCGGCAGTGGGTGGGAGGTTGGATCGGGAGGCGGCGGGGAGAGATTGGATCGGGAGGTGGCGGCGGCGGCGAGGAGATGGGAGGGGGGGGGGTGCGATGAGGGAAGGGGTGTGATGTGAGCTAGGGTTTGGGCTGTGGTGTGGGTGAGAGGTGAGGGGGCAAGGGCTACCGTTGGATCCAGGAGCATCCAATGGTGTTTGATGCAGGATCCGCGTGAGATTACTATGGCCCAATCAGAACGCAGTACGTCTGTATTGACGTTATGACCATCCAAAATTGGACGTTATGACCATCCAAAATTGGTCGTGGTCAAATAAAAATAAAATGTAAAGTCATGTCAGCATTTTATTTTTCATTTTTTGAGTGTCCAAAATGATTTTTTTGTGAAGAAGAAGCTACCAAATAATTGCACAAGGTGCATCTGAAATGGCAAACAATTTTCCTTAAGGAAGTTTTCATTTTCTTTACACGGAAATTTCATTTTCCATTTTTCGAGTGCCCAAAATTAGTTTTTTTGTGAAGGACCTATCATATATTTGTTGCAAAATTGTACTATATCATTTTCCTAAAATATTATGCCATATTTAATGCACAATTGACCAAATGGTTGGGTGTTAAAAGTTTTTATCGACCTCTCGTGAAAAAGACAAACTTCTGCCGATTTAGCTGGAAGCGGGTCAAATTTGAACTGCGGCTGCCTCATAGTTTGTTATCTATTTTTCCCCAAAATCATTTCTAGGTACAAAAGTATCTATTTAAACAGAGTACCACCAAAAGTTTTCCAAGATTCAACCACTAGCTAGGAATGGTCATGCCCGCTATTTTGACCGCATTTTGAAACGGGCATAAATTTTTTAAAAAAAATCAGAAAATGGGAAAACCTTCGCATTGTGTCATTATATGTGGCCAAGTTACCAGGAAAAATCATAAACTTGTGATACGATAATTATTTTAAAAAAGTGTTCTCAGAAATGAGCTATCATGTGTGGAGATCAATGGCTTTCAAGCCAGATGATCAATCTTATGGCCACATTCATGGCATAGTTTTTTCAAATGATATCATATTATGCACAAGGCTGCATATTGGAATGGCAAACAATGTTGCCTAAGGAAGTTTTCATTTTCTTTGGACGAAAAAAATCATTTTCCATTTTCCGAGTGCCCAAAATGAGTTTTTTTGTGAAGGACCTACCATATATTTGTTGCAATACTGGATAAAATCATTTTTATAAAATACTAGGCCATATTTAATGCACAATTGACCAAATGGTTGGGTGTCAAAAGATTGGATCGACCTCTCGTGAAAAAGACAAACTTTTGCCGATTCAGTTGGAAGCTGGTAAAATTTGAACTGCGGCTGCCTCATAGTTTGTTATTTATTTTTTCCAAAAATCATTTTTAGGTACAAAAGTATCTATTTAATCAGAGAAACACCAAAAAAAAATTCCAAGATTCAACCACTAGCTAGGAACGGTCATTCCCGCCGTTTTGACCGCGTTTTGAAACGGGCATAAAAAATTCAAGAAAAATCAAAAAATGAAAAACCTTCGCATTGTGTCATTATATGTGACCAAGTTAGTAGAAAATATAATAAACTTATAATATGGCAATTCTTTTAAAAAGTGTTCTCGGAAATGAGCTATCATTTGTGAAGATTCATGGCTTTCAAGCCAGATGAACAATCTTATGGCCACATTCATGGCATAGTTTGTTCAAATGATATCATATTGTGCACAAGGATGCATATTGGAATGGCAAACAATGTTGCCTAAGGGAGTTTTCATTTTCATTGGACCAAAAATCAATTTTCCATTTTTCAAGTGCCCAAAATGAGTTTTTTTTGTGAAGGGCCTACCGTATATTTGTTGCAAAATTGTACCAAATCAATTTTCTAAAATACTAGGCCATATTTAATGCAACATTGACCAAATGGTTGGGTGTCAAAAGTTTTGATCAATTTCTCGTGAAAAAGACAATTTTCCGCCGTTTTAATAGGAAGCGGGTCAAATTTGAACTGCAGCTGCCTCATAGTTTGCTATTTATTTTTTCAAAAATTCATTTCTAGGTACAAAATTATCTATTTAATCAGAGAAACACCAAAAAAACTCCAAGATTCAACCACTTGCTATGAACGGTCATTCTCGCCGTTTTGACCGCATTTTGAAACGAGCATAAAAATTCAAAAAAAATCTAAAAATGGAAAACCTTCGCATTGTGCCCTTATATGTGACCAAGTTAGCAGGAAAAATAATAAACTTGTAATACGGCAATTCTTTTAAAAAAGTATTCTCAGAAATGAGCTATCATCTCTGAAGATTCATGGCTTTCAAGCCAAATGATCAATCTTATGGCCACATTGATGGCATAGTTTGTTCAAATGACCTCATATTGTGCACAAGGGCGCATATTGGAATGGCAAACAATGTTGCCTAACGGAGTTTTCATTTTCTTTGGACGAAAAAATCATTTTCCATTTTTCGTGCGTCCAAAATGAGTTTTTTTGTGAAGAACCTATCAAATAATTGTTACAAAATTGGCCCAAATCAATTTTCTAAAATACTAGGCCATATTTAATGCACAATTGACCAAATGGTTGCGTGTAAAAAGTTTTTTATCCACCTCTCGTGAAAAAGACAAATTTCCGCATATTCATTTTCCATTTTTTGAGTTCCCAAAATGAGTTTTTTTGTGAAGAACCTAACATTTTTACTAAATATTTTGATGTCTAATATTTTGAACACATGTGTACATTTTTTAAGACACATTGTACATATTGTTTATATATGTTTAACTTTTTTTTTCAAATACATGATTAACATATTTTCACGTATTCCCAATAATAAAATATCTTTTTGTACATAGGTTTTGATGTCTATATTTGTTTTTACACATTGCACATTTTTGTATACATATAAAACATTGTTGATATTGGTTATAAAAATTTAAATACATGATTAACATTTTTTAAAAATCTTGTTTTGCTATATACTTTTCCATATATATATTGTATAAAATTTCATATCTACGTACTGATGATTATTTTTGCATACACATGAAACTTTTTTTATACATATCTAATATTATTTATGATTATCATTTTTATATCCATGAAACTTTTCAAATGCATACATTTAGTTTTTTAAACACGTGATTACATTTTTTGAAATACGTATTAACATTAACATTTTTTTGAATTACATGTTTAGTTTTGTAATTGCTAAACTATATAGCAAGATTCACGAAGGGGTCCATTATTTTCCTATTCTGATGAAAAACTTGTTATTTTCCCATTTTCGTTGGGCCGAATATATGTTCTTTTTGAGTAATATGGGGGCATCCCAGATTTCTTCCTGGATGGGCCGAGGCCTACATGGCACACAATTTTTTTTAAAAAAAGAAGGTGGCCTCATTCCACCGAGGCCCAAGCCCACCTTGAGCGACACCTTAAGTACCAATGCATCCACGTTCACAACCTCATGACCATTTATATTGGTCGTAATCAGGTAGAAAGAAGGTCGTTGAACACTCTTGTCTGCTTTATGACCATTTGGTGTAAGGCAATTTCAGGGTTTGAGCCCTTCCAAGCGAAATGGCCGTGGATTTACGACCAATTCAGCCGGGGTCACTGAGAGAAGGTCATTAATTGACATATTTCTTGTAGTCGTGATCAGTAATATATATGGATATGGCATATATACTTTGATCACTTAGCTAGGATCCATGCATGCATCCAGTTGAAACTAATCTGCGGGTACTTTCATCTAATGATTTAACAACTCATTATAATGTAAAAACAATCTCTAAATTAAATTGAAAACACAAAACTAAAGGAAAAATATAAAAAAACCAAAACCACCCGAACATTTAGTACCGGTTGGTGTTACTAACCGGTACTATAGGTCTCCCCGCACCCGGCCCTGCCTCGTGCCACGTGGTGGCACTTTAGTGGCGGTTCGCGACGAACAGGTACTAAAGGGGGGACCTTTAGTCCCCACCCTTTAGTGCCGGTTACAAAACGGGCACTAATAGCCCTTACCAGCCGGTGCTATAGCCCGGTTCTGCACTAGTGGCACGCTGTTCGGCATCTACTTCCAGTCTAGTTTTCTTCATGAGGCGGTAACAAATTATATGAAACTTGTAACCACTATTTTGTTTTTACTTTTATTGGCATTAATGCATCATGTATATATCATTTTGCTTTTTGTACACAGATCGTCCCATGCAATGTGAGGTTGGAATTCAACAAGCTGACCGGAGACACTGTGACATTTCAGGATCCTGGGGCCCCCTACATTATGGAGGTCGAGAAAGGATGCAATATGTCGCAGATTGGAGGACATGGATGTGTCCGTTTCCTCGCCCACATGGGTATCACTGGTGGTGAGTTGATCAGCTTCTCCTTGAGAGCAGAAAGACCTAAGCTGGCCGTCATTTATGTCCACAAGGGGGAAGATGATGAAGATGATGAGGATGATAAGGACCCACTTGATGAAGCCATCTTATCTCAAAGAATGAGGCCAAGCGAGGAGGAGGTGTGCAACCTATGGGACATAATTCCGCCACGTGCTGACTTCTTTGGGGTGCCATTCGTGACCCGCCTGACAAGTACCATGGTTGATCGGCATGTCATGGTATGTTGCATTTACTCTAGTAATTTGATGATATGCTTTATTGTAGAGTCCAATGATATGTTGTGTAGAAGCTAGCCGATGATATGCTTTAGTGTAGAGAGTCCGATGACATTCTTAATTAATTAGTGTAGAGTCCAATGACATGCTTACTGTCCGATCGATGATATGATTTAGTGTGTAGCTAGAGTCCAATGATATATATGCTTAGTGTAGAATCCAAAGAACTGTTAATAGTGTAGAATCCATATATACTTATTAGTAGAATTCATGCTTAGTAGAAATGTAGTACTGTCTTTTGATAGTGTAGAATGTGTGAGGCTACTTATTAATTGATATGTTTTTCTTATTCAAAGATTTCCAAAGAGTCTATCTGAGAGTTGTGGTATCAAGCCTGATGAAGAAGGCTCTGCTGGAATATGCCTTACCGCGAGGGGCTCTGTCACCACATGTGCATACGGCGTGGACATGGACGATCGCACACACTTCAACTCGGTTGGGTGGAAGAGCTTCCTCGTTGGCAAGAATCTTCATGTTGGACAGGATGATGATCATCATCGATATCATCTAGAACTACATATGCGTGTGGCTGCTGAACCATATATATGCTAGTATGACTACCTAGTAGACTTATCAACTATGATCTATCCATGCATTGTTGACTACTATATATGAGTTTGTGAGATTGTGTGGTTATATTAAATGTGGTATTGTCGTTAATGTTTGTGAGATGGTTTTTTGAACTTTCTTTATTGCACTAGACTTGTCTTGATTTCCATCCATGAATATTGCATTTGAATTTTTTTATTTTTTTATTTCTAATTATCTAGTTGTAGCGTGGGAAGCAAATAGGGTGCTACTACTACGTGATGATAGTAGTAGGGTTGGTAGAGAAAGAGGTGCTACTACTAAGTATTTTAGCTGTAGAGCTTGTTCAGGAACGCGCTACTGCTAAAAAATAGCTGGCGCCATAGCAGTAGTGCGGGCACCCGCGCTACTGATAGGTAAAAAACCAGCACTACTAGTAAGGTTTTCTCTAGTAGTGGGCCCAAAGTTGCGACTGTCTCCCCCCACCCCTCCCCTAAGCGCTCTTCCAACATTCTACCACCGCCGCCGGGTGCCGTTCAGCCTTAGAGCCATGTGGTGGGGGAGTCGTCGGTCGATAGTGGAGTTGGGACGGAGTTCTCGGTGCCGTTTGCCCCTGGGACACACCTTAGGTGCAGCCGGAGCCCGTCCAGGACGAAGAGGCTTGCTTCCTGGAGGCCGCGGAAGACACCTGGCGGATGGAGGCGAAGCTCACACGTGCCATGCTTGTGAATGTTACGGGTACTCGCCATGTGGTGGATCTTGCCTCGGCGGCGGAGGGTTGCATGCTAAGTTCGACGTTGGTCCAACGGATATGTCAATTCATCTATTCTTCCACAAGGAATTCCTCGTGCTCTGCCAGGATGGGGCGGTGCGCGACCGCATGGTGTGTGCCGGCCATGCGTCCTCCCCCTGGTTCGAGGCCTCCATCAGGCCTTGATACGTCCATTTTGCATCATGCTTTTATATCAATATTTATTGCATTATGGGCTGTTACTACACATTATATCAAAATACTTATGCCTTTTCTCTATTATTTTATAAGGTTTACAAGAAGAGGGAGAATGCTGGCAGCTGGAATTATGGACTGGAAAGGAGCATATATTAGAGACATATTCTGCACAACTCCAAAAGTCCTGAAACTCCACGGAGATCAGTTTTCGAATATATTAAAAATATTGGGTGAACAAAACACAAGAGGGGGCCACCAGTCATCCACGAGAGTGGAGGGCACGCCCCCTTGCCTCGTGTGCCACCTGGCAGGCCCCCGACATCCATCTTCTACTATATGGTGTCTTTTTCCCTAGAAAAAAAAATCATAGAGAAGCTTTCGGGACGAAGCGCCGCCATCTCGTGGCGGAACCTGGGCAGGACCAATCTAGGGCTTCGGTGGAGCTCTTCTGCCGGGGAAGCATCCCTCCTGGAGGGGGAAATCACCACCATCGTCATAACCATCTTTCCTCTCATCGAGAGGTGGTCAATCTCCATCAACATGTTCACCAGCACCATCACCTCTCAAACCCTAGTTCATCTCTTGTATCCGATCTTTGTCTCAAAACCTCAGATTAGTACCTGCGGGTTGCTAGTAGTGTTGATTACTCCTTGTAGTTGATGCTAGTTGGTTTATTCAGTGGAAGATCATATGTTCAGATCCTTAATGCCTATTAATACCCCTCTGATTATGAAAATGAATATGATTTGTGAGTAGTTACGTTTGTTCCTGAGGACATGGGAGAAGTCTTGTTATAAGTAATCATGTGAATTTGGTATTCGTTCGATATTTTGATGAGATGTATGTTGTCTCTCCTCTAGTGGTGTTATGTGACCGTCGACTACATGCCACTTCATGATTTGGGCCTAGGGGAAGGCATTGGGAAGTAATAAGTAGATGATGGGTTGCTCGAGTGACAAAAGCTTAAACCCTAGTTTATGCGTTGCTTCGTAAGGGGCTGAATTGGATCCATATGTTTCATGCTATGGTTAGGTTTACATTAATTTTTCTTTCGTAGTTGCAGATGCTTGCGAGAGGGGTTAATCATAAGTGGGAGGCTTGTCCAAGTAAGGACAGCACCCAAGCACCGGTCCACCCACATATCAAATTATCAAAGTAACGAACGCAAATCATATGAGCATGATGAAAGCTAGCTTGATGATAATTTCCATGTGTCCTCGGGAGCTCTTTGCTTCATATAAGAGTTTGTCCAGGCTTGTCTTTTGCTACGAAAAGTATTGGGCCACCTTGCTGCACCTTAGTTACTTTTGTTACTTGTTACCTGTTACGAATTACCATATCACAAAACTATCTGTTAATGAGCGCTCGATAGTTCAGCTCGTTAAGCTCGGAGCTCGCTTCTTAATGAACAGAGCCAGTCATAGATTTCAGCTAGTTAAGCTTAACAAGCTTAACGAACAAGCTAACGAGTTTCACGAGTAGCTCGTTAAGCTCGTTAGTAACAACATAATACATCTTTTCATCTTACGTGACAAACTTTTTGTAGCACCTCAGCCCATCAATTCAATCTAATCGACATATGAGGCAACAAACTAATGCATTCTTTTAGTCATGATATTTATTCTTGAAAACCACACCTACACATTCATCATGTATATCAAAACACATTATAATCTGTTAACGAGCGCTCGCTAGCGCTCACGAGCTTAACGAGCTTCAAACGAGCCGAGCCGAGAAGGGTTTTCTGCTCGTAAACCTTAACAAGCTTAACGAGCCGAGCCTTAACGAGCACGAGCTTAACGAGTACAAGCTTAACGAGTCGAGATGCTCGTTAGTCCACCCCTACTTGCAGAGTATACCTTACTAAAAACCGCTTGTCATTTCCTTCCGCTCCTCATTGGTTTCAACACTCTTACTTACAAATAGGACTACTTGTGGGTCATCAAGACTCTTTTCTGGCGCCAGTGCCGGGGAGTGAAGTGCCTTTGGTAAGTGGAATTTGGTAAGGAAACATTCATATAGTATGCTGAAATTTACTGCCACTTGTTACTATGGAAAATAATCCTTTGAGGGGCTTGTTCGGGGTATCTTCACCCCGACCAGAAGAGAAAAGAGTTGCTCCTCAACCTACTAAACCTACTGAAAATGTTTACTTTGAAATTCCTTCGGGTATGATAGAGAAACTACTAGCTGATCCCTATACAGGAGATGGAACATTACATCCCATTATGCACCTAATCTATGTGGATGAAGTTTGTGGATTATTTAAGCTTGCAGGTATGCCCGAGGATGTTGTCAAGAAGAAGGTCTTCCCTTTATCTTTGATGGGAAAGGCATTAACATGTGTGATGGTATTGGATCATGGAACTACAACCGATTGAAATTGGAATTTCATCAGAAGTTTTATCCTACGCATCTGGTTCAGCATGATCGGAATTATATATATAATTTTTGGACTCATGAAGGAGAAAGTATCAAGCTTGGGGGAGGCTTAAGTCAATGTTATATTCATGGCCCAATCAGGAGCTCTCAAGAGAAATTATTATTCAAAAAAAATTATGCTCGGCTTTGTCATAATGATCCCTCCATACTCTATACTTCATGTACTGGTTCTTTTACATGAAGACTATTGAATTCAAATGGGATTTATTGGAAAGAACTAAATGCAACTCTGAAGATTGGGAACTCAACGAAGGTAAGGAGTCGGGTATAACCCCTATGTTTGATTGTGTTAAATCTTTTATGGATACCGATGTTTTTCATGAATTTAGCACTAAATATGGACTTGACTCTGAGATAGTAGCTTCTTTCTGTGAATCATTTGCTACTCATGTTGATCTCCCCAAGGAAAAGTGGTTTAAATATCATCCTCTCGTTGAAGTAAAGGTATTAGAACCTATTAAAGTTGAAGAAGAAACTATTACTTATAATGTTGATCCTATTATTCCTACTGCTTATATTGAGAAACCACCTTTCCTTGTTAGAATAAAGGATCATGCTCAAGCTTCAACTATGGTTCGTAAGAGTAATACTAGAACACCTACACCCCCTGAGAAAATTAAAGTTGAACCTAGTATTGCTATGGTCAAAGATCTCTTGGTCGATAATATTGATGGGCATGTTATTTATTTATGTGATGAAGCTGCTAGAATTGCTAAACCTAATACTAAAAATAAACAGAGACCTGTTGTTGGCATGCCTGTTGTTTCTGTTAAAATAGGAGATCATTGTTATCATGGCTTATGTGATATGGTGCTAGTGAGAGTGCAATACATCATTCCTTATACAAAGAAATTATGCATGGTATTGCGACTGCTGAGATAGAAGATATTGATGTTACTATTAAGCTTGCCAATAGAGACACTATTTCACCAATTGGGATTGTTACAGATGTTGAAGTCTTGTGTCAAAAAATTAAATACCCTACTGATTTTCTTGTTCTTGGTTCCCAAAAGATGACTTTTGTCCCATTATATTTGGTAGGCCCTTCTTGAATACTATTAATGCTAAGATAGACTGCGAAAAGGATATTGTTACTGTTGGATTAGGGGACATGTCTCATAATTTTAATTTTGCTAAATTTTGTAGACAACCCCATGATAAAGAATTGCCTAGTAAAGATGAAATTATTGGTCTTGCTTCTATTGTCGTGCCTCCTAATGATCCTTCAGAACAATATTTGATAGACCATGAAAATGCTATGTTTTTGAATGAAATAAGGGAAATATATGAAGTATTCTTTAATCAGGGACCTATTTTGAAACACAACTTGCCTGTTGAAATCCTAGGGGATCCTCCTCCACCCAAGGGAGATCCCGTGTTTGAGCTTAACCAATTACCTGATACTCTTAAATATGCTTATCTTGATAAAAAGAAGATATATCCTGTTATTATTAGTGCTAACCTTTCAGAGCATGAAGAAGAGAAGTTATTGAAAACTCTGAAGAAGCACTGTGCTACTATTGGATATACTCTTGATGATCTTAAGGGCATTAGTCCCATGTCAGCACAAAATAAAATTGGAGAAAGATCTAAACTAGCTGTTGATCATCAACGTTGATTAAATCCTAAGATGAAAGAAGTGGTAAGAAATGAAATACTAAAGCTTCTGGAGGCAGGTATAATTTATCGTAGTGCTGATAGTCAGTGGGTAAGTCATGTTCATTGTGTCCCTAAGAAGGGAGGTATTACTGTTGTTCCTAATGATCAGGATGAATTGATTGTTGGAAATATGCCCTAGAGGCAATAATAAAAGGATTATGATTATATTTCCTTGTTCATGCTAATTGTCTTTATTCATGCTATAACTGTATTATCCGGAAATCATAATACACGTGTGAATACATAGACCATAATATGTCCCTAATAAGCCTCTAGTTGACTAGCTCGTTGATCAACAGATAGTCATGGTTTCCTGGCTATGGACATTGGATGTCGTTGATAACGGGATGACATAATTAGGAGAATGATGTGATGGACAAGACCCAATCCTAAGCATAGCACAAGATCGTGTAGTTCGTTTGCTAGAGCTTTACCAATGTCAAGTATCTTTTCCTTAGACCATGAGATCGTGTAACTCCCGGATACCGTAGGAGTGCTTTGGGTGTACCAAACGTCACAATGTAACTAGGTGACTATAAAGGTGCACTACAGGTATCTCCCAAAGTGTCTGTTGGGTTGACACGGATCAAGACTGGGATTTCTCACTCCGTATGACGGAGAGGTATCTCTGGGCCCACTCGGTAATGCATCATCATAATGAGCTCAAAGTGACCAAGTGTTTGGTCATGGGATCATGCATTATGGTACGAGTAAAGTGACTTGCCGGCAACGAGACTGAACGAGGTATTGGGATACCGACGATCGAGTCTCGGGCAAGTAACGTACCGATTGACAAAGGGAATTGAATACGGGGTTGTTTGAATCCTCGACATCGTGGTTCATCCGATGAGATCATCGAGGAGCATGTGGGAGCCAACATGGGTATCCAGATCCCTCTGTTGGTTATTGCCCGAGAGCCGTCTCGGCCATGTCTACGTGTCTCCCGAACCCGTAGGGTCTACACACTTAATGTTCGGTGACGCTAGGGTTGTATGAATATGAGTATGCAGCAAACTGAATGTTGTTCGGAGTCCCGGATGAGATCCCGGACGTCACGAGGAGTTTTGGAATGGTCCAGAGGTAAAGAATTATATATAGGAAGTGCTGTTTCGGCCATCGGGAAAGTTTCGGGGTCACCCGGTATTGTACCGGGACCACCGGAAGTGTCCCGGGGGTCCACCGGGTGGGGCCACCCATCCCGGAGGGCCCCATGGGCTGAAGTGGGGAGGGGAACCAGCCCATAGTGGGCTGGTGCGCCCCCCTTGGGCCTCCCCTGTGCCTAGGGTTGAAAACCCTAGGGGGGGAGGCGCACCACTTGCCTTGGGGGGTACTCCAACCCCCCTGGCCGCCGCCCCCCTTGGGAGATTGCATCTCCCAGGGCCGGCGCCCCCCTGGGGGCCTATATAAGGGGAGGGGAGGGAGGGGCAGCCGCACCCTGAAGTCCTGGCGCCTCCCTCCCCCTGCTACACCTCTTCCTCCTCCCACAGTTGCTTGGCGAAGCCCTGCAGGAGTTCTGCTGCATCCACCACCACGCCGTCGTGCTGCTGGATCATCATCAACCTCTCCTTCCCCCTTGCTGGATCAAGATGGAGGGGACGTCACGCTGACCGTACGTGTGTTAAACGCGGAGGTGCCGTCCGTTCGGCGCTAGGATCTCCGGTGATAGGATCACGACGAGAACGAGTACTTCAACCCCATTCTTTTGAACGCTTCCGCACGCGATCTACAAAGTGGTATGTAGATGCATCTCTCTTTCACTCGTTGCTTAGATGAACTCATAGATGGATCTTGGTGAAACCGTAGGAAAATTTTTAATTTTCTGCAACGTTCCCCAACAGTGGCATCATGAGCTAGGTCTATGCGTAGTTCTCTATTGCACGAGTAGAACACAATTTTGTTGTGGGCGTAGATCTTGTCAACTTTCTTGCTGCTACTAGTCTTATTTTGCTCCAGCGGTATTGTGGGATGAAGCGGCCCGGACCAACCTTACACGTACGCTTACGTGAGACCGGTTCCACCGACTGACATGCACTAGTTGCATAAGGTGGCTGGCGGGTGTCTGTCTCTCCGTCTTTAGTTGGAGCGGATTCGACGAAAAGGGTCCTTATGAAGGGTAAATAGAAGTTGACAAATCATGTTGTGGCTTTTAGGTAAGAAAACATTCTTGCTAGATCACCTATAGAAGCCACGTAAAACTTGCAACAACAATTAGAGGACGTCTAACTTGTTTTTACAGCAAGTGTCTTGTGATGTGATATGGCCAAAAGTTGTGATGAATGATATATTGTGATGTATGAGATCATGTTCTTGTAATAGGAATCACGACTTGCATGTCGATGAGTATGACAACCGGCAGGAGACATAGGAGTTGTCTTGATTATTGTATGACCTGCGTGTCAATGATTCAATGCCATGTAATTACTTTATTTTATTGCTAAATCGTTAGCCGTAGTAGTAGAAGTAATAGTTGGCGAGCAACTTCATGGAGATACTATGATGGAGATCATGATGATGGAGATCATGGTGTCATGCCGGTGACGAAGATGATCATGGAGCCCCAAAGATGGAGATCAAAGGAGCTATATGATATTGGCCATATCATGTCACTACTATATAATTGCATGTGATGTTTATTATGTTTATGCATCTTGTTTACTTAGAATGATGGTAGTAAATAAGATGATCCCTTACAACAATTTCAAGAAGTGTTCTCCCCTAACTGTGCACCGTTGCTAAAGTTCGTCGTTTTGAAGCACCACGTGATGATCGGGTGTGATAGATTCTTACGTGCACATACAACGGGTGTAAGACAGTTTTACACATGCAAAGCACTTAGGGTTAACTTGACGAGCCTAGCATGTACAGACATGGCCTCGGAACACAGAGACCGAAAGGTCGAACACGAGTTGTATAGAAGATACGATCAACATGGAGATGTTCACCGACGATGACTAGTCCATCTCACGTGATGATCGGACACGGCCTAGTCGACTCGGATCGTGTAACACTTAGATGACTAGAGGGATGTCTAATCTGAGTGGGAGTTCATTGTAATAATTTGATTATATGAACTTAGTTTAAAACCTTTGCAAATATGTCTTGTAGATCAAATGGCCAACGCTCATGTCAACATGAACTTAAACGCGTTCCTAGAGAAAACCAAGCTGAAAGATGATGGCAGCAACTATACGGACTGGGTCCGGAACCTGAGGATCATCCTCATAGCTGCCAGGAAACAATATGTCCTAGAAGGACCGCTAGGTGATGCACCCATTCCAGAGAATATGAACGCTTGGCAGTCTCGTGCTGATGATTACTCCCTCGTTCAGTGCGGCATGCTTTACAGCTTAGAACCGGGGCTCCAAAAGCGTTTTGAGCAACACGGAGCATCTGAGATGTTCGAGGAGCTAAAACTAGTTTTCCAAGCTCATGCCTGGGTCGAGAGATATGAAGTCTCCGACAAGTTCTATAGTTGTAAGCTGGAGGAAAATAGTTCTGTCAGTGAGCACATACTCAAAATGTTCTGGTTGCACAACTGCCTATCCCAGCTGGACATTAACCTCCCGGACGAGGCGGTCATTGACAGAATCCTTCAGTCGCTCCCACCAAGCTACAAGAGCTTTGTGATGAACTACAATATGCAGGGGATGGTGAAGACCATTCCTGAAGTATTTTCAATGCTGAAGTCAGCAGAGGTAGAAATCAAGAAGGAACATCAAGTGTTGATGGTCAATAAAACCACTAAGTTCAAGAAGGGCAAGGGCAAGAAGAACTTCAATAAAGATGGCAAGGATGTTGCCGCGCCCGGTAAGCCAGTTGCCGGGAAGAAGTCAAAGAATGGACCCAAGCCTGAGACTGAGTGCTTTTATTGCAAAGGGAAGGGTCACTAGAAGCGGAACTACCCCAAATACTTAGCGGACAAGAAGGCCGGCAACACCAAAGGTATATTTGATATACATGTAATTGATGTGTACCTTACCAGTACTCGTAGTAACTCCTAGGTATTTGATACCAGTGCCGTTGCTCATATTTGTAACTCACAGTAGGAGCTGCGGAATAAGCGGAGACTGGCGAAGGATGAGGTGACGATGCACGTCGGGAATGGTTCCAAGGTAGATGTGATCTCCGTCAGCCCGCTACCTCTACATTTACCTGCGGGATTAGTTTTAAACCTTAATAATTGTTATTTGGTGCCAAGTTTGAGCATGGACATTGTATCTGGATCTCATTTGATACGAGATGGCTACTCATTTAAGTCCGAGAATAATGGTTGTTCTATTTATATGAGAGATATGTTTTATGGTCATGCCCCGATGGTCAATGGTTTATTCTTAATGAATCTCGAGCGTAATATTACACATATTCATAGTGTGAATACCAAAAGATGTAAAGTTGATAACGATAGTCCCACATACTTGTGGCACTGCCGCCTTGGTCACATTGGTGTCAAGCGCATGAAGAAGCTCCATGCTGATGGACTTTTAGAGTCTCTCGATTATGAATCATTTGTCACATGCGAACCATGCCTAACGGGCAAAATGACCAAGACTCCGTTCTCCGGAACAATGGAGCGAGCAACCAACTTGTTGGAAATCATACATGCCGATGTGTGCGGTCCAATGAGCGTTGAAGCTCGCGGAGGATATCGTTATGTTCTCACTCTCACTGATGACTTGAGTAGATATGGGTATGTCTACTTGATAAAACACAAGTCTGAGACCTTTGAAAAGTTCAAGGAATTTCAGAATGAGGTGGAGAATCAACATGACCGAAAGATAAAGTTCCTACGATCAGATCGTGGAGGAGAATATTTAAGTCACGAATTTGGTACGCACTTAAGGAAATGTGGAATCGTTTCACAACTCATGCCGCCTGGAACACCTCAACGTAACGGTGTGTCCGAACGTCGTAATCGCACTCTATTGGATATGGTGCGGTCTATGATGTCTCTTACCAATTTGCCGCTATCATTTTGGGGATACGCTCTAGAGACAGCTACATTCACTTTAAATAGGGCACCGTCTAAATCCGTTGAGACGACACCGTATGAATTATGGTTTGGGAAGAAACCTAAGCTGTCGTTTCTAAAAGTTTGGGGATGCGATGCTTATGTCAAGAAACTTCAACCTGAAAAGCTCGAACCCAAGTCAGAAAAATGCGTCTTCATAGGATACCCTAAGGAAACCATTGGGTATACCTTCTACATAAGATCCGAGGGAAAGATCTTTGTTGCCAAGAACGGATCCTTTCTGGAAAAAGAGTTTCTCTCGAAAGAAGTAAGTGGGAGGAAAGTAGAACTCGATGAAGTACTGCCTCTCGAACAGGAAAGTAGTGCAGCTTAGGAAAATGTTCCTGTGATGCCTACACCAACTGAACAGGAAAATAATGATGATGATCAAGGTACTTCGGATCAAGTTGCTACTGAAATTCGTAGGTCCACAAGGACACGTTCCGCACCAGAGTGGTACGACAACCATGTCCTAGAAATCATGTTGTTAGACAATGGTGAACCTTCGAACTATGAAGAAGCGATGGCGGGCCCAGATTCCAACAAATGGCTTAAAGCCATGAAATCCGAGATAGAATCCATGTATGAAAACAAAGTATGGACTTTGACAGACTTGCCCGATGATCGGCGAGCGATAGAAAACAAATGGATCTTTAAGAAGAAGACGGACGCGGATGGTAATGTTACCATCTATAATGCTCGACTTGTCGCTAAGGGTTATCAACAAGTTCAAGGGGTTGACTACGATGAGACATTCTCTCCCGTAGCGAAGCTAAAGTCCGTCCAAATCATGTTAGCAATTGCCGCATACTATGATTATGAGATATGGCAGATGGACGTCAAAACGGCATTCCTTAATGGACATCTTAAGGAAGAACTGTATATGATGCAGCCGGAAGGTTTTGTCAATCCTAAATATGCTAACAAAGTATGCAAGCTCCAGCGATCCATTTATGGGCTGGTGCAAGCATCTCAGAGTTGGAACATTCGCTTTGATGAGATGATCAAAGCGTTTGGGTTTATGCATACTTATGGAGAAGCCTGCGTTTACAAGAAAGTGAGTGGGAGCTCTGTAGCATTTCTCATATTATATGTAGATGACATACTCTTGATGGGAAATGATATAGAACTTTTGGACAGCATTAAGGCCTACTTGAATAAGTGTTTTTCAATGAAGGACCCTGGAGAAGCTGCTTACATATTAGGCATCAAGATCTATAGGGATAGATCGAGACGCCACATAGGTCTTTCACAAAGCACATACCTTGATAAGATTTTGAAGAAGTTCAAAATGGATCAGTCCAAGAAAGGATTCTTGCCTTTGTTGCAAGGTGTGAGATTGAGCTCGGCTCAATGCCCGACCACGGCAAAAGATAAAGAACAGATGAGTGTCATCCCCTATGCTTCAGCCATAGGATCTATTATGTATGCCATGCTGTGTACCAAACCTAATGTAAACCTTGCCGTAAGTTTGGTAGGAAGGTACCAAAGTAATCCCGGCAAGGAACACTGGACAGCGGTCAAGAATATCCTGAAGTACCTGAAAAGGACAAAGGACATGTTTCTCGTTTATGGAGGTGACGAAGAGCTTGTCGTAAAGGGTTACATCGACGCTAGCTTCGACACAGATCTGGATGACTCTAAGTCACAAACCGGATACGTGTATATGTTGAATGGTGGAGCAGTAAGCTGGTGCAGCTGCAAGCAGAGCGTCGTGGCGGGATCTACATGTGAAGCGGAATACATGGCAGCCTCGGAGGCAGCGAATGAAGCAATTTGGGTGAAGGAGTTCATCACCGACCTAGGAGTCATACCCAATGCGTTGGGGCCGATCAAACTCTTCTGTGACAACACTGGAGCTATTGCCCTTGCCAAGGAGCCCAGGTTTCACAAGAAGACCAGGCACATCAAGCGTCATTTCAACTCCATCCGTGAAAATGTTCAAGATGGAGACATAGATATTTGCAAAGTACATATGGATGTGAATGTCACAGATCCGTTGACTAAACCTCTCTCGCGAGCAAAACATGATCAACACCAGAACTCTATGGGTGTGCGATTCATCACAATGTAACTAGATTATTGACTCTAGTGCAAGTGGGAGACTGTTGGAAATATGCCCTAGAGGCAATAATAAAAGGATTATTATTATATTTCCTTGTTCACGATAATTGTCTTTATTCATGCTATAACTGTATTATCCGGAAATCGTAATACACGTGTGAATACAAGACCATAATATGTCCCTAGTAAGCCTCTAGTTGACTAGCTCATTGAACAACAGATAGTCATGGTTTCCTGGCTATGGACATTGGATGTCGTTGATAACGGGATCACAACATTAGGAGAATGATGTGATGGACAAGACCCAATCCTAAGCATAGCACAAGATAGTGTAGTTCGTTTGCTAGAGCTTTTCCAATGTCAAGTATCTTTTCCTTAGACCATGAGATCATGTAACTCCCGGATACCGTAGGAGTGCTTTGGGTGTACCAAATGTCACAACGTAACTGGGTGACTATAAAGGTGCACTACAGGTATGTCCGAAAGTGTCTGTTGGGTTGACACGGATCGAGACTAGGATTTGTTAACGGAGAGGTATCTCTGGGCTCACTCGGTAATGCATCATCATAATGATCTCAAAGTGACCAAGTGTTTGGTCACGGGATCATGCATTACAGTACGAGTAAAGTGACTTGCCGGCAACGAGACTGAACGAGGTATTGGGATACCGACGATCGAGTCTCGGGCAAGTAACATACCGATTGACAAAGGGAATTGAATACGGGGTTGTTTGAATCCTCGACATCATGGTTCATTCGATGAGATCATCGAGGAGCATGTGGGAGCCAACATGGGTATCCAGATCCCGCTGTTGGTTATTGCCCGAGAGCCGTCTCGGCCATGTCTACGTGTCTCCCGAACCCGTAGGGTCTACACACTTAATGTTCGGTGACGCTAGGGTTGTATGAATATGAGTATGCAGCAAACCAAATGTTGTTGGGAGTCCCGGATGAGATCCCGGATGTCACGAGGAGTTTCGGAATGGTCCAGAGGTAAAGAATTATATATAGGAAGTGCTGTTTCGGCCATCGGGAAAGTTTCGTGGTCACCCGGTATTGTACCGGGACCACCGGAAGTGTCCGGGGGGTCCACCGGGTGGGGCCACCCATCCTGGAGGGCCCCATGGGCTGAAGTGGGGAGGGGAACCAGCCCATAGTGGGCTGGTGCGCCCCTCCCCCTTAGGCCTCCCCTGCGCCTAGGGTTGAAAACCCTAGGGGGGAGGCGCACCACTTGCCTTGGGGGGTACTCCAACCCCCCTGGCCGCCGCCCCCCTTGGGAGATTGCATCTCCCAGGGCCGGCGCCCCCCCTTGGGGCCTATATAAGGGGAGGGGAGGGAGGGGCAGCCGCACCCTGAAGTCCTGGCGCCTCCCTCCCCCTTCTACACCTCTTCCTCCTCCCACAGTCGCTTGGCGAAGCGGTGCCGGAGTCCTGCTGCATCCACCACCACGCCGTCGTGCTGCTGGATCATCATCAACCTCTCCTTCCCCCTTGCTGGATCAAGACGGAGGAGACGTCACACTGACGGTACGTGTGTTGAACGCGGAGGTGCCGTCCGTTTGGCGCTAGGATCTCTGGTGATAGGATCACGACGAGAACGACTACTTCAACCCCATTCTTTTGAACGCTTCCGCACGCGATCTACAAAGTGGTATGTAGATGCATCTTTCTTTCACTCGTTGCTTAGATGAACTCATAGATGGATCTTGGTGAAACCATAGGAAAATTTTTAATTTTCTGCAACGTTCCCCAACATTGATCCCACAAAGAATTGTTACAGGTTATAGAATGGTAATTGATTTCTGCAAATTAAATAAAGCTACTAGAAAAGATCATTACCCTCTACCTTTTATCGATCAAATACTAGAAAGACTATACAAACATATACATTTTTGCTTTCTAGATGGTTATTCTGGTTTCTCTCAAATACCTGTGTTAAAAGAGGATCAGGAAAAGACCACTTTTACTTGCCCTTTTGGTTCCTTTTCTTATAGACATATGCCTTTTGGTTTATGCAATGCACCTGCTACCTTTCAAAGATGTATGACTGCTATATTCTCTGACTTTTGTGAAAAGATTGTTGAGGTTTTCATGGATGATTTGTCTGTTTAGGGAACTGCTTTTGATGATTGCTTAAGCAACCTTGATCGAGTTTTGCAGAGATGCGAAGAAACTAATCTTGTCTTGAATTGGGAGAAGTGCCACTTTTATGGTTAATGAAGGTATCGTCTTGGGGCATAAAATTTCTGAACGAGGTATTGAAGTTGATAAAGCTAAAGTAGATGTTATTGAAAAGATGTCGTGTCCTAAAGATATCAATCGTATAAGAAAGTTTCCTTGGTCATTCTTGTTTCTATAGGGGGTTTATTAAAGACTTCTCTAAAATTTCTAGGCTTCTCACTAATCTCTTGCAGAAAGATGTTGCTTTTGTTTTTGATGATGATTGTGTAGAAGCATTTGAAATACTTAAGAAAGCCTCGATTTCTGCACCTATTGTTCTGCCACCTGATTGGAATTTACCCTTTGGGAATATGTGTGATTCTAGTGATTATGCTGTTGGTATTGTTCTTGGGAAAAGAGTTGATAAGAAATAAATGTCATCCAATATGCTAGTAAAACTCTAGACAGTGCCCAGAGAAATTATGCTAGTACTAAATAAGAATTTTTAGCAGTTGTATTTGCTTGTGATAAGTTCAGACCTTATATTGTTTATTCCAAAGTAACAGTTCACACTGATCATGCTGCTATTAAATATCTTATGGAAAAGAACGATGCTAAACCTAGACTTATTAGATGGGTTCTCTTGCTACAAGAATTTGATTTGCATATTATTGATACAAAACGAGCTGAGAACCCCGTTGCAGACAACTTGTCAAGGTTAGATAATGTTCTTGATGACCTACTACCTATTGATGATAGCTTTCAATGAACAATTAGCTGTCATAAATACTTCTCGTACTACTCCATGGTATGCTGATTATGCTAATTACATTGTTGCTAAATTTATACCACCTAGTTTCACATACCAGCAAAAGAAAAAGTTTTTCTATGATTTAAGACATTACTTTTAGGATGACCCACACCTTTATAAAGAAGGAGTAGATAGTGTTATTATATGTTGTGTACCTGAGCAAGAACAGGAACAGATCCTACGCAAGTGTCACTCCGAGGCTTATGGAGGACACCACACTGGAGATAGAACTGCGCATAAGGTATTGCAATCTAGTTTTTATTGGCCTACTCTTTTCAAAGATACCCGTAAGTTTGTCTTATATTGCGATGAATGTCAAAGAATTGGTAATATTAGTAGACGTTAGGAAATGCCTATGAACTATTCACTTGTTATTGAACCGTTTGATGTTTGGGGCTTTGATTATATGGGACCTTTTCCTTCCTCTAATGGGTAT
The DNA here is from genome assembly GCA_963921465.1 of Triticum timopheevii. NCBI lineage: Eukaryota > Viridiplantae > Streptophyta > Magnoliopsida > Poales > Poaceae > Triticum > Triticum timopheevii. The sequence goes on from OY997274.1 coordinate 80,383,907, forward strand.
ACACATATTTTAGTTGTTGTTGATTATGTTACTAAGTGGGTAGAAGCTATTCCAACTAGTAGTACTGACCATAACACCTCTATTAAGATGCTTAAAGAAGTTATTTTTCCAAGGTTTGAGTCCCTATATATTTAATGACTGATGGTGGTTCACATTTATTCATGGTGCCTTTCGTAAAATGCTTGCTAAGTATGATGTTAATCATAGAATTGCATCTCCATACCATCCTTAGTCTAGTGGTCAAGTAGAATTGAGTAATAGAGATATTAAATTGATTTTGTAAAAGACTGTTAATAGATCTAGAAAGAATTGGTCCAAGAAACTTGATGATGCATTATAGGCTTATAGAACTGCTTATAATAATCCTATGGGTATGTCTCCGTATAAAACCTCTCGAACTAGAACATAAGGCATATTGGGCCATTAAATAGCACAATTATGATTTCAAACTTGCCAGTGAGAAGAGGTTATTTGACATTAGCTCAGTTGATGAATGGAGAACCCAAGCCTATGAGAATGCCAAGTTGTTTAAAGAAAAAGTTAAAAGATGGCATGACAAAAGGATACAAAAGCGTGAGTTCAGTGTAGGTGATTATTTTTTGCTATACAACTCTCGTTTAAGATTTTTTGCAGGAAAACTTCTCTGTAAATGGGAAGGTCCTTATATTATCGAGGAGGTCTATCGTTCTAGTGTCATCAAAGTCAACAACGCCAAAGGCACAAATCCGAAGGTGGTAAACGGTCAAAGAATCAAACATTATATCTCAGGTAATCCCATAAATGTTGAAACCAATGTAATTAACACCGTAACCCCGGACGAGTACATAAAGGACTTTCCCAAACGTTTCAGACTCCAAAAAGGAATAGGTATGTGGTATGGTAATTAAACCGACTCCAAAATTGTTCAAATAGCAATTTTTCTCCGTTTTGGAATATTTAAATAATTAGGAAAATTAAAAGTAGTCCGAAAGAGACACGAGGCATCCACGAGGGTGGAGGGCGCGCCCTACCCCCTGGGCACGCCCCCTGCCTCGTGGCCACCTCGTGTGCCCTCCGGACTTTGTTTTCTTGCTCGATACTTCTTTTGGTCGGTAAAAATTCATTATATAATCTCCCAAAGGTTTTTTCCACCATACCATGATGAAATTCTCTATTTTTATTTTGAGATGTTTCTGCCGCAGATTTAGAGTAGGATGTCTTCTCAAGAGTCTGTTGGGGAGAGTTGGGTATCTCATCCGATACCGGGGCCAAGAGCAAATAGCGAAGCTGATCACTTTGGGCCATCAACGGAGGAAGAGATGGAGGCCGACTTGAAAAGGGTGGATGCCATGGAGGAGAATCAATAAGTTACCTCTCGTCTTCATGCCAGATCATGGTAGAGGAACTTCAGAGCTCAGCAATTCCAAATTCAGTCATCCCTCCCAATGCTAGATTTCTTTCTTATGAAAATATGAAAAAGAGTGCTGCCTTTTTTTCCCGCAGCTATGAAACATCCATGGGTAAATGGAGCTATAATCATCATGGGTTAACTCCGTAAGGAAATAATGGATATTAAGTAGCAAGTCAATAAGCTCGAGGAAGAGAATCATATCCTAAGGGGCATCATCGCCAAGAATACCACATCACCACCTTTGAAGAAAGAGACATAAATACATGAGTATGTGCACTCCCCTTCACAACTGCCAAGCTTGGGGGAGGTGCCAGGGTATCGTATCACCATCACACTTCTATCATTATCGTTTTTTTAGTTCGATCCTTTTGGTTATATCTTGATCTACACTAGTAGAAAAACACCTATTTGTCCCGGTTCGTAAGGGCCTTTAGTCCCGGTTCATGAACCGGGACTAATGGGTCGTTACTAATGCCTCCACCCATTAGTCCTGGTTCAAACACGAACCGGGACAGATGTGCCTCCACGTGGCCGGTCCGCCGAGCCCAGTCAGGGGGGCCTTTGGTCCCGGTTGGTGGCACCAACCGGGACCAAAAGTCCATGTTTTTTTAGAAAAGTGGCTGCTTTAGGGGTTTTGTGGGTTATTTTTAGGTTGTTATTAGCTAGCTAATAGAGAGAAGTGTCCTCTCTTATATCTTCGTCCTTGGTTTATCAACGCTGCTGCTATGTTCATTTCACCAGCTGATATAACATGCTCATGCATGCTTGCATCATACATCATCATATATATATATATATATATATATATATATATATAATAACAAGTCCTACTAAAATCATGCATCATCATACAACTTCTACTCGTTATTAATAATAAGTCATACGATCATCATCCTCATAGTCATCGAACCCAACCCTACATATATAATTGTTCTTAGCACATGATCATCAGTAGTATCACGTAGGACCTAAACACGTAAAATAGCATAAAACAATATAGACCCTGACTCTCCATTATGAAGAATGGAGATCATCATGTCTCCAATTCTTGCCCTTCACTGCTTTTTGCTTCCAAGAAGCTCCTTACGACGTCCATACATTTTTTCCATTCTTTGATTGTAATGTCTCCACTTCTTTTAGAAACCCGGTATGGATAGTTGAGATTCGTAGGACGACCTGGTTGTATGTTCAAAACATGAAGGCTACCATGCGTATACATCAGATGAGGCACACAATCATTCAGGATTATCTGTTGAAAAGCATAGTAATAACTTCGTAGTTAGCAATGATGTACTAGTTTTAGAAGTGTGCAAAAAGATGCACGGATGTTGTAATAGTAATAAATAATCTTACCAGGGTATCTCCATGGTAGTTATCGTAGTTCAACACGTGCACTAGTGGCACGTATTGACCATAATGTTGAGGAGTTTGATTGTAGATATTGTAATTCTCAAGATCAGTACAAAATGCGACCAGATGATTTTTCTCCTGATAAGTTAATTCGGAGCCTTCGGTGTAGTAGGTTCTGTCTACCATCTTCCGCACATTCTTTGAAGAATGAAAATAAGCTGTCAATGGAGATAAGTTGTCAACTATATATTTTGAAATAAACAATATAAATTACTTAATAACTATGTTAAGCTCACATGGGGGAAGAATTGGAGGTGTATCCACAAGGACCCAAATCGAAGGTCTCTCTTGCTCAATTGTAGGATCACCAACATCCATGGTGACAAGCATACCCTCATCAAGACCATACATCTTGCAAAGTGCTTCCCAATTTTTGCAACCAAAATGGGTTACACTCAGAGCATTGTACAACTTTACTTGAAAATCCACACCGTGATGGGTACTTAGGATAATTTTTTTGGTTTTGAAACTTTCATGGTCTTCAAAACCCATCCTCTCCAAGACATAGCGTCTTGCAAAGCATGGGATAAGCTAGTCGAATTGGAAAAGATGAAAAATACACGTTAAAATAGTTGAAGTCGTTCTTAATTACGAAAAAACTATTGTCGTCGTTGCGTACCGTATGAACACTGCAGGTCTCCTCGAGCTTAATGCTGAAGCGCCGATCTTCGTCCAGCTCAATGAACCTGTCGCAGATACCTCGGTCGTCGTGGCACCAGTTGCACTCCCCCAGGCGGTTTTTGTCGTCCGATGAGTACGACATTTCCGGCCTATGTTCATAATTCAAATATTAAACTAGATCATTATGATTAATCACGGGTGACTATCGATGATCGATGTACGTAGCTCCTCCTTTCATTCCCGAGTGCATTATTGTACCAAATTGTCTAGCACACGGGAATGAAGGAGAACATATCCAATATGAGCATTCAATAAGCAAAACCAAATCATAAAATAAGCAAAACTAAATCATAAAATAAAGTATAGTATTCAAGTTAGCATGCATTCAATAATTATAAGCAAAAGTACATCATCTCTTGGTGTCCGTACATCGTCGAATATTATCACTAATACAACTAGAACCGTAGCGCCCGACGGGTATCGACGCGGCGGTGGACACCCAAAGATAAGGAACCTCACAGGATCATAGCTCCAGTGAGATCCCTAAAGAACCTGCCAGGTATTGTCGAACCTGCCCTCCAATGTAAACATGTAGCGACGGACGTGCTCGTCCTCCTCGCTGACACGGTGATGTACCACCTCCGCGGTGTCCGGAAGCCTCACCACCATCACTGGCCCACGCGACCGCCACCAAACAAGGATCGGCTCAACAACGGGCTGCCTCCTCACCAACCTACGTCCCCTGGAAGGTAGCACCCCCCAATAGCAGCCCGGTGGAGCCCAGTCCCAAACAAGGATCGGCTCAACAACGGGCTGCCTCCTCGCATTTGTTGTTGCATTTAAATTCTTTAGCTAGAGAGTTATTTGTATGTTGCATTTAAGTAAGTGCTGTATATGAACTTTATGTATGAACTTTATGTATGAACTTTATGTATGAGCTTGTATTAATTTGGTCTATTTGGTGTTGTGTAATGAAGATGAGCCGACAATGGATGTATGATGACCGATGCTCTCCCGAGTTCATTAATGGCGTGCATACTTTCCTGCGTGCCGCTGAGGCAAACAAGCGGGCGGATGGGTTTATGTCTTGTCCATGTGCTGGCTGTAAGAATGGTCACAGTTACTCTACAAAAAAAACCATTCACATCCACCTATTTAAGTCCGGTTTCATGCTCCACTATAATGTTTGGACCAAGCACGGAGAAATAGGGGTTATGATGGAAGAAAATGAAGCAGAAGAGGACGACGACGGCTATCCTAGCCATTGGTTCCCTGAATACGATGACACAACAATGGGGGAAGAAGCTAAGCCGGCAATGCGGGAAGAAGCTGAAGAGGAGGCATCAGATGAGCCCGCTGATGATCTAGGTCGGGCCATTGCCGATGCAAAGAGAAACTGCGCAAGTGATCTGGAGAGGACGAATTTGCAGTGCATGTTAGAGGATCGCAAGAAATTGTTGTACCTGAATTGCGAAGCTGACAAAAAAAAGTTGGGCACCACACTTGAATTGCTGCAATGGAAGGCAGAGAATGGTGTATCTGACAAGGGATTTGGAAAGTTGCTGGTAATGATAAAGAATATGCTTCCAAAGGACAACGAATTGCCCGAGAGTACGTATGAAGCAAAGAAGGCTGTCTGCCCTCTAGGGTTAGAGGTGCAAAAGATACATGCATGCCCTAATGACTGCATCCTCTACCGCGGTGAGTACGAGGATTTGAACGCTTGCCCAGTATGCGGTGCATTGCGTTATAAGATCAGTCGCGATGACCCTGGTGATGTCGAGGGCGAGCCCCCCAGGAAGAAGATTCCTGCCAAGGTGATGTGGTATGCTCCTATAATACCACGGTTGAAACGTTTTGTTGCAAAACAAAGAGCATGCGAAGGCGATGCGGTGGCACGCAGAAGATGGTAAGAAAGACGGAAAGTTGAGAGTACCCGCTGACGGTTCGCAGTGGAGAAAAATCGAGAGAAAGTACTGGGAGGAGTTTGCAGGTGGCCCAAGGAACGTATGGTTTGGTCTAAGCGCAGATGGCATTAATCCTTTTGGGGAGCAGAGCAGCAACCATAGCACGTGGCCTATGACTCTATGTTTGTATAACCTTCCTCCTTGGTTGTGCATGAAGCGGAAGTTCATTATGATGCCAGTTCTCATCCAAGGCCCTAAGCAACCCAGCAACGACATTGATGTGTACCTAAGGCCATTAGTTGAAGAACTATTACAGCTATGGAATGGAACAGGTGTACGTGCGTGGGATGAGCACGGACAGGAAGAATTTGACCTAAAGGCGTTGCTGTTTGTGACCATCAATGATTGGCCTGCTCTCAGTAACCTTTTAGGACAGACAAACAAGGGATACCGTGGATGCACGCACTGTTTGGATGATACCGACAGTATATGTTTGGATAGTTGTAGGAAGAATGTGTACCTGGGACATCGTCGATTTCTTCCAACAAGGCATCCCGTAAGAAAGAAAGGCAAGCATTTCAAAGGTGAGGCGGATCACCGGACGAAGCCTTGCCACCGTACTGGTGCTGATGTACATGATATGGTAAAGGACTTGGAGGTAATCTTTGGAAAGGGTCCTGGCGGAAAACCTGTTCCGAAGGACGCTGACGGACACGCACCCATGTGGAAGAAGAAATCTATATTTTGGGACCTGCCATATTGGAAAGACCTAGAGGTCCGCTCCGCAATCAACGTGATGCACGTGACGAAGAATCTTTGTGTGACCCTTCTTGGCTTTTTGGGCGTGTATGGGAAGACAAAAGATACACCAGAGGCACGGGAGGACCAGCAACGTATGCACGGAAAAGACGTCATACATCAGGGTCAGGCCAGCTATGCTCTTACCAAAGAAGAGAAGGAAATCTTCTTCGAATGCGTGCTCAGCATGAAGGTACCATCTGGCTTCTCGTCGAATATAAAGGGAATAATAAATATGTTAGAGAAAAAGTTCCAGAACCTAAAGTCTCATGACTGCCACGTGATTATGACGCAACTCCTTCCGGTTGCACTGAGGGGGCTTCTACCGAAAATCGTTCGATTAGCCATTGTGAAGCTATGTGCATTCCTCAATGCAATCTCTTAGAAGGTAATCGATCCAGAAATCATACCAAGGTTACAGAATGATTTGGGGCAATGTCTTGTCAGTTTCGAGTTGGTGTTCCCACCATCCTTCTTCAACATCATGACGCACATCCTAGTTCACCTTTGCGAAGAGATTAACGTTTTGGGTCCTGTATTTCTACACAATATGTTCCCCTTTGAAAGGTTCATGGGAGTCTTGAAGAAATATGTTCATAACCGTGCTAGGCCAGAAGGAAGCATCTCGAAGGGCCATGAAAATGAGGAGGTCATTGAGTTTTGTATTGACTTCATTCCTGACCTTAAGCCGATTGGTGTTCCTGAATCGTGACATAAGGGCAGACTGGAAGGAAAAGGCACGCTAGGAGGGCATCAAATAATATGTATGGACGGGCATTCTCTCACTGAAGCACACTACACAGTTCTACAGAATTCCGCCTTGGTGGCTCCGTATATGGAGGAACACAAGAATTTTCTACAGTCCAAACACCCGGAGAAGTCTGACGACTGGATTACAGGCGAACAAACGAGGACTTTTGCCGGTTTGTTGCAGAAACGTGCCCTGAATGATGGCGATATTCAAAATGACCTGTACTTGCTGTCCCAGTTACCATCTTCAAATATAATGACTTTCAAAGGGTACCAGATAAATGGTAATACATTTTACACGATCGCCCAAGATAAGAAGAGCACCAAACAAAACAGTGGTGTCCGCTTTGATGCAATAACCAACACGGGAAAGGAAACATATTATGGTTACATAGAGGACATATGGGAACTTAACTATGGATCAGGTGATTTGAAGGTCCCTTTGTTTCGGTGCAAATGGGTCAATATGACACGAGGCGGGGTAACGGAAGACCCGCAGTACGGAATGACAACAGTGGGTCTCAACAATCTTGCGTATGCAGACAAACCATTCGTCCTAGCCAATGATGTGGCGCAGGTTTTTTATGTGAAAGACATGTCTTCCAGGCCGAGGAAAAGAAAAGATAAGGAAGCGAATGGATCACACAACGAGCCAAAGCGCCACATAGTTCTTTCAGGAAAAATAAACATCGTGGGAGTGGATGACAAGACAGACATGTCAGAAGATTATGAAAAGTTTGATGAAATTGCTCCATTCACAGTGAATATTGACACGAGCATCCTGTTAAATGATGAAGATTTTCCATGGTTACGGCGCAAAGGGACACACGCGAAGAAAAAGTTTCACACCGAAAGATCTGGGATGTGATCGGCTTCACTGTCATCACTTTCTTCTGTGTTTCACACCCAGGAGGGAATGTCTGTAATAGTTAGGGTAGTTTATGTGTTTTGGCATTTGAAACGCGAAGAAATTTTATGTGCAAACAAATTCTTTTCATGCATTTACTGATTTTTTCCAGCTAAATGACCCTGAAATTGAAAAGCATTTCAAATGAACTCAGAAAAGGTTGAAAGTTGGCATGGTATCATAATTTCATACAAATAGCATGTGCAAGAAAGTAGAGAGGGTTACGGCAAAAACTGGAAGCACTTCGTGTATAAAATGGACAATCTCTTTCGAAGTATCAGAGTTTCCGACGAAAACTGAACTGTTACAAAGGCATTTCATTTTTTAAATAACCTAAGCATTACCAAATTGAATATAATGAAAACACACTAATATTAAACATAAGAAAAAAGAATCACTGAAAAAACTTTTTTCAAAGTTAAGTTATTCACAAACTAGTGATTCACACAAATTTCAAATAATTCAAAATTTAAACTATTCAAATTTGAAAACTACCGACACTAACAGAAAGTTTGTAATTTTTTGTACTGGAAGCAAAAATATTCACAAAGAAACTCTAAATACAGCAAAAAACAACTCAAAAATAAATAAAACAAAAATAAATAAAGCGAAAAAAATTAAGAAAAAAAAGCCCGCCTACTGGGCCAAAGCGGCCTGCATACGACTAGCAACACAACCTTTTGTTGGGCCAGGATGCAGGCCCGCAAAGGCCCAGTAGGCCCACTGGGCAAAGAGGACAGGTAGGCCCAGTAGGCCAGGTAAGGAGAGGAGCTCGAGAGAGCTACCGCACTGGGGCTTATAAACCAGTGCGGTAGCCATTCGACTAGCGAGGTGGGACTAAACTTGCGCACTGCCTGGAGCCAGCGCACCACCTTTAGTACCGGGTCGTGGCTCCAACCGGTACTAAAGACCCCCCTTTAGTACCGGTTGGTGCCACGACCCGGTACTAAAAGGGGTGCGCTTCCCGCCGCTTGGCCTGGCCAAAACAGACCTTTAGTACCGGTTGGTGGCTCCAACCGGTACTAAAGGTCCATCCTATATATACTACACTTGAAAAAAATTCAGTTTCCCTCTGTTCTTCCCTCTGTTTCCCTCCGTCGTGCCGCCCGGCCCCGATCGTCGCCACCCCCGCCCCTCGTCGCCGACCCCGGCCGTCGCCGCCGCTTGTCGCCGGCCCCGTCGACGTCGCCGCCCCGGCCGTCCCCGTCCCCGTCGCCGCGCCCCGCCCCGCCCCATCGTCGCCGCCCCGTCCGTCGCCCCGGCCGCCCCGCCCCGTCGACGCCGCCCCGCCCCGTCGTCGCCGCCCCATCGTCGCCGCCCCGTCCCGCCGCCCCGTCGTCGCTGCCCCGTCCCGTCGCCCTGTCGTCGCCTCGCCGGTGAGCTTGCCCCGGCCGCCATGTCCACTCACACACACACACACTACACACACACACACACTACACACACACATTAGTTTGTTTGTTATAAATTTTTCTGTTTTTTAGTTATAAAAATGTTAGAAATTATTCTGTTTTTTAGTTATATAAATATTAGAAATGTTAGTTTTGTAGAAATGTTATAAATGTTTTCTGTTTTTTAGTTACAGAAATATTTATAGAAATGTTAGCAATTTTTCTGTTTTTTAGTTATATAAATATTAGAATTGTTATGGAAATGTTAGTTATATAATCAGGAAATTTTAGAATTAGTTTTAGTTGGATGAATTAGATTAATGTCAAATTGTTAGAGTTTGCATATATATAGAATTTTAGTTATCACAATCCAATCATTTAAAAAATGTTACTTTTTGCGGGCATATAGTATTTGTTCTCGATGATATGCCCGGCCTGCATCCTCGCCGTCGACCCGTTCGCGACAACGTCCTTCTTGAGGGGACCCTTGTCCGGGACTGGGCTCCGCCAGGCTAGCACTGGGAGGTGCTACCTGGAGGGGCGCGCCGCTTGGTGAGGAACCCGACCTCGGGTCCCGTCATCGACCCTGATCTTCTTTGGTGGCGTTCGCGTGGGCCACATTCGATGCAGAGGCAGCCGGCCCCGCCGTAGGTGGTGCGTCGCCGTATCAGGGAGGAAGATGAGCACGTCCATCGCTACATGGCTGCTATGGACGACGTCAGGTTCTCCACTACTTGGCGGGTTCTTTGGGTAGATGACCGGAGATATGATCCTGTGATGGTTCCTTCTCTTTGGGTGTGCACCGCCCGCGCCCCAGGAACCGCGAGTGGCGCCCTAGATTCTTCTGTAGTACTCGATCTTTATTAGGTACCTAGCCAGTGATGTATTCGATATATAATATTCGGGACGATGTATTCGAGATTATATATATTAAGACGATCGATAATGTATTCGAGATTATATATTCGAGACGATGTATTTGAGATTATATATATTAAGACGATCGATAATGTATTCAAGATTATATATTCGAGACGATGTATTCGAGATTCAGTTTTTCCTTATTGATTAATTGCATCCATGCATTGTAATTTGAATACTAAATTGTTTTATATTTCTTCTGTATTAGTAAAGTAAAAGCTATGGCAGACAATACGGGCAGAGAGAGAGAGAAGAGGAATTATTCGACATCATACGCAGCCCTCACAGGCTAGATGATCTGAATGAAGCAGATGACGGCTCCCAATATCTGAACAATACCGGAGAGGGTGATGAAAAGATATTCGATCTTGACGACCGGGCTGATGAAGTCATGAGCTATGATTATGATTTTGACACAGACAATGTTTGTGATGACACAGACAATGCTGATCTTCAAATAACAAAGACTACCGGAGAGGTATATTTATATAAGCATGCATCATGGTGATCATCACAAGTTTTTTTATTGAAGATATATTAACGAATCAATCTTTCTTCTTTTAGCCTTCCGGATCGAGCAAATCTGCTTCTACAGACAGCAAGACAAAGCGAGGCCCAGGCAGATTGTTGAAGGATGGTGTAAAGTACGACATCGAATCCATCAAACCTAGTGGCGAACCCCTCACGCCTAAGAACATTGCGAACAAGTGGACTCGTCAGTGCGGAGTTCTTGTGAAGGACAAACTCCCTATCTCCATTCAAGAATGGAAAGAGCCAAAGACTAAACGTCCATGTGTTACTTGGGTCGACAAAAGAGCCAAAGAAGACCTTCTGAAATCTTTGATGGAACATTTCACCCTACCCGATCATTTCACTGAAGCAGTTGTGGAGAAAGTCAAGGCTGCTGCTCTTAAGAAGATGGCAATTGCATTCAACACCCACAAGAAAACTGTATGGGCCAACTACCTCGCTAATGAAAGGAAGACTCCAGAATTCACGGGAACACTAGAGAAGCAAAGAGAGCACTGGGACGATTTCGTGACCTTCAAGGATTCAGAAATATCTAAGGAACGGTCGATGAAAAACAAGGCAAATGCCGCAAGAAAGACACAGTTACATAGGCTGGGTCCAGGTGGCTACGCGGTGGGATTGCCTAAGTGGGATAACTCTGAGCAAGAGAAGGAGGATGCAGGGGTCACTCCGGTTACCCGGCACTGGTCCCCCAGGTGCAGAACTTGGTTCTATGCGCATGGGGGAGCGTTGGACTCGAAGACAGGCGAAGTTTCGCGGAACGCAAGTCTAAAAGGAGCCAAACAAAAGATAATTGACGCAATAGATGAAGCTCGAAGGGGGGTGTTCACGCCCAACAGAGAGAACGACGAGCTTACACGCGCCCTGGGAAATCCTGAACACCCGGGAAGAACACGAGGCATGGGCGTTATTCCCTGGTATGAGGGCTTTTCAGAATGGAACGAGGACTACAGGAGCCGTGCAAGAAGGAATATTGAGGAGGAGAAGAAAAGGAAGCTGGAGGAGGAGCAGAGGAAGCACGACGCAGAACGCCTTCAAGGCCTAGAAGCAAGGCACGCGGACCTGGCACTCAAATTCCAGCAGCAGCAACAGTAGATCGACTCACTTAGCCAGGAAAGGGGGTCTCAGCAGCGACAACAGCAAGCGGATGATCGTCCAGCATTGGATAGCGCCGTCCCATCCATGCCGAGAAGCAGTGTTGGTTCTGCCCCGGGCGACACACTGCTGGATACATACCCTGTGGATGAGATCATAGAGAACACTAACTGCGAGCTACACTCCAAAATGAAGAACATATCCATGAAGGTGGCGGACGGCGTTGCTTTTCCAGTTACCCCCAAAGCAACCTACCATTGCATCCCGATTCCAGAGGGCTACGCTTGTGTCATGGTTGATGAAGTGGTGGACGCATATTCGGGGCTAACGCTTGACATTCCTGGAGGTGAAGACGAGCGCACACTGGGAGAGGCCATACATCGTATCATCCTATGGAGAAAGGATTGCATCATCTTTCGAAGTCCACCGACACCGCGTCATCCGCCGACTCCTCCTCGAAGTCCGCCACCGAGTCAGCAGACTCCCGCTCCTCCAAGTCCACGAACGCGTGAGACGACTCCTCCTCAAAGTCCGCCACCTCCTCCAAGTCCCTGAACGCGTGAGCTGACTCCTCCGGTTTCAAGCCCGGCACAGCGTCATGCCACTTCTCCGGTTTCAAGTCCGGCACCGTGTCAGGCCACACCTCATGCTTCAAGTCCGGCACATCGTCAGGCCACTTCTCCTGGTCCAACTCCACGTCAGCCGTCTTCGCCGGCTCAGCAATCGCAGAAGAGACATCCCGCAGCTTTGGTGCGTAGCGGTACGAGACGAGGTAGTTCAGGAATTACAGGCGAAGGCAAGTGACATAAATATGGTCCAAGCCTCGCTCCTCTTCCTCAGAGGCCTTACGACATGACTGTGGAGCAAAATGCAGCCATAGTGCAAGCCCAAGTGGACGCCCATTTTGGACCGAAACCGGCATCACCGCCAAAGGAGAAAGTGCCTGAGAAAATAATTGACCACTTCATGCATATGGCTAGAGAACCAGCTCCCAAGCCTGTTGACTCGGACTATGAGCGCCAAATCAGGAAGGCACATCGAGCACGACTATAGAAGGAAGCGAGCTCAAGCTCAAGCCAACAAGCAGCTGGCAAAAAATATGGGAAAACCGTTCCCCAGTTGGGAGAACAGGCGGCGCAAGCGACCCCCCCGCTTGTTGTGCCAACAACACATGAGAGGAGTAGTACGCGCGCCAAATACTATTGTGGGAAAACCGTTAGCGTTCCCCAGCATGGTGATGTGGTAATAACAGAGGATCATATAATGCAGGCTCAAATGCTCAATATCTCTCTTGGACAACTCAAAATCGAGCCCATGCCTACGCTTAAAGAATCGGAAATAGCATGGCAATATGTCCGGGGCAAACCTTTGGTCCATCCGGACAAGGCCAAGGACCTCCCAACGAGAATGTATCAATTGCATCAATGGTACATGAACATTACCAAGATTTCCAATCGAGAGCCCCTCATGGTGAATGTCAAGCATGAGCATTATTACCATGAGAGAGCCCTGGCCATTGAGTATCCAGAACTATTTCAGTTATTTAATCAAGACGCACTCAACAAGTCTATCGTCAGTTGCTATTGTCTATAAGTGATTTCTTTTTGTAATTTAAGCCTCAAGCTAGTTATGTAGTGATAATTATGATCAATCATTACATGTAATTATCCTCACTATATTCTTTTTCTGTGGTATTATATGCATGATGAAGATATATCAAATGAAAAAAGCTGGATGCTATGGCGTTGGGTTCATTGACCCAAATACCATTAATCAGGAAATATGGGAGATTGAACATTGTCAAGCTGTTGTAGAGGAAAGCATGCTAGAGTTCTTGAAGCGCCTCAATAGCAATGAAGATATACTACTTCCTTAGAACTTCCCGTGAGTCACACTGTCTTGTACTACAAATTCTGTTTTTGCTTACTAGCTAGCTAGATGTTAATAATTAAGTGTATACGGTTTATCGTAGTTGATTAATTTTATGCACATGCCCGCTTAATTAAGACATGCAAACGTGTGCGTATGCAATTGGCACTGGGTCTTGTTAGACATTAAAGTTGAGGAAGGAAAAGTTGAATTACTGGACTCACTAACTAAAGAAGATAAAGACTACACCATCGTGAAGGGGATAGTCAACAGGTAATTTCAATCATTATTAACTTTTAGTTCCTGATATGAACTATTTAATAACCCCTTTATTAATTTTCTTTGCCGGTGGGCAGGGCATGGGCAAGGTTCATCAAGGTGACTCCAGGCAAGTGGCCAAAAAAGTTGTTTTGGCATCGACCCAAGGTAAGTAATTAAGTAATACTAGCTAGCTACCATCTCTTTAATTCTTGTTTCAATATCATTAATTAATTATCATGCTTGATTAATCATTATCTGATTCAATTCCATTCTCGTAAAGGCCCTAAGGCACGCGCCGGGGAATAATCTGTGTGCATTCTACGTTTGCGAGAACATTCGCATGATGACGTACGAAAGGAGCAGATCTGATAGACAGGACTGGGTACATTTTTGTCAGAACACTATATACACCATTATCGATATCTAGTCACACAACTAACACACATGCATATTGATCTCCTTCTTAACAGTTCAGGTCGGTGCGGGATAAGCTCCTACCATCGAACCGCATACAAGCACTTCAAGAGGAAATAGCCGGATTTTTGCTCGACCAGGTCATAGATCCCAAAGGAGAATACTATTACCCGCTACCGCCCCCATGAACCACTTGTCATCGTGCTCCAAAGGCACGAAGGCAACATGTAGGAGAAATTGTATATGTATATACATGTGTATGTGTGAATATTTAATGGTGTTGGCTGTGAGACATTCGAGAAAATCTATTTATATATATGCATAACGTGTACAATTTGTAGTATCATGAAATACCAGCAAACAAGAAAGAATGAAATGGAAATAAAGCCAAATTGAAAACAAAAAATTAAAGCAAAAATTAAAAAAACACCCAAACATTTAGTACCGGTTGGTGTTACCAACCGGTACTAATGTCCCACACGCACCCGGGCCTGGCTCCTGCCACGTGTTTGCACTTCAGCGCCGGTTCGTGATGAACCGGTACTAAAGGGGGGGGGGGACCTTTAGTCCTCACTCTTTAGTGCCGGTTCGCCAACCGGCACTAAAGGCCGTCACGAACCGGCACTAAAGCCTGGTTCTGCACTAGTGTTACTATAAATAAATAAGTAGTACTTACTAAAAACAAACTACTCCTATATATATATATAGTAAAATAAATTAGTTTATTAAATCAACTAGCTAGTTCAACTATATAAAAACTACTTATTTTTTTCCTTTTTCTAAATACTATGAATAAAAAAATCTATTAACAATAATATCACCAAACATGCATATTCAATAATAATATCACGAAAAAAATCTATTAACAGAAAAAAAATCTAACATAATATGAACAAATTAATTACTACACATCTAATCTAACAAAAAATCTAATCTAACAAAAAATCGAACATAATATGAACAAATTAATTACTACACATCTAATCTAAGAAAAAAATCTAATCTAACAAAAAAATCTATGAACTACATATCTAAATTACTACACATCTAATCTAACAAAAAAACCTATGAACTACAAAAAAAATCAAAAAAAGAGCGGCATTGGTCCCGGTTAGGGGCGGCGCGGGGCGGCGACGGCGTCGGGGCGTGGCGGGGCGGGGCGGCGGGGCGGGCGGCGACGGCACGCGGGGCGGGGCTGGGAGGGGCGGCGCGGGGCGGCGACGGCGTCGGGGCGTGGCGGGGCGGGGCGGCGATGGCGTCGGGGCGGGGCGGCGATGGCAGGGAGACGCGGCGACGGGAGTGGAGGAGGAGAGATTGAAGTCGCGCTAAGTGCTGTATATATAGCAAAGGCTTTGATCCCGGTTCGTAAAACCAACCGGGACTAATGCCACCCTTTAGACCCGGTTGGAGCCGCCAACCGGGACCAATGGCCTCTTTTCAGCAGCCCAAAGGGCGGGAAACAAAGACCTTTGGTCCCGGTTAGTGGCTCCAACCGGGACTAAAGAGCGGCATTGGTCCCGGTTAGGGCCACTAACTGGGACTAAAGGAAGGCATTAGTGCCGGTTGGAGCCACCAACCGGTACCAATGGACCCGTCTAATTACTTTTTTATTTTCTGCAGCTATTTTTTAGTTGATTCTTTCTGCAGCTGTTTTTTTAGTCCCACCTCGCCAAGCGAGAGGCACTCGCAGCTGTTTATAAGCCCTGAGTGCAGAGACGATGACGAAGAGGCTCAATGCTCTCCTGCATGTTGGTTAGTTTCAAGCCTTGAGGAATACGGTAGACTGCACAGAGCTATGTGCAGTGTAGTTGACACTATTCCGAAAGGCTTGAAGCAAATTAACGAGCATTGCGCCTCTTTTTTTATTTTTAATGACTTATTACAACTCAGAAATAAAAAGCAAAAAATAAATGTAGCAGAAAAGAAAAAAACTATATAAAAAACCACTCAGAAATAAGTAGAAGAAAAAATAGTTTTGATTAACTTTACTAGAAAAATGAGCATAGATGCTTATTTTTAATGACTTATTACAACTCAGAAATAAAAAGAAAAGAATAAATGTAGCAGAAAAGAAAAAAAACTATATAAAAAACCACTCAGAAATAAATAGAAGAAAAATAATTTTAATTAACTTTACTAAAAAAATGAGCATAGATGCTAATTTTTTAATGACTTATTACAACTAAGAAATAAAAATAAAAAATAAATAGAAGAAAAAATATTTGTGATTAACTTTACTAAAAAATGAGCATAGGTGCTTATTTTTAATGACTTATTACAACTCAGAAATAAAAAAAATAGCAGAAAAGAAAAAAACTATATAAAAAACTACTCAGAAATAAATAGAAGAAAAAATAGTTGTGATTAACTTTACTAAAAAGAAAAAAACTATATAAAAAACTACTCAGAAATGAGTATAGATGCGCTTATAGAGAAAATTCAACCTAAATTCATAATAAATTTCTACTAACTTCACAGAAATTCGGTATGAATTTAGGTTAAATTTCCTATATAAGGGCATCTATTTTCATTTTGAGAGGAGCTCAATAAGGCAGAGAGGGAGGGGCTTATAAACTGGTCTGAGCCCCCTTCTGTTGGCGAGGTGGGACTAAACTCTGGCCGCAACGAGGACCAACCCTTTAGTCCTGGTTGGTGGCCTGAACCGGGACTAAAGGGCAGCCATTGGTCCCGGTTCAAGCCACCAACCGGGACCAATGGTTTTGGGCCAGGAGCGAGGCCCATTGGTCCCGGTTCGTCACACCAACCGGGACCAATAGGTCCAGACGAACCGGGACCAATGGCCCACGTGGCCCGACCGGCCCCCGGGGCTCACGAACCGGGTCCGATGCCCCCATTGGTCCCGGTTCTGGATTGAACCGGGACTAATGGGCTGGGCCGGCCTGGACCATTGGCCCGTTTTCTACTAGTGCTAGTAGAATACCGTTTTAGTATGATCTAGCTTTGAATTTTGTCTTGATATCTATCTATGTAATCGAGTCCGTGAGTTATACATAATAAAAGGTAGTTTTGAGTTGAGGGCTTTGCTATCTTGCTATGATCTTGAGAGAATTGAAGAAAGAATAAAAAGAAATAAAAAGATCATATTGATCTTATGGAGAGTAATGACTTCACATATAAAGAGTATCATGAATAAAAGTTGTTGAGAGTTGACAAACATAGTTTTGGTCATCGTTGCAATTAATAGGAAGTAATAAAAAGAGAGGTTTTCACATATAAATATACTATCTTGGACATCTTTTATGATTGTGAGCACTCATTAAAATATGACATGTTAAAAAGTTGATGGTGGACAAGGAAGACAACATAATGGGTTATGTTTTCTTATATCTGAATAAGTTATGTTGTCATGGATCATCCATCATGTTGAGCTTGCCTTTCCCCTCATGCTAGCTAAATTCTTTGCACCAAGTAGAGATACTACTTGTGCTTCCAAACATCCCTAAACCCAGTTTTGCCATGAGAGTTCACCATACCTACCTATGGATTGAGTAAGATCCTTCAAGTAAGTTATCATCGGTGCAAGCAATAAAAAATGCTCTCTAAATATGTATGATCTATTAGTGTGAAGAAAATAAGCTTTATACGAGCTTGTGATATGGAAAAAATAAAAGCGATGGACTGCATAATAAAGGTCCCTATCACAAGTGGCAATATAAAGTGACGTTCTTTTGCATTAAGATTTTGTGCATCCAACCATAAAAGCGCATGACAACCTCTGCTTCCCTCTGCGAAGGTCCTATCTTTTATTTTTTACCTTCTACCATCATACAAGAGTCATGGTGATCTTCACCTTTCCTTTTTACACTTTATCCTTTGGCAAGCACTATGTGTTGGAATGATCCTGATATATATATCCACTTAGATGTAGGTTTTCATAATGTATTATTGTTGACATTACCGTTGAGGTAAAAGGTTGGGAGGCAAAACTATAAGCCCCTATCTTTCTTTGTGTCCGATTGAAACTTTGTACCCATAAGTATCGCGTGAGTGCTAACAATTGTTAAAGACTAAATGATAGTTCAGTATGTGGTCTTGCTAAAAAGCTCTTATATTGACTCTTTCCGATGTTATGATAAATTGCAATTGCTTAATGACTGCGATCATCGTTTGTTAGTTTTCAATGAAGTTTCTGATTCAAACTTTACATTGTGAATGGATTGTTATTTTTGCATAAGAAATCATATGACAAAATATATGTTGTTGTTCTAAAGATGATCATGATGCCCTCATGTCCATATTTTATTTTATCGACACCTCTATCTCTAAACATGTCGACATGTTTTTTGATATCGGCTTTTCGCTTGAGGACAAGCAAGGTCAAAGTTTGGGGGAGTTGATACGTCCATTTTTCATCATCCTTTTATATCAATATTTATTGCATTATGCGTTGTTACTACACATTATATCACAATACTTATGCCTTTTCTCTCTTATTTTATAATGTTTACATGAAGAGGGAGAATGCCGGCAGCTGGAATTCTGGACTTGAAAAGGAGCAAATATTAGAGACCTACTCTGCACAACTCCAAAAGTCCTGAAAATCCATGGAGATTAGTTTTGGAATATATTAAAAATATTGGGTGAAGAAAGCACCAGAGGGGGCCACCAGTCACCCACAAGGGTAGAGGGAGCACCCTACCCCTCTGGGCGTGCCCCCTGCCTCTCGGGCCACCTGGCAGGCCCTCGACGTCCATCTTCTTCTATATAGTGTCTTTCGCCCTGGAAAAAATCATAGAGAAGCTTTCGGAACGAAGCGCCGCCGTCCTGAGGAGGAACCTGGAAAGGACCAATCTAGGGCTCAGGCGGAGTTGTTCTGCCGGGGAAACATTCCTCCGGGAGGGGGAAATCACTGTCATCGTCATCACCATCGATCCTCTCATTGAGAAGGGGACAATCTCCATCAACATCTTCATCAGCACCATCTCCTCTCAAACTCTAGTTCATCTCTTGTATCCGATCTTTGTCTCAAAACCTGAGATTGGTACCTGTGTGTTGCTAGTAGTGTTGATTATTCCTTGTAGTTGATGCTAGTTAGTTTATTCGGTGGAAGATCATATGTGCAGACCCTTAATGCTTATTATGCCCCCCCTGATTATGAACATGAATATGATTTATGAGTAGTTTTACGTTTGTTCCCGAGGACATGGGACAAGTCTTGTTATAAGTAATCATGTGAATTTGGTATTCGTTCAATATTTTGATGAGATGTATGTTGTCTCTCCTCTAGTGGTGTTATGTGAACGTCAACTACATGACATTTCACCATGATTTGGGCCTAGGGGAAGGCATTAGTAATAAGTAGATGATGGGTTGCTAGACTGACAGAAGCTTAAACCCTAGTTTATGCGTTGGTTCGTAAGTGTAACGCCCCGGATGTAACTTTCCATAATTGTAACTCCAACTCTTGCCATTTCCGGCTATGTGTTGTGATATTTCCTTCTTGGTAGGGTTTTCGTATTTTCTTTTGCATTTTGTTCATGTCGTGCATCTCATCTCACATGTGCATTGCATATGCATGTTTTCATAAAGCTTGCATATCCGTTCGTAGTTGTCACGTTCCCACTTGCCTTTGTTGACCGACTCGAGTCCAACCGGATTTTTGATTCCCTCTTGTCTGACCGTTTGACCCTCTCTACACTTCACTCAAACCCCTCATGCGCATCCGAAAGTTGTCCCATTCGGGCTGTTGTGACCGATGAGTCCAGATCATCCCCAAACATCCCTCTAATATCTTCGGTTCTTTGTTGGACTCCCCTAAGCCATTTATTCGCAACCGCTCGATTTTGATTGGAGGATCCAAATTAACTCTGCCCTAATCCCCGTGCTATAAACTAGAGCCTAACCCTAAAATTTAGGAGCAATGTCCCATCCACCCCCTACCTGCCGCCACCTACCTACCTTCTTCCTCGGGATCCCTCCTAATCTCTCTCCCAACCAACCGGCTGCCTCCACTCCCCAGTTCCTCCCGATCCATCCATCCCCTCCCGTCAATTTCATCATCAAGCCAACCGGCGGCCTCCCGGCGTAGCCACGCCCCTGATCCCCAATCCAGCCACCCGAGGCCCAGCCTCCTCTTGCTCTCGTGCACGAGCAAGCGCCCGAGGACGCTCCCGATCTCTTTCTACTGCTCTTGACAAGCGTCGGTCGCTGCCGTCCCATTCATCTTCCAGCGAGGCGAGGCATCGAGCTCTGCCGCAAGTCCCCTCCAATGGGCCGCCTTCTCCGTTAGCTCCGCCGCCCGCCTGCACAAGACCTCCCCGCCGTCGAGCTCGCCTCTGGTCCATCCCCTCGCCTCTGCGCCTAGTCCCTCGTCGACTGCTTCTTATTAGACCGGCCATGAAAGCGCCCGCCTACGGCCACCTGCGATGAGGTCTAGCCGGATCTGTACGCCGGTGCCTCGTCCCGGACCTCCTGCGATGCCTGCTGCCATCGCCTTCCTCCAGCGTTGCCGGCCTGACCTGCTGCTGGCGCTGCTTCGCCCGTGGTCAAGCCAGACAACCACAAATGCAGCCGCATTGACCGCCCGCTCGTCCAGTGCCTCGCCTCGTGCCTCATCGCGCCTCCTCAGTCGGCCTGCTTCGGCCTCTCTCCACCATCCGGGCCAAGGCCCATGGTGAGCCTCCAGCAACCCTACTTTGTTTTTCCTCCTGCTGGCCCAGCCTGCAGTTTCAACCCAATTCTTGTTTTTTCCAGTCCTACAAATTTAGCTATTTATCCAGATAGTGCAGTTTTACAGAAAACCCCTAGTGTTCATGCAGATAATAACTAATTGATCATGCATCATATGTAAATAATTTTTATATAAAAAATGCTTAGAATTTCATCTAGTTTCATAATATTCAACTTTCATATATGTTTAACATGTTTAAACTTGTTGTTTGTTTAATTTAGCATAAATGCCATGTTAAAATGATTTATTTTATAACTAAATAACCGTAGCTCCGAATTAAATAAACTATATATGTAAATTGTCTAGAAAAGTGCATAGATTGACTTGGTGCACTTTGTTTTACTGTTTAACAACATTAAAATATGGTTTAGGGCAGAACAGTGCCAAATTTGAAATAAGGACATGAGGATTTTCCAGAATTGTTGTTTGTTGTTTCCAGCCTCATTTAAACTTGCCTAAATAGTTAGTTTACTTATGTTTCACCTCTTTCCATGTTTAAAAACATTTAATATTGTTGTCTACCTAAACAAGAGCGAACTAAATAACTCGAATGTGGTGTTTCGTCAATATGCAACTCGTTGCATCTTGAGCTCCACTTAACTTGTAGTATTGTTTGTTGCACTTTGCCATGACATGCATCTTTAAACCGGACATACATCATACTTGGTTGTGCATCGTGTCTTGCTTATGTGATGGTTGTTTACCTTGTTGTTTCCTTTTTCCGGTTTGCTTCTCTCGTTAGCTTCGGTTTCGTTCTAGAGTCGCGACGATTCGTTCCACTATGTTGGTTCGACTACTTCATCGACTCGTTCTTCTTCCTATCGGGATTTCAAGCAAGATGACCATTACATCGATATCACTTCTATCTTTGCTTGCTAGTTGTTCATTCTATAGCTATGTCGCGCTTTCTACCACTTGTTTATCATGCCTCCCATATTGCCATGTCAAGCCTCTAACCCACCTTCCTAGCAAACCGTTGTTTGACTATGTTACCGCTTTTGTTCAGCCCCCTCTTATAGCGTTGTTAGTTGCAGGTGAAGTTGAAGATTGCTCCATGTCGGAACATGAACATGTTGGGATATCACAATATCTCTTATTTCAATTAATGCATCTATATAATTTGTAAAGGGTGGAAGGCTCGGCCTTATGCTTGGTGTTTTGTTCCACTCTTGTTGCCCTAGTTTCCATCATACCGGTGTTATGTTCCTTGATTTTGTGTTCCTTACGCGGTTGGGGTTATGGGACCACCTTGACACTTCGCCTTGAATAAAACTCCTCCAGCAAGGCCCAACCTTGGTTTTAACATTTGCCTACCTACCAACTATACCTTTCCCTTGGGTTTTGCAGACTCAAGGGTCATCTTTATTTTAACGCCCCCCCCTCCCTGGGCCAGTGCTCCTCTGAGTGTTGGTCCGAACCGGGCAACCTGCGAGGCCACCTCGGGGAAACTTGAGGGCTGGTTTTACTCGTAACTTGACCTATCTGGTGTGCCCTGAGAACGAGATATGTGCAGCTCCTATCGGGATTTGTTAGCACATCGGGCGGACTTGCTGGTCTTGTTTTACCATTGTCATAATGTCTTGTAACCAGGATTCCGAGTCTGATCGGGTGATTCCGGGAGAAGGAATATACTTTGTTGATCGTGAGAGCTTGTGATGGGCTAAGTTGGGACACCCCTGCAGGGTATAAACTTTTGAGAGCCATGCCCACGGTTATGTGGCAGATGGGAATTTGTCAATAACCGGTTGTAGAGAACTTGACACTTGACTTATTTAAAATGCATCAACCGCGTGTGTAGCCGTGATGGTCTCTTTTCGGCGGAGTTCGGGAAGTGAACACGGTTTGGGTTATGTTTGAACGTAAGTAGTTTCAGGATCACTTCTTGATCACTTCTAGCTTCATGACCATTGCGTAGCTTCTCATCTTACTCTTATTTGCGTATGTTAGCCACTGTCGGTGTCAAAACCGGCGGATCTCGGGTAGGGGGTCCCGAACTGTGCGTCTAGGCGGATGGTAACAGGAGACAAGGGATACAATATTTTTACCCAGGTTCGGGCCCTCTCGATGGAGGTAAAACCCTACTCCTGCTTGATTGATATTGATGATATGGGTAGTTCAAGAGTGGATCTACCACGAGATCAAGGAGGCTAAACCCTAGAAGCTAGCCTATGGTATGATTGTTGTAATGGTTGTGTGTCCTACGGACTAAAACCCTCCGGTTTATATAGACACCGGAGAGGGCTAGGGTTACACAGAGTCGGTTACAATGGTAGGAAATCTACATATCCGTATTGCCAAGCTTGCCTTCCACGCCAAGGAAAGTCCCATCCGGACACGGGACGAAGTCTTCAATCTTGTATCTTCATAGTCTTGGAGTCCGGCTGACGATGATAGTCCGGCTATCCGGACACCCCCTAGTCCAGGACTCCCTCGGTAGCCCCCGAACCAGGCTTCAATGACGATAAGTCCAGCGCGTATATAGTCTTCGGCGTTGCAAGGCGGGTTCTCCTTTAAGTTCCATGTATCTACCAAATAGTGTCCGGCTCTTTTGTAAACGTTGCGCTCCTTGGCTTCCACACCCAATAATGGCCTTCTTCCACGCGTCGCACAAATGCGAAAAGCCAGGGTATCTTTTATGTTTTACCCCCTAGCTGCGCAAATAATCTGCCTATAAGAGAGGCAAGAATCCAGATCCAAATCACACCATCTTCCTTCCGCGAGTACTCATCGGAGTGCTTCTGACCAAAAATCCATTCCATCATGGACCGTCGACGCGGCTCCTCCTCTCGCGCTCCCAGGCCTCTGCCAGGAGATTGGAGGAGATGTTCTGTCCCTCACAACGAGCTAGTGACGCTCCAAGCGGAGGGATATCTTCCTCCGGCCTTTATGGTTCCGGTTCGAGCCGGGCTGGCCACCTACAAAGGTGGGAAGCAAGCGGAGGCTACCCCAAGTCCCAACAAAGGGGAGCGGGTATGCTTTGTCCCCTATCTGATAAGGGGGCTCGGATTTCCTATACATCCGTTCCTCCGCGGGCTTCTGGAGTTCAACGGACTCCAGCTCCATCACCTCACGCCCTCCTCGATTCTGCATATCGCGGGCTTCGTAGCTCTTTGCGAGCTATTTTTGGGCATCGAGCCCCATTTTGCGCTGTGTAAGAGGTTATTTTGCCTCGTACCCCGCTCTCACGAGGGGTCCATATATCAAGTGGGCGGTGACGAAATATGGCGCATCGCCGGGACCGGATATCCATCCGGAACCCCTAAGAAGGCGTCCAAAGACTGGCCTTCAGAATGGTTTTATGTACAAGACGCTCCGCTGCCGGACCCTATTCGGATTGGCCTCCCGGAGTTCAGCAATGCTCCTCTGAAGAAACGCCTGAGTTGGCGTCCGCGGAGCCCCCAGCTGGAGGAAGACAAGAGCGTCCATTATTTGATGGGCCGGATAAGGTTACTGGCCCATTCCGGACTGACCATGATCGGAGTCATGGCCACGTGCATTATGCGGGGAGTGCAGCCACTGCAATACAGGGGCCACCCCATGTGGGATTTTAACGGAGAGAATGATGCCACTCATCATGGCCGCCAAGGGCCGGGATCGGCCGAAGATCGGGTAAAGATTCTGTCCGGCCTGTACAAGGGGGAGAAGGAGGACTTCCTCCAGACGAGCCCATTGAATGGGTTCTCCATGAACAACCCTCGAAGCTGGGTAAGCGGATGTTCATTTATCCGACCCACACTTTTAAAAGTTAAGTACCTTACTTTATGGTTTTGACGCAGGATCTACGCCGGACTGTGGAGAGTATTCATAGCCCGGCTCCACAGCCCGAGGATCCCGAAAGATCCCTTGATCCGTCCTCCGAAGAGGATCCGGACATAAAGGTGGAGCTAATCGACGGGGTGTTCCATCAACTCAGCATGGACAATGCTCTAGTCGCCATTATGGCTGACTACCCCGGCCTATCTCCGGCTCCCCAGGTGATTGTGACCGAAGTCCTGACACCATTATTCCGTCCTTGCGCATTTCTGACCACCGTATACAATGGTGTCTCATAGGGGGCGCCTTCAGGGCAGGAGGCCGAGGCCACGGCAGCTGGCCAACAAGGGTCTTTTCGGCCCAGCAGGCAGAAGAGGAGTGCGGCGCGGATCGAGACATCGTCGCAACGGTATAGCTCGCGGTTGTTATTTAGGACAAAGTTCCTAGGAAGTGTTTGAATGCTCATGACCTTTGCAGGAGAAAGAGTGCCCGCCGGACTGTGGGCCTAGGAGTTGCCAAACCAGCTTCTGCCAGCCAGGCTCCAACGCCTGGTCTGGAGGGGGAGGCGAGCGCAAGTCGCGAGCCGGATACTCCTCCAGCGGAGGATGCCAACAGACTGTCCGCCACCAGGTCTGAGGTGGAGAGCGCTATGAACCATAGGCGCCGCCGGACAGTTTTTCGTGACGCGTGCTTCTCCCCCAAGGCGTTGAATGCCTTTAACGCGGGGGACACGCACCTCCGTGCTGCTCAAGATGGTTTGACCAGAGCCACGGAGCGGTATGTAAAGGACATACGGGTAAGGGATTTTAATAATTGTATATGCCAGTATCCCCCGATACATAAAGTAGTTGGAATAACTGATTTAAGGATCATTTGATATGCAGGATCTTACAGAGAAGAATACCCGATTGTCCCAGGAGCTACAAGGGTGCAAGGCCCAACTTGAGGCCGCACGAGCTGCCGCAGGAGGAAACACAGAGACCCCTCCTGGTAACACATTATTTCAAAAAGATAATTGATGTCCGGCGTGCGTGTAAGTCTGACAATGACATTGCAGGTGTTGCCGGACAGGATCCGGACAGGCAAGAACTAGTGCGCCGGCTGAAGGCCGACGAGAGGGTGCTGACGAGGGTGCAGCAGGAAAGGAACAAGCTCCAGGATGCCCACGCCCAGCTTGGAGAAGAGCTGAAAGGTATTCGGGCCGAGCTGTCTGGCTCCGTGAAGGAGAATCAGCGGCTTCGTCGCGGCATCTATAGTAAGTGCTTGAGCGAACTCCTTTGAAAAGAAGAGTTCGGCGAGGAAGTCTATTGACAAAAATATGTCTGTAGGTGTGCTCACAGGTCGCCCTGCGGAGGAGATGCCCGTATCAACGGGTGATCAACTTCCCGAGCTGGTGCAACTACTCGAACGAGTTCGGCAGGCAATGAGCGGCGTCATCCAGGCCTTATGGCCGTCCCTCTCCCTACCCGAGGGCCTTGGAGAGCTTGCGGAGAAGCTTCAGGGAGCGCGGCAGCGCTTCCGTTTATGGAAGATTTCGGCCTGCCGCCAAGGTGCCAGGGAGGCCTGGGCCATGGTGAAGACGCGGTACAAGAAGGCGGATCCCAACCACATGGCCGAGGTCAGACCTGTGGGGCCCGATGGGAAGGAGATCCCTGTGAGTTTAGTGTACGGCCAAGTAGAGTTGGCCGCTAAATATTCCCAACGGGACTGTAAATTAGACAGCCTGTTAGACGGGATTGAGGAGGAATACAGTCAGTCGATTTGACAATGTATTTTAAAATGACATGTAAAATGCCTTCTAGCCGGATTGTAGATCATTTGTCTTTGCCGACCTTTTCGCTTCAACCTCTGGACCCTAGAGTCCGGAGTGTGTCCGAATACCTTCTCGGTTAAGAAACAACCAGGGCATGCATGGAGAACAGGCGTAGGGGTCATTAGTGCTTTATCAGACAAGTGCCCAACTAGTTATGTTATATTACATGGTTAGTAAGAAACATCTTCCAGGGAGAATAGTTCCGTTAAGGGTTCCTTTCCCTGGGAGGCATGCCCTAAAGTGCATGTCCGGACTGCGAAGAGAGCAGGAAAACATCTGGGAGCAGATAAATAAATAGGTAAAAAATCATCTTTCAAGTCACCGACCGAATATTCCCTTAAGAACGCTAGCTTTCGGCTTTACCCAGTCTGAGGTACACATCCGGCTGACCCGGCAGTAACAATCGCAGAGGTGCTCCCTTTACCTCCTAGCCGAACAATTGGGAACGTAGGGGTAAGCACAGGAGCCAGGCAACCCAGCTTGGCCAAAACTTAAGTCATATCGATGCATATAATGGTGAATAAAAGGTACACGTGGAAGTTTGACACATGTGCTGGGCATGAAGCCCTTATAATTAAGCTTCTGGTAAAGAAGCCCCCAAGTATAATGAGTGCGGATAGCACATCAATTGTGTGCGAACAATGCGCAAGTAGGCCTTTGAGGGCTTTTATGAAAAGGGGTGAGAGAAAAAAGAAAGACAAAAGACAGCTGAAGTGTAAAAATTTGGACGGGGGAAGGGGACGAACTCTTAGTCTGGCGCTAGGCATAGAATCTTCGGAGGCGGGCTGCGTTCCATGGGTTCGGCTCGAGTTGGTTGTCCGACGCATTTCGCAGACGGTATGCTCCGCCGGTCAAGACTTGATCGATAATGAAGGGTCCTTCCCATTTGGGCTTGAGCTTGTCCTTTTTCTTGTCCGGCAGGCGTAGAACTAGATCGCCAACGTTGTAAGTCTTAGCCCGTACTTCTCTGCTTTGATATCTTCGAGCCTGCTGCTGATAGAATGCGGAACGAGCCTTGGCGACGTCGCGTTCTTCCTCCAATGCGTCCAAGCTGTCCTGCCGATCCAGCTCGGCTTCTCTTTCTTCGTACGTGCGCACTCGAGGTGAGTCATGAATGATGTCGTAGGGCAAAACTGCCTCTGCGCCGTATACCATAAAAAATGGTCTGAATCTGGTAGTACGGTTGGGAGTTGTCCGCAGCCCCCAGAGTACGGAGTCGAGCTCCTCTACCCAGTGCGTGTCAGATTTCGTAAGGGACCGCACTAGTCTTGGTTTGATGCCGCTCATTATTAGACCATTTGCTCGTTCCACTTGACCGTTGGTTTGAGGATGATAGACTGAAGCGTAATCGAGCTTAATGCCCATATTTTTGCACCATAACTTAACCTGGTCGGCCGTGAAGTTCGTGCCGTTATCGGTAATGATGCTATGGGGGACACCATAACGGTGTACTACCCCGGATATGAAGTCTATCACTGGTCTGGACTCTGCCGTTTTAACTGGCTTGGCCTCTATCCATTTGGTGAATTTGTCCACCATGACCAATAGGTACCTTTGCTTGTGGGTTCCCCCTTTGAGGGGTCCAACCATGTCAAGCCCCCAGACCGCGAACGGCCAGGTAATGGGTATAGTATTGAGGGCGGTGGGTGGCATATGGCTCTGATTAGCAAAGAGCTGACAACCGACGCATCTTTGGACTAAGTCCTGAGCATCTGCCCGGGCCGTCGGCCAATAAAATCCTGTACGGAATGCTTTGCCTACAAGGGCCCGAGCTGCGGCGTGGTGTCCGCCTAGTCCGGCATGAATTTCAGCCAGAAGGTTTTGCCCTTCCTCTTCGGAGATACACCGTTGAAGGACTCCGGTTGTGCTTTTCTTATAGAGTTCTCCCTCATGGACCTTGTAGGCTTTAGATCGCCGGACTATGCAGCGGGCCTCATTTTGGCCTTCGGGAAGCTCCTGCCTAAGTAAGTAGGCTAGGAATGGCTCTGTCCACGGGGCGATTACTGCCATTATTTCGTGGGCTGAAGGTGTTATTTCATCGGCTGAGTCGCCGATTATGTCAGATTGGTCTGTGTTGGGTGCTGCGGCTGCCTCCGGGTTGTTATTTCCGGACTCCTCTTCCCATAGTACGGATGGCTTAAAGAGCCGTTCCAGGAAGATGTTAGGAGGGACAGCGTCGCGTTTCGCGCTGATGCGTGCCAATACGTCGGCTGCTTGGTTATTATCTTGGGCTATATGGTGGAATTCGAGTCCTTCGAACCGAGCTGACATTTTTAGGACGGCGTTACGATAGGCTGCCATTTTCGGATCCTTGGCGTCAAAGTCTCCATTTACTTGGGATATTGCGAGGTTTGAATCCCCGCGCACCTCTAGGCGTTGAATGCCCATGGAGATTGCCATCCGGAGGCCATGTAGGAGGGCCTCATATTCGGCTGCGTTGTTGGAGTCTGTGTACATTATCTGAAGTACGTATTGGACTGTATCCCCGGTCGGGGACGTCAATACGACGCCAGCCCCCAAGCCGGCCAACATTTTGGAGCCGTCGAAATGCATAATCCAATTGGAGTACGCGCCGTACTCTTTAGGGAGTTCGGCTTCAGTCCATTCAGCAATAAAGTCAGCCAAGACTAGTGACTTTATAGCTCGCCGAGGTTTGTAAGTTATATCGAATGGTAAGAGCTCAATGGCCCATTTTGCAATCCTGCCCATCACGTCGCGGTTGTTTATAATGTCGTTGAGTGGCACTTCGGAGGCCACTATTATCGAACACTCTTGAAAGTAGTGTCGGAGCTTCCGGGATGCCATAAACACCGCATACGCTATCTTCTAATAGTGCGGGTAACGGGACTTGCAGGGAGTTAAAACAGTGGATACGTAGTACACTGGTTTTTGAAGAGGGAATTTATGCCCTTCTGTTCCTCGTTCGACGACGAGTACTGCGCTTACAACTTGATGTGTTGCCGCGATTTATAACAACATTGGTTCGCCCAGGTTAGGCGCAGCCAGGACCGGATTTGTTGCCAATATGGCTTTTATTTCTTCGAGTCCGGCAGTGGAAGCATCCGTCCACTCGAAGTGTTCGGTGCGCCTGAGGAGGCGATAGAGGGGCAATGCCTTTTCTCCCAAACGGGAGATAAAGCGGCTTAGAGCCGCCACGCATCCGGTCAATTTTTGTATTTGTTTGAGGTCTTTTGGAATATCTAGCTATGACAGAGCTCGGATCTTGGCTGGGTTTGCTTCAATTCCTCTACCGGATACAATGAAACCCAGGAGCTTTCCGGCTGGTACGCCGAAAACGCATTTTTCCGGATTCAGCTTGATGTCATATGCTCGGAGGTTGTCGAATGTGAGCCTCAAATCGTCTACTAGAGTCTCGACGTGTTTGGTTTTGACGACTACGTCGTCTATGTATGCTTCTACTGTCTTGCCGATCTGGGTAGCCAGACATGTCTGAATCATGCGCTGATATGTTGTGCCGACATTTTTGAGTCCAAAGGGCATCGTGTTGAAGCAAAATGGTCCATATAGAGTGATGAATGCCTTTGTGGCTTGGTCCGCTTCCGCCATCTTGATTTGATGGTAACCGGAATATGCGTCAAGGAAGCACAATGAATCGTGCCCTGCAGTAGCATCGATTATTTGGTCGATGCGGGGGAGGGGGAAGGGATCCTTTGGGTAGGCCTTGTTGAGGTCTTTGAAATCGACACATAGGCACCAGGATTTGTCCTTCTTTGGTACCATTACCAGGTTTGCTAGCCAGTCCGGATGTTTGATGTCTCTGATGAATCCGGCTTCCAGTAGTTTGGCTAGCTCTTCTCCCATTGCATGTCTTTTGGGTTCGGAAAATCGCCGAAGAGCCTGTTTGACTGGCTTGAATCCTTTTAGGATGTTCAGGCTATGTTCTGCCAATCTGCGTGGGATTCCTGGCATATCTGAAGGGTGCCAGGTGAAGATATCCCAATTTTCCCGAAGGAATTCTCGCAGTGCGGCATCGACATTAGGGTTCAACTGTGCCCCGATGGAGGCCGTCTTTGTTGGGTCCGTTGGGTGGACCTGGAATTTGACTATTTCGTTCGCTAGTTTAAAAGAGGTGGACTTGGATCTCTTATCGAGTATCACATCGTCCCTATTCACCGTAGAGCGCAGCGCAGTGAGTTCTTCTGCCGCTAGGGCTTCGGATAGTGCCTCCAGGGCTGATGCGGTTGTCTTGTTTTTGGTGCAGAGTGCTATGTCTGGATCACTAGCGAGAGTGATTGTTCTGCCGGGCCCAGGCATCTTAAACTTCATGCACCCGTGATGGGGTATGGCTTGAAAAATTGTGAATGCCTCTCGTCCTAATATAGCGTGATATCCGCTGCTGAACGGGGCCACATGGAACGTGACCTCTTCGGACCTGTAATTGTCCGGCGAGCCGAACACCACGTCAAGTGTGATTTTTCCTGTGCAGCGCGCTTCCCGGCTAGGGATTATACCTCTAAAGGTTGTGCTGCTTCGCTCAATGCGGCTCCAGTCTATTTCCATTTTTTGAAGAGTTTCCTCGTAGATGAGGTTTAGTCCGCTGCCGCCATCCATGAGTACCTTGGTAAGGCGAAAGCCGTCCACTATTGGACAGAGGACCAATGCGGCTGGTGCTCGGGCTGTTCAAAATTTAGGTTCGTCGCTGGCGTTGAAGGTGATGGCCGTGTTGCTCCATGGATTTGTTGTTGCTACTTGGTAGACTTCGGTGAGGCCGCGGATTGTTCGTTTTCGCACATTATTTGATGCGAAAGTCTCGAAGACTGTTGACACCGTACTGGTACTGTTGGAGTGGTTTTCCAGGGCAAGAAGCTCCTCGCCACTTTTGGCCACCTGCCGCAATATCCAACATGCTCGAAGGCTATGTGTTGGGGTGGCGCCTTCTATACTGTGAATTTTACAGGGTCCGCTGAACCATCCCTCCAGTACGGTTCCTTGCCCTTTATGGGGTTTTTGCTTTTTGGTTTTTGTACCCGGTCCCTGAGTGTGCTGCACCCTTTTGTTACGGACTAGGTTTGTATTTGGGGCCGGATTGTCCCAAAACTTAGTTTCCGTTTTCCGGAAACTCTCCATCACGCAGTACTTTCGTACTATGGACGCCAGGTCGGCGAAGCGTGTAATTTCGCGGCGACTGACGGCGTTCAAGATTCCCTCGTCCGTGCAATTATTGTAGAAAATTGAAATTGCGCTTTTCTCTCGGCAGTCCTTTATCCTGTCCATAACCAGGAGGAATCTAGCCTAGTAATGATGTACTGTTTCAGTGGGCTCTTGCTGGATTTGAGATAGATCGCATATGTCTGGGTGGGTGGGCAGAGTTAAGTCCGGAATCCTACCCATCCTGAGGCTCAAGGGCCGAGAAGTTTCCGAATTTGGAAGCTTGGATCGTTGGACGTTGTCCAATGAGTCCGGTCCGATGCCTGACTTTAGGTTCAGTGCTTGATTGAAGTCCGTCCCCCCGCGGGAATCCGGCATGGAGGGTTCAGAAGCCCGGACATGACTAGTTTTCAGTATAGGAGAAGAGTCGTCGCGTTGCTCCTCTACCACCGCAACATGGTGGGTAACCCGGGGAGAGTTAATCTCTTTCAGATTGGTTTTAAGCCCAATCTGATTGTAGCCTGTAGCGACTCCCAGGGCGGCGATGCGATCCAAGAGTTCGTTTACGGACGAGAGCTCTGTTTGATCCAGCTGCTCGGCGAATTCCGAGCTGACGTGAAGATTACTTTTGATGACCCGAGAGGTCATTGTCGAAGCGGTGGCCGAACAGGCAGTCATGAGAAAACCACCCAACCGGATAGTTTGGCCGGCGGCCAGGGCTCCTTTGGCGAAGATACCGTCTTTGAAGACGGGAAGAGGCATCCTTCCTATCGGTGACAGCACAGAGGAACTCTCAATGAAAGCACTAATGTCGGTGTCAAAACCGGCGGATCTCGGGTAGGGGGTCCCGAACTGTGCGTCTAGGCGGATGGTAACAGGAGACACGGGACACGATGTTTTTACCCAGGTTCGGGCCCTCTCGATGGAGGTAAAACCCTACTCCTGCTTGATTGATATTGATGATATAGGTAGTACTAGAGTGGATCTACCACGAGATCAAGGATGCTAAACCCTAGAAGCTAGCCTATGGTATGATTGTTGTAATGGTTGTGTGTCCTACGGACTAAAACCCTCCGGTTTATATAGACACCGGAGAGGGCTAGGGTTACACAGAGTCGGTTACAATGGTAGGAGATCTACATATCCGTATCGCCAAGCTTGCCTTCCACGCCAAGGTTTCCCATCCGGACATGGGACGAAGTCTTCAATCTTGTATCTTCATAGTCTTGGAGTCCGGCTGACGATGATAGTCCGGCTATCCGGACACCCCCTAGTCCAGGACTCCCTCAGCCACCATATTTGCTTAGCGCTTGCTGCAACTCCACCACATTACCACATCCTACCCATAAGCTTAAATGGTCTTGATCTTGCGGGTTTTGAGATTTCTGAGTCCTCGTGACTCACGGATACTTCCAAAATAGTTGCAGGTGCCAATGATACCAGTGCAGGAGATGCTACCGAACTCAAGTGGGATTTTGGTGAGGACCTTGGTCGTTACTATGTTTCATTTCCTGATGATCAGTAGTGGAGCCCAGTTGAGACGATCGGGGATCTAGCATTTGGGGTTATCTTCTTTTCATTTGGATTTGTCCGTAGTCAGACTATGTGTGTACTCTCAATGATGTATGATTTATTTCAGTATTGTGTGAAGTGGCGATTGTAAGCCAACTCTATTTATCCTTTTCTTGTTCATTACATGGGATTGTGTGAAGATGACCCTTCTGGCGACAAAACCACAATGCATTTATGCCTCTAAGTCGTGCCTCGACACGTGGGAGATATAGCCGCATTGTGGGCGTTATAGTAGGGGGCTGATTTGGATACATATGTTTCAGGCTATGGTTAGGTTTACCTTAATTCTTCATTCGTAGTTGCGAATGCTAGCGAGAGGGGTTAATCATAAGTGGGAGGCTTGTCCAAGTAAGGACAGCACCCAAGCACCGTTCCACGCACATATCAAATTATCAAAGTAACGAACGTGAATCATATGAGCATGATGAAAACTAGCTTGACCATAATTCTCATGTGTCCTCGGGTGTGCTTTGCTTCATATAAGAGTTTGTCCAGGCTTGTCCTTTGCTACAAAAAGGATTGGGCCACCTTGTTGCATCTTAGTTACTTTTGTTACTTGTTACCCATTACGAATTACCTTATCACAAAACTATCTGTTATTGATAATTTCAGTCACTGGTACGCGTCGGTGCTATACAAACGGTTTAAACCCCTTTCCATGACGGCATTTGGAACCATCGCCAAGTGAGTGTGGGTGATAGGGGGTCCTTCCCACACGACCCAGAAACCGTCGGGGATATGGAGCCATGATCCACAGGCCTTGCAAAAGGTAATAGTGTGCGATGCAACACACACTAAATTCTTTCGCACGTGTAGGATCGGTGATTAAACATTTCTAATGATGTAGTGAAACCAAACGGTGTGTCATAATGAACCGTTTGGGAAACAATATGCAAGGCACACGGGCCAACATATGAACTGTGTGTGATATGTGCCCTATCACACATGAGTTTTCTGCGGAAACCGTCTGCCATGCAAGACTCCATTGCACACGTTCTCCCAACATTTACCGTCTACGATAAGGTTCAATCACAAACGGTTCAGGAGACCCTTCACACACATACATGTGCTACAGACCGTTTGTGATTCATTGCGTATCACCGACAGTTGCGGCTAGAGTGACATGTGCTTTTTGTTTGGGATCCCACATGTTTCCTGAAAAAATTACGACTGGGATTGTATTTTACATAGGGCACGGTTTACTCCGAGTTCCCATGTCCGACAACTTGATATCACAAACGGTTCCAGAGAGCCTACGCACACATAGTAGCGCTGCAAATCGTTTGTGATATGATGTGTATCACCGACGGTTCCGCTACGATTGACCTTTGCTTTCCGATGTGGATCGCAGACACTCATTTAGTTGAACCGTGTGCGAAGCAATTGCCAGGTTAAAACAAAAATATCCCATTTTGAATCGGCATGCAAAAAGCAAATTCGCCACAATATTCAATTGAACAAATAAACAAAAATATCCCATTTTGAATCGGCACACATAAAGCGAATTGGCAAAAATATTCAATCGAACAAATAAACAATAATATCCCATTTTAAATCGGCACGCAAAAAAGAAATTCACCACAATATTCAATTGAACAAATAGTGCCCACAGGAAGAACATTCATCAGATTTCGCAACAATTGCATTTGAACATATGGTAGCTAAATTCCAATGATTTGTCCACACATATATGCATTACATAATTAATCATAGTGTACGAAATACGAAGACCTCATCAGATGGAAAATAATGGATCCATGTGTATACGTTTAGCAGTAACTCTTACTCAATGTTTTAGGAGAATGCATGCTAAAATCTTCATTATCACCAGTGGGATTGATGTGGTGATTCACGAAGAAGTCGCTGATAATCTCCGAACCATCAGCAATTCAGCAGCCGGGAGCGGTCCAGGGGTCCTCGATTCTAAGATGAGCTGCATTATTTTTAAGATCAGAATGTGCCATATGAGTGGAGTAGAAGATATTAATTAAGATAGACTTACTGGTACTAATTCGCAAGGATCATCACAACTATCAGCAGATTTGCAGATGGAGATCATGTGTCTGCAAACATAGTATCCACAAAGGTTGGTCTGTGCTTCTTGCTGAGGACACTGAAAATTTTTGTACAGAATTAGTCATGTATTTGTCCTGTTAGGAACAACCTAATCGGTGTTAAATGTATTATTTTTTCTTTGGATAAAATAGAAAGAGGTTTAATTAGAAGCTTGAACATTTGACTAGCGTAAGAAATGGTATTTACAGATTATTGGATAAATTTTCCGAAAATAACGGATTTCGGTGTGTTGCCGGAGAAACGATCTCGTGCTGCAGAGGTAGTTCCCTCTTGAACAGGTTCCCTGGTTTAGTTTTCCACAATGCAAGCACACTGCAAATGAAGATGGATTTTGACAACATCAATTATTGAACCAGATATGAATGCAAATTAATTTCAACATCATAGAATTCAATACCTATCCATGAATTGTTGAAGATGCGTCAGATCCCAAGCGTTTGTTGATTCTCTGAGAGAATCGATGTAGTGAACTATGTTCTTGTTTGGAATAATGAATACCAATATCCAGTGATAGCTACATATTAAGAAAGAACCGAAGTTACGAATTATATCGAAATCTGAAAGACAATCAGTGTATGCATGGTTGTTTACTTGACTAACCTTCCATGATATGGCGAGAGAAATGATTCTGCATGGGACGTGTTTTCGAAGATACGGACGACCGTGTTAACGACCCAATCCCGTTCATCCTTACCATGTAATGTTGTGCCATTTGCTAATGCATGATCTATGAAATACACACTCTGCCTTTTTCTTCTCTGCGTGTTCAATCCCTTGAGAGGAATAAAATGTAGTTAGCTATTTATCATTTATATCCTTGTATGGAGAAGTTGATCAGAGTTTGTTAAGTACATACAAAATCAGGCATCTAACAAGAGTGGCATCAAGCTCGTTGAAGTTGAAGAAGAGATGTAAGTCCTCTAAACTCACATCGAATGAACCAGCATCGTGTCGGAAATGATATCTATTGAAGTGGACTAGAAAACCATGAAGACCTGGTTACATTTGATCCATCTAATATTCATGTAACTTGCAGCAACTCGAGCTGCACTCATCAAAGTATTCGCCAACAAGAAATGGCTGGCCATGTACGTAATTGCGTACTTCAAGTACGTCTGCTTTACTTTTACCAGGCACTAATTCTACTCCTTCGTCATCCATGTCGTCAGAAATAATATTACTCCCTGATTAGAACAACCTATTGTTAATTTGGCTCCGGGCGATGATTGCTTTAAGCAACAGGCAATCGTTCTCTTTATTATTCACTCCCGCGCTGTGCTTCGTCGCGGGTGTAGGCTTTTTGGCCACTTCCTTCTTGGTACTTGAAGCATTTCTGGCAGAATGTCTGGTTGCCTGCAAGGTAGACTGTCGAGCAGACGGTGAAGCTTTGACGGACTACTTAGTAGATGGTTTATCTTTCCCGACCACCGAGCTGGCGGTGCTGCTGTGACGGACTGCTGGGCTGTAGGAGCAGAGGCATCGGAATGTTGTCCATGCATTGAAGCTAAGTCTGGTTTCTGCCCAGGTAGTGCCAACTTGTCGGTGTGCTAAGGAGGCCGTGCCAACGCGTTGGTTTGCCTAGCAGGAAGTGCTGAAGCATTGGTATGCTAATCATGCGACTGCGGACCGATGGATTGATGAGCAATCGGTTCTGGACCTACAGACTGCTTAGCAGGCGGTTTCGAAGCATCAAACTTCTTAGCATTCTGTTCCACCAGGTTGGTCTGCTGAGCATGTGCTATAGCAAGGTCTCCCCCCGCTGCTTCAGCGGCTGGCATCTGAAGCAGTGGTGCGTCTTCAACAGTTGTAGGCCTACCCACTGGCTGCTTTGGGGCAGAGGATGACATGGCCTGTACTCCACAAAGTCGGGTTGGCTGATCACAGGTTGATGCATCAGCCATCGGATTACGAGTATTAGGTTCTTTGGGGGAAGCACGCGAGAGCTGCTGTGGCTAGGGGAGCTTCACCGGTTGAGGGGCGACATAGGTTGCTCTTGGCGGGGCTTCAGGGATCTCATCGATGAACTCTATTTCCTTTTGTGGCCACTAGATGTGATGCAACAGTGTTTCTCCCAAGGTCCTTTGCTCATGAAGGTTGTTGGGGAACGTAGTAATTTCAAAAAAAAATCCTACGCACACGCAAGGATCATGGTGATACATAGCAACGAGAGGGGAGAATGTTGTCCACGTACCCTCGTAGACCGTAAGCGGAAGCGTTAGAACAACGCGGTTGATGTAGTCGTAAGTCTTCACGATCCGACCGATCCAAGTATCGAACATACGGCACCTCCGAGTTCAGCACACGTTCAGCTTGATGACGATCCCTGGACTCCGATCCAGCAGGGAGTCGGGGATGAGTTCCGTCAGCACGACGGCGTGGTGACGATGATGATGTTCTACCGATGCAGTGCTTTGCCTAAGCACCACAACGATATGACCGAGGAGGAATATGGTGGAGGGGGGCACCGCACAAGGAACGATCACGAAGATCAACTTGTGTGTCTTGGGGTGTCCCCTTGCCCCCGTATATAAAGGAGCCAAGGGGGAGGGGGCGGCCGGACAAGGAGAGCGCGCCAAGGGGGATTCCTACTCCCACCGGGAGTAGGACTCCCTTCTTTCCTAGTTGGAGAAGGAGAAGGGGGAAAGGAGGAGGAAGAGGGGAAGGAAAGGGGGGGGGCGCCGCCCCCCTCTCCTTGTCCTATTCGGACTAGGGAGGGGAGGGGGCGCATCCCACCTCTGGCCTCCTCTCCTCTTCTCCCTTAGGGCCCATGTAGGCCCAATAACCCCCGGGGGGTTCCGGTAACCCCCCAGTACTCCGGTAAAATCCCGATTTCACCCGGAACACTTCCGATATCCAAATATAGGCTTCCAATATATCAATCATTATGTCTCGACCATTTCGAGACTCCACGTCATGTCCGTGATCACATCCGGGAATCCGAACAACCTTCGGTACATCAAAACTCATAAACTCATAATAAAACTTTTATCGTAACGTTAAGCGTGCGGACCCTACGGGTTCGAGAACTATGTAGACATGACCTAGAACTGTTTCCTGTCAATAACCAATAGCAGAACCTGGATGCTCATATTGGCTCCTACATATTCTACGAAGATCTTTATCGGTCAAACCGCATAACAACATACGTTGTTCCCTTTCTCATCGGTATGTTACTTGCCCGAGATTCAATCATCGGTATCCTATACCTAGTTCAATCTCGTTACCGGCAAGTCTCTTTACTCGTTACGTAATGCATCATTCCGTAACCAACTCATTGGCCACATTGCTTGCAAGGCTTATAGTGATGTGCATTACCGAGAGGGACCAGAGATACCTCTCTGACAATCGAAGTGACAAAACCTAATCTCGAAATGCGCCAACTCAACATGTACAATTGGAGACACCTGGAGAGCTCCTTTATAATCACCCAGTTACGTTGTGATGTTTGGTAGCACACAAAGTGTTCCTCCGATAAACGGGAGTTGCATAATCTCATAGTTGTAGGAACTTTGTATAAGTCATGAAGAAAGCAATAGCAACATACTAAACGATCAAATGCTAAGCTAACGGAATGGGTCAAGTCAATCACATCATTCTCCTAATGATGTGATCCCCTTAATCAAATGACAACACATGTCTATGGTTAGGAAACATTACCATCTTTGATTAATGAGCTAGTCAAGTAAAGGCATACTAGTGACATTAAGTTTGTCTATGTATTCACACATGTATCATGTTTCCGGTTAATACAATTCTAGCATGAATAATAAACATTTATCATAATATGAGGAAATAAATAATAACTTTATTATTGCCTCTAGGGCATATTTCCTTCAGTCTCCCACTTGTATTAGAGTCAATAATCTAGATTACACAGTAATGATTCTAATACCCATGGAGTCTTGGTGCTAAT
The DNA here is from genome assembly GCA_963921465.1 of Triticum timopheevii. NCBI lineage: Eukaryota > Viridiplantae > Streptophyta > Magnoliopsida > Poales > Poaceae > Triticum > Triticum timopheevii. The sequence continues at coordinate 80,423,099 of OY997274.1, forward strand.
CATGTTTTGCTCATGGAAGAGGCTTAGTCAACTGGTCTGCAACATTCAGATCCGTATGTATCTTGCAAATCTCTATGTCTCCCACCTGGACTTGATCCCGGATGGAGTTGAAGCGTCTCTTGATGTGCTTGGTCCTCTTGTGAAATCTGGATTCCTTTGCCAAGGCAATTGCACCAGTATTGTCACAGAAGATCTTCATTGGTCCCGATGCACTAGATATGACACCTAGATCGGAAATGAACTCCTTCATCCAGACTCTTTCATTTGCTGCTTCCGAAGAAGCTATGTACTCTGCTTCGCATGTAGATCCCGCCACGACGCTTTGGTTAGAACTGCACCAACTTACAGCTCCACCGTTTAATAAAAACACGTATCCGGTTTGCGATTTAGAATCGTCTGGATCAGTGTCAAAGCTTGCATCGACGTAACCATTTACGACTAGCTCTTTGTCACCTCCATAAACGAGAAACATATCCTTAGTCCTTTTCTAGTATTTTAGGATGTTCTTGACCGCTGTCCAGTGATCCACTCCTGGATTACTTTGGTACCTACCTGCCAAGCTTATTGCTAAGCATACGTCAGGTCTGGTACACATCATTGCATACATGATAGAGCCTATGGCTGAAGCATAGGGAACATCATTCATTTTCTCTCTATCTTCTGCTGTGGTCGAGCATTGAGTCTGACTCAACTTCACACCTTGTAATACAGTCAAGAACCCTTTCTTTGCCTGATCCATTTTGAACTTTTTCAAAACTTTATCAAGGTATGTGCATTGTGAAAGTCCAATTAAGCGTCTTGATCTATCTCTATAGATCTTGATGCCCAATATGTAAGCAGCTTCACCGAGGTCTTTCATTGAAAAACTTCTATTCAAGTATCCCTTTATGCTATCCAAAAATTCTATATCATTTCCAATTAACAATATGTCATCTACATATAATATCAGAACTGCTACAGAGCTCCCACTCACTTTCTTGTAAATACAGGCTTCTCCAAAAGTATGTATAAAACCATATGCTTTGATCACACTATCAAAGCGTTTATTCCAACTCCGAGATGCTTGCACCAGTCCATAAATGGATCGCTAGAGCTTGCACACTTTGTTAGCACCTTTTGGATCGACAAAACCTTCCGGTTGCATCATATACAACTCTTCTTCCAGAAATCCATTCAGGAATGCAGTTTTGACATCAATTTGCGAAATTTCATAATCATAAAATGCGGCAATTGCTAACATGATTCGGACAGACTTAAGCATCGCTACGGGTGAGAAAGTCTCATCGTAGTCAACCCCTTGAACTTGTCAAAAACCTTTCGCAACAAGTCGAGCTTTCTAGACAGTTACATTACCATCAGCGTCAGTCTTCTTCTTGAAGATCCATTTATTCTCGATGGCTTGCCGATCATCGGGCAAGTGAACCAAAGTCCATACTTTGTTTTCATACATGGATCCTGAGGGAGTCCTGGACTAGGGGGTGTCCGGATAGCCGGACTATCATCATCGGCCGGACTCCAAGACTATGAAGATACAAGATTGAAGACTTCGTCCCGTGTCCGGATGGGACTTTCCTTGGCGTGGAAGGCAAGCTTGGCGATACGGATATGTAGATCTCCTTCCATTGTAACTGACTCTGTGTAACCCTAGCCCTCTCCGGTGTCTATATAAACCGGAGGGTTTTTAGTCCGTAGGACGAACAACCATTACAACAATCATACCATAGGCTAGCTTCTAGGGTTTAGCCTCCTTGATCTCGTGGTAGATCCACTCTTGTACTACCCATATCATCAATATCAATCAAGCAGGAGTAGGGTTTTACCTCCATCGAGAGGGCCCGAACCTGTGTAAAAACATCGTGTCCCTTGTCTCCTGTTACCATCCGCCTAGACGCACAGTTCGTGGCCCTCTACCTGAGATCCGCCGGTTCTGACACCGACATTGGTGCTTTCATTGAGAGTTCCTCTGTGTCGTCACCAATAGGCGTGATGGCTTCTTCAATCAACAACAACGTAGTCCAGGGTGAGACTTTTCTCCCCGGACAGATCTTCGTGTTCAGCGGCTTTGCACTGCGGGCTAATTCGCTTGGCCATCTGGAGCAGATCGAAAGATACACCCCTGGCCATCAGGTCAGTTTTGGAAGCCTAAACTTCACGGCCGACATCCGCGGAGACTTGATCTTCGAGGGATTCGAGCCACAGCCGAGCGCGCTGCACTGTCATGATGGGCACGATCTAGCTCTGCCATCGGACAGTACCCTGGAGGCCGCACATGAGTCCGCTCCGACCCCTAATTCGGAGCCGACCGCGCAGATCGAGGACAGGTGGCTGGACACCGCCTCGGGAGCTGCAATCTTGTAACACCCCAAAAATTTAACCAGGTTTTAGTTATTAAAATTTTGCCTAGAGTTTAAAATTTTTGCCTGCAAGAATATCTCTGTTGATTTCAAAACTTTTCTTTTAATATTAAGGAGTTTTTCCCAAGTGGATCCTTCCAAAACATATTGGGCTTATATTCCCTCTCATTTAAAAACATCTCTCAATCAGTGGATTTATTTATTAAATTATTTCACCCTGAACTTTATTCATTAAAATGAGTTGTTTTAAAATTTGGAGCTCTTCTTGAACTACAACCAGTTGATAGATTTATCTAAAAATCTAACCAAAATTTGGAAATGTCATACGATGTCTCTAAATCACTTTTGTGCAATAATATATTTAATTCATTACATATGTTGAGTGCTACACCTGTTTTCCTTCTCTGGTCCAGTGGGCAGTTTTGCACTACAACCCTTTTAAATATTTCTTTCTAGACTCCACCAAAATTTTGGGATGTCAGTAGGAGCATATCATTCCATTATATGCAAAAATCCAGGGATATTCTTTGAAAATTTTGAGTGAAACAACCTCATCTTCATTCTGGTCCAACATGATGGTTTGTACAGCAACCATATTCTTGCTTATTCTTTGGCCCTAGATTCTTTTCCCTACTTGTAGTCCTCCATGTTAAACTCCTAAGTCCAGGAGCATGCAACCATTGGCATAATTTTGGTTCATGAAATAATGCCCTTCACATCCTATCCAGATTTGAAGTTCTGCAAAACTTGCACTAGCAAGTTTGTGCTTTTCTCCAACTAACATCACCATCCTCTTGTGCATCCAAAGAGACACTAATCTGGAAGATTTGACCACTCCAAGAAAAGCCTAGATGCCTTTGGCATTTTGTCAAACACCCTATGTGCATGGCCAGATTTGGCATGATTTCAAGTTTACATTGTGAACTTGGTCTCCTGACCAAACCACCTTGTCCTCTGAGCTTCACTCTATCAACAACCTAGCTCTGTTGCTTGCCACCCTCACCTGTGACCTGTAGCATGCCAAGGCATTAAGTCGAACACCTTTAGTGCGTGCTCTGGGCACGCCCAGAGCGCGCGTTTTGCACGTGCGTGCGCTCGGGTCGCCGCGTCACGCCCCGGCCCTTGCTCGCCTACAGAGCTGCACCCCCCGACCTCATCCGCTCGCAGCAACGCGCCAAGCCACCCTGGCAGCCTACAGCGCCGCCGACAGAGCTTTTGGCGGCACACCGGCGACCACAGCGCGCCTCTGCCGCGGTCAACGCCGCCCGAGCCACCAGCGCTCGCCAGCTTCCCCCTTGAACAGCTCAAGCTCATCCGCAGCCTTGTCCGCAAGCCCTCGTCGCCGCCACGTCGCCCTGCAGCACAGTAGGGCGGTTCGCCGGCGAACTTATCCCCGGCCGCCGCAAACCGACATGGCCACGCTATAAAAAGGGACCCCGAGCCCCTCTGAGCACGCACGCAACCTCAGGCTACCCCCATGGCACCCCCACAGCCCGCAATCGTCAAGGAAACACCGTCTTCTCCATCTCCGGCAACTCCTGCTGCCACCACTGTCCCGTCCATTCCGGCGCCACCAGGGCTTCCCCCTCTCCGTTCTCTTCACCTAGAGCTTCCACATCCTCCTGTGAGCCTTTCCCCTTCTTGATTTTGATCGGGAGCCACCGCCGCCACAAAGTCACTTCGCCACCGAAGCCTTCCTCCGCCGCGGAGCTCGCCGCCGGCAGCTCACTCCGTCCCCGCCGACCCAACGACTACCGGGAGGACCGCCCCAGCCTTGCGGATCCATCCCCACCCTCGGGGGCCCGCGAGGAGCAGCCAAACGCCGGCGACGATTGCCGGAGACCCGCTCCGCTCGGGTAGAGGAGGGAGACGACGCGGGCGACTGGTCAAACCTGACCAGTTGGCCCCCTGGACCCACTATTAGTGACCTAGCCCCGCCTCCACGCGTTTAAGTGGAAGCGTAAAGACCCCAAGTATGTCTCCCATTTTTGAAGACGTATTCTGCCGAAATGTTTTCTTTTTTGTTTTTTATTAAAAACAGATTTTGACCAAATCTTTGATTGGCTTTATCTTTTTAAATATAACTCCAAATGAATTAATTCTTTCTCCTACCTCTCTCAAATATTGTCTAGTTTATTTTAAGGTTTATTTTAAAAAAATTCAGAACAACTTTTTGTGCTGTTTTGATTTTGTGTGTTAATTCAAATATATTCTTTAATAGGAGTTTTGAAGATTTCAAGATGTTTTGGAATGCACCCTGTTTTCCCATGACCTAAAGGCAAGCATTCTGAACCCCGGCATAATATTTTTGTGCGTTCGATGACACGTTTATAACATCACCTCATTTTGGAGAAACTCGTTATTTCATGTGACATGATCATATGCATGGGTGCATGTTATTGATTCCCATGCTGTTGGAAATGAACACACTTGTGATGATAATCATCCTCATGTGCCTTGCATGCATACCGGCAGGAACCCGGGAAAACCTCTGCCTTGGGTAGGCATGAGTTTGTCGCCGGTCTCCGTCGTGACGGTTATGTCTAGTATGGCATGGCAAGGTGATATGAGCGGTGACTCTGTTGGTTGAAATATATTCGTTATGCTAATCATGCAGGGAATACTTAAACCTCCTGAGTCGACCATAGATCGAGTCTTGTTCCAGTAACCCCCATACTTGTTTCGTACTACCACTCGTCTCTACAGCAAGTAGAGTACGGTATAGTAAGTTGTCAACCTCTTTCTAGCACACACCGTACAGAGAGGCCAGGGTGGAAGATACCGGTTGTAGCTGGTAGGCAGGCCACCTGGTCCGGGGGCATGGGTGTTTCCGGTTGGGACCGAGAGGGGAGGCCACCCCTTAGAGCGCGCGATATAAATTTGATCCCATGCTACACGAGGTTGTAGCCTCCCCACTTAGAGTTTGCTTGACAGGTGTCGTGGGTGATTCCAGACACGTGTGAGTTAAGCTGGTGTGTGCAAGTTAGGTGTGTTTTCAACAAAAAGACCGTAGATGGAGTTAGTCCCGATGGACTAAAGAAATCCGTTACTCGTGGGTAAAGAGTACACCCTCTGCAGAGATTAAACCTATTCGAATAGCCGTGTCCATGGTTAAGGATTACAGTCTGGGATGGGTCCAGTGTCAGTCTTAGTGTCGGTCTTCGGAGGTGAAACTGTTAAACCATAAATGGAATTACTAATTGTGACTTGTGATAACTATGATTAATATTATTGTTGACTAACCCGTGATATTATTGTTATTATCGAGTATCTCTGGGATGGTTCTACCTCCGGGATATTCACTATGATTGTTTATTTTAAAGCCCTTTATGCAGTGTCGCTCAGACGCCCGACTGTGGCATTTCTTTTAAAGCCCTTTATGTGGTGTCGCTCAGACGCCCGACTGAGGCATTTATTTTAAAGCCCTTTATGCGGTTCTGCTCAGACGCCCAACTATGGCATTTCTTTTAAAGCCCTTTATGTGGTGTCGCTCAGACGCCCGACTGAGGCATTTCTTTTAAAGCCCTTTATGTGGTGTCGCTCAGACGCCCGACTGTGGCATTTCTTTTAAAGCCCTTTATGTGGTGTCGCTCAGACGCCCGACTGTGGCATTTCTTTTAAAGCCCTTTATGTGGTGTCGCTAAGACGCCTGACTGTGGCATTGCTTGTTATTTATTTCATAAATTTTAATACTACTATGTTATTGCATTTTTATAAATAACTTGCTTGCGCGCATCAGAGTTTATTTATCCTTTGTGACTGACGTCATGAGCATAAAATATTTTTAGCACATCATTGTTATATTATACCTGTGTTCATACTGTTTGCGAGTACATTCAAAGTACTCACTGGCTTGTCCCTGGCTATTGTCTTGGCCAGATTTTCTTGCACGGAGAGGAGCGACGCGATGACAGCCCCGGAACCTAAGCAACGGAGATAGCAGCCTCGCGAAGATAGGAGTTAACCAGGTCAGCTGTTCCTGTGGGAATTGGAGTCCCATAGACACTGATGATCCACAAACCGCTTCCGCCATCAACCATTAGAAACCATTTGTTGTACTCACAGGCCAGAATGGTCTTGTACTACATATTTGTATTTTGCTTGGAATTTCTGTATCAAGTTGGAGCCTCATCAGCTAACAGTAATCCTGGGGCTGATGAGCACGACGGTCTTTTCTGGAAATTTAATACCAGGAAAAACCGGTCGTGACAGACTTGGTATCAGAGCCAGGCTGACCATTGGCTAATCCTATCTTAGACAGGTCGAAAAACTTAGGCAAACCAACCCACCAAGCCTTAACCAAACCCCAGCCAAGCTTCTCGTGCAAGATAGCCACACAGTGATCCCGACACTTTTGGCAGTCGGTGCCCAACCTATCAGCCTAGCCTGTCGATCGCACACCAGTGACCGATGGCAAAAATGTCTCATTCGCAAGCGTGCGAAGGAAGACTCCGTTCCCTTTTTCTATAAAAGGGACACTCTAAACCCAACCCAGCACAGCACAGCCTCGAACCTAGCCACAATGCCCGGCCCCGTCGTGCACAATGAGACCACAGCAACCAACCTTGGAGGTTTTGTGACCATACTCGCAAACCTCACCCGTCGTGCCTATGCGTTAGAGGAGCCACCAGAATACGTTGTGTACCAAGGACCCATGAGCGGTGGAGACCGCCAATTTTGGGCCACTGTGCACATCTACGGTAGGGGTCTAGCGCCCGAACGCCCCTACAGGTTCACCGGAAGAACAACTTCCTTCGAGCCACAAGCCATCCAGCTAGCCGCTCGAGAAGCTATAGTTCATCTCAGGAATTTGTCGCCCAGAGTTAACTGTCGCTCGTTCCACTACTACCCCACCCGCGAAGGGTATGGGAGACCACCCCAAGTTGCCAACGGAGATCACGAGACGGATCCCGCATTGTTGCACCTAGTGCGCTATGTAAGTGCACTAGAGGCACTGTTCGACCAGATCACCATCGATCTGATCGCAGCTCGAGGAGAGCTGGTTCGTCGAACCCCAGCTAGAAGAGAAGACGAGCCCGACGCCGACAACCCAGTCGTGCTGTTCGGACAACCGATCGAGACCCTGAGATCATCTCCAGCCACCAACCGAGATGCTTTGATGACCCCAGAAGTGCTTCGTCACCTTTTGGGAGCACACTCCAACGGGGTTGTGGCCAACAATCCCCGTGATGGTCATCATCGCTACCCCGACCCTGCAGTTCCTCCGCCATCTCCGACTAATCCCGGCAGTGAGACACGTGGAGAAGCCTCGACATCCACTAGGCACGCCCGTTTAGACATAAACGAGGTAGACTAAGCCGTACGAGTAGTACCGAGTCTCAGTGTATCCTCACTTTGTAATCGTACGACCGTGTATATTAACGCAGCCTGTCGTTGTGCCTCTGTTTAAATAGTAGCCTTGCATTTTTTTTGTCATCGCATAGTTGCATAATTTCCGGGCACAACTACCAAAACCAACCTCGACGACAACCACAGTAACATGTCTCTTTATGAGATATGTGTATCTCTGACACTGACCCGACCTTTGGAGGTGATCTGGCAGTTTTATTACCTTTCACCACAGTAAAATGATCCAGCTCCATTGCTATATAAAGGCCACCTCGTGACCTTACCAAGCACCCCACACCTTGTGCACCACACTCACAACTTTTTCCTGTCATGCCGAGCCCCAGTATTTATCTGAGAACCCCAGATGCAACCCCAGGTAGCTTTGTCAAAATATTGTGGGACTTTACCCGCAGTACCATGGGTTCTACCCAGCCACCCCAGTACGAGCTGTTCAATTCGAGGATCACCCCATCCACCTCGGAATATTGGGCAGCAGTACACATTCCTCCTGTAGACCCCAACCAAGATCCAACGGAAGTTTCCTTCGTGGGGAAATCTATGCCAACCCCACACCTGGCCATAGAAGCTGCTGCGAAGGAAGCGATTGCTCGCCTTCGATCCGCAGTACCCTATGCCCGCGAACGAGGATATTATTATTTTCCGAGCCGTGCAACACCCGGAGGAGTGACGTATTTTCCCGGTGGGCGTATTGAGAAAGACCCAGTGCTAGCCAACCTTATCCAGTACATCATCGCTCAAGAGCATTTGAACCAGCGAGTGATGAATTATCTCCAGAATCTCACTGATCTGAATCCTCAGATTGCCATCGGCAGACCACTGAGGCTCGACCCGGAGAGACGCATACATCGACTGGTCCATCCACTCCCGCCAATAGAAGAAGAGTGTATCCCTTTACCAGAGACATTTTATCAGGACCCCACCCAGTTACCGTTTTCATTTTAGGCATCACTACTGTATTTGTTTTTGCAGCACTTATATTTGTATTGTAACTTATGCATGGTACCTCGAATGTGTGCGATGAGTCGAGTATTTAGTTCCTACTCATATGAGTAGTTTTCTTCGTGATTAACTTGTGTAACCGCGAAAAAAAATCCTAGTATGAGTTTTCTTCTTACTGAATTGCTGCATCGATTATCCCCTCACTACGTGGATTATTTTTTTTTCTTCACGCAGCACCACGGCAGCAGTCTCACAACCACTCGAACGTATATGGAGTATTTGTTTTTCTCAACGGCTCTTAGCAAATCTCGAGGATGAGATTTTTTTCTTAAGGGGGTTAGTATTGTAACACCCCAAAAATTTAACCAGGTTTTAGTTATTAAAATTTTGCCTAGAGTTTAAAATTTTTGCCTGCAAGAATATCTCTGCTGATTTCAAAACTTTTCTTTTAATATTAAGGAGTTTTTCCCAAGTGGATCCTTCCAAAACATATTGGGCTTATATGCCCTCTCATTTAAAAACATCTCTCAATCAGTGGATTTATTTATTAAATTATTTCACCCTGAACTTTATTCATTAAAATGAGTTGTTTTAAAATTTGGAGCTCTTTTTGAACTACAACCAGTTGATAGATTTATCTAAAAATCTAACCAAAATTTGGAGATGTCATGTGATGTCTCTAAATCACTTTTGTGCAATAATATATTTAATTCATTACATATGTTGAGTGCTACATCTGTTTTCCTTCTCTGGTCCAGTGGGCTGTTTTGCACTACAACCCTTTTAAATATTTCTTTCTAGCCTCCACCAAAATTTTGGGATGTCAGTAGGAGCATATCATTCCATTATATGAAAAAATCCAGGGATGTTCTTTGAAAATTTTGAGTGAAACAACCTCATCTTCATTCTGGTCCAACATGATGGTTTGTACAGCAACCATATTCTTGCTTATTCTTTGGCCCTAGATTCTTTTCCCTAATTGTAGTCCTCCATGTTAAACTCCTAAGTCCAGGAGCATGCAACCATTGGCATAATTTTGGTTCATGAAATAATGCCCTTCACATCCTGTCCAGATTTGAAGTTCTGCAAAACTTGCACTGGCAAGTTTGTGCTTTTCTCCAACTAACATCACCACCCTCTTGTGCATCCAAAGAGACACTAATCTGGAAGATTTGGCCACTCCAAGAAAAGCCTAGATGCCTTTGGCATTTTGTCAAACACCCTATGTGCACGGCCAGATTTGGCATGATTTCAAGTTTACATTGTGAACTTGGTCTCCTGACCAAACCACCTTGTCCTCTGAGCTTCACTTTATCAACAACCTAGCTCTGTTGCTTGCCACCCTCACCTGTGACCTGTAGCATGCCAAGGCATTAAGTCGAACACCTTCAGTGCGTGCTCTGGGCGCGCCCAGAGCGCGCGTTTTGCACATGCGTGCGCTCGGGTCGCCGCGTCACGCCCCGGCCCTTGCTCGCCTACAGAGCTGCACCCCCCGACCTCATCCGCTCGCAGCAACGCGCCAAGCCACCCTGGCAGCCTACAGCGCCGCCGACAGAGCTTTTGGCGGCACACCGGCGACCGCAGCGCGCCTCTGCCGTGGTCGGCGCCGCCCGAGCCACCAGCGCTCGCCAGCTGCCCCCTTGAACAGCTCAAGCTCATCCGCAGCCTTGTCCGCAAGCCCTCGTCGCCGCCACGTCGCCCTGCAGCACAGTAGGGTGGTTCGCCGGCGAACTTATCCCCGGCCGCCGCAAACCGACATGGCCACGCTATAAAAAGGGACCCCGAGCCCCTCTGAGCACGCACGCAACCTCAGGCTACCCCATGGCACCCCCACAGCCCGCAATCGTCAGGGAAATGCCGTCTTCTCCATCTCCGGCAACTCCTGCCGCCGCCACTGTCCCGTCCATTCCGGCGCCACCAGGGCTTCCCCCTCTCCGTTCTCTTCACCAAGAGCTTCCACATCCTCCCGTGAGACTTTTCCCCTACTTGATTTTGATCGGGAGCCACCGCCGCCACAAAGTCACTTCGCCACCGAAGCCTTCCTCCGCCGCAGAGCTCGCCGCCGGCAGCTCACTCCGTCCCCGCCGACCCAACAACTACCGGGAGGACCGCCCCAGCCTTGCGGATCCATCCCCACCCTCGGGGGCCCGCGAGGAGCAGCCAAACGCCGGCGACGATCGCCGGAGCCCCGCTCCGCTCGGGCAGAGGAGGGAGACGACGCGGGCGACTGGTCAAACCTAACCAGTGGGCCCCCTGGACCCACTGTCAGTGACCCAGCCCCGCCTCCACGCATTTAAGTGGAAGCGTAAAGACCCCGAGTACGTCTCCCATTTTTGAAGACGTATTCTGCCGAAACGTTTTCTTTTCTGTTTTATTATTAAAAACAGATTTTGACCAAATCTTTGACTGGCTTTATCTTTTTAAATATGACTCCAAATGAATTAATTCTTTCTCCTACCTCTCTCAAATATTGTCTAGTCTATTTTAAGATTTATTTTAAAAAAATTCAGAACAACTTTTTGTGCTGTTTTGATTTTTTGTGTTAATTCAAATATATTCTTTAATAGGAGTTTTGAAGATTTCAAGATGTTTTGGAATGCACCCTGTTTTCCCATGACCTAAAGGCAAGCATTCTGAACCCCGGCATAATATTTTTGTGCGTTCGATGACACGTTTATAACATCACCTCATTTTGGAGAAACTTGTTATTTCATGTGACATGATCATATGCATGGGTGCATGTTATTGATTCCCATGCTGTTGGAAATGAACACACTTGTGATGATAATCATCCTCATGTGCCTTGTATGCATACCGGCAGGAACCCGGGAAAACCTCTGCCTTGGGTAGGCATGAGTTTGTCGCCGGTCTCCGTCGTGACGGTTATGTCTAGTATGGCATGGCAAGGTGATATGAGCGGTGACTCTGTTGGTTGAAATATATTCGTTATGCTAATCATGCAGGGAATACTTAAACCTCCTGAGTCGACCATAGATCGAGTCTTGTTCCAGTAACCCCCATACTTGTTTTGTACTACCACTCGTCTCTACAGCAAGTAGAGTACGGTTCAGTAAGTTGTCAACCTCTTTCTAGCACACACCGTATAGAGAGGCCAGGGTGGAAGATACCGGTTGTAGCTGGTAGGCAGGCCACCTGGTCCGGGGGCATGGGTGTTTCCGGTTGGGACCGAGAGGGGAGGCCACCCCTTAGAGCGCGCGATATAAATTTGATCCCATGCTACACGAGGTTGTAGCCTCCCCACTTAGAGTTTGCTTGACAGGTGTCGCAGGTGATTCCAGACACGTGTGAGTTAAGCTGGTGTGTGCAAGTTAGGTGTGTTTTCAACAAAAAGACCGTAGACGGAATTAGTCCCGATGGACTAAAGAAATCCGTTACTCGTGGGTAAAGAGTACACCCTCTGCAGAGATTAAACCTATTCGACTAGCCGTGTCCATGGTTAAGGATTACAGTCTGGGATGGGTCCAGTGTCAGTCTTAGTGTCGGTCTTCGGAGGTGAAACTATTAAACCATAAATGGAATTACTACTTGTGACTTGTGATAACTATGATTATTATTATTGTTGACTAACCCATGATATTATTGTTATTATCGAGTATCTCTGGGACGGTTCTACCTCCGGGATATTCACTATGATTGTTTATTTTAAAGCCCTTTATGCGGTGTCGCTCAGACGCCCGACTGTGGCATTTCTTTTAAAGCCCTTTATGTGGTGTCGCTCAGACGCCCGACTGAGGCATTTCTTTTAAAGCCCTTTATGCGGTGTCGCTCAGACGCCCGACTGTGGCATTTCTTTCAAAGCCCTTTATGTGGTGTCGCTCAGACGCCCGACTGAGGCATTTCTTTTAAAGCCCTTTATGTGGCGTCGCTCAAACGCCCGACTGTGGCATTTCTTTTAAAGCCCTTTATGTGGTGTCGCTCAGACGCCCGACTGTGGCATTTCTTTTAAAGCCCTTTATGTGGTGTCGCTAAGACGCCCGACTGTGGCATTGCTTGTTATTTATTTCATAAATTTTAATACTACTATGTTATTGCATTTTTATAAATAACTTGCTTGCGCGCATCAGAGTTTATTTATCCTTTGTGACTGACATCATGAGCATAAAATATTTTCAGCACATCATTGTTATATTATACCTGTGTTCATAATGTTTGCGAGTACATTCAAAGTACTCACTGGCTTGTCCTTGGCTATTGTCTTGGCCAGATTTTCTTGCACGGAGAGGAGCGACGCGATGACAGCCCCGGAACCTAAGCAACGGAGATAGCAGCCTCGCGAAGATAGGAGTTAACCTGGTCTGCTGTTCCTGTGGGAATTGGAGTCCCATAGACACTGATGACCCACAAACCGCTTCCGCCATCAACCACTAGAAACCATTTGTTGTACTCACAGGCCAGAATGGTCTTGTACTACATATTTGTATTTTGCTTGGAATTTCTGTATCAAGTTGGAGCCTCATCAGCTAACAGTAATCCTGGGGCTGATGAGCACGATGGTCTTTTCTGGAAATTTATTTCCCGGAAAAACCAGTTGTGACAAATCTCTACGGTGATGGAGCCGAATACCGACCTTGTCCTTTGCAAAGCTCGTAACTCCGAGGTGTCGGACTCCTTACCGGACTCCGAACCTCCTGCGCCCCTGCCAACCGAATTCGATTGGGCGCCGATCATGGAGTTCACCGCCGCGGACATCTTTCAGCACTCACCCTTTGGCGACATCCTGAATTCGCTAAAGTATCTCTCGTTATCAGGAGAGCCCTGGCCGTACTGTGGTCAAGATGGTTGGGACGCGGATGACAAAGAAATTCAAAGCCCACCCACCACCCACTTTGTAGCCACTGTCGACGATCTAACCGACATGCTAGAGTACGACTCTGAAGACATCGACGGTATGGACGACGATACCGGAGACGACCAAGAACTAGCGCATACCGAGCACTGGAAAGCCACCTCAACTCATGATGTATACATGGTGGACACCCCAAAAGGAAGCGATAATGAGGAACAATGGGACGCGGCGAAGGATAATTCCCCCAAAAACAACCAAAACGGCGATGCAAGTGCCGCCCGAAGTCCCGCCTCGACAACAACAGCACTCATAATGACCCAGCCATAGAGCAGGGCAAACCAGTGGGTGACGAACATGCAACCAAGCAACCATCCGAACAGGATGAATCGGATTATCAATCCATCCCCGGTGAAAACAATAGTCTAGATGATCTCATGCCGGACACACCACCGGAGCATAAGAACCTTCACAAAAGGCTTGTCGCCACTGCAAGAAGTCTGAAGAAGCAGAAACGGAAGCTCAAAACAGCGGAAGACGTACTCAGAATGAGATGGAGCAAAGTACTCAAGACCGCGGACAAATATAGCAACAGCCACCAAACAAAGAGCTACCCGAAGTGCAAGCTGCTGCCCGAATTCGACGAGGAGGCCGTAGAGCCCCCACAGTCAAAAGGCAAGGAGGCCTCCTGGCCGGATAGACGACCAGATAACAGGCCAAGAGTGACAAGCTGCGCCACACACAAGCCGGCACATGATCCTCGCAAAACAGATGGCCCGGTCAGGTCCATTTATGGGCCAAAAAAGAGGGCCCCAGGAAGTAACACAACACGCCGAGTGTTCGAAGAGAATGGCACACCCAAATACAGGGGCGCCACACACCCACTATGTTTCAGCGATGAGGTGCTGGATCATGAATTTCCAGCAGGGTTCAAGCCCGTAAACATAGAGGCATATGACGGAACAACAGACCCGGAGTCTGGATTGAGGATTACATCCTGCACATACATATGGCTAGAGGAGACGATCTCCACGCCATAAAATATCTGCCCCTCAAGCTCAAAGGGCCAGCTCGGCATTGGCTCAAAAGCCTCCCAGAAAATACCATTGGAGGTTGGGAAGAGCTCGAGGACGCGTTTAGAGCAAATTTTCAGGGGACTTATGTCCGCCCTCCGGATGCAGACGATTTAAGTCACATAACCCAACAGCCCGGAGAATCAGCGCGCCAATTCTGGAACAGGTTCCTCACCAAAAAAAACCAAATAGTCGACTGTCCGGACGCCGAAGCCTTAGCAGCTTTTAAACATAACGTCCGAGATGAATGGCTTGCCAGACACCTCGGCCAGGAAAAGCCAAGAACAATGGCCGCGCTAACAAGCCTCATGACCCGCTTTTGCGTGGGGGAAGACAGCTGGCTAGCAAGATGCAGCACCAGCGACCCGAGTACATCCGAGATCAGAGATGGAAACAGAAAATCACGGTGCAGAAAGGACCAACGCCGAAATAAGGAAAAGAGCCCAAAGAACACGGCGGTTAACGCCGGATTCAAAAGCTCGCGACCGAACAACAAAACACTGCCTCTTAAGGACAAGAGTGATGAGCTATCCAACTTAAACAAAATTTTGGATCGGATATGTCAAATCCAAAGTACCCCCGGGAAGCCTGCAAACCACACCCACCGAGATTGTTGGGTCTTCAAACAGTCCGGCCGACTCAACGCCGAACACAAGGGGCTCGACGCGCCAAGCAAGGATGACGGCGAACCCCACCAGCAGAGCGCCGGAAAACAAAAGACTTTCCCACAAGAAGTCAAAACAGTAAACTCACTTCATGTGATAATACGGAACAATAGTGTGGCACCCGCTAAAGTACGTGTCGCACGATCCACCCCAGCGGAACCCCGAGATTGGATGTCAAAACCAATTACTTTCGACCACCTGGACTATTGCAGAAGTATTCGAAACGCAGGATGGACTGCTTTGATATTGGATCCTATAATCGACAAACTACAATTTACACAAGTCCTAATGGATGGTGGCAGCGATTTAAACCTGCTATATCCGGACACAATCCGCAAGTTGGGGATAGACCCTACTAAAATTCTCCATAGCTGCACTTCCTTCAAAGGAGATACGCCAGGCCCTTACGCCAAGTGCACGGGCTCATTACTACTAGAAGTTGTGTTCGGATCACCCGAAAACTTCCGTCGCGAAAAGATAATCTTCCATGTCGCCCCATTCAAAAGTAGCTTTCACCCGCTTTAACGCAATACCGCACTACGCGTCTCTTACACTTAAAATGCCCGGTCCACGTGGCATCATCTCATTAAAAGGTCGTTTAAGACCCCGGACACGGCTAGACAAGTCCGGCACAAATAAACTAGGGGCTCCCTAGCCGCATACCCCTTCACAAGGGGTTGCGCGTACAAACAATAAAGAGCCACTAAAAGCTCAACTTTATTCATTCATTCATAATTTGCTTTCAATAATTTTTTTTTGCATGATTTCTTTTCAAGCTAAGTTCCTCTCTTTTTACAGATGAACAACGTGCACACCCGTCCTGGATACGGCACAACGGAGACACAGGCGCAGACGTGCAGCAGGGACCCGTCCCAAGGATTCTTTTCAGATTAAGACCCTGCGTAAACCTTTCTTACTGTCTCTTGTTGATTGATATCCCACAGTTTTTTTACCATAACCAACGAGGAGGCTGGCGTTTTGGCATCGGCCGTGCCAGAAATTCTCGCCTGTACTTGGACACTAGGGGCTTAGGGCATTGTTCTGCTTGTTATCATAAAGACCGAATACCTTAGGGAGTGTTCGGCGTCTCGAGTTAGGCCTTATATGCATCAGCTCCGAATCATGTCTTTGATCAAATGTTGGGTTTGCCCGGCTCCTGTGTTTTGCTGCCTTACGTTCCGTATCATCGGCTAACGCGGCACCAGGAGAACTACTGCGATTGTGCCCCGGTTCGGCCGGGCGAGCACCTCAGTAGAGAACGCCAAAAACTGACTGTCATGATACAGCGAGAGACTGGTCAACCACTCGATCGACTACCGGAATGTTTAGAATTCCTCTGCTTTGACGAAGGACCATTTCCCGGTCAGGCACATACGCGCCCCGAATTCGGTGAGCGCGGTGCCCATAGGGGCTATATCGTAGCCCCACCCTCGAACTCCTATGGCTAAGTGAAAGTGATAAAGCATTATAGTCCGGTTGCCTCGTTTGCTACGCTACCACCTCCTTCACAGGACCAAGACGTTGGATTAAGTGTGAAAATGCGCTATTTTTGCAAACACCCCCGCACCATGTGCGTCGGGGCTGAAGCCGAAGACTGCCATCTTTCAGGTTATACACAGGTATACATTAACGGCCGCAAAGGAGATATTTCAATACTTGAATGCACAAGTATAAAAAGCACTTATATTATATATATAGTCTTACAAATCATAGAAATCATTTAAACATGACATTCCTTGAGCACTGCGACTCTATGACACGAGCACCCCGCAGAACTTCCCCAAAATAGTGCTCGGCGGGTAACCGGCTCTCGTCCGAACCCCGGGTTGCAACATCGGTGGCATCCATTTCCGTCCAGTACGTCTTCACACGGGCGAGGGCCATCCGTGCACCCTCTATGCAGGCCGACCGCTTCATCGCCTTGATATGCGGCACCGCCCCAAGGAATTGCTGCAATAAGCCAAAATAACTTTTCGACTTGGGCCTATCCGGCCAGACATGAGCCACGATATCCGTCATGGGAAGTCCGGACGATCTATTCAGCTCAGCCCACTCAGCCAACCGATCGGTCAGCGGAAGTGAACGCTCCGGACTATGGAATTGAGACCAAAACAGCTCTTCCGTCTCGTGATCCTTTTGACTTCGGAAGTGCACAACGGCATCCGCCGCACTTGCCGCTAAATCTATATAAGGATCCTCCGGACCCCACAGCTGGCCAAGTTGAGCATACTTCGGATCTGTGAACCTCCTGCGCAGCAGAAAAGGCTTGCCAGCCGCAATATCTCTGGCCTGACGCAGCTCCTCCTTTATATCCCTCATTGCAGAACGGGCATCCTTAGCTTCGGCGGTGGCCTTCTTCAGGCTTTCTTGCTCCGCTCGGTGCTCTTTTTCAAGAACCTCATAGCGGTCGGTAACATCTTTCAGCTTCATGGCCATATCGGCCATCTCCTCCCTGCTTCGGCAGTGAGCAGCCCTTTCGGCTTCTAGCTCTTCGGCCGCCTTCGAGACAGCCGTATCACTCCTCCTGGCCTGCTCCTTGGCTCGAGCAAGCTCTGCTCAAAGATCCTCCACAGCAGCGGCACCATCTACATCAAGCACACATATTGTAAGGAGTGAGCTTCGGCTCCCTTACTAGGTGACCACGGAGAAACAACCTACCTTGCGACTCGTCAAGTCGCTTATTGACCAGCGCGATGTCCGCATCCGAAATGTCGAGTTGCCGCTGGACTATCCGCCACCTGTGTAGGAAAGGCGAGAATTAATACCTGAGATTATGATCCTCGGCACGCTGTCGCCTTCGACAACATACCGAGTCTCAGGGGCTACTATCTATACAGGGCGCGCTTTATGTGCAAAACTGTCAAGAGGTATGTCATTTTTACGTACCTCAAACCCCGCCAGCAAACTTCTGACGGCATCGTGCAACCCGCCTTCGGCGGATGAAATTCTTCCAATCACCATACTCATCAATGTACGGTGATCTTCTGAGATAGACGCCCTCTCAAGCAGATCCTTCAGCTCCCCCGGCCGTACACCAGCTGGTGCCGAACTCTTCGGCCCTGCCGGACCTGGGGATACCCTTCGTGATGAAACCTCAGGGTCGTCCGCCCCACTTGACGGTGCGGCAGATGGAGGCGTCTCGCTCTCCATCATCTCCGGACGAAGGTCACCCGAAGACGAGCTCATCTGAGAAGGACGGAGATCCGAACTACAAGGTAAAAACTTAGGTTATCCTCAGAAGCACAAATAGGGATGTCCCTTACTACAAAACTCCCCTTTTTCTACTTACGGCTCGCTGGAGGGCTGATTCCTTAGGGGAGATAGTGCGGCCGGGGCCTCCCCGGACGCAGGACCCTTCGGTGAAGATCTCTTCCCCCGCTTCGAGGCCTTGGCCTCCGGGTTTTCGGAAGCGGTCCTCTTCTCCCCTTGGAAGGAGGGATTCTGGATCCCCCCTTTCTCAAAAGCCTCCTTGGTAGAGGCGGTAGTTCTTCTGTTCTCCCCTTCGCCTTCCTCTGAAGGCGCAACCTCCAGCATCCTGACCAGCACGGGATCCGGCGCGGTCTCCGGGAGGGGGGCCGGACACCGTATCAGTTTTGCTTCCGCTATCCACTCCTGTTCAGAGGACAATTGGTTAAAAGGCAAATCCTAGAAATGCAAATGAACGGTATGTCCGGACACAGAGCTACTTACTTGTGTATCCGGGCGATTGCATCTTAGGCCGGCGTCCTCGGTCAATTCCGGACACACCTCTTGTGATCCGAAGAACAATTTGTACATCTCCACGGGTGTCGTACCCATGAAGTGTGGGAGAATTCGTGGTCCCTCCGGATTGAATTCCCATAGCTGGAGAGGACGACGTTTGCAGGGCAGAAGACGCCTAATCAGCATGACCTGCGTCACCACGACCAGATCGATCTCCCTCGCTTGGAGGTCTCGAATCCGGCCATGCAATAGGGGCACGTCCTTTGACGGCCCCCAGTTGAGCCCTTGGTTGACCCATGACATCAGCCGTCGTGGAGGTACCGAGCGAAAGATGGGCGGCGGCTTCTGCCTGCTGCCCCTGGGAGCGGTAATATAAAACCACTCCTGTTGCCACAAGTCGAGCTCCTCCTAGAAAGAGCCCTCGGGCCATGGAGCATCGGCCCTCTTGCTTACAACTGCCCCGCCAAACTCTGCTTGGCGCCCCTCGATCATCTTCGGCTCCACGTTAAAGGTTTTGAGCCACAAACCGAAGTGGGGGGTAGTGCGGAGGAAGGCCTCGCAGACGAAAATGAATGACGAGGTGTGGAGGATGGACTCCGGAGCCAGGTCATGGAATTCCAACCCATAGTAAAACATGAGCCCTCTCACAAAAGGATCCATCAGGAAGCCTAAACCCCGGCGGAGGTGGGACACAAACACGACGCTTTCGCCGGGCTCGGGAGTGGGAATGTCTTGCCCTTTGGCGGGCAGACTATGCGAAATGTCGTAGGTCAAGTACTTGGCATCTCTCAACTTTTGCACGTCCTCTTCCGTGACGGAGGAGGGCATCCACCGGCCCTGTAGGTCGGATCCGGACATCGTTGAAGGTCCGAGGCGCTCGAATCTGAGGCTCTGGGTGTTGGAACTCGGGGCGAGGGGCAGATTCGATTGAGGATTGAAGAAAAGAAATGAGCCTTGGTCCCATTATCAAGAGGGAGAACACCAAGAGCCGTCCCCGTGACCGTTTGGGACTCGCCTTCGATAGAGGAGGCGTGACAACGGGCGCGGTTGGGTTACCCACGTCCGTATTGATGGGAATCCCGAAATAAGGGGAACACGATCTCTGCTTCGACAAGACGTGCCAAGGAAACCGCTTCACTAAACGCGCAGAGGCGGTATAGTAAAAACGATTCAAGTAAAGGCTTGGTAGTGGTGTGACGTCACGCCAAAAAATACGTCAGCAGATTGAACTTGTGTACATATTATTCTCTCTACTGTGGTATGTGGAATTTATTTTGCAGAGCCAGACACTATCCTGGTGTTCACAAATCTTCTATGATTAATTCGGAGGAGGAACCCGCCTTGCAATGCCGAACAATATGCGCGCCGGACTCATCATCATTGAAGCCTGGTTCAGGGGCTACTAAGGGAGTCCTGGACTAGGGGGTGTCCGGATAGCCGGACTATCATCATCGGCCGGACTCCAAGACTATGAAGATACAAGATTGAAGACTTTGTCCCGTGTCCGGATGGGACATTCCTTGGCGTGGAAGGCAAGCTTGGCGATACGGATATGTAGATCTCCTACCATTGTAACCGACTCTGTGTAACCCTAGCCCTCTCCGGTGTCTATATAAACCGGAGGGTTTTTAGTCCGTAGGACGAACAACCATTACAACAATCATACCATAGGCTAGCTTCTAGGGTTTAGCCTCCTTGATCTCGTGGTAGATCCACTCTTGTACTACCCATATCATCAATATCAATCAAGCAGGAGTAGGGTTTTACCTCCATCGGGAGGGCCCGAACCTGGGTAAAAACATCATGTCCCTTGTCTCCTGTTACCATCCGCCTAGACTCACAGTTCGGGACCCCCTACCCGAGATCCGCCGGTTTTGACACCGACAGATCCCATCTCAGATTTCATGGCCTCAAGCCATTTTGCGGAATCTGGGCTCATCATCGCTTCCTCATAGTTCGTAGGTTCGCCATGGTCAAGTAACATGACTTCCAAAATAGGATTACCGTACCACTCTAGTGCGGATCTTACTCTGGTAGAGCTACGAGGTTCAGCAGTAAGTTGATTTGAAGTTTCATGATCAATAGCATTAGCTTCCTCACTGATTGGTGTAGTTGTCACAGGAACTGGTTCTTGTGATGAACTACTTTCCAACAAGGGAGCAGGTACAATTACCTCATCAAGTTCTACTTTCCTCCCACTCACTTCTTTCAAGAGAAACTCCTTCGCTAGAAAGGATCCAAATTTAGCAATGAAAATCTTGCCTTCAGATCTTTGATAGAAGGTGTACCCAATAGTCTCTTTTGGGTATCCTATGAAGACACATTTCTCCGATTTGGGTTCGAGCATATCTAGTTGAAGTTTCTTCACATAAGCATCACAACCCCAAACTTTAAGAAACGACAACTTTGGTTTCTTGCCAAACCACAGTACATAAGGTGTCGTCTCAACGGATTTTGATGGTGCCCTATTTAACGTGAATGCGGTCGTCTCTAAAGCATAACCCCAAAACGATAGCGGTAAATCAGTAAGAGACATCATAGATCACACCATATCTAGTAAAGTATGATTACGATGTTCGGACACACCATTTCGTCGTGGTGTTCCGGGTGGCGTGAGTTGCGAAACTATTCCGCATTGTTTCAAATGTAGACCAAACTCATAACTCAAATATTCTCCTCCACGATCAGATCGTAGAAATCTTATTTTCTTGTTACGATGATTTTCCACTTCACTCTAAAATTCTTTGAACATTTCAAATGTTTCAGACTTGTGTTTGATCAAGTAGATATACCCATATCTGCTCAAATCATCTGTGAAGGTGAGAAAGTAATGATACCCGCCGCGAGCTTAATATTCATTGGACCACATACAACAGTATGTATGATTTCCAATAAATCAGTTGCTCGCTTCATAGTTCCGGAGAACGGCGTTTTAGTCATCTTGCCGAAGAGACACGGTTCACAAGTATCAAGTGATTCATAATCAAGTGATTCCAAAAGTCCATCAGTATGGAGTTTCTTTATGCGCTTTACACCGATATGACCTAAACGGCAGTGCCACAAATAAGTTGCACTATCATTATCAACTCTGCATCTTTTGGCTTCAACATTATGAATATGTGTATCACTACTATCAAGATTCAATAAAAATACACCACTCTTCAAGGGTGCATGACCATAAAGATATTACTCATATAAATAGAACAGCCATTATTCTCTGATTTAAATGAATAACTGTCTCGCATCAAACAAGATCCAGATATAATGTTCATGCTCAAGGCTAGCACCAAATAACAATTATTTAGGTCTAAAACTAATCCCGATGGTAGATGTAGAGGTAGCGTGCCGACCGCGATCACATCGACTTTGGAACCATTTCCCACGCGCATCGTCACCTCGTCCTTAGCTAATCTTTGCTTAATCCGTAGTCCTTGTTTCGAGTTGCAAATATTAGCAACAGAACCAGTATCAAATACCCAGGTGCTACTGCGAGCATTAGTAAGGTACACATCAATAACATGTATATCACATATACCTTTGTTTACTTTGCCATCCTTCTTATCCGCCAATAACTTGGGGCAGTTCCGCTTCCAGTGTCTAGTCTGCTTGCAGTAGAAGCACTCAGTCTCAGGCTTAGGTCCAGACTTGGGTTTCTTCTCTTGAGCAGCAACTTGTTTGCTGTTCTTCTTGAACTTCCCCTTCTTCTTCCCTTTGCCTTTTTTCTTGAAACTGGTGGTCTTATTGACCATCAACACTTGATGCTCCTTTTTGATTTCTACCTCCGCAGCCTTTAGCATTGCGAAGAGCTTGGGAATAGTCTTGTCCATCCCTTGCCTATTATAGTTCATCACGAAGCTCTTGAAGCTTGGTGGCAGTGATTGAAGAATTCTGTCGATGGCACTATCATCAGGAAGATTAACTCCCAGTTGAATCAAGTGATTATTATACCCAGACATTTTGAGTATATGTTCACTGACAGGACTATTCTCCTCCATCTTACAGCTATAGAACTTATTGGAGACTTCATATCTCTCAATCCAGGCATTTGCTTGAAATTTTAACTTCAACTCCTGGAACATATCATATGCTCCATGATGTTCAAAACGTCGTTGAAGACCAGGTTCCAAGCCGTAAAGCATGGCACACTAAACTATCGAGTAGTCATCAGCTTTGCTCTGCCATACGTTCTTAACATCGTCAGTTGCATCTACAGCAGGCCTGGCACCCAGCGGTGCTTCTAGGATGTAATTCTTCTGTGCAGCAATGAGGATAATCCTCAGGTTACGGACCCAGTCCGTGTAATTGCTACCATCATCTTTCAACTTAGCTTTCTCAAGGAACGCATTAAAATTCAACGGAACAACAACACGAACCATCCATCTACAACAAACATAGACAAGCAAAATACTATCAGGTACTAAGTTCATGATAAATTTAAGTTCAATTAATCATATTACTTAAGAACTCCCACTTAGAAAGACAGCTCTCTAGTCATCTAAGTGATCACGTGATCCAAATTAACTAAACCATGTTCGATCATCACGTGAGATGGAGTAGTTTCAATGGTGAACATCACTATGTTGATCATATCTACTATATGATTCACGTTCGACCTTTCGGTCTCCGTGTTCCGAGGCCATATCTGTATATGCTAGGCTCGTCAAGTTTAACCTGAGTATTTCGCGTGTGCAACTGTTTTGCACCCGTTGTATTTGAACGTAGAGCCTATCACACCCGATCATCACGTGGTATCTCAGCACGAAGAACTTTCACAACGGTGCATACTCAGGGAGAACACTTCTTGATAATTTAGTGAGAGATCATCTTAAAATGCTACCGTCAATCAAAGCAAGATAAGATGCATAAAGGATAAACATCACATGCAATCAATATAAGTGATATGATATGGCCATCATCATCTTGTGCTTGTGATCTCCATCTCCGAAGCACCGTCGTGATCACCATCGTCACCGGCGTGACACCTTGATCCCCTTTGTAGCATCATTGTCGTTTACGCCATCTATTGCTTCTATGACGATCGCTACCGCTTAGTGATAAAGTAAAGCAATTACATGAGTTTGCATTTCATACAATAAAGCGACAACCATATGGCTCCTGCCAGTTGCCGATAACTTCGGTTACAAAACATGATCATCTCATACAATAAAATATAGCATCGCGTCTTGACCATATCACATCACAACATCCCTGCAAAAACAAGTTAGACGTCCTCTACTTTGTTGTTGCAAATTTTACGTGGCTGCTACAGGCTGAGCAAGAACCGTTCTTACCTACGCATCAAAACCACAACGATAGTTCGTCAAGTTAGTGCTATTTTAACCTTCACAAGGACCGGGCGTAGCCACACTCAGTTCAACTAAAGTGAGAGACATAGACACCCGCCAGTCACCTTTAAGCATGAATGCTCGTAACGGTGAAACCAGTCTCGCGTAAGCGTACGCGTAATGTCGGTCCGGGCCGCTTCATCTCACAATACCGCCGAACCAAAGTATGACATGCTGGTAAGCAGTATGACTTGTATCGCCCATAACTCACTTGTGTTCTACTCGTGCATATGACATCTATGCATAAAACCTGGCTCTGATACCACTGTTGGGGAACATAGTAATTTCAAAAAATTCCTACGCACACGCAAGGATCATGGTGATGCATAGCAACAAGAGGGGAGAGTGTTGTCCACGTACCCTCGTAGACCGTAAGCAGAAGTGTTAAAACAACGCGGTTGATGTAGTCGTACGTCTTCACGATCCGACCGATCCAAGTACCGAACGTATGACACCTCCGAGTTCAGCACACGTTCAGCTCGATGACGATCCCCGGGCTTTGATCCAGCAGGGTGTCGGGGATGAGTTCCGTCAGCAAGACGGCGTGGTGATGATGATGATGTTCTACTGATGCAGGGCTTCGCCTAAGCACCACAACGATATGACCGAGGTGGAATATCGTGGAGGGGGGCACCGCACACGGCTAAGGAACGATCACGAAGATCAACTTGTGTGTCATGGGGTGCCCCCTGCCCCCGTATATAAAGGAGCCAAGGGGGATGGGGCGGCCGGCCAAGGAGGGCGCGCCAAGGGGGAGTCCTACTCCCACCGAGAGTAGGACTCCCTTCTTTCCAAGTTGGAGAAGGAGAAGGGGGGAAGGAGGAGGAAGAGGGGAAGGAAAGGGGGGGCGCCGCCCCCCTCTCCTTGTCCTATTCGGACTAGGGAGGGGAGGGGCGCAGCCCACCTCTTGCCTCCTCTCCTCTTCTCCCTTAGGGCCCATGTAGGCCCAATAACCCCGGGGGGGTTCCGGTAACCCCCCGGTACTCCGGTAAAATCCTGATTTCACCCGGAACACTTCCGATATCCAAATATAGGCTTCCAATATATCAATCTTTATGTCTCGACCATTTCGAGACTCCTCGTCATGTCCATGAGCACATCCGGGACTCCGAACAACCTTCGGTACATCAAAACTCATAAACTCATAATAAAACTGTCATCGTAACGTTAAGCGTGCGGACCCTACGGGTTCGAGAACTATGTAGACATGACCTAGAACTGTTTCCGGTCAATAACCAATAGCGGAACCTGGATGCTCATATTGGCTCCTACATATTCTACGAAGATCTTTTTCGGTCAAAACGCATGAGAACATACGTTGTCCCTTTGTCATCGGTATGTTACTTGCCCGAGATTCAATCGTCGGTATCCTATACCTAGTTCAATCTCGTTACCGGCAAGTCTCTTTACTCGTTATGTAATGCATCATTCCGTAACCAACTCATTGGCCACATTGCTTGCAAGGCTTATAGTGATGTGCATTATCGAGAGGGCCCAGAGATACCTCTCCGACAATCGGAGTGACAAAACCTAATCTCGAAATACGCCAACTCAACATGTACCATTAGAGACACCTGTAGAGCTCCTTTATAATCACCCAGTTACGTTGTGACGTGGTAGGACACAAAGTGTTCCTCCGGTAAACGGGAGTTTCATAATCTCATAGTTGTAGGAACTTTGTATAAGTCATGAAGAAAGCAATAGCAACATACTAAACAATCAAATGCTAAGCTAACGGAATGGGTCAAGTCAATCACATCATTCTCCTAATGATGTGATCCCGTTAATCAAATGACAACACATGTCTATGGTTAGGAAATATAACCATCTTTGATTAATGAGCTAGTCAAGTAGAGGCATACTAGTGACATTAAGTTTGTCTATGTATTCACACACTGTTTCCGGTTAATACAATTCTATCATGAATAATAAACATTTATCATGATATGAGGAAATAAATAATAACTTTATTATTGCCTCTAGGGCATATTTCCTTCAAAGGTCTCCTATGACATTCTTGAGGGCAAATTCATTGAATCGAGGCATTACTTCAGTTACGTAGCACTTCACATAGCCCGGCGTCAATGGCACATTGTCCAACAAAAGGCCCTCTTCCAAGAAGGGTGGGAAAACCCAGGCTGTTGCACATTTTAATGTACCTTCATAATGTGTAAGCACGCCCTTTAGTCTATCTTCCATTCGAAATAGATCACATATAGCATCATCATGAGCAGCTACAGTCTCAGTGTCGCTGGGGTCAGCTGATGCACGGCTATTCTTGTGCTGTGTTGTCACGCAATAAGAAGCATCCTCCATGCCGGCCTCCCCCATCTACTGGCTATCTGTCAGTGTTACAGTCTTCCCAATCATCATTGACTGCTCAAGATCCTTTCGAATAGCCAGATACATTTCCTTCCTCAACCTTTCATACAATTCATTCTTCTTCATTTCACTCTTCACTTTTTTCATGTTGAGCCTCTTCTCTTTGCTGAGTGTGAAATCCCTCTTGTGAGGGACATTAACACCTATACCCCTTGCAGGGCCAGGGGGCTCTTTTGTGGCCGAAATCATTATTTTGACCCTTTTAGCAAACTTTGTCACAAAGTGAACTCGATATGAAAGTATTTCACGATCTAACCCTTTTAGAAACGCCATAGCCCACAGTGTTTCTGCCCAACATAGCAACGCCGAGGTAGCTAGCGCTTCTATCCAACAAAGAAACGCCGAGGTAGCTCGCGTTTCGGACCAGGTGAGAAACGCCATAGGCCTTGGCGTTTCTTCGCTAGCACCCAACCCACTCGCTGCCTCGTCAGGGTCTTCCTCCTCAGCTGCCAGAGACGTCGGGCCAAAAACGCCAAGGCTAGCAGCGTTTCCGGCCTTCTTAGAAACGCCAAGGCAAGTCACTACTCAGTAACCAGGGCCGCAACTCCAAGACATATG
Organism: Triticum timopheevii; assembly: GCA_963921465.1. Classification (NCBI taxonomy): domain Eukaryota; kingdom Viridiplantae; phylum Streptophyta; class Magnoliopsida; order Poales; family Poaceae; genus Triticum; species Triticum timopheevii. Next base: position 80,450,291 of record OY997274.1, read on the forward strand.
GCGTTTGTTTCTTGGTCAGAAATGCCAACGCCTATGGCGTTTCTTACATGGTCTGAAACGCGAGCTACCTCGGCGTTTCTTTGTTGGACAGAAGCGCTAGCTACCTCGGCGTTGCTATGTTGGGCAGAAACGCCGCGGGCTATGGCATTGCTAAAAAGGGTCAGATCGTGAAATACTTTCATGTCGAGTTCATTTTGTGACAAAGTTTGCTGAAAGGGTCAGAATAGTGAAAAAGGCCCTCTTTTGTTTCCAGAGCAATGGACAGAATGTCACATGGCCCTGAGTACTTGTAGAACCTTCCAGGGATCTTGGAAGCCTCTACCATCACTTGATACAGTTTTTCATCATGTTAAAGTAGTAAGTTCCATCAGCACGCCTCATTGCACGTGCCCGCAAGTATTTGCTCGTGCGTTCGCCCCTGATTTCACTAAAGGTCGGTTCCCCACCTACCGGTACTGCTTCTTCGTCCTCCTGGTCCCATTCCGGTTTCATGCCGTAGTATCCTGCCACACCTATACGGTGGGGGTGTGTGTTCTTCTTCTGAAGTTTCGATTGCTTGAAATTCTTCTCAGCAAGCTCTTTAGTTGTTCTGACCCTTTTGAATTCTTCCCAGTCTGCCTTTGTAATTTGGGGGTATGCGGGGATTGGGTCCTTACCTTCACTCAAGTACTTCTTGTACAACACATGCTTCCAGTTTCACCAAGCATCCCTAGCCTTCTTCTCTGCAGTGTGTTCCACCTGCATGCTCCACTGCTCTGGAACATTGAAGTGATCCATAATCTCCTGGACTATCCGTCACCGTGTTTCTATGTCCGCCTTCCGACACCCCGGCAGATTTATGTTGAGCCTTTCCCTACCAACAATCCGCACACACTCCTGAACCTCGTATGTGCTTTATCTGGTTTAGTTGGAGCCCAAGACTTTATATCGATCTTGGTTACTTCATATACACATTTAGGATGGTGTGTGGGATTCCTTGGAGAGTACCTCTGTGTCCTGACCGGAAGGGTAATTGCTGCAGCTCTATCCCGTTGAAGATTAATTGATTCCTCACCATCTTCTGAAGACATAGGGTTGTCGGAACAGATGAAGATACATCGCCTAAAGCATGAGTGATGTCGCTGCTATTCGGCATCTACAGAGAACACATGCGAAACTCAGGAAAGGAGGATAAGCATAAAACTAACAACTTGGTATCAAGATTTTTAACATGCCATGCAATAATTTATAAAATGTACGGCTAATTTGTTAAGTTTGTGTGACTCGGGTGCCCGTGATCTATAAATCGGCAGTAACTTATTGGAACAGATATAGCTTATACGTACTAGTTAGGAAGGTAGATAATTAACATACACTCTCTGTTATTTTATAGCCAATTTGGGAACATACAGAACAAAATAGGAAGAGGGATTGCGAGGAAATATGCCTCACCGCGATGGAGAGCAGTAACTAATAGGATTCTTAATGCAAACCCGGCCGGACCACAGGAGAGGCAAGGATTACAACATCGATATGCTCGAGGGTGGCTGACAAGCAAACGAAGACGGCGAGGCGCCGGCAGCCGCGTGTTGGGAACGGTAGTGGAGGTAGGCTTGATGCCAAAGAGCAGGCACACGGCCAAGGTGAGCACGCCGGCGCCGGAGAGAGTTCTGATGTGGATCTGGGGGAGGGGGAGCTGGCGATGAAGATTGGGTGGACTAGTTGAATGAAATGCGGGCGGGCCGTGGGGGTGTTGGCAGCCTAGGTGAAAAGGGTGGAAATTATACCCGGTCGCCGCACGGAAAGGCTTATGCAAACGGTTGCCTCTAAGCGCTCGTGTGCACAAAGAGAAAAAATTTCTTTGAGATGAAGACGTACTAATTTTGAAATGAAGACGTGAGTTCATCGTTTCGCCTCTAAATTTTTCCCACGCTAAGCAATCACCATTATACCACGGTTTTGATTTTCTGGCGCATTTCATGTCTCGTGTGCTATGTGTAAGACATTTTTTGGCATTTACCGTGCATTTTGGCATATAAATCAATTCCTAAGCGGACTGCATTTCCTGTCGAAAGGGATGAGGATTGCCGTTCGATCTGGGAGCATCCAATAGTGCAGACGTACGATCCGTGGGGTTTGGGTTCTGCCCAATCAGAACGCATGACTCAGATCGCGCGCACAGCAAGGGGGGCATCGGCCACGGTTTGGTAGGCACACGGCTTTCATGAGTGAACCGTGTGCTATTTGAAAACATTTACATTAACTAACAGCGTAACGGGTGGTGAAGGAGTTGGAGGAGGAGGAGGAACTGCATAAAAAAATCACAACCGGAACTGCATCTGTTGTCGAAAGGGATGAGAATCACCGTTCGATCTGTGAGCATCCAACAGTGCAGACGTACGATCCATGAGGTTTGGATTCTGGCCAATCAGAATGCATGACTCAGATCGCACACGTGGCAGGGGGGGCATTGGCAACGGTTTAGTGGACACACAACTTTCGTGAGTGAACCGTGTGCTATTTGAAAACATTTACATTAACTAACAACATTTTTTTGTTTGAGTGAAAACATGGGTTCATCGTTTCGCCTCCAAAAAATTTTCCCACGGTAAGGAATCACGATTGTACCCTATGTTTCGATTTTCTGGTACATTTTACCAGGCGGCAGGCCTTGCTAGAAATCTCAAACATCGAATATATGCAAAAAGAAAAGAGATCTCGTTTAATTTCTGCATATACTATATATATATATATATATATATATATATATATATATATATATATATATATGATATAGTATATGACACTCTCCACTATGAGTAGCCTAATTAATTAAGTATAGCCTAACTAAAGCACCCACATGTAGTCGTAGTAGGGTTTTTGACTTTATTGAACATATAAATCACGCTGTGTTACCCGCCATTCTGGAGGCATTGAGCACGCATTACCTTTTTAACCGCACGATCGAATTACTCGCGTCGAAACAATTCTTTTTTGGCTGCTGGCGATTGGTCAGCCGTCCATTTTTCTTCACGTCCGTGGCCAATTCAGCGGAGGATGACAGGTGGGGTCGTGAGCCCGTGGGGCCAGTGACCAGAGGCTGGGTTTTTTGGACGCTGCGTGACCAATTGTTAGAGTGTGGGCTGTTTTTGATTGGGTAAGGGGATGTCAAGAGGTGGATTTTCGCTGGTTTACACGACCGATCTCTACCCTGCTGCGTTCGGTGGTCCCGGTTGCCGCCTGAGCCCACATCTCAGTGTATTGAGTACACGGGCTGAGCCAAGGGAGGGGCGAGGAGAGGCAGGATGAAACCTCTCCCATAAAACTAGCGCACCAGGCCCAATCCTCTCTGTCCTCGAGCCCCATGCCATTCTCTTCCCCGCCGCCCAGCCTCCCCTGCTCCACGCCCGTCCGCCTCAGGGCCTCTCGCGCCGCCGTCTTCTCTGTCGGGCCTCTTGTCCGGCGCTCGATGTGCAGTCGGGGCGAACTGCATTCTCGATCCAGCCGGCTCGGGTGTAGGTCGCCGGCATCTGGCGCCACGTGCCGTCATTGATTCTGTCTCCTCCTCTTCTCCATGCCGCCGCCTCCTCCTCCTCTCCTTTCCTCGATGTCGCCAGGGCCTCGCCCTCACTGGGTGCGGTAATGGCTGCGTGGCGGAGCTCGTGGTCGGCCGGAGTCCTCTCCCGCGTCCGTCCCGACGGGGCCGGCGACCTGCAGCCAAAGGGTGACAGCTGCTAGGAGAGAGAGAAGATGAGAGGGAGAGAGAAGAGGAAGGGGACGAGGGAGAAAGATAGAGGAAAGAGGAGACTAAAGCTTTTCCCCCCAATCCCCTCATAGTCGCTGCCCCGAGCTCCTCTTTCCCTCTACTCCCCTGACAACGCCACTTGTGCTCGGCAGAAGGAGTGGCTGCGGTGATGGCAGATGCGTGAGGAGGACGAGGAGGAGGAGGCCGTGATCATGGCGGCGCGATGGATATCATGTCCGGGTGGCGTGGTTGGTCGAGGCGTAGGTGCCAGCGCGCGGGGTCACGGTTGAGCTGGGCGTGAGGAGAGGGAGGAGAGGGACGGGAAGAGTGGGAGGTGCAAGGACGGCGGCGCTCGCCATCTCTTCTCGTTGCACGTCTCCGTGAGTTCCTCTTTCTAATCCCCTTCCCATCCACAAGTTATCTTTTTCTTTTCTGAAATCTGTATGTTCGCTCATTGGGCGGCCAGGGATGCTAGAGATTGAGGCCTTGGCAGGAGGAGCTCGAGCCGAGGAGCATGTCAGGACCCGAAGAGGGAGGAACGATTTCTATAGCTATTTGGGGAAGAAATATTGATCGGAGAGACAGATCACATATGTATTGAGGAAAGTAAATATAGGGTTCTAGTTCAAGCCGTAGCTCGCAAGGCAAATGGGGAATTCGATAATGATCCCTTCCAGCCACATCCCGGCTGTTTATAGGCTGGCCAATGACAACTAACGAAAACAGAAATAAACGCTACAGTTTAGTGACCCTGATCCAACGGTGGCGATCCGCCCAAGGGAGCCATCGTGGTCGTTCGATGACTGAAATGGTATTGTCGGAACAGCTACACCCCTTCTCTGAATCTCGACAGAGTTAACTGAATGAGTGTATACTTCGTTCGTGACATTACCCCCTCCTTGAGACACGGCATGTCCTCATGGCGTTTGTTCTTGTGTTCTCCATTCTTGTGTAGTTGTTCGAAAGAACTCAGGAAATGTATACTTTATGAAATCCGCATCCTCCCATGTTGCATCTTCTGGCGACAAGTTTTCCCACTGGATATACCACTGTACCACTGGTAGATTGTGTCGAGGGACCTGTCTGACTTGAAGAACTGCTGCTGGACCAGTCTTAACCGTGCCGTCAGCTGTGACCATTGGTAGGTTAGGGCTAGGAATGCCCTTTGAACCAATGTGCTTCTTTAACTGACTAACATGAAACACAGGGTGAATTTTCACATGAGCAGGAAACTATAATTTGTAAGCCACCTTGCCTACTTTCTGGGTGATCATGAATGGACCATAAAACTTGTTTTGCAGTTTCAAAGCACCACGAAATCCAAATGCTGCCAGTCGATAGGGAGCCATCTTAAGATACACCATATCTCCCACTGCAAACACTCTTTCACTTCTTTTCATGTTTGCATACTTTTTCATCCTGTTCTGAGCTTGCTGCAAATTTGTCTTGAGATTTTCCAACATATATTGTTTCTCTGCTAAGAAGGACTGTGCTTCCTCATCTTCAGGTCTAGGTATAGCAAGTTCAGAAATTAGTGGTGGGGGGAAACCATATAAAGCTTGGAAGGGAGACATCTTCAGAGCAGTATGATAAGTAGTGTTATACCAGAATTCAGCTAGGGAAATCCAAGAGGCCCATTTCTTTGGTTGGTCAGTAGTCATACACCTTAGATAAGTTTCCACACACTGATTGACCCTCTCTGTTTGGCCATCTGTTTGAGGATGGTAAGCAGTGTTGTACCTCAATTCGCTCTTGAGAGCAGTAAAGATATCCTTCCATAGCTTGCTAGTAAAAATTCTGTCTTTGTCAGAGATGATAAGTTTAGGTGGTCCATGCAACCTGATGATATTGTCTACAAATGCTTGAGCCACACTCATGACTGTATATGGATGTGACAGTGGAATGAAATGAGCATATCTAGTGAATCTGTCCACTATTACCAATATGACATCCTTGCCTTGAGAATTCGGTAGTCCTTCTATGAAATCCATGGAGATATGTTGCCAAGCCATGTCAGCCATAGGGAGGGGTTCCAACAAACCAGGTTGCAAACAATTTTCATGCTTAGCTCTCTGGCAGACAGGGCATTCAGCAATCAAGTTTTCCACAGCTGCTTTCATCCCAGGCCAATAAAATATTATTTTGACCCTCTGGTATGTAGCCCTTGTTCCTGAATGTCCTCCCACAGGAGAACTGTGTAAGGCAGTAAGAAGTCTTGTTCTCAATTCAGCTACATCTGCTACCATGATTCTCCCTTTGTACCTAATGATACTAGTTGTCAAACTATAATCAGACATGGTGTGATTTTTCTGTAACAACAGTTACTCCATGAGATTTTTAGTAACTGGGTCTCTAGGTTAACCTTCACACAGTTCTTGTGCCCACACTGGAGTAGCTACTGAGATAGCCATGCAGGAAGGAAGTAACCTAGAGAGGGCATCAGCCACCTTGTTTTGTATACCTTTCTTGTACTGAATTTTGAAGTTGAACTCCAACAACTTCATCATTAACTTGTGCTGGACTCCTTCAGTAATCTTCTGATCAGTTATAAATTTGAGAGATTGTTGGTCAGTCTTAATGATCAGTTCATTGCCTAATAGATAATGCCTCCATTTCTTCAGTGCTTCTAAGATAGCCAAAGCCTCTTTCTCATATGTGGACAGAGCAGCATTTCTAGGACACAGGGAGGAACTGTAGTATGCCAAGGGTCTTCCTTGTTGCATTAGCACTGCCCCTATTCCTTTTCCAGAAGCATCAGTTTCTAGAATGAATGGTTTGGAAAAATCAGGCAATGCCAGGACTGGTGCTGTGATGAGAGCTTGTTGAAGTTGACTAAAATCTTTGTCATGCTCCTCCTTCCAGGAAAATTGACCTTTCTTCAACAAATCATGCAAGGGCCTGCAGATAATTCGATAACCTTTAATGAATCTCCTGTAGTAGCCTGCCAATCCTAAGAAACTTCTCAACTTAGTTACATTTTCAGGTGTGGGCCAGTCAGCAATTGCTTTGACTTTCTGTGGATCAGTAGCTACTCCTTCTGCAGAAATTACATGTCCAAGATACTCTACTTGTTGAACTGCAAAGACACATTTAGATAGTTTAGCACATAACTGATTCTCCTTCAGTACTTTGAGCACTAGTTCAATATGCTCCATGTGCTCTTTGAGGGATTTACTGTAGATCACTATATCATCGAAGAAAACCAATACAAACTTTCTCAGATAAGGGCCAAAAATGCTATTCATTAGTGCTTGAAAGGTGGCTGGTGCATTAGACAGTCCAAAGGGCATCACCAAATACTCAAAGTGCCCTAAAAATGTCCTGAAAACAGTTTTGTGTATGTCATCAGGGTGCATTCTAATTTGATGATATCCTGCTCTCAAGTCCAATTTGGAAAAATACTGGGCTCCATGTAACTCATCAAGTAAATCTTCTATGACTGGTATGTGGAACTTGTTTTTCACAGTAACAGAGTTTAGCTTCCTGAAATCAGTGCATAGCCTCATGGAATTATCCTTTTTCTTCACTAAAATGACAGGAGCTGCATAGGGACTCTGGCTGTGCCTGATAAAATGTGCAGACAGCATCTTTTTGATTTGATCTTCCATTTCTTGTTTTTGGTGGTGTGGTACTCTGTAGGGCCTGGAATGAGGAGGTTCAACTCCAGGTTGTAAGGGAATACTGTGATCACAGTCCCTATGTGGAGGGAGGGTATGGGGCTCCTCAAATAGGTCAGCATACTCTAACAGTAACTTCTGTAACTGAGGGGGTGTGGTAAACCCTGCATGTGCTTCCATGACAATGTTATGCATTTGCAGTAAAAAACCCTCTGCTCCTTTCTCCAATAACATGGCCTGATCTCCTGCATCCTGAATTTCTTCCTGTTCTTGAAGAGGGGTATCCTCTGGGTCCTCTTGTAGCTCATCCACTTCCTGTTGCAACAAATGGATATTAGGTATAAGTTTGCACTTATGACCATGCATCCATTTGTCCCCACATCTCCAACATTCTCCCACTTTCCTAATTTTCTGAGAATTGTTGGTGTTGGTGTTTTCAGGCTGTTTCCCTTGTCCACTTTGTTGAGGAACAATCACTGTATTACTATTCCTGTTCTGGAAACTGCTACTGTTTTTCTGATAAAAATTGACAAAAGAGCTGGACTGTTTCTTTTGTACTGGTGGATGATTTGGTTCAACTTCTTTGGCTAAACAAAAAGCATCTGTGAGTGACTGTGGCCTGAGTGGTCTGATTTGGAATTTAATTCCCTCTCTTAGACCATTGACAAAGCATCTGATAAACCATTGCTCACTTAATTCATGAGTTTCTTCGAGCACATCTGCCATGAGATCTTCAAAACTCTTTGTATATTCAGAGACCGAATTATTTCCTTGCTTCAGTGAGTTGAATTTCTCAGTAAGGTCATAAGATCCATGCTCTGCAAATCTTTTAATGACCTCTTTTCCAAATTGATTCCAAGATAGTTGTTTCTTTAGCAGTCCTAATCTTCTAAGCCATGTATCAGCTTCTCCAATGATGTACATTTGGGCCAGTGACACTTTGTATTCCTCAGGTGCAGCTGACATTTGGAAATACTTGTTGCACTGTCGAATCCAACCCACTGGATTCACCAGAGAATCTAGGGAATTCTAGTTTAGGCCCTTTAGTCAGAGATCTCATGAATTGGGCTTGCATATCCAGTTCATATGTTCTGTGATATCCCTGCCACATTTCTCTATCTCTGTTGTTCTGGTAGAAATGGTTGAATGCAGGTGTCTGAGCATTGTGTCTTGCTGTTAGTGGAGTACCTCCCGAATTGTGTGCCTCTTGTCTGTTCTGTTGGACAAAACCAGGTGGACCATTTGTTTGATTTGTGCGGATAGGAGGGAGATTCTGAAGTTGACTGTCCTCCATCTGCTTGGATTTCTCCTTCTCTGCTGCTAGTTGCTTTCTGAGCTGTTCCAATCTAGTTTCTTGTTCCTGTGTGTGATCCTGGTTCAGTGTAGGAGATTTGGGTACTCCTATAGAGCTAGCAGGTTGATCAGAATGCTGAGCTTGTTGAGTTGTTTTGACAAGTGTCTGCAGAACACCACTGATCACAGACAGTTGTTTACCCAGATCTAGTACCATTTTTTCAACCTCTCCTACAGTAGCTGAAATTTCCCCTTGCTTGGAACCTATAGTTTGCACGTCTGTCTGTAATTGCGACACTTGGGACTGAACTTGAGCACTCTCTTTTTGCAGTACTCCAAAATCATCGCGCAGTGAGAGAATCTCGAGCAGATCGGCCTCGTCAATTCCTTTGCCACGCCCCATCTCCTTGATCTGAAGCAGGAATAAGGAATTTTACTACTGGACTCCCAGCAACCCGTTTCCTACTCCCGATCTTGCCGCCGCCGCGCTCCACGCCTCCTTGGCACACGGATCGGTGCTAGAGCACGGAATTTTACAGATCAAGCAATTTGCTCGAACAACCGCCTCTGCTCTACCGATCTGTGCCCGAATAAGCACCGCCGCCTGCGCCCCCACACCGTCGCCAACTACCACATCTCCGCCGCCGCGTCTCTTCGCCGATCGTCGAAGAAAGGGAGGGAAAGGGTGGGAATCCCAGATCTGAGAGAGGAAAAAAATTTGCTCCGAGGAACGATGGCTCTGTATACCAGTTTGTTAGGACCCGAAGAGGGAGGAACGATTTATATAGCTATTTGGGGAAGACTTATTGATCGGAGAGACAGATCACATCTGTATTGAGGAAAGTAAATATAGGGTTCTTGTTCAAGCCGTAGCTCGCAAGGCAAATGGGGAATTCGATAATGATCCCTTCCAGCCACATCCCGGCTGTTTATAGGCTGGCCAATGACAACTAACGGAAACAGAAATAAACGCTACAGTTTAGTGACCCTGATCCAACGGTGGCGATCCGCCCAAGGGAGCCATCGTGGCCGTTCGATGACTGAAACGGTATTGTCGGAACAGCTACACCCCTTCTCTGAATCTCGACAGAGTTAACTGAATGAGCGTATACTTCGGTCGTGACAGAGCGCGCCCTCGATCCGGACTCAAGCAGGAGGAGCGGAGCAGCAGCCGCGCCGGCCTCGCCGCAATGTGTGCAGCAAGCTGAAGATGCGGCAAGAGCGGCGGTCAAGACCACGGTCACGGCTTCAGGGGCTGCGCACACGTCGAGCAACGGCAAGCACATCTCATGTCGCACACCGAGGTGAGCTTCTCTCTCTTCCAATCAATGGTCGCTTCATTCCGTCTCCTCCCCATTTTTTCTTCTTCGCAGGCAACAACAGATGACAAGATGCGATGCCCCATCTTCAGCTTGCAGGTTGCTGATTTTGGTCCTCTCCTCTTGCTGGTTTGCTTTGATTAGTAGAACAAGTTGCACAACATGTGTTTGTGAAAATGCTTCTCACGGAGGAAACCTTTTTTATGCCTAGACCTGCCTTCTTTCTTAGGAGCATATGCTTGCTGAGACATTATGGTCTAAATTTCATAAATAAGGTCATGCAATTTTTTGCTTGGGTTCATTTCAATATCTGGAACATCTGTTCCTTGTGTATGCACACTATTAGTCTTGACTCTCTACCAACAGAACATATGTTCTTTTGCTAGAATGTGTTCTTTTATTATAAATCAAGCTCAACTTTTATAACCCTGCACTGATTTTGTTTTTCCTTGCAATCCGCAGCCTCACAATTTCGCAAATAATCTTAGGAACTTGGCAGAAGCTATACATATGCAAATAGAGGTTCAGACACAGCTCCATGAACAGCTATAGGTGCCTTCTCTGTTCCTGTTTTCAAGCTATAATTGGATGGTGTTGTTGTCGGCGTTTATTTTTTTTAGTAGGAGCATTCTTTTTCTAGCTTCACAATAATTACTGCCCTTTGTGTGGCTATGAACCCAAATCCATATTTAAATGGGTGTTAAATGTTTTTGCGGCATGGTGGACTTTCTAATCTGGTAATATGTAGTTAGTATACAGTATGGTCCTTTTCCTGTAGTGTGAGATGTATATATAATGTTCTGTTTGAGGTGTTACCTAAGAAAAGATATATGTCACCCTACTTGATTATAAACCCAATGGTTGTAGTTTTTATTCAGAGTTTACAAGGTTTTACCTTTATTCCGTGGATCATGGTTGATATAATTTTGGTGTTGTGGGTGTAATCATTGTTTGTGCCTTTCCTTTTACTGTACTATGTTATAGAATGAATCAAGATACTTCAACAATGGTAGCCCAATGGGGTAGTTAATTAGTATGTTCTGTTTCACAAAAAAAAAAGTTCCTTAGTATGTTCTAAATCTGAAAAATGCATTGCTGGGCGAGGTTGATCGGCGTACTGATTTTTCGGCTTCTTGATCAGTTTTTTGGAGGCCATGGGCATGGCAATTTTTATATATTTGCATGGACTTTGTTCCTCTTCGCTATTTTTTCTCTTTAGTGTTTCTTTGATGTTCCTTTCTCGCACCATTCCTGATCCTTGCTTTATTAGGCATGATAGTTTCTTTGTTTGCTGCCAGTAATGGATATAAATATATAACTCTTGAGTGTGAGACGCAGACATGCTAAAACAGTTGCCTTTGATAATTTCTGCACAAATCATGTGCTGCTGCCGTATGGGTTCCAAACGGTTTGGGCTAAACAATGTATAAGTTTTAAAAAAAAGGGTGTGTTTTTGGATGGCTATGAAGTACATTTGAGAAATAAGATCTCTTCTCTACTTTCGGTAAATTTGCTATCTATATTTTGTACTTAGTTTAGTTTGAATCGGTACCATAACAACGCTAGGTTTAGTAACTATTTGTTTATTTCTGTTTTTACAACGATCGAGAAAGCATCGGTACACTTGAAGGCCTGTACAAATCTTCTGGGGTTTGAGTGCTTGCCATGATTCCTCATTCATGTTTAAGACTTGATTAGGCATTATTTATTCTTAAAATGCCTATACTATTCATCCATGTTGACTCTGTTTCATTACGTCTCTGCTTATTCGGGCTAACTAGAAATAAGTGATGCCTACTCAGGATGGAAGTTATCACACTGTTGCCCATACTATCTCGGAGTTGCTTCTGCAGCATTTCTGTTTGTTCTTTCCTGGGTAACCATGATACTTCTTATTTTCATTGTTTATTCCATGGTAGTATGTTCTACAGGTAGGTGTCTGACCCTATCGTTAATTATTGAGCTCTGTGTACAAGACCCTAATGAGCGTTGTTATATTTACCATAGTATACACCTAAATAGTCAGTTTGTCATACTCATTGTTTTCCTGTTAAAATGAGCGTTGTTATATTTACCATAGTATACACCTAAATAGTTTTGCAAAAGACCCTAACAGTATGTCAATCTTGATGTTCCGTGACTCAAGTCTGCAGTACCCACTGTGTGAGTGTGTGCTGGTGTGCGCGTGCATGCCTACATTGTACTTGCTGTTCTAAAAAAGACCCTAACAGTATGCTTTTTTCTAATATAGATGTATTCCTTATCATTGTATTTGTACATTTTCTGTATTCAGAGCTGACCACAGTCTACAAGATCTAAAATCCAAAGTCTTCCCCATCAAAAGAAAGAAGATTAAGGCTGAAGATGTTGCGTCTCTTGATTCACCTCCCTAGTAAAAGGAAAGAAAGATCCATCTCTTCATTAGTGGTCCATACACGATCGACTGGACGACGGGCATGGGTAGTTCTCCTATGAAAGGACCTAGGCTACCTGCCCACCTGAGGCACTTGCAGTTGCTGCTGCTTCCGATCCGCTTGATTCCCTTGCTGTGTGCTTTTTCTACTGTTCAGGTTTAGTTAAAAGGGAGTCCTGTAGGCATTTGAATGGAAACACACACTTCCTGATTTCCTATTTTGAGTTCTATTTGCGGAACCAGAAAAGTAGCATTCATGGTAGGACACTAGAGTTTGTCATGTGGGTCAACAAAGAGTCGCCAAAATAAATATGCATTAGTGCCTGTGTCATGGTCTAAAATTCCGGCACATTTTATGGAACTTTCATGTGCATGTTTCAGCCATGGGGTACAACAAAATGAGGGTGAAATGAATCATTGACGACCATACATTTGTCACTATGGAGCATGGCACTTACTGTCGTCGCCACGTCGTCATGGCAGACTTTCAATGAGTAACATGAGGTAGATACTTTTCATCCGCCCACAAATTTTTACAACAATTGATATTCCTATTTTTGGTGCGCCAGTGAATCAGTTGACATTTGCATAAATATATATACTTCTTGACATGTAAAATCTAGAGGTTTGCAATCTGTACTCCTTTTTGGAGAGCAGTTGGTATGTGTCCACCGTTAGTTTTGTGAAGGTCTAGCTACATACCTGAAATGTTATCAAATAATTTGCCTGTAAACTTATGAAATGCTCATTGATACTTATTATATTCTTTTCATCAAAGTTGTGTTTGCTATTTGGCAAAATTTTATCAGCAAACGCCATCCTTTCAAAGTAAGATTTTCAACATCAAACAAAAAAATATGGCTGATGGCGAACAAAAAGCCTTAGGCCTATTTCTTCAAAAGAAAGTTTTCAACATATAACAGAATGAAAGGTACTCCCTCCGTCCCATAATGTAAGACGTTTTTTGACACTACATTAGTGTCAAAAAATGTCTTACATTATGGGACAGAGGGAGTAATATGGATGGCTAATGAAAACTATATTACTATGCTAATAAATTCCGGGTTGATTCAGGTCTTTGCGCCAGGGGCGCTATTTCTAAAACTTTGGCGATATGAAAGGAGTGAACATTAACGACCCCATCAACGTCAGTGATGAAGAAGGTAATTACAACTTTGTTTATTTTACAGTAATATTTACACCTTTGTTTAATGCTAACTCTTCCAGCACCAACTCATTGTTCAGACGCCTGCCGCTGCCACCAAGAATTCAACTCAAGTTTACTTACTGCAAGACATACACAGGACCCCAGATACATTACCTAAAATGCTTTGAACGGCAATGTGTCTATGCAAGCGGCAAACAACTTTCCATACGATGGAGCTAAGTGGACAAACTTTGTCCAGGCAGAAAAGATTAAGAAATTTAACATATTTGTCTTTGTTTTTTAAGGCGAAGAAGGCCCACTGTCAGCCACTGTCCATGGCCTTTCATAAGGTCAGTCAATCATTATTTTCCTTATGCCTTTTAAATATATAAAACATCGCCTGACAACAAGTAACACCAAATAGAACCAAGCTATCATAAACTACCGTCATAACTTCTTTTGTTGTGGGTAGATGATTTTGGTCTCATGCTACCATGAACTGAAACAAGAACCATGGTATTATCAAACTGGATATGTCTTAGGCAAATTATGTATAAAGATGTTGTCTAATATCTCCTTGCATGGTATTTAAATCCACTGCACATACAACATTCTTAGTTTCAGCTTGGATGTATATGAATCTCCCTGCTGATTCTTTCTCCTTTTGCATGATTATGATGTTGCTCATAAAGAAATACACAGTTCCAGTCAACAAGCCAACTGAGATATGGTTTTTAACTGAGCCATATTCATAGCCTACTTCTCGCATATATAATGGTTTCAATACCCAGTTTGAATTGGCTTGTTGGGCTAACGATCTGAACCATACTCTCTCGCAGATAGAACTTTACAATAATGGGATGTTCTATAGAAAACAAACAAGTATTATTGGGGATTGGACGGTGATATGGAAGGCATTTGTGCTTTTGCCAACCAAACGCACTCACCATGAAAAGCTGCTTAGATGACGAGGTCATATTCGACACTGATGGCACATGCAGCAATGACTCCACCCGATGCCCATGATTGCATATCTTAGTCACCATAAGCTGAAATGTTGAATGACCGGAGCTATCTAAGATGCATCTTTGCCTATGTAGCTTGCGCTTTTTAAAAGCAATGTAAATAAACTATCATGAATTGATCTTATACCTTTCTTTTGGCCTATATAAACCTACCATGCAATGTAATATATAACGATATGAATGAACGTCATCCCTAAATATCAATTTCCTTATGCTTCACAGATTTTGCAACTGGGCTCTAAATATTCTTACTTGCATGCTTTAAATGCTTGGTTCGCTCTCGCCCTTTGCGCCATTGGCGCAACGGGTCATCTAGTATGCACTAAAATGCAAGAGGTAAGTGCAAAAAATGACTTAAACATAGCAAACGACCTAAATGGGCCGGAAAATCAAACCAAGGGGTATATCCGCGATTGTTTACCATGATTTTTTCCCCGAGGCGGAACGATGTAGAGTAAATGACGATATGTAGTTGAAGTGTCACATCTCCTTTTTGAAAACTATGATCCTTCTTGTGAGATGCTCCGGTATGGAAGGTGCGAGCACCAAAACTTGTGCCAAACTTTACCAAATTTTTCCATGCGATCGTGTGGGGCACGCCATAGTGGCACAATGATTTTCGTTATTTCGGGACTCTATATGCATTTCCTGAAATTAAAATACCAACAAGGCCAGCTCCTCTGGTCGCACGCTGCGGCCGAACTGTTTGAAGTTTTTTCCTGTTTCTCGCACAATGAATGATATATATATATATATATATATATATATATATATATATATATATATATATATATATATATATATATTAGAGCAAGATCATTTGGGTGTTGCTTTGCGAGTGTATGACAATACTACCTTCAATTATAGCGCATAGTATAATACATAGAGTATATATATATATATAGTATCATAGATCATATTTATTGCCATGCATGACACAAATTAATATCGCATTTAACATGATATGGTGTCTATCTATATGTTACTCTAACGTTCTAACCCTCACTATATTTAATTCTTTGCCACATTAGCATATTTGCTATTTTTTCGAGTGCAGCTATGATATATATATATATATATACCACAACTATGGCTAACCTTTGTATAGTAGAAAAGTATCATATATACTATAGTATCATGCATATGATACTATATAGTGTATGATACTAGGTACGTACCTTCTTATAGTGCATATATATAGTATCATAGAGCTAGTATATATATACCATAGATGACCGTATTTATGGCCGTGTACATGACACAAAGTAGTATAAGATTTATATTATATATGTTACAGTATCTATGTTACTGCTTCTTTGCCACACATCATCATATTTGCTATTCTCAAGTGCATGATATCGGCTATGATACCCCCACTATGGCCACCCTAAAGTTGGTCGTAGTGAGAGTATCAAGCGGCATCATATGCATGCCAACTAGACTTTTTGGATGATGTGGCAGACAGTTAAATGAGGAAAGAGAGGGTATGGGCCGGGTATCATATCATGATATACTGTATCACATATTAAATGTTGTACTACTTTGTGTCATGCATGGAAATTAATAAGGCAACCTAAGATACTAAGACTAGCCACAATGGGTAGTGTAACATGCCCATGTGACTACTCCATGTTACTACCTCTATAATGGGGAGTAACATATGTGTGGTAACATGCGCAACACTTCATTTATTAAGCTATAGACTCATCTTGCCTAGATATGTGTGATGTTACTCATACTATTAGACTAGCCACGATGGGAGTAACTTCAGCAGTAACATCAAGTCCAACTAAGCAAATATGCTTATGTGGCAATGAGTTAATGAGGAGAGCTAGTTTGAGTAACTTAGCTAGTTACCGTAATATCACATGTCTCAATGCACTATGAGTCTATAACCTAATAAATTAAGCTTTGAATGACACCACACTTATGTTATTACCCCCTATGAAGGTAGTAACATAGTCTAGGGATATGTGTATGTTACTAGTGTATGTTACTATGCACTATGGCTAGTCTTAATTAGTAACTAGCTATGTTACCCACATACCTCTCTTTCTTCATTTATTGCTTGCCACATCATCTATTTTATCTAGATTGTGTGATGTTACTACCTATGTTACTCCCAATGTGGGTATATGTAGTCTAACTTATGATACTATGTGCTCATTACAGATGTAGCTAGCTAGTACTCCCTCCGTCCGGGTTTATTAGGCCTCTCAGCAACACAAGCATGCATGTCCCTTTTTATAAGGCCCCGCTTTGGAAAGGTGCATGCATGCAACCATTTCATTGGTTGCATTGAAAGTCATTGTTGTTGGTGCCATGGTTGGAAAATTAATACACTTCATGCATGCTTTTTCATTGGTTGCGTGCATGTGAGAGAGTGCATTGGGAGTGGAATGGAATAATTAATGTGAGCACATTACTATGTGTCTTGGTCTAAGAGAAGTTGTCTTTAGGCCTAATAAACCCAGACGGAGGAAGTATCGATCATATACTAGTATCATGCATGACACATAGTAGCATATATAGCATTTATTATGACACGCGGTTTCATGATATGATACTTAACCCTCTCTTTCTTCATTTAATTCTATGATAGCTCATCAAAATTGCCTAGTTGGCATGATACTAGCTATGATATCCCATTACGACAAGCCTAGCAAAGAAGGTGTACAGATCATTTGTGCGTCGCTTTGCGAGTTTTCATCCGTTTGTTCAAGAAGCGGGTAGAAGTTTCAAACATTTCGGCCGCAAGATGCGGCCACTAGCATAGGCCTAGTTGACATTTTAATTACATGAAATTCAAATGGAGTCAGGACATCTCATCAAAATCGATGTGTGCATGTGGCGTGCTATCACGACCCCGTGGGAAAAATGGTAAAGTTTGGCACAAGTTTTGATGATCGTTCCTTCCAAACCGGAGCATCTCACATGAAGGATCATGGTTTTCCAAAGGAGACGCGTCAATTCAAACTCCTGTGGCCGTTGACTTCATCGTTTGGCCTCATAAATATTTCCACGATACACAATCACCATTATACCACAGGTTTTATTTTTTGGCGCATTTCGGGTATCGTTAGCTATATTGAAGACATTTTTTTAAGTTCAACATGCATTTTGTGCATAAAAATAAAATTACAACCGGAACTGCATGTGCTGTTAAAAGGGGTGAGGATCGTCGTTCGATCTGGGAGCATCCAACGGTGCAGATGTACGAACCGTGGGGTTTGCATTCTCGCCAATCAGAATGCATGACTCAGATCGTGGGCGGGGGTTTTTTGTCGGCACACCCCTTTCATCAACGAACCGTGTGCTATTCGCAATCTAGATTGCATACATATTTTTGTTCACACATACTGTAGTCAGACCAATTGAGTGTGCTACCTCTGTGATATAATAATAATAACAATAATAATAAAAACATTTCATATTCATTGCCTGAGCTGACAACATATCAAGGTCAACATATTAACGGTTCTTACATCAATGGAAAACCGGGCATAACTCACAAATTCAGTACACGCGATAGTTCTAAATTGAACGAATTAAGTTGCAGGGTAGGCATAAAGACTAGTCTTATGGCTTAATTCCCATGTACATGGGGAACTGGGATCATTAAGTTGACCCCGAATGAACTTGGGTTTTTTTAATGATTTTATGCTTCTCTGTTACAGGGTTGCGTGATCCCTTGGCTGGCAACTCATCAAATTCATCGTACTCGTCCTCATCGGCAACATCGTCGACACCCAGTAACCTCCTCTTCCCATGCATCACTATATGGTCGTTCTTATGAAAAGGTTCTTCCGCAAAGAAAATCTGTGTAGCATCGCTGGCAAGAATGAACGGGTCCACATGATATGTCATCGTTGTCCTGTTAACACAGGTCTTCCTGTAATCATCAACCTTTACTTGACCAAGAGGGATCCATGAGAACATGAATAATGCCACCTTAACTTTCACATAGTCAAGTTTCCAAATCCCTTTGATGGTTCCATAGTATACCCCTTTATCAGCTTCATCTACAGTCATGCATTCTATTCGAACAGAGTTGTTCTAATATGAGGTCTTCTCATCACGTTCATGAATGTAGAACGTGTATCCATTCATGTCATATGCTTGGTACGTCAACACCGTAGGTGATGGCTTTTGTCCCAACCGCGTAACAATGTCATCGATGGATCCTTATGCCAAACGCTTCTTCAGCCATTCGGCGTAGTTCTTAGTGTGCTCCTTAATCTCCACATCTAATGAAGGCACCATTGGTAAGAAGCTTTGGCGTATCTCCGCCAAGTGTTCTTCGGCGTAAGCGGTGAGAACTGGGTTGTTAAGCAGTACCGTCAAATGGGCTTTCTCTGCCAATTCTCCGGGTGCAGCCATTTGCGTGCCAGCAAGGACCGGCTTACCTCAGCCTTCCCTCTTGGCGAGAGAGGGGCAAACCTATAGGTCGTTATTTTATGTATTTGGTGCAAAACTCAACCACCTCCTCTGCGGTATAATCTTGTAGGATGCTTTCCTCTGGATGGTTTCGGTTCCGACAAAAGCGCTTCAGCATTCCCATGAACCACTCAAAGGGATACATGTTGCGAAGAAACACAGGACCACAATACTTTATCTCGTCAACAAGGTGCACAGTGAGATGGACCATGACATCAAAGAATGACGGTGGGAAAAACATCTCTAGGTTGCACAATATTCTTGCAATATCATATTGCATATGATCCAGCTCTTCAGGATCTACAACTTTCTGCCATAGTTGGTTGAAGAAATCATAGAGCTCACTGAGTGTGTTCCTTATATCTTTGTCCAACAGATTCCTGATGGCCACCGGGAGGATTTGTGTCAACATTATGTGGCAATCATGTGACTTCATGTGTCCCAACTTCATTTTACCTGAGCTCACATCCACGAGAGTTCTGATGTTTGCGGAGTAGGAAGAGGGTGTCTTAACTGACAACAAATGGGTGAAGAACTGTGTTACTTCTTGTGTACTAAAATTATAACTCTAAGAGAGCTTTGATGAATTTTTCATCATCTTCTGCTTCACTCTTGCCTTTTGATTGATCAGCAAGCATATCGAGCCGTGAACCCTCACCATCCTTTCTTTTACCTTTAATCTTGAGAAGAGTACAAAGGATGCTTTCACATGCGTTCTTCTCTACATGCATGACATCCATGCAGTGACGTACACGTATAATCTCCCAGTAAGGTAATTTTTAGAACACCGATTTCTTCTTAAACACTTGACCCTTGGGTGTTTGTTTCATCATCTTAGTGTGATTCCTGCCAAGCACAACATTAATTTTTTGGCCATGTTGTGGACCACCTCCCCATCATAGGGTCTTGGGCCCACTTATACCTCTATTGTACCATCAAATTCAGCTTTCATCTTTCGGTATGGGTGATTTTTTTGTAAGAACCAACGATTACGCAAATACACGGTTTTGCACGAGTTGGAAAGTCTTCTGCTAGCTGTCCTATCCATGCATGTGACACACCCTACATCTCCCTTTGTTTTCTGCCCCGGTGTCTTGCCTAATGCCGACATATCTTGAATGGTGTGCACCAACATCGCATTTTGTAAGCATCATAACATTTTACAGCAGGTGCATCTATCCACATTGTCAGCAGTTCTTCTACCAGTAGCTGAAAGTAAATGTCGATGTCATTTCTATGTTGCTTCGGGCCTTGGATAATCATTGACATCATAATGTCTTTTTTCTTCATACACAACCAAGGAGCTAGGTTATATATGAACAGAAGCAGTGGCCATGTGCTATGATTGGTGCTCATATCGCCAAAAAGATTCATCCCGTCAGTACACTACCCAAGCCTTATTCTTCTAAGATCCTTGGCAATGTCTTCAAACTTGTTGTCGATTAATTCCCATTGAGCCCCATCTTTCGAGTGCCTCATATACTTATCCGCAATTCACTCATCATGATGCCACCGCAACCTGTTTGCCTCTCTAGGGTTTGCAAACAATTGCCTCAACCTTGGAATTAAAGGCAAGTACCAAACAACCTTGAACGGGATTCCTGTCTTGATCTCGTCGTCCAATTTGTACTTGCCCTTTGCTTCCTGCGCTTGTATCGTGCATGCTTGCATTCGGGACATGCACGCAAATCTTTGTAATCACCACGGTACAATATAAAATCATTCACACAAGTGTGTATCTTCTGTACTTCAAGTTTCAATGGACAAACAATTTTCTTCGCTTCATTCATGCTTCTGGGACCACATTATCTTCAGGAACAATTTCCTTGAAAATACCTAACATCTTTGTGAAGCCCTTGTTTGATAGACCGTTTGGTGCTTTAAATCTGAGAAGCGCCAGGGTGGCACTCAACCTGGAATATTTCTTTTTGCAACCTGGATACAATTCTTTCTTGGAGTCCGCATTAATGGTTGGCAGATCCTTTACCCAATAATATCCTTGTCTGGGCCCTCGAAATTTGCAATCATAGCAGCAAAATCTGGCATATCAAGATTGTCGTCATCTGCGTCGACGTCTTGGTTTTCCAGTGGGCGTTTCGGCTTTCTGGGGTTCCATTCGTAGCTTGACGCCTCTGCCCCGATGTTAGATTCAACATCCAAGTGACACTGATCGGGGTTTGGCATCTCACAGCCATGGGTATCTTCATCCATGACCTCGTCTTAACCATGTCTGGTCCAACGTGTATATCCATCCATGAATCCCCGAGAGACTAAGTGCCACTGGACATCTGCAACGACACGTGACTCTGTATTGGCACAATCAGCACATGGACACAGGATGTAATCCGCATCACCAATTCTCCTATTTGTACTTTCAGCCAAATTCATGAACTCTATCACACCAGTGATAAAATCTGCGGTATTCCAATCCTTCATCCATTTAGATCGTTCCATCTGCACGACACGAATGGTAATTAAAAACAAAACAACAACATTTAAACATGGATTAACTGCTGCCTAATGATGCGTGCATAAATCATAAGGCTTTATTTTCATAATTACTAAGGGCGCTCCATATTGTTATCCAAACGTGCAATGAAAAAAAATCATGGCCAGTCAATTTACACGCAGAGTACTAGTACAGCACTACCCTTAGGAATTGGATACCTTAATTAAGCCACTCATGAAAAGGATACCTTAATTAAGTAGCCACGCGTGTGACCTCCTCCCAGCAGACAGAGAAGCGCGATGCGGTGGCATGCTGAGACAGCAGGGTCGAGGAGCAAAGCTTAGTGCAGCTGCCGCCTGAAGTTTGACCTCCACTATCCCGCCATCGACCGCGATGGATGTGCTCAAATCACGCTGCCGCCGACCTCGACGGCTGAGATCCTCTTATCTCCCACCGCAGACCGAGGATTGACCTCCTATGACGCCGCCACCGCCCACCGAACCAGGATTGACCTCTTTTCCGGTAGCCCTTGCCTAGGCCGCCGCCGCCATCTCTAGATGCGTACCGTCTATTTTTTTACGGATATCCGCAGAGCAGCTGTTTACACGGTATCACTGTAACTCAATTATATGTACAGGGTAGTACATCACATACGGTTATGTAACAGCAACCGTGTCTCACCTACGTTGTCTTCTCACACGGTTTGGTGCGCAAATCGTGTGTGACGTTGTAATACCTGACACAAATGACATGTATAAACAGTGTGCCTTATACTCCAACATATAGTTGCATAAGTAGTTCCCGGCCGTTAGCTTATCCCCACAGTTTCCCCATTTCCCCCAAATCTCTACATAGCCTCCAAATTCCCTCGCGTGGAGATGACATTGGGAGAATGCGAGCGAGTGGTGCAGATGGTTTCGGTGCGGCTGCTCCTGCTCGTATCGCCGCCATGACGGCGGTCGCCGCCGAGCACTTGCCTAAGGACATCAGAAGGCAGGTGTACTACGGATCCGAATCGTCCTGTCATGTTACAATCTATCCCGATCTTTTTAGCATGTCCAAAGTAGCTCCTTGTTGAATCCTTCTGGAATTGAATCCCCCCCCCCCCAGGAAAGCGATCTGCCGCCGGATCCAGAGCATGACTCCAGACTCCCGCAACACGAGTTCGACTCCGAGTTTTACGCCACCGAGGAGTACCAAAAGCTGAGTTGTGTGCACGGGCACACTCCCGCGCGACGTGTATGCACGGAGGGATTCGACATTGGCAGGCGGTTTCTCAGTTGCCCCTTAGAGGTTAGTGCTAAGGTCATCATTTTACTTGAGTTAATGCCACCTCTCATCCTGAATACTATTGAACATTGGCAGGGATATGAGGCTTGTGCCTTTGTTAACTGGCTGGATGAAGAATGGCATGGCAGGGCTCGGAGTGTTATCACCAAGCTCGCAAAAGATAATGTTAAGCTGAAGAAGAAACTGGCTGATCTGGAATGTACAATCAATACGATGAAGCAAGAATGAATCAATCATAGGTAACAGATGAAAGCAAGAGACAAGAAGGAACTAGCATGTGTAGTTGTGGTTGTCGCATTAGCCATGTTCTATGCGCTGTTTGCAATGATGATTAGGGGTTTTGTTTGACAGTATTGCTAAAGCACATCTAGATGTGCTCTAAATAATGCACATCTAGGTACTCCTATGCCATTGATGTTACACGAAGATTCGTGCAGATATTTTTCTTTGTCTTTTTTATTTTCCTTTCTAGTTTGATTATTACTGGCTTTATCAATAAGAAGAGCTCAATGTATTGCTTGCCAAATGTCCTACTCCGTTCGTACCGTTACCGGTGCATAATCCCAAAACTCGTTCCTTGTTTTTTTCCTGAAAAGGGAAACCAACCAAATAGCCAATAGGAGTCATGTGCAACCCCGGGAATTGGGAGCGACTGGGTACAAATAATTGTGGTTAGATAATACGTCAACCCCTACTTCAATTGGCAGTTCCTCTTCTCTGCATACCCCACTTAAGTGTCCACCATCTTCATCGTCCCTGGCAGGCCGTGCTACACATTGGCACACACTCTGCAGCCATATCGAGCGATAGTGAGGACGACAGTTCGGCCAACAGTCTGGCAGCCGATGATAGGTCAACATCAAAATCATCCCGCTCGTCTTCCATGAGTCCGGCGTCGAGCCCAGACCTCGATTATATCCGGTTCATGGAAGGGACGCCACCTCTGGAGTCGTCAGACGACAACCAGACAGACAAGGAGCTGTCAGAGGACGAAGAAGATCGGGACGACGATGATGAGGAGGAGGAATGGTCGAACGAGGAGGAGGACGACAACGACAACAACGACGATGACGATGGCGGCGACGATGAAAAGCCAACGGTCAGCAACAAGAAGCATCCTCGCCAATACAATGTTGCGGGGCCATCCAACAACAACAAGAAGAAGAAGGACTAAATTAAGCAGATTGTATATATCTCTGTTTATCCTGTCAATCTCATCGCAGACGGTTAGTAATATGTATTCGACAGAGATCTTCTACATTATCGCCCACAGGTTGGTTTGTTGAACTGTGTGCCCTAACGAACACATAATTCACAAAAAAGACCGTATGGGCTGTCTATAATGATCGCACACAATTTTGATTACCGATCTGTTTGCCGGGTATCGCACACATCTTGTTATGCTGAATCGTTTGTGTTCACCTCAATCATCGCAAACGGTTCATCGGAGCAAACTGTATGCCGTATATCGCACACACATTGATATGGCTGCCCTTTTCTGTCGTTCTTCCTCATCTCAAACAGTTCTGCTGAATCAACCGTATGCCCTGCATCGCACATGCAACTAAAATCTGACCCGTGTTTGATGCCTCCGTCATCGCAAACGTTTTGGATATTTTTGATGGTTCTCGACACCACCGTTTAGGATTATTGCATCGCACACAGTTTCTTGAAGGGTCTCTGATCGTAGTGTCGCGTTAGCAGCATCCTACAGTAGTGAGTGCTTGCAGAGAATACCTTACTGAAAACCGCATGTCATTTCCTTCTACTCCTCGTTGGGTTCTAAACTCTTACTTATCGAAAGGACTACGATAGATCCCCTATACTTGTGGGTCATCAGGCCTTGGATTCGGCAAGCGCGGGCCACGGCGGTGACACTCCCATACCTCGTCCTGATTTCTCTGGGGTGTGTGCCCGCACAAGCCTGGAGCCAGAGGATGGCTAGCATGGTGCTGTGAGGTCTAGCCTACGTGGCCGGCGTGGATGATAGTATGGTTGGCGCCTGGACATGGCGGACTTCCGTGTCTGGCTGCGTATGGACCGGCCGAGGCAGATCCCTCGTCGTTGGATGACGTTCATTGATGAGCCTAGCCATACTTTGTGAGGGATGGAGGAGGGCCGAGGAGCTCCGTTGGCCAGAGAACTCACACGTTGCAGTATCCGATCGAGATGCGCAGCCAGCACCCCCACCGCCTTCACTGCCCTCGGAGGAGGATGATTGCACAATTAGGCTGGGCTCGGATGCTGGTTCAGCATGCTGGTGTGGGAATGCTGGTTCAGGCGGTTCCGGCAGGACTGCGGCAAGCTTCCCTGGTTCCTCCACGGCGGCGCCGCCCATGGCACGCCCCAATTCAAATGGAGACAAGGGTCGCTTCAGCCCTGCAGCTGAAGCTGGTGGCTCAGAGCCACATGAGGGTGCGAGGAGGGGCCTGCTCTGACCTGGATGAGGTGGCAAAGGAAGGCGCATCTACCCCTGAGCGACACATGGAAAGTGGAAGCAACGC
This sequence comes from Triticum timopheevii, assembly GCA_963921465.1. Classification (NCBI taxonomy): domain Eukaryota; kingdom Viridiplantae; phylum Streptophyta; class Magnoliopsida; order Poales; family Poaceae; genus Triticum; species Triticum timopheevii. Next base: position 80,475,509 of record OY997274.1, read on the forward strand.
CACACCCCAGGCAGATGCGCTCAACCATCACTACAAAAAAAAGACACATCCGTGACAATATATCCCGAACGAAAACTTTTTCTGTCATGGTTATGACACTTTTATGACGATAATTATGAGAAAAAAATGTATCATCATAGATGTGGCACGCTCCTACTTCTGTGACAAAAAATCATGACAGAAAATGGGCTTTTCATCCTTGGCAGGCTCAACACCTGCATGACATTCTTTGGGCCGTCCATGACATAAAAGGTCATAGTAGAAGTGAGGGCGAGGAAAATTTTGGGGAGTTGCTGGTTAGCGATGCAGTGTGGTTTGCGTGTTTCTCTTGTATGCACGTGTGTGAGAGGCGATCACTTACTAAACTCGAGCGATTGCACTAGCTACATACTGAACACGAGTGATCGATCCCACTATGTACTAAAGCCGGTCGATCGATCCCTTCGATGCTAACTGAACCCGAGCGATTCCTTCACCGCAAACTGAAGCCGATCGATTCCTTCGCTGCTAACTAAACCCGATCTATCCTTCTCGCTGCTCACTGAAGTCAGTCGAGGCCACATGCGAGACGTAGCCAGCTAGTGTGTTGGGTTGCCTCTCGATGAACAGTGTCATTGCTGCTACGCGCGCGCGATACGCAGACACGAGTCGGGGCGTGTGGTGAGTCCAGCCAGTTAGTTGGTTGTGGATGAACAGTTCCCGTCACTGTCGCCCGCTCGTACGTACACTCCACCCCAGCTATTGGGGGTTGGATGAACAGGATCCCATGATAGTAGGCGGTTGCCGCTGGGATGAACAGGATTCCGAGGAGGCCGCCACACCCCACAGCCGGTTGGGGTGGATGAATTGGACCTCGTGGAGCCTGGATGAATAGTAGTCGGTGGAGTTTGTAGGATATCGAAGGTGGATGAAGAGTAGCCCGTGGAGGCTGGAGCGAGGAAGTAGACGATGGATGAACAGTAGACCAAAGAAAAACCTAACCATCTAAATATGCTTAGTTCGCAATGGGTAACGTTCACTGAAAGACGTATCTAACAGACTAAACAACATGATCAATTGATTAAGAAGTTTTGCACAGTGAAATAAGTTTTAGGCCTTATATTATTAAAATAAAAGGGATTTTAACATCTGTGCCCCTGGTTCCTTAGCTCCACTCATTCATCCCCACGCTCTTAACTTTTGCTCACTTTTCCCCACTCTCTTGTCTGAAACCCTCAGAAATGGTCACAAACGATGGATGCCATCGGGTCAGTGCTTTGACCATTAACTCTGACGAGTTGGGTCGCGCTGTACTGTGGTCGCGCGTTGGACCTAACAATTGGGGAAACAAAAAAAACTTGATTTCACACAATCAAATAACAAACAATTGGATTCATTTATCACCTTCTCAATGAATTTAATTAATTTCACTCGATTCCACAATTCATAAATCATGTCTTGCAAACCTTGTTTCAATGGACTTCACACACATTTCATAAATCATTCCAAATTAATTTCACCCAAAAAAGAGTGAAAATGATTATTTCAAAAGTGACACAAACAAACTGATTTGTATTCCAGCAGCTATTTCAATACGAATCACACTGAAGTAACAAAGTACACATATAAGAAATATCAGTTTCATATATTTCAATGAGTTAATTTCATATATATCACGGAAAATAATTTCAGTACTTGCAGCAGCACATTGAAATATCAGTTTCACTTGCTTTCCACAGATCAACATCACTTCCACAAGTATTGATTGCCATATTTCACTTCTCATCAAACATCACTTTCTTCCACAAACTATATTTCAGTTTGGGCATATCATAATCATAGTTCTTCATCCATACAAAGACCAGTCTTCATAATCAGCAAACAAAATTTCTAACTTTCAATCATCCTTCCTCATATCTGTTTGGGGAAAAAGCAAATTTGTTTGGGAAAAAAAGCAAGGTAGAGGAGGAGGCTCACATGCAGATATTGCTGGGTACCGGATGGACGAGGAGGCCGCCGTACTCGGCCAGCATGGCTGCGCTAGCCGATGAAGCCACTACCTGGCCGTCGTCACTGGACCCGGTACCGAGAGAGAGAGAGAGAGAGAGAGAGAGAGAGAGAGAGAGAGAGAGAGAGAGAGAGAGAGAGAGAGAGAGAGAGAGAGACGGGGCTGGCTGGGAGCACCGTATTCGTGTGTTTTTGACTTGGAAAGTTTCAACTTCAAATGTTGTTTTGTTTGGTAGAAACAAGGTGAAATTTCTTGAGTGGTAGAGCACGGATATTAATGCAAAATTGGATGGCCTAGATAGAAGGTGTGGCTACATAGGAGCATAGAAATTCCACACTCCTAAAAACTTCAGAAGATAATTGTGCACAAAGACACCATCACGTGACAAAAACCCACATTCAATCAAAACACAAGAAATAAAACAAAAAAAATATCCAACTAAAAAACACAAAATATATCAGTGGTAGTGTTAATGGGCCAAATGAAAAGTGTGGTTTCAATTAGCTACTATAGATTGGTCTTGTTTATTATCTGCTGATGGGATCAAACATAAAACAAAAAATTATGACATGATAGATATACTCCACTACCTCTCGTCTAGATGAAAATTAGTTAATGCTCATCTAAGTGAAATTGTCACCGTGTTGTGGTCCCATTTTCTTCTAGACCAACCCCCTCTCCGCTATTTTTTTTCAGGAACACCTATAATTTTATTCATACTCACAATCATTACGGGTATATTGCTTTCGATTCAATATCCAACAAATTACAATTATAAAATCCTGCAACGAAGAATTACAATAATATCTTTTGGAGGGATTCTGCGTGGTATAAATCTTTGTAAGATGAAATGCCACCAAGATTTCAGTAAAGAGAGGCCGCAATTGAACTAGACAAGTGATACTACACTCGTTTCAGTCTATTAAAAAATTCTCAACAAATACTTGACAAAGACCCCGCGCAACAGATCATACTTAGCTACTCAGCAACTTACTCTTCACTGCTAGAGATGAGAAGGCCTCAAAAGAGTATACCAATAGACAAGAGTTTTAAGCTTCAGTCAACTTCTTCCCCTCGCTGCCGCGCAATGCTCCTCGCGCAACCAGGGCAATTAGTACCACGCAGGTGGAGTAACACATCGAGGCACGAGTTCTCCACCACGCCACATTCCGCTAGGGTGAGACCATCCTTCAGCTGGCTTCCCCGGAAGATGATGCGCTGCTCAGAGGCGGTAATCCCATTCAATTCCTAGAGCTTCTCCTTGAATATGTCGACGGTATCTGAACTCTGGACCATAAGAGGAATTATGGGGTTCTTGCGGGCAATAGGCAGCCGGACAGAGACGAGCATCCACCCCGCCCCAGGAAGGGCGAGGTGGAGGGTGGACCCCTCGCAGACTCCATAGCCATCCAGTCCATGCCCATCCTCTAGCTGCCTCCCATCGAAGAAAAGGGCCAGCTGGGATGGTGGCGGGATGCCCCACGTAACATGAATCCTTTTCTTGACGTCCTCTACAGTGTCAGAGCTCTCAACCTCGAGGGTTAACCGGCCATTCGGCATCTTCAAGAAGATTTGCATCGGTCCTCGTGTCGGCTTCGGGAGAAGGGCGACTTGGATGACGGACTCCTTGTCAATGCCATAATCTGCAATGGTGCGTCCTTCGTCCAGCTCCTTCCCATCGAACATGAGGCGGTGGTTGGACATGGGATCACTTGACTCACTGTGGATCCTCGTCTTGACTTTGTCGATAGTGTCCGACGGATCGGCGTCTACCGGGATGGTCTCACCGGCGAGTGTCCTCACAAAGAGTTGCATCTCCTGCACGCACCATATATCAGCAATTTCGATCGATCCAAGGGCAACAGAGGAGACAACAAATAATTTCACAGCAGATCGACAGGCGCGGTCTACGCGTATATCTTGCACATGTGATCAAGACATCTTGTTCAGATAAGACTGTCTGGTTCAGTGCCTGCAACGCTACAACCGCCGGCCGTAACATCGCTCAAATTAGTCCACTTGTCTTTTATTTCATTATTAAGTGTAATCTAGTAACAGATCCGCGGAAGTAATCACAAGATCGATTTTAAGGTACGCTTGACGCGTGCATGGATTGAAAGAAACACAATAGCTAAATAGTACGTAGTAGTATGCTACTCCCACAAGATCGACAAAACAGAACAGAAAAATGTCCTAGATCGATGCATCATGGTCATGGTCATGGGCACGAACTTTGTAGAGACAAGAGATCACCTTGAGGAACGGGTGACTCCTTGGGCCGCCAAAAAGCTCGATGGGTATTGAAGGAACGCGGCGTGTCGTCGTCGGGCTGGGGACTGGAGGAAGGATATACGATGGGAATTGTACCTAGCGCCGCCATCACAAAGCGTCCCTCGTGTTCCTCCAGGCTCCAGGTCTAGGGCAAATTGAAGGCCAACGTGGTATTTTTTTTTGAAGTATTACTTGCACGGGAGGGCGCTGAATAGGGAGGAAACGCGCAACTCCTACTTCCCCTACAAGCGTTTTTCGGCCGGCCCATGTTTTTTTAATTCTTCAAAAACATAAGGATTAAAAGAATTTTCAATTTTCAAAAAAAATGTTTGAGAACATAAAATCTTCATGAATTCAAATAAATATTCATGATTTCAAAGAATGTTCAATTGATGAAAAAATTTCACGGTTTAAAAAAATGTTTGCATATTAAAAAATTCAAGATTTTGAAAAATATATTTGGGACATCGACAAATATGTATCATTTTGAAAAAATGTTAATCTGTAAAATAAGATGTTCAAGAATTTGAAAACATATTCGTGAATACAAAGAATGTTCATGATTTTCTTTTTTTAATAAAGATTCAAAAATGTCTGTGAATTTGAAAATTATTCCCAAAGATCCAAAAAGTCATGGATTTAGTAAATGCTTGTTGATTCAAAAAACGTCCAATCAAAAAATATTCTTGAAAACAAAAAAAAATTCTTCGTGAATTTCTAAAGCTGTTCCCAAAATTGTTAAGAAAGTCATGGATTCAAAAGTGTTCTCCAAATGAATAAAATGTGCACGAGTTTAAAAAAAATATACGTTAAGAACCTTATACGTTTGCATAATTCCTTAGACCATGAGAATATCGAGTTCCTTCATACTTGCATCATCAACTTCAGGGTTTGTTAAACGTCATCTGTTACAGGGTAGGCCTAACAGCGGCTTACAGGTTCATGAAAAAGTATGACACGGAATTAGACATCTCAAGATTAGGATTTGCTCCACCGAAGATGGGGAGATATTCTTAGGGCCCTCTTAGTGTTGTATCCATCATCGTCTGGCCAGATAGAGTGTGGTTTGATCATGGGGATGCCGGAACACGGGAACGAGAAAAGAAAACATAACCGGTAATGAGGAAACACTCATAGTGAAAAGTTGTTGATTCACGGGGATGCCATTAAATCTCACCTCGGGTATTTGTAATATATCGCGAAACAACAGGAACATCATTCAGTAACTACAGGTTCACTCAAATATTCATTCATGTGAGTATAGGGATCAATATGGATGTCCACGTTTCCGCTATTGATCATTGGTCGGAAAGAGTTCCGGTCATGTCTATACTTCACCGAACCTACAAGGTCACACACTTTAGGGTCATCTATCTGCTGAGTAACAGATAGAGAATCCGAGAGAAAGTCACCAGAAAAGTTTTAGAGATGACGAAAAAAACTTAAAGAGAAAATCAGAAGTGTTTCGGAGTAAGCGAAATATTTCGGAGATAAAAACATTACAATATCGGAAATGTTCTGGAACTCGTTCAGAATAATTTTAGGGGGTGCCAAAAATGTTTTGCACCTTCCGGAGTTTTTTGGATTAAATGGTCGTGGAATAATCTTGTCCTAGTTTGAGAGGACTAGATCCCATGAATCGTGGGATGGTGATGCAGGCAACACTATTAGTTAGTTGGAAAGCACACATCTCAAAACATTATTATTGAAGGGGAGGGGGGACGAGGTTCCATGTAGCTCGGCCTGGAATCTCTCTTAAACGAAGAAGCCTTATTTCGCATTGGGGTCCTTTGGAGCTGCTTTTTGCCGTCTAGCATGTCAACAACATCCCCCATGGTTGGCCTGTCTGTCCGCTGCTTTGCTGCGCACCGCACTCCGATCTGCATGCATCTTTTTATTTCCTTTAGTTCGGCCTCGTCATGCGATGAAGGAGCTAATAAGTCCTTCACATCGTCTAGTCCTTCCTGTGCATACTGAACCTGTGGAAAATAATCGTTTTTGACAAGGTTGGTTGTTGGTTATTGGCTAATCGGCTGAAAATGCATGCCAGCGTCCAGAAAAGGTTCAAAATCGTACCCAATCAGTTGAATCTTGTAGAAGTCCCGACATGCTAATGGTCTTGACGAGGATAATGCCGAAGCTGTACACATCATATTTAAATGAAAAAATACCATCTGCAATATATTCCGGAGGAAAATAGCCCCTGAAATAGAAACAAGGATCTCAGGAATATAGAAATGAAGGAAAATAAAATACTACTCCCTCTTTAACTTAATATAAAACGTTTTTTGACACTGTAGAACGTCTTATATTTGTTACGGAAGGGGTAGTTACTACATATGACTGCAGCCCTTACTTTGTTCCCACCAACTCTTGCGTCACTCCCTCACCACCTAATTTGTCATCTTGATTCAGTATCTTAGACAGCCCAAAGTCACTGATCTTAGGGTTCATGTCGGAATCCAAGAGGATATTGTCTGGCTTCAGATCCAAATGGACGGCACCTTTGGTGTGGATGTGAGCTACGCCCTGTGCAATCCCTCGAATGATTTGAAATGCAGAGGTCCAATCCAGCTGCCGTGAGGACCCTGTGAAAGCGCAAACCGACCGACAAATTAAGTTAGATGTTTTTGTATGAAGGTAATTAAGTGTGACCAATATATACTACTCCAGTATAAATTTCAATGAAAATTTAACATGCCATTGATAATGTCGGACAAGCTTCCATTGGCCATGTACTCTTCCACCGCGAACACATGATGTCTTTCAACAGGCACACATTTGTCTTCAACTCGCATGAATTCAATCTTCATTTCATGACAATATCCTAGAAACCTAACTACGTTCTCATGCTCACCGATCACCGAGAAAACTTCAGCATAACGCGCTAAGCCATCATCCTGGCCAGGAAATAGAATGAACTTCTTGATGGCAACCTCTGCTCCATTGATTAATGCACCCTGACAAACCAGCACACATATTACGTACAAATACAATTAGCTACTTAAATTGTGTTTGATTCCAAAAATATACACACACTTTTGTTTATTTATAACATCGTTTTGAAATGTTTTTATAGCTTACCACATATGCCATGTGGTAATAATCGTTGATAAGTCTACCTAGGCTTACTAATTAACGATTAGTTTTGTTGTGTTACGTACATTATGTACCAGAAGAAAAGACAAACCTAGTACATGACATTCAAAAAAAAGTACATGGAAGGAGTGTACCTTGTAAACAGTAACAAAACCACCTTTTCCAATCACATGGTCATTTGAAAAGTCTTTTGTAAGCGCCTTCAGTTGAGATAAACTGAAATTCTTGAAGCCTGCCATGAAACAACAATATGCATACAGAAAAGACAATGTTATTAATCTCCCTAGAAAGTTCCTAGATAAAGGAGGTATGATCTTACGTGATATGTTATACTCTAAGCTTCCTGCTGGTAAACCTTCTTGCTCATTATGAAATTCAGATCTGCCATGATGATACGATTGCCTTTTTATTCAGAATAAATGCAAAGGATTTTGGTCTTTATGTCACGTTATGGTATATGGTCAAGCAAACAAACTGAACAATAACATTTATACAATTGATTTTTACTCTGTAATGGTATCTGTGAACAGTTATGATGAGTCGTCAGTGACATATATCCAGTTAATCCTCCACGATAACCCCGCAAATAAAAAGTTAATCCTCCAAGTTAGGAATGCACTACTAAATCTGACCTAGTATCATTGGTTGAGTAACTGGCATGTGCGTCCTCCACTCCTGTAGCATCCTGAAGTAGACAGTAAATACATTACGTTATATATAAACTGCAGCTTTTATCAAGTACTAATTCATTTCAACAATACCTCATCAACCCAACTATCTGTGTCCTGCCACACCAAATGGCTGCCAACCACACTGATTTCTTGCTCCCCTTGCATCGACTGCACTTTCAAAAGTTTCTGTATCCAAGAAAAAAATTATTATGCAGAGGCCGGTGGATGCCCTCCTTTTCCAAAAAAAAGAAAAAAATTATTGATGTGTTAAATGATGAACGAAAGACATCCATAAGCTGAAACTGTATCTAGACAACTCCTGAACTTAAAGTACATTAATCATCCAAACCAATTAATTGTTCCCCGGCCCAGAATGATGAAAACCAGTGTTTGATATGTGAGGAAGTTAAGCATAAATAACTCCTTATTATATACTCCCTCCGTTCCAAAATAGATGACCCAACTTTGTACTAAAGATAGCACAAAGTTGAATCATCTATTTTGTAACGGAGGGAGTAGCATGTATTTTCTCTGTTCCAAAATATAAGGCGTATTCCGAGCATGTGCATTCCTATTTGAATGCTCTTTCCATGATTGCAATTTTGCGACCATTCACAATATATGACAAGAGAAATTTACGGTCAAAGCTCAAATGTGGCCAGTCGAAATATGCCTTATACTTTGAAAAGGAGGGAGTACCCTTAGTAGAATTATTTTCCATGGACTCTTGCTCTCGAACATCTTATCACCAATCAGTGGAGTGTTGCTGTAGTCATCATCCTCTAATCCTACTATAGGACCAGGGGTCAAATGATGCATCACGATAACACAGATAGTAGACCGTATTCATCCGACTACGTAACAGATTCATATCCTACGCCTATTAAGATTGATGGATGTAAGAAACAATTAATATAGAAATCCTATTAGGGAAGGAGAGGTATATATTTGTACATTATTTTAGGAAATAGGATATGTACTTTGTTTAGATAATGAGAAATGTGTATATGCATTATGAAAGTATGCACAGGTTGGTAATTGTGGCAGCTACTCTATCTCATGTCTCAAAGACTCAAAGCGTGGAGGACAATGTACAAAGATGTCTAATACATATACAAGTTGGCCCCTCTGTCTAACTTTAAAAAGGTTTGTACTGGAGCTGAATTCAACATGACAAAATAATTAATATGAATTTCATAAAACACAAATCATGTACATATCATGTTTCCTAGATCCCACACATTTCTATGTAATATGCTATGGTTATGCATTGGAAATAGTGAATCCATTTTGAATTTTGATGGATGGATATGAAAAAAAGATCGAAATCAACTTCCACGGAGTTTTGTCACATGCTGAGATCGCTAAGCGAAATGTGTATTCAATGACTGTCGAAAGTTTGAACTGTATCTTTTCCCGTGCGCACATCTATCTTTTTAGACCGTACTGCCAATTTGCGGTTAGCGAAAAGTACTGCCAATTTGCAAGATAAAAAATTCAGACCATGGGATCTTGTCTATGTGAAGAAAAGAAAAAAAGACAACTCGGTGCACGTAGCTCCCGCTTGCGCATGGTGTGTGGCAGGCTCCAATCACTTTGAGTCTTTTGCATGAGACATTTCCTTATATTTCTGCCAAATGTTGTTTCCAGGACTCGAACACCGTGACCACATGTCAGACCTCAAAATTCATTCGTTGCATCCAAGTACCTCAAACTTGATCCCTCAAATCTATACAAACCATGCAAAATAAAAACTTACGTACTATGTAGATATTCTATCGACCTAGACTACTCATCATCGAAGATGTCCACGGTCTGTGTCCCGGGCGTCGGGTACATAGGCGTCTGCAGCAACTTTGGCTCTTCGTCGCACTACTAGAAAAAGGCCTACTAATGGCGCACCGGTTTTGCCTACTAATGGCGCACCACCGGTGCGCCATTAGTACCACGCCATTAGTATTTATTACTAATGGCGCACCGATGGTGCGCCATTAGTATCTGGTATACTAATGGCGCACCAGGCAGTGCGCCATTAGTATAGGCCACGGTGCGCCATTAGTATAGGCCACCGGTGCGCCATTAGTATAGGCCACCGGTGCGCCATTAGTATTTTTGAATTTTTTGAATTTTGAATCTGGATCTGGATCGTGATTTTTTGCCCATTTTTTGCTCGTTTTTTTTGCTCATTTTTTGGCACGACATTATTTCAAATTTGGTTCCTGTTTTTGGATCTTGTACGTTCTTTTGGCGTGTTCTTTTGCTGGAGAGGAGTTCGCTGGAGAGGAGTTCGCCGGAGAGGAGTTCGCCGGAGAGGAGGAGGAGGAGGTCACCGGAGAGGCGCTCGCCTACATCGCCGGAGAGGAGGAGGAGGAGGTCGCTGGAGAGGAGTTCACCGGAGCATCGGAGAGGAGGAAGGAGAAACCATGAGGGGATGGGAGGAGAGGAGGGAGGAGGAGCTCACCGGAGAGGAGGGAGGAGGAGCTCACCGGAGAGGAGGGAGGAGCAGCTCACCGGAGAGGAGGGAGGAGGAGCTCACCGGAGAGGAGGGAGAAGAAACCGTGAGGGGAGGGGAGGGGAGGGGAGGAGAGGAGGGAGGAGGAGGTCGCCGGAGAGGAGGAGGAGGTCGCCGGAGAGGAGGAGGGTAGTATGGTGGAGGAGAGAAGGGAAGATGGTGTGGAGGAGAGGAGGAGATGGAGTGTAGGAGAGGTGGAATGAAGAGATAGGGAGGAGAGGACCACGACCAGCCATATATACGGCATACTAATGGCGCACCGCGGGCAGGTGCGCCATTAGTAACTTTTTATTATTTTTTTTGATTTATTTTGAATTTTGAAGGCGGGAAGATACTAATGGCGCACCATGGGCAGGTGCGCCATTAGTAATTTTATTTTTATTTTTTTGACTTATTTTGAATTTTGAAGGAGGGAAGATACTAATGGCGCACCATGGGCAGGTGCGCCATTAGTAAGTTTTTTTTTATTTTTTTTGACTTATTTTGAATTTTGAAGGCGGGAAGATAGTAATGGCGCACCATGGGTAGGTGCGCCATTAGTAAGTTTGAATTTTTCTGCCTCTCCAGATCTTAAAAGCCTCGTATCTTTTTTTCTGTTAGGTTTTTGAGGATTTTGAAAATGTTTAACGGGGTTCCTCCGGGTAAATTTGGATGTAACTTTTCGAGTAGATGATTTTTCATATAAAAAACTTTTTCATCCGAGTTAGTATGTAAAAGTTATGCCCATTTTTACAAATTCTCGTGAGATTTTGCAAATGAAGTCGAAATTCATATTTGCAAATTTTCCCAAAAACTAGACCACATATCACACGGGAAACTTATTTTCTTTTATTTTTTTGACATTTTCATCATTTTCTTTTAATTTTTTTTAAACTGAAAAGGCGATCGGGGGGGGTGTGCATTCGGTGGAAGTGGTGGCCAAGTTACTAATGGCGCACCGTGGCATGGTGCGCCATTACTAGTTCAACTAGTAATGGCGCACCACTCCCACGGTGCGCCATTAGTAGTTTTGAAAAAAAAATTAAAAAAATATTTTTACTAATGGCGCACCGTGGATGTGGTGCGCCATTAGTATTTGGACACTAATGGCATACCAACACATGATGCGCCATTAGTATATAGTAATGGCGCACCACATGTCTGGTGCGCCATTATTGTCAATTCCATCTATAGCCCTTTTCCTAGCAGTGTCGGACTCACTAGAGGCAAAGATTTCATCAATCTCCGCCCTATGCTGGCGGATGAAGCACCAATTAGCCTCCACCGCAGCCTTATATTGGATGGACTCCTGGATGGCAGTCTGCTCCAGCCATCTCCTCTGCTTGGACAAACTCAGACTCTGCCATGGCGAAGCTCGCAGCCAGATCTGCCTCCTCCTCCGGCTCCACCGCGTCTTTCTCCGCCTCCTCCTCCGGATCGGCCCCCTCCATTGATTGGGGATCCTGCTCCGCCTTCTGCTGTTGATCTCCCTCCTCCTCCTCCTGGGCTTGTGTTGCCTGTGCCCCAACGGCACGCGATGTACGCCAATACTGGGATCGCCCTATTGCTCATCCCCGCAAACCCTGAGATCCAACGAGATCACGCCACAGCACTGTGAAACCCTAGCTAGTGGCCTACGCTGCCGCATCGATGGTGTGATTCCTGGGGCAAGTTCGTCGATCCGTTCGTGCATCTCTTCCGCGCCGACCAATTAGTATGCAGCAACGGCAACCCCATACTTCCTTCTTGATTCCCCCCTTGTCCATGACTCGTACGTGGAGACGATGCTTATAATGAACTTTCAGGAAAGGTCGGAAAGGAACATGTAGAGCAGTAGCGAACTCAAACAAAGTATGGGGCACGAGGCAGCAGTATATTTTTACTTCTCGATTTAATTCAGCTGGTCAAATATATGTAGGAGTTGGGTGGACATTTGACGGACTCATGTTAGCCCTTGTGTAGTTCTAATTTCTGAGGAATGTGTAAGGTATCATTGGATCTTTTACCTCGTACAAAATTGTGAATTATGTTCGCGGAAATTAAATCTTGATTGTTGTCTTTCTTCCAAAAAAGTTGATAGCAAGCGGCCACGCCAGGAGGCAAGAGGCCAAGCGTCAAGAGGAGACCGGAGCCTGGAGGCAAGTGGAGACCGCACGTACACAACATGCCCACTGGCTACCGTGAGGATGCGATTTCAGAAGGTATGTTTTCTATTGGTATGGACATTGTTTGACTTACTTTTTGTGTTGACAATATTTCATGTATATAAGACATCTATATTAATGCCCCAACGTTGACGCAACCTCTGTATTATTCTTCTCTCTCAAAAAAAAAAACCCTCTGTATTATTCTTGCGGAGGCTTGGTTTCACACACGCTCTGCTAGATGGTTTTCATGCACTTGCCTAAGGCTGGTTGTAATGGGTAGTACCATAAGTTAGTATCATGCATATGATACTAGTGTATAATACTACCTTCCTAATGCATAGTATCATATGGTAGTATCATAGATGACTTTATTTATTACCATGCATGACACATACTAGTGTAGCATTTATTATGATACGGTATCATGATATGATACTCAACCCTCTCTTGCTTCATTTAATTCTATGCCACCTCATCAAAGTTGCCTAGTTGGCATGCATGATACTAGCTATGATACTCCCATTACAACCAGCCTAAGAGCATCTTCACTCGTTCGGCCCCCAGCGCATCTGCTGGTGCATTTTCGGGCATCCACCCGGCGATTATTAGACACTGGGGGTGACCATGCCCCAGCCACGCCCCCAGGTGCCGCCCCCCAAGGCCCCAGCCACGCGCCCCATATTCAAACTTGATCATTCCCGCTCCAAAAACGGTCATAATCCGGCGATCATTGCAATAGTTCGGCGCATAAAAAAGGAAGGGCGCGCAAGGAATGCATCAAACGTCCAGGTCGCCCTCCGGCGTCGTCGTCGGCATGCGCGGCCTGGGAGGAGTCGGCGCGGCTTCTGGACTGGTCGGCGCGGCTTCTGTGCTGCTGGGCTTCGTGGAGGCATCATTAGTCGGGCTGGGCGGCGGCGTCAGCGTTGGTGTTGGAGTCGTCGGTATGTGGTTCAAGATGAGGCCGCGCTCCGCCAGGAAGCACGCCTTGGGCTTCTCGTCGCCGCTCTGGAGCATGTCAGCGCCGCCCATCAAGAAAGCCAGGTCGTTGTTCCTCTTCCTGGCGTCTTGAGCTTTGAGCTTCGCGGTGACGTTAGTCCGGAGCAAGTCGAGTTTAACGGCGCTGTTCGTCATCAAAGCAGTCCACCTCGCCTCAGTTTTCTCTTCTCGCTGGGCGGCCCTGGTCTTGGCGTCGGCGAGGCAATGCTCGATGGACTCTTGCACACTTGCGGCAGCCGACTCGGCGTGTTTCGCCTTCTTGGCACCTTTGTTGCCGTCCGGGCGGCCATCTGCCGCGCCCGGTGTCGGCGTGTCCGGCTTGTACGTCTCCTTGGCCTTGGCGAGGGTGCGCTCGCCCACTTCTCGCACTTGTCGATCCGTTTGAAGACGTGGAGGTACTTGAACTCTTGGTTGCTATTGTCGTCGCGGTACATGGCGAACATGCGCAGCAGCTACGCCGAAGAGCGGGCATCAGTCGGTGCGGGCGCGCAAATGGGCGCGCGCACGGCGAGAGGAATAGGGAGAGGGCGGCGTGTTGTACCTGATCCTCGACGGTGGTGCCACTCTCCGGGCGAGCCGCGACCTCCTCGACGATCCCATGCCATTTGTTGCACGCCGTTTGGATGAGCCCCCAATGGTTCGCCATCGCCTTTGACCCCCGCTGCATGTGGACGCCTTTGAAGTAGGGGTTGATGAGCTCGCGCTCGTCGAACTCGGCCTTGATACGGTACCAATACGTGTCGATGTTTTGGTTCGTGCCGGTGCTCGGGTCGAGGCAGACGACCTTCCATGCTTCGGCGAGGCACTCATCTTCCTTGGTCGCCCACTTGATGCGCGGCTCGCCGGTCTTGGCCGCCCCTTTCTTCTTCTTCTTCTTCTTCTTCTTCTTCTTCTTCTTCTTCTTCTTCTTCTTCTTCTTCTTCTTCTTGCCTTTTCTCATCGGCGTCGGCTCCTCCTCTTCCTCCTCCTCCTCCTCCTCCTCCTCCTTCGGCTCTTCCTCGTCGTAGTCGAGCTCGATGTCCATGTCGCCGAGATCAATCGAGCCATCTTGGGTAGTGAACCCGGGGGAAGCGGCGGCGGCAGCCGAGCCAGCTGCGATGATGTCTTCCATGTCGGCCTCCGTCGCATCGGCATCGCCAAGATGCGATGAGGAGGAGGCTTGCGAGTAGAGGCCGCGGTGGAGAGGTGGCATCGGGGAAGCTGCGTAGTCGGCGGCGAGTACGTGTATGGAGGGTACTGCAAGCCGGCTAACGCGGACGAGGGCGTGCGCTGGACCGGGCGCCCATAGGGAAAGGTGATGTTGGGGTTGAAACCGCCGTGGACGTCGCCATCGGCATAGCCCGACGAAGGGGTGCTCCATGGGTGCGGCGACGACGAGAAGACAGCCGGAGATCCGACGCTTTGCTGGCTCCAGGCCGCGTGCGGGCCGTGGCCGCCGGGTGGATTCATCATCCCCGCGCGAGCTGCCTCGGCTTGTTCGGTAGCCGCGCGCTCCGCCTTCTCCGCCGCTGTCGCGGGCGCGTGCGCCGCCCTCTCACTGGCTTTCTTGGCCCTGTTGCGCCTATCGGCGGTGACAACCTCCTGGCACTGCATTTCCGCCTTGCAGTCGGCGTTGGTCATGCCCGGGGGCTTGGACGGCGGCGCCCTCTGCTTCCTCTGCTTCGGCTGGGCGACAGCAATGGCTGTGGGATCCGTCGCGGCGCGGGGGATCACGTACTTTTTCGGCGGCATGGCGGCCGGCTTGGAAGGGAGGAGGCGGAGTTTGGCGGGAGGAATGGAGAATGAGAGGGAAGCCGAGGGGGGAAGCGAGAGGAAACAGCGGAAAAAGGGCCTCCTCTCGCCGACAGAGCGGCCCCACGCCCCTTTTCGATTCTGCTGGCGCCCCCAAGCGACATCCGGGCGCTTGGGTTCGAAGCGGGAACGCTGGCTCTGGATTTGGCCCAAACCGGCGCTAAACGAGGTCCTGGGGGTGCGACTCGGCCGATTTTCAGCCACCGGCGCTAAAAATTCGCCTGGGGGGCCTATTGGGGGCGCGGCTGGAGATGCTCTAAACGGACGAGGTTGTGTGATATTGTCGTTCAAATATTGGTTTTTTTTGTGCTTGTCTTAAGTGGCCTCAAATTTCAGTTTCGTCCCGGGCCCACGGAATATCAGGACCGGCCCTGCCTCCTCCGGCTCCAGCGAGTCCGGAGGCAGGCCAGGCTGCGAGCCGGGCGGCGCATCTATCCCGGATCCCCACGGGCAGCTAGAAACGCCCCTCTGGTGTCAACATAGCATAGGTGATCACCCTCTGCCGGACCATGGTTGTCGCAAATGGCGAGCGGAGAGGGAAGGAAGTTGATGTGGCTCGGACTGGCGGGGCGCGCGCACACAAACACATGCGCGCGCGCGCACACACACACAGAGAAAGAGAGAGATCTACAGGCTCCACCGCGTCTTTCGCCGCCTCCTCCTTCGGATCCGCCCCCTCCACAGGCGATGTACGCGAATACTGAGATCGCCCTATTGCTCATCCCCGCAAACCCTGATATCCGACGAGATCACGCCATAGCACTGTGAAACCCTAGCTACCGGCCTACGCTGCTGCGTCGATGGTGTACTTTCATTCCCGGGACAAGTTCGTCGATCCGTTCGTGCATCTCTTCCGCGCCGACCAATTAGTATGCAGCAACGGAAACCCCATACTTCCTTCTTGATTCCCCCCTTGTCCACACATATCTGATTCCTCCTACCTACGAAATTTGCACTGTCTGTCTTTGTAGGCCGCAAAGTTGTGACAATCTATAATGAAGCAGCGAATACAGGAATGTGAATTTCACAGGCCACTCGGCTAGTTATAATTTACTACTTTCTCCGTCCAATAATGTAATTGTAGTGTCAAAAACGTCTTATATTAGGAGACGAAGTGAGTAAAACAATAAAAAATTGTTTAGCATGCATGTGTAATTGTGTATACGAGTTTCAAGCGATAAGAAAGTGATACCTTTGGCTTCGCTGCCGGATGTTTAATAAATCCTCTGGTGTACATGACTGTTTGCTGGACGCCGTTGCTGAAGTTTAGAACATGCATATACTCCATGATCTCGTCGTTGACCTCACGCAGCTGTTTGGATACGTTCCCGGCCCTGAGGAAAAGGCAAACGATGTTCTTGGTCTGGCATGCCTTGACGAGCTTGAGGGCACGAAGGAAAGTCTCTTCGAGCTCGTTGAGCGCGTCAATCATGGGTTTTGCGCTGGAGAAATCCGTATCATCAAGACACTCGACGATAGCACGAAGCCTGTCCACGCGCGTTGCGATCTTCTTGCAGTCGTCCTTATTCTGGTGAACTTTCTCCACCAGCTCCTGTATCTGGAGCGCGATTTTGACAACCCCCGCCACGCTGGTCACTAGATCCATCCTGCCCGGAGAGGAGTACAATCTGAATCTAAAGGCGGAATGAATAACGAATACATGGGACATAATTCAACAGATCACACATGGAATAATTAAGCAGATCGATGACGAACTAGCTGGAGAGAAAAAAAGCCTTTCTGATTCTCTAACTTTCGTATAATAATCAGGTTAAGCAGTCAATTAAGCAAGAACACCAACCTGCTTCCAGCTTCTTCTTGGCTTCTCCTCTGCTTCGCTCCCGGGTTCCGGCCTGCCTCTTCCTTCCTCTCCGCAACGACCAAGCGGCGGCAGCAAGCTAATCTTGCCTGCTTCCTTAAGCTATAATCTAATATACTCAATAATTGAGCAGTAGCTTATTTGTGAAAGCAACAGCTAACAACTAACCCGACGCAACTATTGACGACCGAAAGGACAGTCTATCTACTTTGTACTCCCTCCGTTCCACAATGTAGTGTGTATAAATTTTTTAAGAAGTCAAATTTTTGACTAAGTTTGTAAAAAAGAATATAAACGTCTAGAATATCAAATACATATTATTAGATACTCCCTCCGTTCCTAAATATAAGTCTTTTTAGAGATTTCAACAAGGGACTACATACGGAGCAAAATGAGTGAATTTACACTCTAAAATATGTCTATATATATCCGTATGTTGTAGTTCATTTGAAACAACTAAAAAGACTTATATTTAGGAACGGAGGGAGTACATCATAAGACGTGTTTTCACATGATATATATTTCACATCGTACATATAAATAGTTTTTTCTCTATACTCGGATAAAGTTTGTAAATTTTGACTTTTCAAAAAATCTACATGCACTATATTATTATGAAACGGATGGAGTAATGGATTGTACCAGCCAAGACTTGTTAACCCAACGCGATTATTGACGTTCGGCCTCAAGTCTTTCTCAATAAGAATACAACCAAGCCTTATGCTATGAACAGACACGCTGGGTCAAGCAGGGCTCTTCGCCAAAAAACAAAACACGGTGTCAGCCTTTATATTTGTTTTACTTGTGCGAGTAATGGGATCGCATCTTGTGTTTATCTATACAGCACCACACAGCACACGTTATACTGTCTCGGTAGGAGACACAAGGATATCCGATGTCCCCTATTCTGTTCAACATAGTTGTGGACATGTTGGCAGTTCTGTTAGGGAGAGCCAAGGAGGCAGGACAAGTAGGAGGCTTGGTGCCTCATTTAGTGGATGGAGGTATTTCCATCCTGCAGTACGCTGATGACACTATCATCTTCACGGAGCATGACTTGGTAAAAGCGAGAAATATGAAGCTGTTGCTTTGTTTGTTTGAGCAATTGAATGGGCTCAAAATTAACTTCCATAAAAGCGAGTTGTTCTGCTTTGGTAGAGCCAAAGAGGAACAAGAAGCCTATAAACAATTGTTTGGGTGTGGTTTGGGGGAGCTGCCATTCACATACCTAGGAATTCCTATACATCACCGTAGGCTTACGAACAATGAATGGAAGTGTATTGAAGATCGATTTGAGAAAAAGCTAAGCTGTTGGAAGGGTAAGCTCATGTCATATGGAGGCCGGTTAATTCTTATTAATTTGGTGCTGACAAGCATGCCCATGTTCCTTTTGTCTTTCTTTGAAGTACCGGTTGGTGTAAGGAAAAGACTGGACTTCTATCGATCGCGGTTCTTTTGGCAGGGAGATGAGCTAAAAAGAAAATACCGGTTAGCGAAGTGGGATATCATTTGTAGGCCAAAAGACCAAGGGGGTATGGGGATTGAAAATCTCGAGGTCAAGAACCGATGCCTTCTTAGCAAGTGGTTGTGGAAGTTATCTTCAGGAACTGAAGCCACTTGGGCTCAAATCCTTCGTAATAAGTATCTTCAAACCAAAACTTTGTCTCAGGTCACGGTTAGACTGACTGATTCACCCTTTTGGAAAGGGCTAATGAAAGTTAAGCTTTCATTCTTTCAGAGGGCAAAGCATGTTGTTGGTAACGGTGCCAGCACAAGATTCTGGGAGGATATTTGGCTCGGTGATATGCCCCTTGCAATCCAGTATCCGGCGTTGTATCGTGTTGTCCAAAGGCGCGATGCTCTGGTTGCAATAGTCTTTCGTTCCATTCCACTTAATATTCAATTTAGAAGATCGTTAGTGGGCAATCGTTGGGAACAGTGGCTGCATCTAGTTAGGAGACTGATGCAGGTCCAGCTTTCACAACAACCTGATAAACTGCGCTGGAATCTCACTAGGTCGGGGGAATTCACAGTTAAATCAATGTATGTTGCTGTTATTAATTCCAGCTCGATTCCGACTTCCAGGCATGTGTGGGATGTCAAAGTTCCTTTAAAGATTAAGGTGTTTATGTGGTTTCTACATAAACAAGTTATATTAACAAAGGATAATTTAACAAAGCGCAATTGGACAGGTCCTACTAGGTGTAGTTTCTGTGATCAGGGTGAAACCATTAACCATTTATTCTTTGATTGCCCACTAGCTAGAATTCTTTGGACAACTGTTCAGGTTGCTTTCAATATTACTCTACCAAATTCGGTGAACATGATGTTTGGAGCTTGGCTTAACAGGGTAGAGCCCGGGTTAGCTAAACATATTCGCGTGGGGGTGTGCGCCTTAGTGTGGGCGCTTTGGAATTGCAGAATGATCTTGTTTTTAACAGAACAACAAACATTCATGTTTTGCAGGTTATCTTCAGAGCCACGGCACTTATCCGTTCCTGGTCGCTACTCACTCCGACGGAGGCCAGGGAGCGTTTGGTTACTGGTGCTATCCGATGGGAGATGGTAGCTCGGGATATCTTCAGCCGGTTTGGATGGCGGTCATGTAATAGGATAGGCAATTAGTTTACCTGTCTTTTGTTGAGCCAACCGGCTGTGGTTTATCCTTTGTTGGGCTAGCTTATGTATCTAGCCTTTGGGTTCTGTGTGAGCCTTTGAGTCTTCTTTTTATTTTGCTACTACTGAGACTTCGAGACTTTGTGGATGATTTTTTTTTAATAAGATGGCCGTATGCATCATGCTGATGCAGAGGCCGGGGATACCCCCTTTTCGAAAAAAAGGAGATAAAACAAAGAAACAGAGTGTCTCGGTGAGGTTCTGGCGACGATCGGCCGGAGATAGCGCGTGGGGAACTGTTGATGAATTGTTTTGTTTTGTTTGCTAGTCTGGCCGGGAGAGTATCTGGTGCTACCGCCCCTTAGGTGCTACCGTGATACGGGCTTCTGGGCCGTTGGATTTTCAGATCGGACGGCATCTAGGAGTGGTTGGATCTGCTGGACCTATGCGTAATTTTTGGACTCCTAGTAGGCTTTTCTGCAAATGTTGCTGAGTTACTAGGAGCCGTCCGATATAAGAATCCAACGGCCCAAAAGCCGGTATCACGGTAGCATCTAAGGGGCAGTAGCACTGGATATTTTCCCTAGTGGGGCCAAGTAAATTGTACCGTATGTTGCCACTATGTGGTGTGAAGAAGAAACAGTCAATCAT
Source organism: Triticum timopheevii (assembly GCA_963921465.1). Lineage (NCBI taxonomy): Eukaryota > Viridiplantae > Streptophyta > Magnoliopsida > Poales > Poaceae > Triticum > Triticum timopheevii. The sequence goes on from OY997274.1 coordinate 80,496,048, forward strand.
CCAACACCGGCACCTGTACTGATGGCGCCCACACACCTCCCCCGCACGTCGCCACCTCCCATGTCGCCGCCACCAACGCCTTGCCGCCGGGCCATGGCAGCTTCCCCCACCGCCCGACGTCGCCGCGAGCACGAAGTCGCCTCTTGCCAGATTCTTCGTCTGATGCCGCCAACGCTTGTCTGACGCCGCCAGGCTAGCTACCTTGTCCAAAGGAGGCACGCGTCTCTTCGCCAGCCAGCTTCTTCGACGTCACCCGCAAGTTGTTCGACAGTTTGCCCCTAAGGTACAGATGGACTCCGCCTACGAGTTTTTTTTTTCACAATTTTCTCTGCAACTCTAATGATTCCTCATTGGAGGATGAGGAGATGGTGGCTGCCGTGTTGGTCGTCCATGACCACCTTAGTAGGCAGTGGTCGTTGTTCCAGGGCTCGATCCCGGGGCACAATCCGACGTTGAATCGCAACCGAGAGAGCGCTCATTTCCTTCTTTGGAAGGACTACTTTGAGACACCCAACCCGTTTTTAAACATGACCAATACCGGCGCCGTTTCCGTTTGGCTAGGCATGTTTTCAACCATATTTGGGAGTGGGTGGTCGGATACATAAGTATTTCGAGTGCAATGAGGATGCCCTTGGAAAGATTGACTTCTCCTCTTATCAGAAATGCATTGCAGCTATCGAGATGCTTGCATACGGAGTGCCCGGTGATCTCATTGATGAGCACGTCCGTATGAGGCGAGTCTACGTGCCTAGACTCCATGTACAACTTCTGCAAGGATGTGATTGCAGTGTTTGGCCCTGAGAGCTTGGGAGAGCCAAATGCTGAAGATACAACCCGCTTATTGGCGATGAATGTCAACAGGGGCTTCCTAGGGATGCTTTGAAGCATAGACCGTATACACTAGGAGTGAAAGAACCGCCCTTCTGCTTGGCAAGGGCAGTATAGGGGCCATGTCAAGGCTTGCACTGTCATACTTGAGGTTGTGGCCTCACAAGATCTTTGGATCTGGCACTCTTTCTTCGGCATGGCCGGATCGCACAATCATATAAACGTATTTCAATGCTCTCCGATGTTTGCAAGGCTTGCCAAAGGCAACTGCCCTCCAGTGAATGTTAACATCAACGGTCACAATTACAACAGAGGATACTACCTAGCTGGCGGTATCTATCCTTAGTGGACCACTATTATGAACACAATCTCCAACCCCATAGGAGAGAAAAGGAGGAGATTTGCACAAGAACAAGAAAGTGCTAGGAAGGATGTTGAGCATGCATTCGGTGTTCTGCAGTCTCGATGGGGCATCATTCTGTATCCTGCTAGAACTTGGAGCATCAACAAGTTGTGGGAGGTGATGACTGCTTGTCTGATCATGCACAATACAATCATAGAGGATGAGCGTCCAAAACATACCTACGACCAAGGGTTTCAGTTCCATGGTACAATGTTGTGCCTGAGCATGGAGGAGCGGCAAAATTTTCACAGTTCACCCAATTTCATCATCAAATGCGTGATTGGAAAACTCACATTCAGCTGAAAGATGATTTGGTTGAGCATATGTGGGTTCATGTTGGCAACCAATAGATGTATCTTTTTTTAAATGTATTTGAGACAATATAATTTTTATTTGGCTTCTAAACTATGATATATTTATTTGGCTTTGTAAAACTGTGATAAATCAAAAAAGTGTGTATTTTGTTCAGAAAACGACGGCAAACCGACCGCGTGGGCGAATATGGGTAAGCGCGTTGGACGCACTGCCGACCCAAACTAAAAACAGGGTGGACGACGAGCGGGTAGCAGAGCCAAATGGATAAAAAGCGAACAAAGCACGCGCCCGTTTAGGTCGACGTGTTGGACTTGCTCTAAGGTGGCAAAATTGACAATTTTGACCTGTGGACGCAATGAATTCACGAAATGAACTGGCCCTAAAACTAGTTCACACGCCTGACCTTTTTGTGTAGTGCCCGACATGCAGGCGCCACACCCTACGGTGCAGCACCCACCTCTAGGGTGTTGCACACCTGTCCACTGTGGCAGCCCTGGGCCTGCACCCAAGCAGTGCAGCGTCTCCGAACTAGGCGCCACACATGTAATGTGCAGCGCCTAGCCCTTAGGCGCTGCACTGTCTGTTACTAGTTGGCCAGGCCCCCCTCCCCCACTCCTCCCACACACACACCCACCACACACACAGCTCACTCGAGATCTGCCCCCTCTCCCCCTCTCAAATCCTTCCTCAAATCCTACAAATCTGAAGATTTTGTCCATGGATTTCCAACTCAAACCCTCCCTCAAGGTAATCTTCTCCGATCCCCTTCTTTTGATCCAAATAATGTTAACAAATTGCTCATTTGTTGCTAGTTTTGGGAAACCCTAGTTTTGTATGGATCTAGAGATTTGTATTGATATGTGAGATGCTTGTTTGCCAATTTCCTATGATTAGGCTTGTTAGTATGTTAGGGTTATGGTTAGAGTTAGGGTTATGGTTAGGGTTAGGGTTATGGTTAGGGTTATGGTTGTTCTTTCATATATATGTTGGTGTTAGGGTTAGGGTTAGGGTTATGGTTGTTGTTTCATATATATGTTAGGGTTTCTATACCGTGTTAATCTGTGGATTAGTACTCATGGAAGAAATGTTACGTTGTGTTGTTTGAATGCTTATAGGGATGGGAAGAACATGTGTGTTTGTTCATCATGGGGACAAAGACGCCTTCTTGAAAGGCAATATTGAACAGGACCCGGATGAGGTTGACATGGTGTTTGATAATAGTCCTAGCTATGCGGAGCTCTTGCAACAAGTGAGGAAAGTTTTGAATTGGATGTACCGTAGTGATATTGTTGAGTTGGAGGGAAGGCATAATGTAGGTTTTGGAATGCACATCCGTTGGAAGACAATGCATGTCAACTCGGAGCAACGTTGGGTTCCATACAAGGATACGGTGGCCGAATTACTAGACAAGGCTCTTGAGTTATTTGCAACAAAGAAGGTTGATTCAAGTTTGCATTTGGACTTGAACCAGAACCCATCCGCTTTGGTTGCTAGTAGCCCCCCACCCTTGAACCGAGATGAAATTGTTGAACCTCATATGACCCAAGAAGTGAGGCCAACATTGAGCCCTTTTCCAAACAATCAAAATGAAGCTTTGCAAGAGGAGAATGATGAGTATGCGGATGATGACAATGAAGTTGATCTCCATGAAAACAATGTGGGTGATCTCGACAAATATCATTTTCAAGAGACAATGGACCATTCCATCCCTTATTCCCGTGGCTATGCATCGGATTCGGATGACGAAGGTCCCGATGAACAAGTTGATGAGGAGGGGTTCACGGTGAAGGAGGCCGAAGGTTTTGAGAAGGTATTCGGTCGGAATCATCGGACTACATTGTTCAAGGATGTTAGTCTCGCGGATGAAGCCGTGGTAGATGGTGGCCAAGGTATATCTCTTGGGGTTAGGCCAAGCTCTCGCCGTGATTTGAATGATGGCAAGAACGGGATTGCTAAAGGGTCTAAGTTCCAAACCTTGTTGGAGTTGAAGATGTTGCTCGACAACTACTCGGTTATGCATTATCGTCCACACAAGGTAGTGCACTCGGATGTCAAAGTGCGCTACATGGTTGCATGTGCATGTGAAGGTGATGAAAAATGTCCGTGGATTGTGCGTGCAAGACCATGGAAAGGAGGTCCCACTTGGCACGTAGTGAGTTGTGTGGCAACTCACATGTCTCGAGGCAAAAGGGTGGATGGCAAGGTTGTGTCCCAAGACCACAAACAACTCACATCCGAGTTCATCGCTTATAGGCTCTCCAACTCAATTTCCACACTTCCAACAATGAGCCCCAACATATCATTGACCTTGTGAAAGCCATCTTTCATTACAAGGTGAAATACGGGAAGGCATGGAAGGTGAAGCAACCCGCATTTAAGATGTTGTATGGTAGTTGGGAGGAAGCATACAACCGAATCCCTAGATTGTTGTTAGCCATGGCCGCCACAAACCCGTGCATGGTTCATGTGGTCGAGCCTCATGGGGAAAAAACAATGGATCATGACGGAAGGAAAGTCTAAGTATTTGGCCGTGCATTTTGGGCATTCGAGCAACGTGTGAGGGCTTTCGAACACTGTAGGTCGGTCACGGCCATTGATGGCACATTCTTGACCGGACAATACAAGGGGACCTTGTTGGTTGCGATAGCAATTGATGCCAATAACCGGGTGTTGCCATTGGCATTTGCTTTGGTTGAGGTGGAGAACAATGACAACTGGGAGTGGTTTTTGCGTCTTTTGAAGACAAAGGTGTTACCCGCTGAGAGGGAAATTTGTGTCATATCAGATCCGCATCTAGGAATTCTTAATGCGGTGGAGATTGACATTCCTGGGCATGCTCCGTTGCACCATAGATGGTGCATGAGGCACTTTTGTTCGAACTTCTATAGGGAATGTGGCCTTAAGGAGTTGGCCGATGATCCTCAAGATTGTTGTCTCGCTTTCTCCGACAAACGGTTCGCCACTTTGTACAACAAATTGCTAGCACACAAAAAACTTGATCCCGGAGGTCAAAACTTTCTCAATAGGAACATTGACATCGGAACAAGTGGGCATGTGCTTTTGATGAAGATGGCCGGCGATACGGTCAAATGACAAGCAATATGGCCGAATGCTTCAATAAGGTGCTCAAAGGTGCACGTGGATTACCCGTGACGACAATAGTGTTGGGGAACGTAGTAATTTCAAAAAAATTCCTACGCACACGCAAGATCATGATGATGCATAGCAATGAGAGAGGAGAGTGTCGTCCATGTACCCTCGTAAACCATAAGCGGAAGCGCTATGACAACGTGATTATTGTAGTCATACGTCTTCATGATCGACCGATCCTAGTACCAAACGTACGACATCTCTGCGATCTGCACATGTTCGGCTCGGTGACGTCCCACAAACTCATGATCCAGTAGAGCTTCTAGGCAGAGTTCTGTCAGCACGACGGCGTGATGATGGTGTTGATGAAGCTACCGAGCAGGGCTTCACCTAAGCACCGCTACGATATGACTGGGGTGGATTATGGTGGAGGGGGCCACCGCACAGGGCTAAAAGATCAATGATCAACTTGTGTGTCTTGGGGTGCCCCCGCCCCCGTATAGGAAGGACCTAGGGGGAGGCGGCCGGCCAGGAGGAGGGCGCGCCAAGGGGGGAGTCCTACTCCCACTGGGAGTAGTACTCCTCCTTTCCTAGTAGGAGTAGGAGAAGAGGGGAGGAGGAGAGAGGGGGGAAGGAAAGGGGGGCGCCGCCCCTCCTCCTTGTCCAATTCGGACTAGAGGGGGAGGGGCGTGCGGCCCTACCTTGGCCGCCCCTCCTCTTCTCCACTAAGGCCCACAAGGCCCATTATACTCCCCGGGGGTTCCGGTAAGCCCCCGGTACTCCGATATATGCCCGAACTTGCCCGGAACACTTCCGAAGTCCAAACATAGTCATCCAATATATCGATATTTATGTCTCGACCATTTCGAGACTCCTCGTCATGTCCGTGATCATATCCGGGACTCCAAAATACCTTCGGTACATCAAAACACATAAACTCATAATATCGATCGTCACCGAACGTTAAGCGTGCGGACCCTATGGGTTCAAGAACTATATAGACATGACCAAGACACGTCTCCGGTCAGTAACAAATAGCAGAAACTGGATGGTCATATTGGCTCCTACATATTCTATGAAGATATTTATCGGTCAAACCGCATAACAACATACGTTGTTCCCTTTGTCATCAGTATGTTACTTGCCCGAGATTCGATAGTCGGTATCTCCATACCTAGATCAATCTCGTTACCAGCAAGTCTCTTTACTCGTTCTGTAATGCATCATCCCGCAACTAACTCATTAGTCACAATGCTTGCAAGGCTTATAGTGATGTGCATTACCAAGAGGGCCCAGAGATACCTCTCTGATAATCGGAGTGACAAATCCTAATCTCGATCTATGCCAACTCAACAAGTACCATCGAAGACACCTCTAGAGCACCTTTATAATCACCCAGTTACATTCTGACGTTTTGTAGCACACAAAGTGTTCCTCCGGTAATCAGGAGTTGCATAATCTTATAGTCATAGGAACATGTATAAGTCATGAAGAAAGCAATAGCAGTAAACTAAAACGATCAAGTGCTAAGCTATCGGAATGGGTCAAGTCAATCACATCATTCTCCTAATGATGTGATCCCGTTTATCAAATGACTACTCATGTCTATGGTTAGGAAACCTTAACCATCTTTGACCAACGAGCTAGTCAAGTAGAGGCATACTAGTGACACTATATTGTCTATGTATTCACACATGTATTATGTTTCCGGTTAATACAATTCTAGCATGAATAATAAACATTTATCATGAAATAAGGAAATAAATAATAACTTTATTATTGCCTCTAGGCATATTTCCTTCAGTCTCCCACTTGCACTAGAGTCAATAATCTAGATTACACAGTGATGATTCTCGCACCCATGGAGTCTTGGTGATGATCATGTTTTGCTCGTGAGAGAGGCTTAGTCAACAGGTCTGCAACATTCAGATCCGTATGTATCTTGAAAATCCCTATGTCTCCCACCTGGACTTGGTCACGGATGGAATTGAAGCGTCTCTTGATGTGCTTGGTTCTCTTGTTAAATCTGGATTCCTTTGCCAAGGCAATTGCACTCGTATTGTCACAAAAGATTTTCATTGGACCCGATGCACTAGGTATGACACCTAGATCGGATATGAACTCCTTCATCCAGACTCCTTCATTTGCTGCTTCCGAAGCAGCTATGTACTCTGCTTCACACGTAGATCCACCACGACGCTTTGTTTCTGCACCAACTGACAGCTCCACCGTTCAATATAAACACGTATCCGGTTTGCGATTTAGAAAGCTCTTTAGACAGCTCCACTGAAAGCTTGCATTGACGTGACCATTCACGACGAGCTCTTTGTCACCCCCACAAATGAGAAACATTTCCTTAGTCCTTTTCAGGTATTTCAGGATGTTCTTGACCGCTGTCCAGTGATCCACTCCTGGATTACTTTGGTACCTCCCTGCTAAACTAATAGCAAGGCACACATCAGGTTTGGTACACAACATTTCATACATGATAGAGCCTATGACTGAAGCATAGGGAACATTTCTCATTTTCTCTCTATCTTCTGTAGTGGTCGGGCATTGAGTCTGGCTCAACTTCACACCTTGTAACACAGGCAAGAACCCTTTCTTTCCTTGATCCATTTTGAACTCTTTCAAAACTTTATCAAGGTATGTGCTTTGTGAAAATCCAATTAAGCATCTTGATCTATCTCTATAGATCTTGATGCCCAATAAATAAGCAGCTTCACCGAGGTCTTTCATTGAAAAACTCTTATTCAAGTATCCTTTTATGCTATCCAAAAATTCTATATCATTTCCAATCAACAATATGTCATCCACATATAATATTAGAAATATAGGCTTCTCCAAAAGTCTGTATAAAACCATATGCTTTGATCACACTATCAAAATATTTATTCCAACTCCGAGAGCTTGCACCAGTCCATAAATGGATCGCTGGAGCTTGCACACTTTGTTAGTACCTTTTGGATCGACAAAACCTTTTGGTTACATCATATACAAGTCTTCTTCTAGAAATCCATTTAGGAATGCAATTTTGACATCCATTTGCCAAATTTCATAATCATAAAATGCGGCAATTGCTAACATGATTCGGACAGACTTAAGCATCGCTACGGGTGAGAAAGTCTCATCGTAGTTAACCCCTTGAACTTGTCGAAAACCTTTCGCAACAAGTCGAGCTTTGTAGACAGTTGTAGCGACCCGACCTCAGACGGTCAAGTCTCTGTGCTTAAGTGTCATCCCTGGATCGGTATGCTCACACACACAGTACTTCGAGGATTTATAACAGAGGTAAATCACATGTATAAAGTAACGTAAATACTATTACCTCAATCCAAATAGCGGAAGTAACAAGGTTGTGGATTCCCATCAACACCAACGGCAAACTTGAGTATAGGAAAACGTAACCCTAATGTATCACTTACTCGTCGTAAGATCCTACAACATGAGACGTTGCAGCCACAGAGGGTCAGTACATTGAATGCACTGGCAAATTCACACCATAGAGAAATGAAGAATAAAGGCTATCACTACATGCATATATGGCTGGTGGAGGCTCTATAGTTATAATGTTTTTGCGAAAAGCCAATTTTTCCCTACTTCAAAGGAATAAATTTATTTAACTATCATGGTGGTTGTTAAACATTGAGAATAGTTGACAGCATTCTCAATCCCAATTAAAAGTACTCATTAAAACCCAACAATATTGATTATAGTAACATGATGAGATCCACAGGAAAATCAAGTATGAGATACTCAAGATGTCCATAACCGGGGACACGGCTAATCATGATTAGTTTGTACACTCTACAGAGGTTTGCGCACTTTTACCCACATGACTCGATCTCCTCCATTTGGTTTCTCGCACTACATGGTGTTTGAGAAATGGATGTCCGAGACATAGTCTTTCAGAAGCGCTTGCACCTTACGTAGAGGGTAGACCGTACCAACCTACATCCCCTACATCTGCTAGTCTACCCTGTAAGAGTTCGCACGACTTAGTCAACTATGCTAGAGCCCATAATAGCATGTGGCTGCACACGAAAGTTTCTAGCATGAACAATCTTATGATCCCTTTGAGCCTGGGTGGTGGTCCGAAGAAAAACAGGCAAGTCCTGGAAACCCAGGTGCCTAGACAGGCAAGTCCTGGAGTAACCACGTGCCTCAATCCACCCAGATGTGTGTTTAAGTTGCCACCTTAAATAAACCATTAATTAACAATCGCACATCTGTCATGGAAATTCACTCACCCAATCCACGTCTACTAGCATAGCATGGCAGAATAAGCAAACATAGAAGTAACTCCCAAAGGTTTGATAATAAAACAGGTAATAGGTACTACCTCATCTACTTCCCATAACCCACAATTTTATTAGATCCTAATCATGCAATATTTGAGGATTGATCTAATGCATAAAACTGGGTATGAAAAGGGATATGATCAAAGTGTGAACTTGCCTGCAATGTTGATGAAGATGATTTGCACTCAAAACTCTTGATAGTTCTACTCGTCACACTCCGGTCAATCTATCGTGAGCAAGCAATGGTAAGCACACATAAGCAATCACTCAAAAGATCGGAAAGAACGAAGAAGACGATTCGGAAAACATCAAAACCAAGCAAATAACTCTTGCAACATAAAACAATTTCTAACAGTACCAAAAGTATGTGAATTTGGCCTTATCAGAAAGTCTAGGTCAAGAGTTTCGCTTTGCAGAAAGAATCAACTCAAACGGAGCTACGAAACTCAAGTTACGATCAAACGAAGTTCAAATACAAATCTGATCTAATTCAAATTTTAAACTTTCAAAAACATGTTTAAGTTGTTTTACTGGATAGAGGAGATCATAACGAAGAAGTGGACGTTGGTTTCGTTGGATTTGGATAAACGAGCAGAAAGTTGTGAGCGTTTGAAGTCCAGGGGCTAAATTGTAAATAAAACATCTACAAAGAAGTCCTCTGAGTAAAACTAACAGAAAAAGAAAATTCTAAATAACGAACGTTCGTTAAACAGTACTACAAAACGAAAACGTTCACTACAACTTCCTAAACAGAAAGCGTTCGCTAAATAATCTAAAAAAAATACAACCGGCTAAAAGGTAAACCGAATAAAACCGAAATAGAAATTTACCGGGCGGGCGGTGGTTATACCGGTAGGCGGCGGTCTGACGGTTTTCGTTGAGAAAACCGGCGGCGGCGGCGGTTTATATCGGCGGAGCGGCGGCTCCGGCGAGGGCGGTGAGCTCCGGCGACGAGGGGCGTCGGGCGCGGTCGCCGGCAGTGCTCAGGTGGCCGGGGCAACGGCGAGGGGGCGAGGGCGGCGAGGTGGTGGCGGTGGCGCGCGGGGTGGAGGCGCGGCGAGGTGGGGGCGCAGAACTGCGGCGGCGGATCTGGCAGCGGCGGCGGCGGCGAGATGCGGGAGGGGCGACGCGGTGCGGCAGAGAGAGAGGTGGGACCCGGGGCTGCTAATTAAGGAGGGGAGGGGAGGCGCAAGGCGTGGGGAAGGGGGCGGCCGGAGGCGGGCGGCGCTCGGACTCCGGCGAGTCCGGGTCGCGCACGGGAGGAGGAGGCGGCGGCGCTGACGGGCCGGCTGGGCCTTCGGCCCAGTTCGGTCCGGAGAGGGAGTTTTTAAAAAAAAATTCAGAGAACTTAAATAATAAAAAAACAAAATAACTAAAAATATTATATAGGCATACAATATATCAAAATTTGCAGAAAAAGATTTCCTACAAGCTGAACATTTTTCTAGAGTCAAATAAAATCCTCAAAAATTCAGATAAATCAAACACTGCTGCTGCTCTAATAAAATCCAACAAAAGTCATTTTAAAAATACCAAAATGAATTCAAATTTATTTCTCTCCAATTTTTTATTGTAGGGAATCATGTTACCCTAATTTCTGTATATTTTGTTTTTGGAGAAAAATAATTTGAATAAAACTCAAATAACTCCAAATGGAAAAATAAATTCAAAAGAACTTTGAATTTAATTCTTTGAAACTCCCAACTCATATTTCATATGTTTTGAAGAAGTCATTTTATCTTCGCTCGTGAAAATCATTGAGTTGCATAAAGTTTCTGGGTTGGAAATATTTTCCAAATGAAATTCAAATATTTTCAACACTCCTTGTCATTTAAATAAATGGAAGAAGTTATGTCATCTTCTCTCCAGGGTTTTGTGATTCAAAGAATTTGAATTCATGAAGATCATAAAAGCAAAAATGAAAGTTTGGGAAAGTCCTTTTATTCCCTCTCATTAAACTTTCAAAAAGTTTCAGATTCACTCACTTTCAGTCAATCAATGAAACAATCAATCAAAACTATCTATTTATTATAACATTCCAGAATTTAGAATTTTGGGATGTTACAAACCTACCACCCTTAAAATGAATCTCGTCCTCGAGATTCGGAGAGGCTGGCAAGAAATAGGTTAGGGTTTGGGGTCTTCTCAAAAATCCATCGATCATCTCCGGGGTCTCGGGTGCTACCACCCTTAGAAGCATGGTTACAGTTCCAGCAAAACTCATATACTCCATCCTTATTGTTGACAGTGTCGGTCTTCCCAGATCTCGGGAAATTCCATCTCTGGGCTCTTCCGGTAGCGGCATAACCTTTTCCTTAATTCTTTTGTCTTTTTTCCTCTTGGTAAGGTTATTCCGAGATTGGGTCTTCTTATTTGACGGGTCTGGCGCCAATACTAATTAGCTATCGATATCTCATGGCGGTCAACAATTTATGGTTTCTCCTGCAGAAAACGGGTCTGGGTTGAACCTCACCGTATATCCTACGATTGGCAACAGCTGCCGTGTACAAGGGAAAATACTTATACCATTCTAAGGTTTAAACAGAGTTTTGATCGTTGTCTCTCTACTATAGGTAAGTCACTCAGATTTACCATCCCATATAGCAAGGCGAATAATAAGAGTAAGTCGGTATGGTGATCAATCCATCCTGCACCCAAATCATTATCTTGTATATGGTTTAGCGAATCTTGCATTCTAACACTCGGTCATCCTCACAAGAATTGCAGAATTTCTCTTGTCGACGAACCAAGTTCGGATAATCCATAGATTCTGCAAGCCAAACAAAAATCCATCGTTCCTTCACAACTCTCAGGTTTTGTGTTGCTCCTATAAAATCGTAAGACGTATCCTCTTCCAGGGTTTTTCCTTTAGCAAGAGTGTGCTTGCTTCTTGGCAGGTCCTGGGGCCTGTGGGTTATGGCCCATTGTCACGCCCAATATGCGACCCTATCCAAAAGGAACTCGAAGGTCCCACCAAGGATAGACCCTCATATTGAAACGCTTTTGCAAGGTGGATATCATTACATCAACATTACATAATAGATGGGGATACATACAAAAGGCATACAATGCCACACGAATACAACATCATCTTACAAGAGATCAACATCCGACTACGGATGGAACACAAACAGAAACACAAACGACATCCACCCTGCTAGCCCAGGCTGCCGACCTGGAACCTATCCCCTGATCGAAGAAGAAGCAGAAGAAGAACTCCAAAACAAGCAAACATCGCTCTCGCGTCATGATCATTGCATAACCTATACCTGGAACTGTTTTTGTAGTAATCTGTGAGCCACGAGGACTCAGCAATCCCATTACCATGGGTATCAAGACTAGCAAAGCTTACTGGGAAAGGAAGGGGTAAAGTGGTGAGGTTGCAGCAGCGACTAAGCAAGTATGGTGGCTAACATACGCAAATGAGAGTGAGAAGAGAAACAAGCGGAACGGTCGTCAACTAGCAATGATCAAGAAGTGATCCTGAACTCCTACTTACGTCAATCATAACAAAGAAACCGTGTTCACTTCTCGGACTCCGCCGAGAAGAGACCATCATGGCTACACACACGGTTCGTGCGTTTTAACTCGGATCTGGTGTCAAGTTATCTACAACCGGACATTAACAAATTCCCATCTGCCACATAACCGCGGGCACGGCTCTCGAAAGTTTATAACCCTGCAGGGGTGTCCCAACTTAGCCCATGATAAGCTCTCGCGATCAACGAAGGATATACCTTCTCCCAGGAAGACCCGATCAGTCTCGGAATCCCGGTTTACAAGACATTTCTACAATGGTAAAACAAAACCAGCAAAGCCGCCCGGATGTGCCGACAAATCCTGATAGGAGCTGCACATATCTCGTTCTCAGGGCACACCGGATTGTCCAAACTTCCGGTAGGCGAGCCCAGAGTTGCCCCTGGTGGCCACCGGCGGCTGACGGTTTGGACCAACACTCACGACGAGCACTGGCCCGGGGGGGGGGGGGGTAAAAATAAGATGACCCTCGAGAGCACGACTCCCAAGGGAAAAAGGGCTAGGTGAGGCAAATATAAAACCAAGGTTGGGCCTTGCTGGAGGAGTTTTATTCAAAGCGAACTGTCAGGGGGGTCCCATAAATCACCCGACCGTGTAAGGAACGCAAAATCTGGGAACATAACACCGGTATGACGGAAACTAGGGCGGCAAGAGTGGAACAAAACTCCAGGCATAAGGCCGAGCCTTCCACCCTTTACCAAATATATATATGCATTAATAATATAAGAGATATTGTGATATCCCAACAAAAATCCTGTCCACCATGGAGCAATCTTCAACTTCACCTGCAACTAACAACGCTATAAGAGGGGCTGAGCAAAGCGGTAACATAGCCAAGCAACGGTTTGCTAGGAAGGGTGTCAAAGGTTAGAGGTTGACATGGCAATTTGGGGAGGCTTGAAGAGCAAATGATAGGCAACGCAGCATAGCGATAGAACGAAGCAACTAGCATAGCAATGATAGTAGTGAGATCTAGGGTAGCGGTCATCTTGCCGCTAGGAAGAAGAACGAGTCCATGAAGAAGATGAAGCCACGAAGACGAACCAAGCGTAGACGAACGAATCCTCACGATCGCAATGAAACGGGAACTATCGAGAAGAAGCACACAACATGGTAAATGCACCACACATAGATAAGACATGATGCACAACAAGCATGATGCATGAGAAAGCTAGATGAGGCTACTCATGACAAGAGATGATGCAAACAAGAACAACACATCAAGGCAAGTTTAAATGAGGCCGGGAACAACATATAACAATTCCGGTAAGTCCTCATATGCAAATTTCAAAATTGGTCCAGATCTGAATAAACCTTATGTTCAAGTTTTTAAACAGAAAATTAAGATGCACCATGATGAACTACACGAAATTCTAGTCAAGGTACACATAAAGTTCATTTAGTTCGGAGCTACGGCCTAGAAGATATGAGCAAAACAAGTTAAGCATGGCATTGATGCAAAATGCATACAAACATCAAGCAAACACCTTGAAACAAGGATGCAACATGATAATATGAAACTACATGCAAAATCACGCAAGTTTCATATAGAGCACACTCAAAACGGAGCAACGGTGCAACACATACACTATACAAGTCAAAACAACAAACTGTCCAAAACAGCAACTAGGCATCTTACAAGCATCAAAACAACAAGCTATAGCACCCCAACATAAGAACAAAAGGCATGAGCATGATGTACAGGTAAAGCACAACAAGACATGAACACTGAGCTATCTCCAGAAACAACTAGAACATGCTCAAAAGGACATGGTAAGTGTGCAAATAATAACAGTTTCAGACTTTAGCAGAAATAACATCAGGTTGCAATGTTTAAAGCTATCAAACAACATATTACAGGAACATATTATGGCAAAAAAAGGCATGGCATGATACTACTAAATGCATAAAACAAGAGTCCCTTACTGACCATGAGTCAAAAGGGCACAGAAAATATGATGGCACCCATGTAAACACGACAAGTTATATTACAGATTCATACATGGCAGGAACAATAATAAGTAGGCATGTTGGTGAGCTTGAACCACTTATCACAGAGCAATACATGGCTTGGCAAGTCAACCAACAGTAAGAATACATGTTTATGAATCTAAGCATGGCAAGATAAAGTTCGTAGGGTGCATGGATCACTAGAAAAGCAAATGGCCAAAACTGAACTTCATGTTAACAGGCTGACAGCAACATTATTTAGCAACTTTGGAGCAAGATTACAACAAGCTACAGTAGGCTATAAATGCAACCAGGGGCATGAATGTATAGAGCAAGACATGTATAACAAAACATCCTTAGTGAACATTTCCAGATTATGCACGAAATGACTTGTAGCAGCAGGTTAACATAGCAACAAAATATAACAGAATCTGTCAGGAAAACAGCAACAGCAAGTACCCTAATTAGCAAGCTTGATGCACTCAGTATAGGACTCACAAAAATACATGGATGGCACCCTGGAAAGATGAAATATCATAGATCAAAACACATGTAGACATCAACCTCATAGGATGCACACATCAGACATGGCAAAAATGACAAATGAGCATGTTATAACAGTTTCAGCAGATTAACAGCAACATGCACTCTTCCAACAGCATTTCGGGCATCAAGATGAAATCATATGAAAATGATGCAATGGAATGAAATGAAGTACTCGTTGAGCTGAACAATTTGACATATTACACGCACGAAACGGAGCTACAGATGCAGAGATACGATGCATAGAACATGGCATGATAATGCAAATATCCTGGGGACTTAGAGGAATTTCAGAGGGGGGGAAAGTCAACCTATCCTCTCAGATCCAGATCCGAGGCGCGGAAACCGAGGACGGCCGGAGACAGGGCGGCCGGAGTTTCGCCGGAGCTTCACCGGAGAAGAGGAGGGCGGTGGCGTGGCGTGGTCGGGGAGGAGGTCCCCGGGGGAGGCGCACCGGCGGGGCGCGGGGCCGGCGAGGGGCGCGGTCGGCAGCGGAGCCCCGGCAGAGGCGGACGGCGGCGCTCGGGGCGCGGGTGGCGACGCGACGGCGGCGGGGCAGGAGCAGAGAGGCGGCGCAGGGCACGGAGGAGAGAGACGACGGGGACACGTGGCGGGGTCCGGTTGGGCGAGGAGCGGCGGCGGACATGTCCAGCGGCGGAGGATGAAACGTCCGGCGACGCGGAGGGGAAAATGATCTAGGGTTAGACCGGGATTTCGGGGGAGGTGCACATATTTATAGGTAGAGGGAGCTAGGAGAGTCCAAATGAGGAGAGGTTTTCGGCCACGCGATCGTAATCGAACGACCGAGAGCATGGAGGGAAGTTTGCTGGGCTTTGGGCCACTTTGGAAGGGTTTTTGGCTGCACGCAAAAGAGGCTTTTACGGTTACCCGGTTAACCATTGGAGTACCAAACGACTTCCAAATGGCACGAAACTTGACAGGCGGTCTACCGTTGCTATACCAAGGCCGCTTGGCAAACCTCGGTCCATTCCAAGAACGTTTAATACCCGCTCACAACGGGAGAGAAGAAGGGGACGCCGGATGACATAGGAGTGCCGGATTGCAAAACGGACAACGGGGAAAATGCTCGGATGCATGAGGCAAACATGTATGCAAAATGAGATGCACATGATGACATGATAAAATGCAACATGCAAGCAAATGACTTGGCAATGACGGCGAATAACTGGCGAACACCTGGCGCATCGAATCCGGGGCGTTACACCCATCTCATCGCTTGTAAACCTTGAACTCATCATCGCGGGCAACTGATCGTTATTCCAACTTCCAACTTCCTAGTATTCTTAAATCCATCCAATTGTACTGTCTTCCTTCCTTCTATTTGTACCAAACTAAGATGTGATTACTCCGACTCATCATAGAGTCACCATTGCTCCATACTTCCAACATCATATCTCCTTTATATCCAACAGTACTTCATCTCTTCATCCTCGTGGGGTATCCCACATATCTAGATAAAACTTATACTTATGAAATCCATACTCCACTTCGTGGAACATCATTATCCTTTCCAGGGTCAAGCGTCCTTACAGGGGAATATTGGCCATCTCTACATGGCACTTCTTCAACTAGGAAACGTGAAACACATCATGAACTCCTGACAGTCCTTCGGGTGACTCCAACTTGTTGGCCACTTCTCCCATACGCTCCAAAACTCGATATGGTCCTACAAATCTCGGGGCTAACTTTCCCTTAACTCCAAATAGTTTAACTCCTCGCAGAGAGGACACACGAAGACATGCTCTATCTCCAATTTCATAGACTACCTCCTTACGTCTTTGAGTATGCAATACTCTTCTGCCTAGACTGAGCTACCTTCAATCTATCTTGAATCTAGTTAACATTCTCTTCTGACTCCTTGATCACATTTGGTCCAAACAACTGACGGACTCAAACTTCATCCCACATCAACGGTGTCGGGCTCCTTCTCCCATACGAAGCTTCAAAAGGGGCCATCTTCAAACTGGTTTGGTAACTGTTGTTGTATGAGAACTTCGTGTAAGGTGGATTATCATCCCTACTAGATCGAAAATTTAGTGCACACGCTCTCAACATGTCCTCCAGAATCTGATTGACTCTCTCGGTCTATCTATCTGTCTGCGGATGAAAGGCTGTACTGAACTCTAGCCTAGTACCCAAAGTCTGGTGCAGCTGATTCCAAAACTTTGAGGTAAACCGTGTTCCTCTATCTGATACGGTGGTCCTCGGAACTCCATGCAGACATACGATCCTGGTCAAATATATCTTGGCCAACTTCACACTTGTATAGGTGGTTTTCAATGGGATAAAGTGAGCCACTTTGGTCAAGCGAATCAACTACTACCCAGATAGAATCATATCCCGTACGGGTTCTAGGAAATCCGATAATGAAATCCATGCCAAGCTTATTCCACTTCCATTCGGGTATCGGCATAGGCTGTAGTAATCCTGCTGGCTTCTGATGCTCTGCTCTTACTCTCTCTGGCATACATCACCTAAGACTACATACTCCATAATATCCTTCTTCATACCAGTCCACCAGAAATGCTCCTTCAAATCCAAATACCTCTTGGTGTTTCCAGGGCGAATTGAGTATGGTGAATCATGAGCCTCCTGAAGTATTAACTTCCTGATCTCTGCATTATTGGGTACATGTACACTATCCTCAAACCATAAGGTGTCGTGCTCATCCTTACGAAAACCTTCGGCCTTTCCTTTGCTCATTCTCTGCAATCTCTTTCCCATCCTTCTGAGCTTCACGGTTCTTTCCCAACCATGTAGACTGAACTTCCATTGTTGTAACAAAACCTTTGGAACAATCTCCAATCAAAGTTCCCTGAGATCCTCGGCTAACTCCTTTGGTAATCCCCCGCTTATGAGGGTATTCGTCCTTGTTTTATTTATGGTTGTGTCCTATTTCTCCACAGAGCTTGTATGCACAAGGTTTCTTCATATCCTTTCCATAAGGCTTCAATTTCTGGGACACAAAACGAAACTTCGGCAAAGTCAACTTAATTCTTCCCAAATGGTTGCTCTTTGCCATCTATTGACGGTTTGGTACATCCTCCACCAAGTAGTAGCTCCTCTTTCAAAGCACTGAAGAGCATGTTGAGTCATATCCTTTCCGGCTATAGGGTTATTCTTCATGTGATCCCCATGTTCTGGATCCATTGGTGTGTCTCCAATTGACTCATCGGTCCAGATAATACGAGCTCATCTCCATTCATCCTCTATTGGGTCCATGGGTTTGGGGTGAGAAAAGAGAGATCGAGAGGGATGCACATAGTACAAACAATAGTTTTGAAAAGACAGGTTTTATTGTGGATGTCGGAAAAACAACAAACAAATGACAACTCACAATCGTCGCATCTAACGTAATTATATAACAGGGGTTTGGTCTTCTAAAGGTCAATAAATCTTCAAAGTCGTCAAACTCTTCAAGTCTTGTTCATTTCTCTGATAACTCCTTCTGATCATGCTTGTCCTTCTCAAGTTCTTTCGCCAGATCATCTCTATTGACAAGAAGTCTCTCGTGACGTCCTTTAATATTCTCGAGTTGCACTCCAAACTTCTGGGTTTCAACATCCTTGGCATGAACCATGGTACTACTGTTCTTCAGTTCCTGACGAATCTCCGGTATCTCAGGGTTTGGCTCCTCTAGATTACTACTTTCAGCTTCTGTGTTCTGAGTTCTTCACGAAACACTTCCTTATCAAATACTGCTTCTTGTAGGTCCATCTTAAAATTCTTAATGTAATACTCCAGATCCTGGTGATACACCAGCTAAGGTTAAAGCTGCATCCTTTTGCTGACAGATGCTCCATCAGCCTTCTACCATCCAATCCTTCCATGCATATGCATTCTTAACTCCGCACGATGACACAAAACTTTGAGTTCTAATGCTCCATGTTCTAGTCTTTCTCCAGCACGCCTTGATCTCGGGTATTGACAGCTTCCATAGTCTATCAAGTTCCATAAGTGTAGCCTTCCTTGGACATACCAAATCTGGAAATTCTTCATATTCTCCTACTCTTCAGAGTCTTTATCCGTCATAGTTTCTGTCATTTTAATGCATGGTAAAAATCCTCTTTATTCCAAAGTAGTCTTAGTTGTCCGATATCTGGTCCTTCTTGGAGTGTTCTCATCAGTCGAATCTTCGAGGGGTCAAAAGGGGAAAGGGGTATGGTCTCACTAAAAGGGAATATTTGAATAAGCTCAGAAGAGAAGAGAGGTAAAAGATTCTTTTGAAAAGAAAGTTGTAAAGAAAAATCTTTCCGATGGGCTTGCTAGTTTCTAGGGTCACGTCCTACAGTCAACATGTGCTCTGCTACCATCTTCTAGCGACCCGACCTCAGAATGTCAAGTCTCTATGCTTAAGTGTCATCCCTGGATCGGTATGCTGACACACACAGTACTTCGAGGATTTATGACAGAGGTAAATCACATGTATAAAGTAACATAAATACTATTACCTCAATCCAAATAGCGGAAGTAACAAGGTTGTGGATTCCCATCAACACCAACGGCAAAGTTGAGTATAGGAAATCGTAACCCTAACGTATCACTTACTCGTCGTAAGATCCTGCAACATGAGACGTTGCAGCCACAGAGGGTCAGTACATTGAATGCACTGGCAAATTCACACCATAGAGAAATGAAGAATAAAGGCTATCACTACATGCATATATGGCTGGTGGAGGCTCTATGGTTATAATGTTTTTGCGAAAAGCCAATTTTTCCCTACTGCAGAGGAATAAATTTATTTAACTATCATGGTGGTTGTTAAACATTGAGAATGGTTGACAGCATTCTCAATCCCAATTAAAAGTACTCATTAAAACCCAACAATATTGATTATAGTAACATGATGAGATCCACAGGAAAATCAAGTACTAGATACTCAAGATGTCCATAACCGGGGACACGGCTAATCATGATTAGTTTGTACGATCTGCAGAGGTTTGCACACTTTTCCCCACATGACTCGATCTCCTCCGTTTGATTTCTCGCACTACATGGTGTTTGAGAAACGGATGATCGAGACATAGTCTTTCAGAAGCGCTTGCACGACTGCTAGTCTACCCTGTAAGAGTTCGCACGACTTAGTCAACTATGCTAGAGCCCATAGTACCATGTGGCTGCACACGGAAGTTTCTAGCATGAATAATGTTATGATCCCTTTGAGCCTGGGTGGCGTTCCGAAGAAAAACAGGCAAGTCTTTGAAACCCAGGTGCCTAGACAGGCAAGTCCTGGAGTAACCAGGTGCCTCAATCCACCCAGATGTGTGTTTAAGTTGCCACCTTAAATAAACCATTAATTAACAATCTCACATCTGTCATGGAAATTCACTCACCCAATCCACGTCTACTAGCATAGCATGGCAGAATAAGCAAACGTAGAAGTAACTCCCAAAGGTTTGATAATAAAACAGGTAATAGGTACTACCTCATCTACTTCCCATAACCCACAATTTAATTAGATCCTAATCATGCAATGTTTGAGGATTGATCTAATGCATAAAACTGGGTATGAAAAGGGATATGATCAAAGTGTGAACTTGCGTGCAATGTTGATGAAGATGATTTGCACTCAAAACTCTTGATAGTTCTACTCGTCACACTCCGCTCAATCTATCGTGAGCAAGCAATGGTAACCACACATAAGCAATCACTCAAAAGATCGGAAAGAACGAAGAAGACGATTCGGAAAACATCAAAACCAAGCAAATAACTCTTGCAACATAAAACAATTTCTAACAGTACCAAAATTATGTGAATTTGGCCTTATCAGAAAGTCTAGGTCAAGAGTTTCGCTTTGCAGAAAGAATCAACTCAAACGGAGCTATGAAACTCAAGTTACGATCAAACGAAGTTCAAATACAAATCTGATCTAATTCAAATTTTAAACTTTCAAAAACATGTTTAAGTTGTTTTACTGGATAGAGGAGATCATAACGAAGAAGTGGGCATTGATTTCGTTGGATTTGGATAAACGAGCAGAAAATTGTGAGCGTTTGAAGTCCAGGGGCTAAATTGTAAATAAAACATCTACAAAGAAGTCCTCTGAGTAAAACTAACAGAAAAAGAAAATTCTAAATAACGAACGTTCGTTAAATAGTACTACAGAACGAAAACATTCACTACAACTTCCTAAACAGAAAGCGTTCGCTAAATAATCTAAAAAAATACAACCGGCTAAAAGGTAAACCGAATAAAACCGAAAAAGAACTTTACCGAGCGGGCGGTGGTTATACCGGTCGGCGGCGGTCTGACGGTTTTCGTTGAGAAAACTGGCGGCGGCGGCGGTTTATATTGGTGGAGCGGCGGCTCTGGCGAGGGCGGCGAGCTCCGGCGACGAGGGGCGTCGGGCGCGGTCGCCGGCAGTGCTCCGGTGGCCGGGGCAACGACGAGGGGCGAGGGCGGCGAGGTGGCGGCGGTGGCGTGCGGATGGAGGCAGGCGAGGTGGGGGCGCAGAACAGCGGCGGCAGATCTGGCAGCGGCAGCGGCGGCGAGATGCGGGAGGGGTAACGCGGTGCGGCAGAGAGAGAGGCGGGGCCCGGGGCCACTATTTAAGGAGGGGAGGGGAGGCGCAAGGCGTGGGGAAGGGGGCGGCCGGAGGCGGGCGGCGCTCGGACTCCGGCGAGTCTGGGTCGCGCACGGGAGGAGGAGGCGGCGGTGCTGACGGGCTGGCTGGGCCTTCGGCCCAGTTCGGTCCGGAGAGGGAGTTTTTTTTTTCAAAAAAACAAAATTTCACAGAACTTCAATAATAAAAAAAAGCAAAATAACTAAAAATATTATATAGGCATATAATATATCAAAATTTGCAGAAAAAGATTTCCTACAAGCTGAACATTTTTCTAGAGTCAAATAAAATCCTCAAAAATTCAGATAAATCAAACACTGCTGCTGCTCTAATAAAATCCAACGAAAATCATTTTAAAAATACCAAAATGAATTCAAATTTATTTCTCTCCAATTTTTTATTGTAGGGAATCATGTTACCCTAATTTATGTATATTTTATTTTTGGAGAAAAATAATTTGAATAAAACTCAAATAACTCCAAATGGAAAAATAAATTCAAAAGGACTTTGAATTTAATTCTTTGAAACTCCCAACTCATATTTCATATGTTTTGAAGAAGTCATTTTATCTTCGCTCGTGAAAATCATTGAGTTGCATAAAGTTTCTGGTTTGGAAATATTTCCCAAATGAAAATCAAATATTTTCAACACCCCTCGTCATTTAAACAAATGGAAGAAGTCATGTCATCTTCTCTCCAGGGTTTTGTGATGAAAAGAATTTGAATTCATGAAGATCATAAAAGCAAAAATGAAAGTTTGGGAAAGTCCTTTTATTCCCTCTCATTTAACTTTCAAAAAGTTTCAAATTCACTCACTTTCAGTCATTCAATCAAACAATCAATCAAAACTGTCTATTTATTATAACATTCCAAAATTTAGGATTTTGGGATGTTACAACAGTAACATTACTGTCAGTGTCAGTCTTCTTCTTGAAGATGCATTTATTCTCGATGGCTTGCTGATCATCGGGTAAGTCAACCAAAGTCCACACTTTGTTCTCATACATGGATCCCATCTCAGATTTCATGGCCTCAAGCCATTTTGCGGAATCTGGGCCCATCATCGCTTCCACATAGTTCGTAGGTTCGCCATGGTCAAGTAACATGACCTCTAGAATACGATTACCGTACCACTCTGGCGTAGATCTTATTCTGGTTGACCTACGAGGTTCGGTAGTAACTCGATCTGAAGTTTCTTGATCAATATCATTAGCTTCCTCACTAATTGGTGTAGGTGTCACAGAAACCTGTTTCTGTGATGAACTACTTTCCAATAAGGAAGCAGGTACAGTTATCTCATCAAGTTCTACTTTCCTCCCATTGAATTCTTTCGAGAGAAACTCCTTCTCTATAAAGGATCCATTCTTAGCAACAAATGTCTTGCCTTCGGATCTGTGATAGAAGGTGTACCCAACAGTGTCCTTTGGGTATTCTATGAAGACTCCTTTCTCCGATTTGGGTTCGAGCTTATCAAGTTGAAGCTTTTTCACATTAGCATCGCCGCCCCAAACTTTAAGAAACGACAACTTTGGTTTCTTACCAAACCACAGTTCATAAGGCGTAGTCTCAACGGATTTAGATGGTGCCGTATTTAACGTGAATGCAGCCTTCTCTAAAGCATAACCCCAAAACGATAGCGGTAAATCGGTAAGAGACATCATAGATCACACCATATCTAAAAAAGTGCGGTTACGACATTTGGACACACAATTACGTTGTGGTGTTCCGGGTGGCGTGAGTTGCGAAACTATTCCGCATTGTTTCAAATGAAGACGAAACTCGTAACTCAAATATTCTCCTCCACGATCAGATTGTAGAAACTTTATTTTCTTGTTAAGATGATTTCCCACTTCATTCTGAAATTCTTTGAACTTTTCAGATGTTTCAGACTTATGTTTCATTAAGTAGATATACCCATATCTGCTCAAATCATCTGTGAAGGTGAGAAAATAACGATATTCGCCGCAAGCCTCAATATTCATTGGACCACACACATCAGTATGTATGATTTCCAACAAATCTGTTGCTCGCTCCATTGTTCTGGAGAACGGTGTTTTAGTCATCTTGCCCATGAGGCATGGTTCGCAAGTACCAAGTGATTCATAATCAAGTTATTTCAAAAGTCCATCAGTATGGAATTTCATGCGCTTTACACCAATATGACCCAAATGGCAGTGCCACAAATAAGCTGCACTATCATTATGAACTCTGCATCTTTTTGTTTCAACATTATGAATATGTGTATCACTACTATCCAGATTCAAGACAAATAGACCACTCTTTAAGGGTGCATGACAATAAAAGATATTACTCATATAAATAGAACAACCATTATTCTTAGATTTAAATGAATAACCGTCTCGCATCAAACAAGATCAAAATATAATGTTCATGCTTAACGCTGGCACCAAATAACAGTTGTTCAGGTCTAAAACTAATCCCGAAGGTAGATGTAGAGGTAGCGTGCCGACGGCGATCATATCGACTTTGGAACCATTTCCCACGCGCATCGTCACCTCGTCCTTAGCCAATCTTCGCTCAATCCATAGTCCCTGTTTCAAGTTGCAAATATTAACAACAGGACTAGTATCAAATACCCAGGTGCTACTGCGAGCTCTAGTAAGGTACACATCAATAACATGTATATCACATATACCTTTGTTCACCTTGCCATCCTTCTTATGCTCCAAATACTTGGGGCAGTTCCGCTTCCTGTGGCCAGTCCCTTTGCAGTAGAAGCACTCAGTCTCAGGCTTAGGTCCAGACTTGGGTTTCTTCTCCTGAGCGGCAACTTGTTTGTCATTCTTCTTGAAGTTCCCCTTCTTCTTCCCTTTACCTTTTTTCTTGAAACCGGTGGTCTTTTTTACCATCATTAGTTGATGCTCCTTCTTGATTTCTACCTCCACGGCCTTTAGCGTCGCGAAGAGCTCGGGAATAGTCTTTTCCATCCCTTGCATATTATAGTTCATCACGAAGCTCGTGTAGCTTGGTGGCATTGATTGAAGAATTCTGTCAATGGCACTATCATCAGGAGGATTTACTCCTAGGTGAATCAAGTGATTATTATACCTAGACATTTTGAGTATATGTTCACTGTCGGAACTATTTTCCTCCATCTTGCAGCTATAGAACTTATTGGAGACTTCATATCTCTCAATCCGGGCATTTGCTTGAAATATTAACTTCAACTCTTGGAACATGTCATATGCTCCATGACTTTCAAAATGTCGTTGAAGTCCTAGTTCTAAGCCATAAAGCATGGCACACTAAACTGTCGAGTAGTCATCAGCTTTGCTCTGTCAGACGTTCTTAACGTCGTTAGTTGCATCTGTAGCAGGCCTGGCACCCAGCGGTGCTTCCAGGACGTAATTCTTCTGTGCAGCAATGAGGATAATCCTCAAGTTACGGACCCAGTCCGTGTAATTGCTACCATCATCTTTCAACTTTGCTTTCTCAAGGAACGCATTAAGATTCAACGAAACAATAGCACGGGCCATTGATACGTCCATTTTGCATCATGCTTTTATATCAATATTTATTGCATTATGGGCTGTTATTACACATTATATCTCAATACTTATGGCTATTCTCTCTTATTTTACAAGGTTTACCATGAAGAGGGGGGATGTAGGCAGCTGGAATTCTGGCTGGAAAAGGAGCAAATGTTGGAAACCTATTCTGCACAACTCCAAAAGTCCTGAAACTCCACGAAACAACTTTTTGGATTTAATAAGAATTTATGAGCGAAAGAAATAGGCCAGGGGGCCCACACCCTGTCCAGGAGACAGAGGGGCGCGCCCCCCTATAGGGGGTGACCCCCTATCTCCTGGGCCCCCTGGTGGGCCTCCGGCGTCCATCTTCAGCTATATCATCACTTTTACCTTGGAAAAAATCGTGGGCAAGCTTACGAGACGAAACTCCGCCGTCACGAGGCGGAACCTTGGCGGAATCAATCTAGGGCTCTGGCGGAGCTGTTCTGCCGGGGACACTTCCCTCCGGGAGGGGGAAATCATCACCAACGTCATCACCAACGATCCTCTCATCGAGAGGGGATCAATCTCTAGCAACATCTTCACCAGCACCATCTCCTCTCAAAACCCTAGTTCATCTCTTGTATCCAATCTTGTATCAAAACCACAAATTGGTACCTGTGGGTTGCTAGTAGTGTTGATTACTCCTTGTAGTTGATGCTAATTGGTTTACTTGGTGGAAGATCATATGTTCAGATCCTTTATGCAAATTATTACTCCTCTGATTATGAGCATGAATATGCTTTGTGAGTAGTTACGTTTGTTCCTGAGGACATGGGTGAAGTCTTGCTATTAGTAGTCATGTGAATTTTGTATTCGTTCGATATTTTGATGAGATGTATGTTGTCTTTTCCTCTAGTGGTGTTATGTGAACGTGGACTACATGACACTTCACCATTATTTGGGCCTAGAGGAAGGAATGGGGAAGTAATAAGTCGATGATGGGTTGCTAGAGTGACAGAAGCTTAAATCCTAGTTTATGCGTTGCTTCGTTAGGGGTTGATATGGATCCATATGCTTAATGCCGTGGTTAGGTTTACCTTAATACCTTCTTTTGTAGTTGCGGATGCTTGCACTACGGGTTAATCATAAGTGGGATGCTTGTCCAAGTTAGGGCAGTACCCAAGAACCGGTCCACCCACATATCAAATTATCAAAGTACCGAACGCGAATCATATGAACGTGATGAAAACTAGCTTGACGATAATTCCCAATGTGTCCCCGGGAGCTCCTTCTTCATTATTAGAATTTGTCCAGGCTTATCCTTTGCTATCTAAAGGATTGGGCCACCTTGCTGCACTTTATTTACTTTACTTACTTTTTTCTCGTTACTATTTATCTTATCACAAAACTATCTATCACCTACTATTTTAGTGCTTGCAGAGAAAACCTTATCGAAAACCTCTTATCATTTCCTTCTGCTCCTCGTTGGGTTCGACACTCTTACTTATCTAAAGGACTACGATAGATCCCTACACTTCTGGGTCATCAGCCATCTATCTACAACAACATATACAAGCAAAATACTATCAGGTACCAAGTTCATGATAAATTTAAGTTCAATTAATCATATTACTTAAGAACTCCCACTTAGATAGATATCCCTATAATCATCTGAGTGATCACGTGATCCAAATCAACTAAACCAAAACCGATCATCACGTGAGATGGAGTAGTTTTCAATGGTGAACATCTCTATGTTGATCATATCTACTATATGATTCACGTTCGACCTTTCGGTCTCGGTGTTCCGAAGCCATATCTGTATATGCTAGGCTCACCAAGTTTAACCCAAGTATTTATGCGTGTGCAAAACTGGCTTGTACCCGTTGTAGGTGAACGTTGAGCTTATCACGCCCGATCATCACGTGGTGTCTCGGCATGGCGAACTTTGGCAACGGTGCATACGCAGGGAGAACACTTATACCTTGAAATTTAGTGAGAGATCATCTTATAATGCTACCATCAATCAAAGCAGAATAAGATGCAAAAAGGATAAACATCACATGCAATCAATATAAGTGATATGATATGGCCATCATCATCTTGTGCCTTTGATCTCCATCTCCAAAGCACCGTCAGGATCACCATCGTCACCAGCGCGACACCTTGATCTCCATCGTAGCATCATTGTCGTCTCGCCAACTATTGCTTCTACGACTATCGCTACCGCTTAGTGATAATGTAAAGCAATTGCATGGCGATTGCATTGCATATAATAAAGCGACAACCATATGGCTCCTGCCAGTTGCCGATAACTCTGTTACAAAACATGATCTCCTCATACAATAAAATTTAGCATCATGTCTTGACCATATCACATCACAACATGCCCTGCAAAAACAAGTTAGACGTCCTCTACTTTGTTGTTGCAAGTTTTACGTGGCTGCTATGGGCTGAGTTAGAACCATTCTTACCTACGCATCAAAAACACAATGATATTTCGTCAAGTTAGTGCTGTTTTAACCTTCAACAAGGCCGGGCATAGACACACTCGATTCAACTAAAGTTGGAGAAATTGACACCCGCCAGCCACCTATGTGCAAAGCACGTCGGTAGAACCAATCTCGCGTAAGCGTATGCGTAATTTCGTCTGGGCCGCTTCATCCAACAATACCGCCGAATCAAAGTATGACATGTTGGTAAGCAGTATGACATGTATCGCCCACAACTCACTTGTGTTCTCCTCCTGCATATAACATCTACGCGTAAACCTGGCTCGGATGCCACTGTTGGGGAACGTAGTAATTTCAAAAAATTTCCTACGCACACCCAAGATCATGGTGATGCATAGCAACGAGAGGGGAGAGTGCCGTCCACGTACCCTCATAGAGTGTAAGCGGAAGCGTTATGAAAACGCGGTTGATGTAGTTGTACGTCTTCACGATCGACCGATCCTAGTACCGAACGTACGGCACCTCCGCGATCTGCACACGTTCAGCTCGGTGACGTCCCACGAACTCAAGATCTAGTAGAGCTTCAAGGGAGAGTTCCGTCAGCACGACAGTGTGATGACAGTGTTGATGAAGCTACCGACGCAGGGCTTCGCCTAAGCACCGCTATGATATGACCGAGGTGGATTATGGTGGAGGGGGGCACCACACATGGCTAAAAGATCAATGATCAACTTATGTGTCTTGGGGTGCCCCCGCCCCCTATATAAAGGAGCTAGGGGGGAGGCGGCGGCCAAGAGGAGGGCGCGCCAAGGGGGGAGTCATACTCCCACCGGGAGTAGGACTCCTCCTTTCCTAGTAGGAGTAGGAGAAGGGGGAAGGAGTAGAGAGGGGGTAGGAAAGGGGGGCGCCGCCCCCCTCCTTGTCCAATTCGGACTAGAGGCGGATGGGGCGCGCGGCCCTGCCTTGGCTGCCCCCCCCCCCTCTTCTCCACTAAGGGCCATAAGGCCCATTATACTCTCGGGGGGTTCCGGTAACCCCCCAGTACTCTCGTATATGCCCGAACTTGCCCGGAACACTTCCGAAGTCCAAACATAGTCATCCAATATATCAATCTTTATGGAACGACCATTTAGAGACTCCTCGTCATGTCCATGATCATATCCGGGACTCTGAACTAGCTTCGGTACATCAAAACACATAAACTCGTAATATCGATCGTCACCGAACGTTAAGTGTGCGGACCCTACGGGTTTGAGAACTATGTAGACATGACTGAGACACGTCTCTGGTAAATAACCAATAGTGGAACCGGGATGCTCATATTGGCTCCTACATATTCTATGAAGAACTTTATCGGTCAAACCGCATAACAACATACGTTGTTCCCTTTGTCATCGGTATGTTACTTGCCCGAGATTCGACCGTCGGTATCTCAATACCTAGATTAATCTCATTATCGGCAAGTCTCTTTACTCGTTCTGTAATGCATCATCACGCAAATAACACATTACTCACATTTCTCGCAAGGCATATAGTGATGTGCATTACCGAGAGGGCCCAGAGATACCTCTCCGATAATCGGAGTGACAAATCCTAATCTCGATATATGCCAACTCAACAAGTACCATCGAAGACACCTGTAGAGCACCTTTATAATCACCCAGTTACGTTGTGACGTTTGGTAGCACACAAAGTGTTCCTCCGGTAATTGGGAGTTGCATAATCTCATAGTCATAGGAACATGTATAAGTCATGAAGAAAGCAATAGCAGTAAACTAAAATGATCAAGTGCTAAGCTATCGGAATGGGTCAAGTCAATCACATCATTCTCCTAATGATGTGATCCCGTTTATCAAATGACAACTCATGTCTATGGTTAGGAAACCTTAACCATCTTTGCTCAACGAGCTAGTCAAGTAGAGGCATACTAGTGATACTATATTGTCTATGTATTCATATATGTATTGTGTTTCCGGTTAATACAATTCTAGCATGAATAGTAAACATTTATCATGAAATAGGGAAATAAATAATAACTTTATTACTGCCTCTAGGGCATATTTCTTGCAAATAGTTCAATACACATTTGCCAAGATGAATGCATACTTTCTAAAGTACTCGATGGAAACGGATGCACAGATAGCGGGTAAGAACAAGCGCAAGTACAAGTACATGTTTCCACCCAAGGTTGATGAATGGTTGGAATTTCAATCATGGAAGGCGGACTCAGAAGAAGCTATACTATGTTACAACGAAGAGTGGAAGTACGAAGTGAAAGAGCCAGGAGGAACCACAAATGATGGCCGCCAACATGGAGGTCGGGCTTTCAAGGTCTCCTTAACACGGTGTTATTGCTCTTGTGGGAGGCCGTTGTTGCTTCATCTCCCATGATCACACTTGTATACCACCGGTCGTGTTAGGAATGTGGACGTCAATCACCCCCTCACCATGAGTGAGTCGAAGTTCTCAATCCATACGGTTAAGAAAACATGGGCTCCCTGCTTTCACCCATACTTTGACCAATCACAATGGCCGGAGTACCATGGAGTTCAACTATGGCCGGATCCGGAGTTGAAGGTTGTTAAATGGGGTATACGTAAGACAAAGCGTCTTCGAGGCGACATGGACGGATGGGGTCATGGTGGCCGCCGCGAAGCGGGCAACGACCAATTCCAAGAGCCTCGTGAGAGCGCCCGTTGTGGGGGAATGCAAAGGTCATGGCCACAACAAAAGAAAATATACGAAACCACGAAAAAGGTCCAAGAAAAATGATGCAAGCACAAGCCAACAAGGAGCTACACAAGGTAGCCAACTAAGTGGTAGCCAACAAGTGCCAAGCCAACCAAATGGTAGCCAACCAAGTGGTAGCCAACAAGTGCCAAGCCAACCAAATGGTAGCCAACCAAGTGGTAGCCAACTAGTGCCAAGGCAACCAAATGGTAGCCAAAGAGAATCTAGGCAACAAAGAGGGAGGCAACTAGGACTTGCAAGAGGCCGTGGTGGTGGTAGAGCTCATGGTGGTGGTCTAGGCCGTGGTGGTGGTAGAGCTCGTGGTGGTGGACTTGGTCGTGGTGATGGTCTTGGCCTTGGTGGTGGACTTGGCCGTGGTGATGATTTAGGTCGTGGTGACGGTCTTGGCCTTGGTGGTGGTCAAAGGCAAGGTCGTTATAGAGGAATGTTTGGATACCTGAATGGACCATTTCCTTATGTTGCTTACTAATTATAATGTTTCATATGTTCTTGTTTTTCATGTCTTCATGTTGCAATGTACATGTTTCTTCCATTTGTTTTTCATTACTAACTATTTTGTTTCCCTCCTTGTAGGTATGGCGGCTTCTCAACCCAACAAGCCAACAATGAAGGAGGATGGCGAGGATGAGATGGCGGGGTGGTGGGAGAAGGCTGTGAAGAAGCTGAGAGAGGAGGATGAAGCCGCACTAAAGAAGAAGAAGGAAGAGGAGATAAAAAAGAAGAGGGAGGAAAGAATTAGAGCAGGTTTTGAGTGTCGCGCTAGGGAACTAGCGTTGCACAAGAAATGTGAGGACGCACAAAAGAAGCATCTCGCGGATTTTGAAGAAAGAACCATGAAACTTTGGGCATTCGCAGCTGAAAAAGAGGAGAGGAAGATCAAGATATTCATGGAGAGGGTGGTTAAGGAGGCTCACCTCATAAGGAAAAGGGAGGAGGAAGAGGAAGAAGAGAGGAAGAAGAAGAAGGGAAAGGGGCCTTGCTTTACGCAATAGAGCTATGTCATCTCCGTAAGGATTGCGGAGTACGAACTACTATGTGTCATGAACTACTATGTCTTTTGGACTCCTCTTCGATTTGGTTGTGAAGTACTATGTGTCATGAACTACTATGTATTATGAAGTACTATGTGTCGTGAAGTACTATATATTCCCTCCTCGATTTTGTTGTATGAGCTACTCTTCAAGTTGAAGTAGTATGTGTTATGAACTACTATGTGTCGTCAAGTACTTTGTGCATATATTGTCTGCTTGCTATCAATCCTACTCTAAATCATCATACTATGTGTGCATATGCTACCTTCACACTTCTCTGTTTGTCAAAAAAATAGCTAAGTACAAGTGCAACACCTCTGAAGTGCGACGCCTATCACAGAGGCATTGCACTATAGGGTGTGGCGCCTCCCAGCTAGGCGCCACACCATGCTGTATCTGGCTATAACATTCCAGAGAAGAACATAAGCTACATCTAGATACAACGTGATGTGGCGCCTAGCTGGGAGGCACCACGCTCTATAGTGCAATGCCTAGCAGCTGGGTGTTGCACTATAGGGTGTGGCACCTCCCAGCTAGGCACTGGGCGTTGCACTATAGGGTGTGGCGGCTCCCAGCTAGGCGCCACACCACGCTGTGTCTGGATGTAACATTCCAGAGAAGAATAGAAGCTACAGCCAGATACAGCATGGTGTGGCGCCTAGCTGGGGGGCGCCACACTCTATAGTGCAACGCCTCCCAGCTGGGCGTTGCACTATAGAGTGTGGCGCCTCCCAGCTAGGCGCCACACCACGTTGTGTCTGGATGTAGCATTCCAGAGAAGAACAGAAGCTACAGCCAGATACAGCGTGGTGTGGCGCCTAGCTGGGAGGCGCCACACCATGCTGTATCTGGCTGTTGCTCTCTGGAATGTTTACACCCAGTTAGGAGCTTGAAAAATGTCTAAGTGTTGGTGTGGCGCCTACCTTGTGGGCGTCACACTGTATAGTGCGGCGCCTTCCAGCTGGGCGTTGCACTATACAGTGTGGCGCCTCTTGGCAGGGCACTGCACAGGCACTTTGCGTTTTTTAACACATAAACTTGGTCATTTCAGACACATGTGATGACCCACAAGTGTAGGTGATCTATCGAAGTCCTTTCAATAAGTAAGAGTGTCGAACCCAACGAGGAGCAGAAGGAAATGATAAACGGTTTTCAGTAAGGTTTTCTCTGCAAGCACTGAAATTGTAGGTAACAGATAGTTTTGTGATAAGATAAATTGTAATGAGTAACAAGTAATAAAGTAAATAAAGTGCACCAAGATGGCCCAATCCTTTTTGTAGCACAAGACAAGCCTATAAAATTTCTTATAATGAGAAAAGAGCTCCCGAGGACACATGGGGATTATCGTCAAGCTAGTTTTCATCACGCTCATATGATTCTGAAGGAAATATTCCCTAGAGGCAATAATAAAGTTATTTTTTATTTCCTTATTTCATGATAAATGTTTATTATTCATGCTAGAATTGTATTAACAAGAAACATAATACATGTGTGAATACATAGACAAACATAGTGTCACTAGTATGCCTCTACTTGACTAGGTCGTGAATCAAAGATGGTTAAGTTTCCTAGCCATGGACCTGAGTTGTCATTTGATTAACGGGATCACATCATTAGGAGAATGATGTGATTGGCTTGACCCATTCTGTTAGCTTAGCACTTGATCGTTTAGTATGTTGCTATTGCTTTCTTCATGACTTATGCATGTTCCTATGACTATGAGATTATGCAACTCCCGTTTACCGGAGGAACACTTTGTGTGCTACCAAACGTCACAACATAACTGGGTGATTATAAAGGAGCTCTACAGGTGTCTCCGAAGGTACATGTTGAGTTGGAGTATTTCGAGATTAGGATTTGTCACTCCGATTGTCGGAGAGGTATCTCTGGGTCCTCTCAGTAATACACATCACTATAAGCCTTGCAAGCAATGTGACTAATGAGTTAGTTGCGGGATGATGTATTACGTAATGAGTAAAGAGACTTGCCGGTAATGAGATTTAACTTGGTATTGAGATACCGACGATCGAATCTCGGGCAAGTAACATACCGTTGACAAAGGGAACAACGTATGTTGTTATGCGGTTTGACCGATAAAGATCTTCGTAAAATATGTAGGAGCCAATATGAGCATCCAGGTTCTGCTATTGGTTATTGACCGAAAATGTGTCTCGGTCATGTCTACATAGTTCTCGAACCCGTAGGGCCCGCACGCTTAAGGTTTCGATGACAGTTATATTATGAGTTTATGTGTTTTGATGTACCGAAGGAGTTCGGAGTCCCGGATGAGATCGGGGACATGACGAGGAGTCTCGAAATGGTCGAGACGTAAAGATCGATATATTGGACGACTATATTCGGACATCGAAAAGGTTCCGAGTGATTCGGGTATTTTTCGGAGTACCGGAGAGTTAAGGGAATTCGCATTGGGCTTTAATGGGCCATACGGGAAAGGAGAGAAAGGGCCCAAAGGGTGGCCGCACCCCTCCCCATGGACTAGTCCGAATTGGACTAGGGAGGGGGGCCCTCCTTCCTTCCTTCTCCTTCTCCCTTCCCTTTCCTTCTCTCCTACTCCTACTACTTGTAAGGGCTCCTAGTTCTACTAGGAAAGGGGGAATCCGACTCCCGGTGGGAGTAGGACTCCCCTAGGGCGCGCCATAGAGAGGGCCATCCCTCCCCCTCCTCCACTCCTTTATATACGGGGAGAGGGCCACCCCTTGGAGACACAACAATTGATCTCTTGATCTCTTAGCCGTGTGAGGTGCCCCCCTCCACCAAAGTCCTTGATAATATTGTAGCGGTGCTTAGGCGAAGCCTTGCAACGGTAGAACATCAAGATCGTCACCACGCCGCCGTGCTGACGGAAGTCTTCCCCGATACCCTGCTGGATCGGAGTCCAGGGATCGTCATCGAGCTGAACGTGTGCTAGAACTCGGAGGTGCCGTAGTTTTGATGCTTGATCGGTTGGACCGTGAAGACGTACGACTACATCAACCGCGTTGTTCTAACGCTTCCGCTTTTGGTCTATGATGGTACGTGGACAACACTCTCCCCTCTCGTTGCTATGCATCTCCATGATCTTGCGTGTGCGTAGGAATTTTTTTGAAATTACTACGTTCCCCAACAGTGACATCCGAGCTTAGGTTTTATGCGTTGATGTTATATGCACGAGTAGAACACAAGTGAGTTGTGGGCGATACAAGTCATACTGCTTACCAGCATGTCATACTTTGGTTCGGCGGTATTGTGAGATGAAGCATCCCGGACCGACATTACGCGTACGCTTACACGAGACTGGTTTCGCCGTTACGAGCACTCGTAGCTTAAAGGTGATAGGCGGGTGTCTGTCTCTCTCACTTTAGTTGAACCGAGTGTGGCTACGCCCGGTCCTTGCGAAGGTTAAAACAACACTAACTTGATGAACTATCATTGTGGTTTTGATGCGTAGGTAAGAACGGTTCTTGCTCAGCCCGTAGCAGCCACATAAAATTTGCAACAACAAAGTTGATGACGTCTAACTTGTTTTTGCAGGGCATGTTGTGATGTGATATGGTCAAGACGTGATGCTATATTTTGTTGTATGAGATGATCATGTTTTGTAGCCGAAGTTATCGGCAACTGGCAGGAGCCATATGGTTCTCGCTTTATTGTATGAAATGCAAACTCCCTATAATTGCTTTACTTTATCTTTGAGCGGTAGCGATAGTCGTAGAAGCAATAGATGGCGTAAATGACAACGATGCTACATGGAGATCAAGGTGTCGCACCGGTGACGATGGTGATCACGATGGTGCTTCGGAGATGGAGATCACAAGCACAAGATGATGATGGCCACATCATATCACTTATATTGATTGCATGTGATGTTTATCCTTTATGCATCTTATCTTGCTTTGATTGACGGTAGCATTTTAAGATGATCTCTCACTAAATTATCAAGAAGTGTTTTCCCTGAATATGCACCGTTGCGAAAGTTCTTCGTGCTGAGACACTCATACGTCTCCAATGTATCTATAATTTTTGATTGCTCCATGCTACTTTATCTACTGTTTTGGACTATATTGGGCTTTATTTTCCACTTTTATATTACTTTTGGGACTAACCTATTAACCGGAAGCCCAGCCCAGAATTGCTGTTTTTTGCCTATTTCAGTGTTTCGAAGAAACGAAATATCAAACGGAGTCCAAACGGAATGAAACCTTCGGGATCGTGATTTTCCAACCGAACATGATCCAGGAGACTTGGACCCTACTCCAAGAAGTCCAGAGGCGGTCATGAGGGTGGAGGGCGCCCCCCCTGGGCGCGCCCCCCTACCTCGTGGGACCCCTGACGCTCCACCGACGTACTCCTTCCTCCTATATATACCTACGTATCCCCAAACAATCAGAACAGGAGCCAAAAACCTAATTCCACCGCCGCAACCTTCTGTATCCACGAGATCCCATCTTGGGGCATGTTCCGGAGCTCCGCCGGAGGGGGCATCCACCATGGAGGGCTTCTACATCATCACCCTAGCCCCTTCGATGAAGTGTGAGTAGTTTACTTCAGACCTTCAGCCCACCGTAGAAAATCTATGATCAACAGTAATTTGTTCACTCACCGTAGAAAATCTATTCTCTTGAGAGAAGCCACTAGTGAAACCTATGGCCCCCGGGTCTATTCTCATCATATCAATCTCTGTCACTTTATTTACTTGCTTTGTTTTTTACTTTGCCTTTTTCTTTTACTTTCCATCTATCTATCAAAAATACCAAAAATATTATTTATCATCTCTATCAGATCTCACTATTGTAAGTGACCGTGAAGGGATTGACAACCCCTAATCGCGTTGGTTGCGAGTTGCTATCGTTTTGTGTAGGTACGAGGGACTTGTGCATGGTCTCCTACTGGATTGATACCTTGCTTCTCAAAAACTGAGGGAAATACTTACGCTACTTTGCTGCATCATCCTCTCCTCTTCGGGGAAATCCAACGCAGTGCTCAAGAGGTAGCAAGAAGAATTTCTGGCGCCGTTCCCGGGGAGGCTCACGCAAGCAAGTCAACCATACCAAGTACCCATCGCAATCCCTATCTCTCGCATTACATTATTTGCCATTTGCCTCTCATTTTCCTCTCCCCCACTTCACCCTTGCCGTTTTATTTGCCCTCTCTTTCCCAATCTCCTCCTCTCTTTCCCGTTTGCCTTTTTTCCATTGCCTTTCTGTTTGCTTGTGTGTTGGATTACTTGTTGCCATGGCGCAAGATAATACCAAATTGTGTGACTTCTCGAATACCAATAATAATGATTTCCTTAGTACTCCGATTGCTCCTCTTAATAATGATGAGTCTTGTGAAATCAATACCGCTTTGCTGAATCTTGTTATGAAAGATCAATTCACCGGCCTTCCTAGTGAAGATGCCGCTACTCATCTAAACAATTTTGTTGATTTGTGTGATATGCAAAAGAAGAAAGATACGGATAACAATATTGTCAAATTGAAGTTATTTCCGTTTTCACTTAGAGATCGTGCTAAAGTTTGGTTTTCATCTTTGCCTAAAAATAGTATTGATTCTTGGAACAAGTGCAAAGATGCTTTTATCTCTAAGTATTTTCCTCCCGCTAAGATTATCACTCTTAGGAACGACATCATGAATTTTAAACAACTTGATCATGAGCATGTTGCCCAATCTTGGGAAAGAATGAAATTGATGCTTCGCGATTGCCCTACTCATGGTTTGAATTTATGGATGATCATACAAAATTTTATGCCGGATTGAATTTTGCTTCTAGAAATCTTTTAGATTCGGCCACGGGAGGCACGTTTATGGAAATTACGTTAGGAGATGCTACCAAATTGCTTGATAATATTATGGCTAATTATTCTCAATGGCACACCGAAAGATCTTCTAGTAAAAAAGTGCATGCTATAGAAGAAATCAATGTTTTGAGTGAAAAGATGGATGAACTTATGAAGATGTTTGCTCCTAAAAATACTCCTCTTGATCCCAATGATATGCCTTTATCTACTTTTCTTGAGAATAATAATGAATCTATGGATGTGAATTTTGTTGGTAGGAATAGTTTCGGAAAAAAAGTTTATAGAGGGAATTTTAATCCTAGGCCTTATCCTAGTAATCCTTCTAATAATTATGGAAATTCCTACAACAACTCTTATGGAAATTTTAATAAGATGCCCTCTGAATTTGAGAGTAGTGTTAAAGAGTTTATGAATTCACTAAAGAATTTTAATGCTTTGCTTGAAGAGAAATTGCTTAAAGTTGATGATTTGGGTAGGAACATTGATAGAATTTCTCTTGAAATTGATTCTTTAAAGCTTAGATCAATTCCTCCTAAGCATGATATCAATGAGTCTCTCAGAGCCATGAGAATTTCCATTGATGAGTGCAAGGAAAGAACCGCCAGCATGCGTGCTTCCGAAGATGCCTTTATTAAAGCGTGTTCTTCCAATTCATATGAAAATCAAGATGAAGATCTAAAAGTTATTGATGTGTCCCCCATTAAATCTTTGTTTTGCAATATGAATCTTGATGAATCTGAATATGATCTTCCTTTACCTAGAAGGCGTTCTAAGAACTCGGAGTTTCTAGATCTTGGTGATGAGTTTGATGATAGTGGGATTGAAATAAATAAAAACTGTGATGTTGCTAAACCCACTATTTTGGATCTCAAGGAATTTAATTATGAAAATTGCTCTTTGATTGGTTGTATCTCCTTGTTGCAATCCGTGCTAGATTCTCCTCACGCTTATAGTCAAAATAAGGCCTTTACGAACACATTGTTGATGCTTTGATGCAATCTTATGAAGAAAAACTTGAGTTGAAAGTTTCTATCCCTAGAAAACTCTATGATGAGTGGGAACCTACTATTAAAATTAAAATTAAAATTTTTGAGTTTCATGCTTTGTGTGATTTGGGTGCTAGTGTTTCTACTATTCCCAAAACTTTATGTGATTTGCTAGATTTCCGTGATTTTGATGATTGCTCTCTAAATTTGCATCTTGCGGATTCCACTATTAAAAAAGCCTATGGGAAGAATTAATGATGTTCTTATTGTTGCAAATAGGAATTATGTTCCCATAGATTTTATCATTCTTGATATAGATTGCAATCCTTCATGTCCTATTATTCTTGGTAGACCTTTCCTTAGAATGATTGGTGCAATTATTGATATGAAGGAAGGTAATATTCGATTCCAATTTCCCTTAAAGAAGGGCATGGAACAATTCCCTAGAAATAAAATAAAATTACCATATGAATCTATCATGAGAGCCACTTATGGATTGCCTACCAAAG
Organism: Triticum timopheevii; assembly: GCA_963921465.1. Taxonomy (NCBI): domain Eukaryota; kingdom Viridiplantae; phylum Streptophyta; class Magnoliopsida; order Poales; family Poaceae; genus Triticum; species Triticum timopheevii. Next base: position 80,534,598 of record OY997274.1, read on the forward strand.
ATGGCAATACCTAGATCTATCCTTGCTTTTATGCCTAGCTAGGGGCGTTAAACGATGGCGCTTGTTGGGAGGCAACCCAATTTTATTTTGTGTTTTTTGTTTTTGCTTCTGTTTAGGAATAAATAATCCATCTACCTTCTGTTTGGATGTGGTTTTATGTTTTAATTAGTGTTTGTTCCAAGTAGAACCTATAGGATAACCTACGATGATAGTTGATTTGATTCTGCTGAAAAGCAGAAACTTTGCACGCACGAATATAATTTTGTTAAATCACAGGAACATGATTTTGTGTTGATTCTTTTTTATGCTGTTCTACAAACAAATTGTCCAGGACTTCCTATTTTGGTAGAAGTTTTAGAGTTACATAAGTTTGCGTTAGTTACAGATTTCTACAGACTGTTCTGTTTTTGACAGATTCTGTTTTTCGTGTGTTGTTTGCTTATTTTGATGAATCTATGGCTAGTAAAATAGTTTATAAACCATAGAGAAGTTGGAATACAGTAGGTTTAACACCAATATAAATAAAGAATTATTTCATTACAGTACCTTAAGTAGTTATTTGTTTTCTTTCTCTAACGGAGCTCACGAGATTTCTGTTGAGTTTTGTGTTGTGAAGTTTTCAAGTTTTGGGTGAATTCTTTTGATGGATTATGGGACAAGGAGTGGCAAGATCCTAAGCTTGGGGATGCCCATGGAACCCCCAATATAATCCAAGGACACCAAAAAGTCAAAGCTTGGGGATGCCCCGGAAGGCATCCCCTCTTTCGTCCACTTCCATCGGTAATTTACTTGGAGCTATATTTTTATTCACCACATGATATGTGTTTTGCTTGGAGCGTCTTGTATTATTTGTGTCTTTGCTTGTTAGTCTACCACAATCATACTTTCTGTACACATATTTTGAGAGAGCCATACATGAATTGGAATTTTTTAGAATACTCTATGTGCTTCACTTATATCTTTTGAGCTTGATAGTTTTGCTCATAGTGCTTCACTTATATCTTTTGAGCGTGATAATTTTTGCTCTAGTGCTTCACTTATATCTTTTAGAGCACGGTGGTGGATTTGTTTTAAAGAAACTATTTATCTCTCATGCTTCACTTAGATTATTTTGAGAGTCGTTAATAGAATGGTAATTTGCTTAATGTTAATATACTTAGTGTTCAAGATATGTGAAACTTTCTTTTGAGTGAATTGAATACTTAGATAAGTTTGATGCTTGATAATTGTTTTGAGATATGGAGGTGATAATATCAAAGTCGTGTTAGTTGATAATTGTGAATTTGATAAATACTTGTGTTGAAGTTTGCAAGTCCCGTAGCATGCACGTACGGTTAAAGTTGTGTAACAAATTTGAAACATGAAGTGTACCTGGCTTGTGCATCCTTATGAGTGGCGGTCGGGGACGAGCGATGGTGTTTTCCTACCAATCTATCCCCCTAGGAGCATGCGCGTAGTACTTGATTTTTGATGGCTTCTAAATTTTTGCAATAAGTATATGAGTTCTTTTGACTAATGTTGAGTCCATGGATTATATACACTCTCACCTTTCCACCTTTGCTAGCCTCTTCGGTACCATGCATTGCCCTTTCTCACCTTGAGAGTTGGCGCAAACTTCGCCGGTGCATCCAAACCCCATGATACGATATACTCTATCACACATAAACCTCCTTATATATTCCACAAAACAGCCCATACCTACCTATCATGGCATTTCCATAGCCATTCCGAGATATATTGCCATGCAACTTCCACCATCATCATCATGACATACATTACTTTTGTCATATTGCCATTGCATGATCTTGTAGTTGACATCGTATTTGTGGCAAAACCACCATGCATTATTTTCCATACATGTCACTCTTGATTCATTGCACCATCCCGGTACACCGCCGGAGGCATTCATATAGAGTCATATCTTGTTCTAAGTTTCGAGTTGTAATCCTTATGTTGTAATCAATAGAAGTGTGATGATCATCATTATTAGAGCATTGTCCCAAGTGAGGAAAGAATGATGGAGACTATGATTCCCCCACAAGTCGGGATGAGACTCCAGACGAAAAAAAAAGAAAAAAAAGAGAAAGAAAAAAAAAAGCAAAGCAAGGCCAAAGAAAAAAAAGAAAGGCCCAAAAAAAGGAAAAAAAGAAAAAAAAAGAAAAAAAATGAGAGAAAAAGAGAGAAGGGACAATGCTACTATCCTTTTACCACACTTGTGCTTCAAAGTAGCACCAAGATCTTCATGATAGAGAGTCTCTCATTTTGTCACTTTCATGTACTAGTGGGAATTTTTCATTATAGAACTTGGCTTGTATATTCCGATGATGGGCTTCCTCAAAATGCCCTAGGTCTTCGTGAGCAAGCAAGTTGGATGCACACCCACTTAGTTTCTTTTATAGAGCTTTCATATACTTTTAGCTCTAGTGCATCCATTGCATGGCAATCCCTACTCCTCATGTTGACATCAAGTGATGGGCATCTTCATAGCCCGTTGATTAGCCTCGTCAATGTGAGATTTTCTCCTTTTTTGTCTTCTCCACACAATCCCCATCATCATATTCTATTCCACCCATAGTGCTATATCCATGGCTCGCGCTCATGTATTGCGTGAAGGTTGAAAAAGTTTGAGATTATTTGAGTATGAAACAATTGCTTGGCTTGTCATCGGGGGTATAGAAGTTGGGAACATCTTTGTGTGACGAAAATGAAGCATAGTCTAACTATATGATTTTGTAGGGATGAACTTTCTTTTGCCATGTTATTTTGAGAAGACATGATTGCTTTGATTAGTATGCTTGAAGTATTATCATTTTTGTGTCAATTTGAACTTTTGTCTTAAATATTTCGGATCTGAATATTCATATCACAAGTAAGAAGATTTATATTGAAATTATGCCAAAGTATCACTCCGCATCAAAAATTCTTTTTTATCATTTACCTACTCGAGGAAAAGCAGGAATTAAGCTTGGGGATGCCTGATACGTCTCCAATGTATCTATAATTTTTGATTGCTCCATGCTAATTTATCTTCTGTTTTGGACTATATTGGGCTTTATTTTCCACTTTTATATAACTTTTGGGACTAACCTATTAACCGGAGGCCCAACCCTGAATTGCTGTTTTTTGCCTATTTCAGTGTTTTGAAGAAACGGAATATCATACGGAGTCCAAATGGAATGAAACCTTCGGGATCGTGATTTTCCAACCGAACGTGATCCAGGAGACTTGGACCCTACTCCAATCAGTGCCAGAGGCGGTCATGAGGGTGGAGGGCGCGTCCCCCTACCTCGTCGGCCCCCTGACGCTCCACCGACGTACTCCTTCCTCCTATATATACCTACGTATCCCCAAACGATCAGAACAGGAGCCAAAAACCTAATTCCACCGCCACAACCTTTTGTATCCACGAGATCCCATCTTGGGGCCTGTTCCAGAGCTCCACCGGAGGGGGCATCCACCATGGAGGGCTTCTACATCATCACCATAGCCCCTCCGATGAAGTGTGAGTAGTTTACTTCAGACCTTCGGGTCCATAGCTAGTAGCTAGATGGCTTCTTCTCTCTTTTGGGATCTCAATACAATGTTCTCCCCCTCTCTCGTGGAGATCTATTCGATGTAATCTTCTTTTTGCGGTGTGTTTGTTGAGACCGATGAATTGTGGGTTTATGATCCAGTATTATCTATGGAAAATATTTGATTCTTCTCTGAATTCTTTTATGTATGATTGAGTTATCTTTGCAAGTCTCTTCGAATTATCCTTTTTGGTTTGGCCAACTAGATTGGTAGTTCTTGCAATGAGAGAAGTGCTTAGCTTTGGGTTCAATCTCGCGGTGTCCTTACTCAGTGACAGAAAGAGTTGCAAGGCACGTATTGTATTGTTGCCATCGAGGATAACAAGATGGGGTTTTTATCATATTGCATGAATTTATCCCTCTACATTATGTCATCTTGCTTAAGGCGTTACTCTGTTTTTAACTTAATACTGTAGATGCATGCTGGATAGCCGTCGATGAGTGGAGTAATAGTAGTAGATGCAGAATCGTTTCGATCTACTTGTTTTGGACGTGATGCCTATATACATGATCATTGCCTAGATATACTCATAACTATGCTCAATTCTGTCAATTGCTCAACAGTAATTTGTTCACCCACCGTAAAATCTATGCTCTTGAGAGAAGCCACTAGTGAAACCTATGGCCCCCGGGTCTATTCTCATCATATCAATCTCTATCACTTTACACTACTAGGAAAACAGCTATAGATGGAATGGACACTAATGGCGCACCACATGGGTGGTGCGCCATTAGTATATAGCAATGGCGCACCACATACTGGTGCGCCATTACTAATATATTTCTAATGGCTCACCTGATGTGTGGTGCACCATTAGAAGTTTTGAAAAAAAAAAAGAAAAAAAATTGTTACTAATGGCACACCGTGGGATAGTGCGCCATTACTAGTTGACATAGTAATGGCGCACCACACCCACTGTGCGCCATTAGTAGTTTTGAAAAAAAAAGGAAAAAAGATAATAAATTTTTTTTAGTAATGGCGCACCTGTGGACAGTGCGCCATTACTAGTTTAACTAGTAATGGTGCACTGTCCAATGGTGCACCATTACTAAGTTTTTTTCAAAAAAATTCAAAAAAAAAATCAATTTTTTTTTCAAAACTAGTAATGGTGCACCGTGGGTGTGGTGCGTCATTACTAGTTTAACTAGTAATAGCACACCACCCCACGGTGCGCCATTACTAACTTGGCCGAACACCGAATGCACCCCCCCTATGGACCGCCTTTTCAGTTTTAAAAAAATAAAAGAAAATGATGGAAATGTTAAAAAAAATAAAAGAAAATAAGTTTCCCATGTGATATGTGGTCTAGTTGTTGGGAAAATTTACAAATATGAATTTCGACTTTATTTGCAAAATCTCTCTGGAAATTTGTAAAATGGGCATAACTTTTGCATACAAACTCGGATTAAAAAGTTTTTTATATGAAAAATCATCTACTCGAAAAGTTTTTTATGGGAACCACGTTAAACATTTTCAAAATCCCCAAAAACCTAACAGAAAAAAGTTACGGGGCTTTCAAGATATAGAGGCAAAAAAAAAATTCAAAAAATTTCAAACTTACTAGTGGCGCACCTTGGATGTGGTGCGCCGCTACTAACAAAAAAAAATTGGTTTTGAATTTTTTTTTAATTTTTTTCAAAAAATGATACGTAATATGACCAGGAAGTTTGAAATATTTTTCAGAATTTCATCATAGTCATGAACATGAACAAAGTCCTAGACACCAACAAGGTATAAGAGGATTGATATGCTAGATATATCAAGAAGTGCCTGTGAGGTGAGCTGTTGCTGGGGTTGGATAGAACTCTGAAGTTAAGCGTGCTTGGGCTGGAGTAGTGTGAGGACGGGTGACCTTTCAGGAAGTTTGACCTGAGATTAAGCATATTGACCCGAGATTAAGCCATAGTGACCTGAGATTAAGAACAAAACGAAAAAAAAATTGAAAAAAATTGAAAAAAAAATTAAAATAAAAAAATTGTAAAAAATTGAAAAAAAAAATTTAAAAAAAATAAAAAAAATTTGTTACTAATGCCGCACTTCTATGTGGTGTGCCATTACCCTGGGAGGAATTATAATGGTGCACTGTGGGCAATTCTAATGGCGCACTACGTGGTACGCCATTAGAACACGAGATACTAATGGCGCACCAGTGGTCCGCCATTAGAATTTAATTCTAATGGCGTGATGCTAGTGGCGCACCAGTAGTGCGCCATTAGAAGGCAAAACTGGTGCGCCACTAGCATGCCTTTTCCTAGTAGTGTTATTTACTTGCTTTGTTTTTACTTTGCCTTTTTCTTTTACTTTGCATCTTCTATCAAAAATACCAAAAATATTATTTATCATCTCTATCAGATCTCACTACCGTAAGTGACCGTGAAGGGATTGACAACCCCTAATCGCGTTGGTTGCGCGTTGATATAGTTTTGTGTAGGTACGAGGGACTTGTGCGTGGTCTCCTACTGGATTGATGCCTTGGTTCTCAAAAATTGAGGGAAATACTTATGCTACTTTGCTGCATCATCCTCTCCTCTTCGGGGAAATCCAACGCAGTGCTCAAGAGGTAGCAGACACCACATGATGATCAGGTGTGATAGGCTCTATGTTCAAATACAACGGGTGCAAAACAGTTGCACACGTGGAATATTCAGGTTAAACTTGACGAGCCTAGCATATACAGATATGGCCTCGGAACACAGAGACCGAAAGGTCGAACGTGAATCATATAGTAGATATGATCAACATAGTGATGTTCACCATTGAAAACTACTCCATCTCACGTGATGAACGGACATGGCTTAGTTGATTTGGATCACATGGTCACTTAGATGACTAGAGAGATGTCTATCTAAGTGGGAGTTCTTAAGTAATACGATTAATTGAACTTAAATTTATCATGAACTTAGTCTAGTTAGTATTTTGCAAATTATGTTGTAGATCAATAGCTCACATTGTTGCTTTCATATGTTTATTTTGATATGTTTCTAGAGAAAATTGTGTTGAAAGATGTTAGTAGCAATGATGCGGATTGGATCCGTGATCTGAGGTTTATCCTCATTGCTGCATAGAAGAATTATGTCCTTAATGCACCGCTAGGTGACAGACCTATTGCAGGAGCAGATGCAGACGTTATGAACGTTTGGATAGCTCAATATGATGACTACTTGATAGTTTAGTGCACCATGCTTAAACGGCTTAGAACCGGGACTTCAAAGACGTTTTGAACGTCATGGACCATATGAGATGTTCCAGGAATTGAAGTTAATATTTCAAGCAAATACCTGAGTTGAGAGATATGAAGTCTCCAACAAGTTCTATAGCTAAAAGATGGAGGAGAATCACTCAACTAGTGAGCATGTGCTCAGATTGTCTGGGTTCTACAATCGCTTGAATCAAGTGGAAGTTAATCTTCCAGATAAGATAGTGATTGACAGAGTTCTCTAGTCACCATCACCAAGTTACTAGAACTTCGTGATGAACTATAGTATGCAAGGGATGACGAAAACGATTCCCGAGCTCTTCGTGATGTTGAAATCGACGAAGGTAGAAATCAAGAAAGAGCATCAAGTGTTGATGATTGACAAGACCACTAGTTTCAAGAGAAGGGCAAAGGGAAAGAAAGGGAACTTCAAGTAGAATGACAAGCAAGTTGTCACTCCTGCGAAGAAGCCCAAAGCTGGACCAAAGCCTGAAACTGAGTGCTTACACTGCAAAGGAAATGGTCACTGGAAGCGGAAATGCCCTGAATATTTGGTGGATAAGAAGGATGGCAAATTGAACAAGGGTATATTTGATATACATGTTATTGATGTGTGCCTTACTAGTGTTTATAGTAGCCCCTGAGTATTTGATACTTGTTCGGTTGCTGAGATTAGTAACTCGAAACAGGAGTTACAGAATAAACAAAGACTAGTTGAAGGGGAAGTGACGATGAGTGTTGGAAGTAGTTCCAAGATTGATATGGTCATCATCACACACTCCCTATATTTTCGAGATTAGTGTTAAACCTAAATAGATGTTATTTGTTGTTTACGTTGAGCATGAACATGATTTGATCATGTTTATTGCAATACTGTTATTCATTTAAAGTCAGAGAATAATTGTTGTTCTGTTTACATGAATAAAACCTTCGATGGTCAAACACCCAATGGTGATGGTTTATTGAATCTTGATCATAGTGATACACATATTCATAATGTTGATGCCAAAACATGCAAAGTTAATAATGATAGTGCAACTTATTTGTGGCACTGCCGTTTGGGTCATATCGGTGTAAAGCGCATGAAGAAACTCCAAAAAGATGGATTTTTGAAATCACTTGGTTATGAATCATTTGATGCTTGCGAACTGTGCCTTTTGGGAAAGATGACTAAAACTCCGTTCTCCGGAATAATGGAACGAGCTACTAACTTGTTGGAAATAATACATACCGATGTATGCGGTCCAATGAGTGTTGATGCTCGTGGCAGGGTATCGTTATTTTCTGACCTTCACGGATGATTTGAGGATATATGTATATATCTACTTGATGAAACATAAGTCTGAAACATTTGAAAAGTTCAAAGAATTTCAGAGTGAAGTGGAAAATCATCGTAACAAGAAAAATAAAGTTTCTACGAACTGATCGTGGAGACGAATATTTGAGTTACGAGTTTGGTCTTCATTTGAAACAATGTGAAATAGTTTCGCAACTCACGCCACCTGGAACACCACAATGTAATGGTGTATCCGAACGTCGTAATCATACTTTACTAGATATGGTGCGATCTATGATGTCTCTTATCAGTTTACCACTATCGTTTTAGGGTTGTGCATTAGAGACAGTTGCATTCACGTTTAATAGGGCATCATCTAAATCCGTTGATACGACACCGTATGAACTATAGTTTAGTAGTAAACCTAAGCTGTCGTTTCTTAAAGTTTGGAGTTGAGATGCTTATATGAAAAAGGTTTTCAACCTGATAAGCTCGAACCCAAATCGGAGAAGTGCGTCTTCATAGAATACCCAAAGGAAGCTATTGGGTACACCTTCTATCACAGATCCGAAGGCAAAACATTCGTTGCTAAGAATGGATCCTTTCTAGAGAAAGAGTTTCTCTCGAAAGAAGTGAGTGGGAGGAAAGTAGAGCTTGATAAGGTAATTGTACCTTCTCCCGAATTGGAAAGTAGGTTATCACAGAAATCAGTTCCAGTGATTCCTACACCAATTAGTGAGGAAGCTAATGATATTGATCATGAAACTTTAGATCAAGTTACTACCGAACCTCGTAGGTCAACCAGAGTAAGATCTGCACCAGAATGGTACGGTAATCCTATTCTGGAAGTCATGTTACTAGACCATGATAAACCTACGAACTATGAGGAAGCGATGATGAGCCCAGATTCCGCGAAATAGCTGAAGGCCATGAAATCCGAGATGGGATCCATATATGAGAACAAAGTGTGGACTTTGATTGACTTGCCCGATGATTGGAAAGTCTTAGAAAATAAATGGATCTTCAAGAAGAAGACTGGCGTTGATGGTAATGTAACTGTCTACAAAGCTCGAGTTATTGCGAAAGGTTTTTGACAAGTTCAAGGGGTTGACTACGGTGAGACTTTCTCACCCATAGCGATGCTTAAAGTCTGTCCGAATCATGTTAGCAATTGCCACATTTTATGAAATCTGGCAAATGGATGTCAAAACTACATTCCTTAATGGATTTATTAAAGAAGAGTTGTATATGATGCAATCAGAAGGTTTTGTCAATCCTAAAGGTGCTAACAAAATGTGCAAGCTCTAGCGATCCATCTATGGACTGGTGCAAGCATCTCAGAGTTGGAATATGCGCTTTGATAAGTTGATCAAAGCATATAGTTTTATACAGACTTGCGGTGAAGCCTGTATTTACAATAAAGTGAATGGGAGCACTACAGCATTTCTGATAAGTATATGTGAATAACATATTGTTGATCTGAAATAATGTAGAATTTTTTTTTGGAAAGCATAAAAGGATACTTGAATAAGAGTTTTTCAAGGAAAGACCTTGGTGAAGCTGCTTACACATTGAGCATCAAAGATCTATAGAGATAGATCAAGGCGCTTGATAAGATTTTTCAATGAGTACATACCTTGATAAGATTTTGAAGTGGTTCAAAATGGAACAGTCAAAGAAGGAGTTCTTGCCTGTGTTGCAAGGTGTGAAGTCGAGTAAGACTCAAAACCCGATGCCTCAGTCATAGGTTCTATAAAGTATGCTATGCTGTGTACCAAACCTATTGTATACCTTGCTCTGTTTGGCAAGGGAGTACAATTTTTTATCTAAGAGTAAATCACTGGACAGTGGTCAAGAATATCCTTAGTGAGGACTAAGGAAATATTTCTCGATTATGGAGGTGATAAAAGAGACCGTCGTAAAGAGTTACATCGGTGCAAGCTTTTACACCGATCCAGATGACTCTAAGTCTCAATCTGGATAAATATTGAAAGTGGGAGCAATTAGCTAGAGTAGCTCCGTGTAGAGCATTGTAGACATAGAATATTTGCAAAATACATACGGCTCTGAATGTGATAGACCCGTTGACTAAGCTTCTCTCACGAGCAAAACATGAACACACCTTAGTACTCCTTGGGTGTTAATCACATAGCGATGTGAACTAGATTATTGACTCTAGTAAACCCTTTGAGTGTTGGTGACATGACGATGTGAACTATGGGTGTTAATCATATACAGATATGAATATTGGTGTTAAATCACATGGCGATGTGAACTAGATTATTGACTCTAGTGCAAGTGGGAGACTGAAGGAAATATGCCCTAGAGGCAATAATAAAGTTATTATTTATTTCCTTATTTCATGATAAATGTTTATTATTCATGCTAGAATTGTATTAACCGGAAACATAATACATGTGTGAATACATAGACAAACATAGTGTCACTAGTATGCCTCTACTTGACTAGCTCATGAATCAAAGATGGTTAAGTTTCCTAACCATGGACCTGAGTTGTCATTTGATTAACGGGATCACATCATTAGGAGAATGATGTGATTGACTTGACCCATTCTGTTAGCTTAGCACTTGATCGTTTAGTATGTTGCTATTGCTTTCTTCAGGACATATACATGTCCTATGACCATGAGATTATGCAACTCCCGTTTACCGGAGGAACACTTTGTGTGCTACCAAACGTCACAACGTAACTGGGTGATTATAAAGGAGCTCTATAGGTGTCTCCGAAGGTACATGTTGAGTTGGCGTATTTCGAGATTAGGATTTGTCACTCCGATTGTCGGAGAGGTATCTCTGGGCCCTCTCGGTAATACACATCACTATAAGCCTTGCAAGCAATGTGACTAATGAGTTATTTGCGGGATGACGTATTACGTAACGAGTAAAGAGACTTGCCGGTAACGAGATTGAACTAGGTATTGAGATACCGACGATCGAATCTCGGGCAAGTAACATACCGATGACAAAGGGAACAACGTATGTTGTTATGAGGTTTGACCGATAAAGATTTTCGTAGAATATGTAGGAGCCAATATGAGCATCCAGGTTCCGCTATTGGTTATTGACTGGAAACGTGTCTCGGTCATGTCTACATAGTTCTCGAACCCGTAGGGTCCGCACGCTTAAGGTTTCGATGACAGTTATATTATGAGTTTATGTGTTTTGATGTACCAAAGGAGTTCGGAGTCCCAGATGAGATCGGGGACATGATGAGGAGTCTCGAAATGGTCGAGACGTAAAGATCGATATATTGAACGACTATATTCGGACATCGGAAAGGTTCCGAGTGATTCAGTTATTTTTCGGAGTACCGGAGAGTTACGGGAATTCGTATTGGGCTTTAATGGGCCATACGGGAAAGGAGAGAAAGGGACCAAAGTGTGGCCACACCCCTCCCCATGGACTAGTCCGAATTTGACTAGGGAGCGGGGGCGCCCCCTTCCTTCCTTCTCCTTCTCCCTTCCCTTTCCTTCTCTCCTACTCCTACCACTTGGAAGGGCTCCTAGTTCTACTAGGAAAGGGGGAATCCTACTCCCGGTGGTAGTAGGACTTCCCTAGGGTGCGCCATAGAGAGGGCCGGCCCTCCCCCTCCTCCACTCCTTTATATACGGGGAGAGGGGCACCCCTTGGAGACACAACAATTGATCTGTTGTTCTCTTAGCCGTGTGCGGGGCCCCCCTCCACCAAAGTCCTCGATAATATTGTAGCGGTGCTTAGGCGAAGCCTTGCAACGGTAGAATATCAAGATCGTCACCACGCCGCCGTGCTGACGGAAGTCTTCCCCGATACCCTGCTGGATCAGAGTCCAGGGATCGTCATTGAGCTGAACGTGTGCTAGAACTCGGAGGTGCCGTAGTTTCGATGCTTGATCGGTTGGACCGTGAAGACGTACGACTACATCAACCGCGTTGTTCTAACGCTTCCGCTTTCGGTCTACGATGGTACGTGGACAACACTCTCCCCTCTCGTTGCTACGCATCTCAATGATCTTGCGTGTGCGTAGGAATTTTTTTGAAATTACAACGCTCCCCAACAGATTCGCGTTCGGTACTTTGATAATTTGATATGTGGGTGGACCGGTGCTTGGGTACTGCCCTTACTTAGAAAAGCATCCCACTTATGATTAACCCCTACTGCAAGCATCCGCAACTACAAAAGAAGTATTAAGATAAACCTAACCACAGCATTAAACATATGGATCCAAATCAGCCCCTAACGAAGCAATGCATAAACAAGGGTTTAATCTTCTGTCACTCTAGCAACCCATCATCTACTTATTACTTCCCAATGCTTTCCTCTAGGCCCAAATAATGGTGAAGTATCATGTAGTCAACGTTCACATAACACCACTAGAGGAAAGACAACATACATCTCATCAAAATATCGAACGAATACCAAATTCACATGACTACTAATAGCAAGACTTCACCCATGTCCTCAGGAACAAACGTAACTACTCACAAAGCATATGCATGTTCATAATCAGAGGAGTAATAATATGCATTAAAGGATCTGAACATATGATCTTCCACCAAGTAAACCAATTAGCATCAACTACAAGGAGTAATCAACACTACTAGCAACCCACAGGTACCAATTTATGGTTTTGATACAAGATTGGATACAAGAGATTAACTAGGGTTTTGAGAGGATATGGTGCTTGTGAAGATGTTGATGGAGATTTACCCCCTCCCGATGAGAGGATCGTTGGTGATGACGGTGGTGATGATTTCCCCCTCCTGGAGGGAAGTTTCCCCGGCAGAACAGCTCTGCCGGAGCTCTAGATTGGTTCCGCCAAGGTTCCACCTCGTGGCGGTGCAGTTTCGTCCCGTAAGCTTGCCCACGATTTTTTCCAGGGTAAAAGCCTTCATATAGCAGAAGATGGACACCGGAGGGCCACCAGGGGGCCCAGGAGACAGGGGGCGCGCCCAGTAGGGGTGGGCGGACCCCCACCCTCCTGGCCAGGGTGTGGGCCCCCTCAGGTGTTTCTTTTGCTCAATAATTCTTACAAATTCCAAAAATAAGTTCCGTGGAGTTTCAGGATTTTTGGAGCTGTGCAGAATAGGTTTCCAATATTTGCTCCTTTTCCAGCCAGAATTCGAGCTGCCGGCATCCCCCCTCTTCATGGTAAACCTTGTAAAATAAGAGGGAATAGCCATAAGTATTGAGATATAATGTGTAATAACAGCCCATAATGCAATAAATATTGATATAAAAGCATGATGCAACATGGACGTATCAACTCCCCCAAGCTTAGACCTCGCTTGTCCTCAAGCGGAAGCCGATATCAAAAAATATGTCCACATGTTTAGAAATAGAGGTGTCGATAAAAATAACATACGGACACGAGGGTATCATGATCATTCTTATAACAGCAACATATATAGATTTTATCATGTAATTTCTTATGCTCAAGTAACAATCAATTCACAATGTCAAGCATGGTTCTGAAACTTCATTGGGAACTAGCAAACTGTAATCTCGGTCATTGAAGCAGTTGCCATTTATCATAACATCAGAAAGAGTCAAGAATAGAGCTTTTCAGCAAGTCCACACACTCAACTATCATGTAGTCTTCTACAATTGCTAACACTCACGCGACACTTGTGGTTATAGAGTTTCAACCGGACATTGAGAAAGATAGGGGCTTATTGTGTTGCCTCCCGACATATTCAACTTTAGGTCATGTCAACAATAATAATCCATGCTAACTTACATCCAATTGGATATATATATCATGATCTTTCAAACACGAGGAGCTTGCCAAAGGAAAAAATTAAAAAGGGAAAGGTGAAGATCACATTGACTCAAGCATAAAGTAAAAACATAAAGTAAAAGATAGGCCCTTCGCAGAGGGAAGCAGAGGTTGTCATGTGCTTTTATGGTTGGATGCACAAAATCTTAATGCAAAAGAACGTCACTTTATATTGCCACTTGTATGTGGACCTTTATTATGCAGTCCACCGCTTTTATTGCTTCCACAACAAGATCGTATAAAGCTTATTTTCTCTGCAATAATAAGTCATACATATTTAGGGAGCAATTTTTATTGCCTGCAACATGACAACTTACTTGAAGGATCTTACTCAATCCACAGGTAGGTATGGTGGACTCTCATGGAAAAAACTGGGTTCAAGGATATTTGGAAGCACAAATAGTATCTCTACTTGGTGCAAGGAATTTGGCTAGCATGAGGGGGAAAGGCAAGCTCAATATGTTTGGAAGGTCAATGACAATATACTTTAACTGAGATGTGAGAAAACATAAACCATTACGTTGTCTTCCTTGTCCAATGTCGACTCTTTTAGCATGTCATACTTAATGAGTGCTGCCAATCATAAAAGATGTCCAAGATAATATATTTGTATGTGAAACCTCTCTTTACTTATTACTTCCGATTAATTGCAACGATGACCAAAACTACGTTCGTCAACTCTCAACAACTTTTATGCCTCATACTTTCTATGTGTGAAGTTATTACTATCCATAAGATCAAAATGAACTCTTTTATTCTTTCTACTTTCTGAAGATCATAGCAAGATAGCAAAGCCCTTGACTCAACACTAATCTTTATTATAGATAGCTCACGGACTTGAGTACATAAAGAGATCACAAAGCAAAACTCAAAACTACTTGATATCAAAACTTCAATCTACTAGATCAAGGTACTACTAAAAGAATCGAACTAAATACAATGGTAAAGATAGGAGTGTGATGGTGATACGATACCGGGGCACCTCCCCCAAGCTTGGCAGTTGCCAAGGGGAGTGCCCATACCCATGTAATTATGTCCTCGGAGGTGATGGACGTGGTGATGATGATGGTGGATAATCGCACATTGAGCGTAAAAGCTCCTCCAACTTGTGGATAATGCACTTGAGTCCGGCGATATGATCCTTCAGCAAAATATTCTCCTGTGTGAGATACTTATTTTGAATGCGAACTAACTCAATCATCTTGAAAGCTTCAATCTCAGTTGGAGTAAAGAGGTTAGGTAAGGGTTGAGGGATGTCTTTTTCTTCCACCGCAAGAGCTTGAACCTCCGTGGCCCTCTTGATCCCTTCCTCCTTGTTGATCTCTTCCGGTTCTTCTCTCTTCAGCTCTATCTTCAATAGACAAGCATCCTTGTCTTCATTGTTCGAGGAAGGTGACGTCATGGTGCTTTAGATCTGTAACAGAAATAGCTCGAAACGAAAACAGAGGATATTTGCGTGATACGGTGGTCAAAGCCTTCGGGAGATTATATAATGAATTTTTACCGACCAAAATACGTAACGTGCATGAAAACGGAGTCCAGGAGGCACACGAGGTGGCCACGAGACAGGTGGCCGCGCCCAGGAAGGGTGGGCGCGCCCTCCACCCTCGTGGAGGCCTCGTGTCCTTCCCGAACTACTTCTTTCTTCCTAAAATTCTTAAATATTCCAACTGATAAAAATTGCCATTAGAATTGTTTTGGAGTCGGTTTACTTACCATACCACATACCTATTCCTTTTCAGAGTCTGGAACGTTCTGGAAAGTGTCCCTTATGTATTGCTCCAGGGTTACGATTTCAATAATATTAGTTTCAACATTGATAGGATTACCTGAGATATAATGTTTAATTCTTTGACCATTCACCACCCTCGGACTTGTGCCTTCGAAGTTGTTGATTTTTATGGCACCAGAATGATATACCTCCTCGATAACGTAAGGACCTTCCCATTTAGAGAGAATTTTTCCTGCAAAAAATCTTAAACACGCGTTGAATAATAACACATAGTCACCGTCATTAAACTCACGCTTTTGTATCCTTTTGTCATGCCAGCGTTTGACTTTTTCTTTGAATAGCTTGGCATTATCATAGGCTTGGGTTCTCCATTCATCAAGTGAGCTCATATCAAATAACCTCTTCTCACCGGCAAGTTTGAAGTCATAGTTGAGCTCTTTGATAGCCCAATATGCTTTATGTTCAAGTTCTAGAGGTAAATGACATGCTTTTCCATAAACCATCTTATACGGACACATACCCATAGGATTTTTGTATGCGGTTCTATAGGCCCATAATGCATCATCAAGTTGTTTGGACCAATTCTTTCTAGATCTATTGACAGTCTTTTGCAAAATTAATTTGAGCTCTCTATTGCTCAACTCTACTTGACCACTAGACTGCGGATGATAAGGAGATGCGATTCTATGATTAACATCATACTTAGCAAGCATCTTATGGAAAGAATATGAATAAAATGTGAATCACCATCAGTCGTAAGATATCTAGGGACTCCAAACCTCGGAAAAATAACTTCTTTAAGCGTTTTAATAGAAGTGTTATCATCAGCACTACTAGTTGGAATAGCTTCTACCCACTTAGTAACGTAATCAACATCAAATAAAATATGTGTATAACCATTAGAGGCAGGAAAAGGTCCCATATAATCAAAGCCCCAAACATCAAACGGTTCAATAACAAGAGAATAATTCATATGCATTTCTTGACGTCTACTAATATTACCAATTCTTTGACATTCATCACAAGATAAGACAAACTTACGAGCATCTTTGAAGAGAGTAGGCCAATAAAAACCAGATTGCAGTACCATATGTGCAGTTCTATCTCCAGCGTGGTATCCTCCATAGGATTCAGAGTGACACTTGCGTAGGATATGTTCCTGTTCATGCTCAGGTACACAACGTCTAATAACACCATCTACTCCTTCTTTATAAAGGTGTGGGTCATCCCAAAAGTAATGTCTTATATCATAGAAGAACTTTTTCTTTTGCTGATATGTGAAACTAGGTGGTATAAATTTAGCAACAATGTAATTAGCATAATCAGCATACCAAGGAGCAGTATGAGAAGCATTAACGACCGCTAATTGTTCATCGGGAAAGCTATCATTAATAGGCAGTTGGTCATCAAGAACATTCTCTAACCTAGACAAGTCGTCTGCAACGGGGTTCTCAGCTCCCTTTCTATCAATAATATGCAAATCAAATTCTTGGAGCAAGAGAACCCATCTAAAGAGTCTAGGCTTAGCATCTTTCTTTTCCATAAGATATTTAATAGCAGCATGATCAGTGTGAATAGTAACTTTGGAATCAACAATGTAAGGTCTAAACTTATCACATGCAAATACAACTGCTAAGAACTCTTTTTCAGTAGTAGCATAATTCCTCTGGGCAGTGTCAAGAGTCTTACTAGCATACTGGATAACATTCAATTTCTTATCAACTCTTTGCCCTAGAACAACACCTACAGCATAATCACTAGCATCACACATAATTTCAAAGGGTAAATTCCAATCAGGTGGTTGAACAATAGGTGCAGTGATCAAAGCTTTCTTAAGTATTTCAAATACTTCTACACAATCATCATCAAAGACAAAAGGAATACCTTTTTGCAATAAATTAGTCAGAGGCCTAGAGGTTTTAGAAAAGTCCTTAATGAACCTCCTATAAAAACCGGCATGACCAAGGAAACTTCTTATACCTTTTATGTCCTTGGGACATGGCATCTTCTCAATAGCATCAACTTTAGCTTTATCAACTACAATACCTCTCTCAGAAATGTTATGCCCCAAGACAATGCCTTCATTAACCATAAAGTGGCACTTTTCCCAATTCAAGACGAGACTAGTGTCTTTGCATCTCTGTAAAACTCGATCAAGGTTGCTCAAGCAATCATCAAAAGAGGATCCATAGACGGAGAAATCATCCATGAATACCTCACAAATCTTTTCACAAAAGTCAGAGAATATAGCCATCATACATCTTTGAAAGGTAGCAGGTGCATTACATAAACCAAAAGGCATATGTCTATTAGCAAAAGTACTGAAAGGGCAAGTAAAAGTAGTTTTCGATTGATCCTTAGCTGACACGGGTATTTGAGAGAAACCAGAATAACCATCTAGAAAGCAGAAATGTGTGTGTTTGGATAGTCTTTCTAGCATTTGATCAATAAAAGGTTAAGGGTAATGATCTTTCTTAGTAGCTTTATTTAATTTACGAAAATCAATTACCATCCTATAACCTGTAATAATTCTTTGCGGGATCAATTCATCTTTATCATTAGGAACGACAGTAATACCTCCCTTTTTGGGAACACAATGGACAGGGCTTACCCAATCACTATCAGCAACGGGATATATTATACCTTCCTCAAGGAGCTTTAGTATCTCCTTTCTTACCACTTCTTTCATCTTAGGATTCAATCATCGTTGAGGATCTCTAACTGGTTTGGCATCGTCCTCCAAATTAATTTTGTGTTGGCATAATGTGGAACTAATGCCCTTAAGATCATCCAGAGTATATCCAATAGCAGCACGGTGCTTCTTCAGAGTTTTCAATAATCTTTCTTCTTCTTGATCTGAAAGGTTAGCACTAATAATAATAATAGGATAAATTTTCTTTTCATCAAGATAAGCATACGTAAGATTATCAGGTAATCGTTTGAGTTCAAACACGGGATCTCCCTTGGGTGGAGGGGGATCCCCTAGAATTTCAACGGGAAGGTTATGTTTTAGAATAGGTTCCCGTTGAAGGAACACTTCATCTATTTCCCTTCTTTCTTTCATAAACATATCATTTTCATGGTCTAGCAAATATTGTTCTAACGGATCAGTAGGAGGCACGGCAATAGAAGCAAGACCAATAATCTCATCCTTACTAGGTGATTCCCTATCACGAGGTTGTCTACGAAACTTAGCAAAATTAAACTCATGAGACATACCCTCTAAGCCAATTGTGACAGTATCCTTTTCACAATCAATCCTAGCATTAACTGTATTCAAGAAGGGTCTACCAAAAATAATGGGACAAAAATCATCTTGTGGGGAACTAAGAACAAGAAAATCAGCAGGATATTTAACCTTCCCACACAAGACTTCAACATCTCTAACAATCCCAATTGGTGAAATAGTATCTCTATTGGCAAGCTTGATAGTAACATCAATACCTTCCAATTCAACGGGTGCAATGTCATGCATAATTTTTTATATAAGTCGTAGGGTATTGCACTAGCACTAGCACCCATATCACATAAACCATGATAACAATGATCTCCTATTTTAACAGAAATAACAGGCAAGCCTACAATAGGTCTATGAATCTTAGCATCTGGTTTAACAATATTAGCAGTCTCACCACAGAAATAAATAACATGCCCATCTAAATCATCATCCAAGGGATCTTTAACCATAGCAATACTAGGTTCAAGTTTGATTCGCTCAGGAGGTGTATAATTCCTAGTATTACTCTTACGAACAACAGGTCGAAGTTTTAGCATGATCCTTTATCCTAACAGGAAAAGGAGGTTTCTCAACATAAGTAGTAGGAACAATAGGATCACTATAGGTGATAGCCTTTTCTTCAACTGTAATAGGTGTAACTACTTTTACTTCAATGGGAGGATTATATTTAAATCACTTCTCCTTAGGGAGATCAACGTGAGTACCAAAAGATTCACAGAAAGAAGCTACTATCTCAGAGTCAAGTCCATATTTAGCGCTAAATCCACGAAAAGTATCGGTATCCATGAAAGATTTAACACAATCAAACTTAGGTGTCATACCTGACTCCTTACCATCGTCGGAACCCTAATCTTCAGAGTTGCGTTTAATTCTTTCCAATAAGTCCCATTTGAATTCAATAGTCTTCAGCATATAAGAACCATCACAGGAAGTGTCGACCATGTTGCGATCATTAGGAGAAAGACGAGCATAAAAATTTTGAATAATCATTTCTCTGGAGAGCTCGTGATTGGGGCATGAATATAACATTGACTTAAGCCTCCCCCAAGCTTGAGAGATGCTTTCTCCTTCACGAGGCCAGAAATTATATATGTAATTACGATCACGATGAACAAGATGCATAGGATAGAACTTTTGGTGAAATTCCAACTTCAATCGTTTATAATTCCAAGATCACGTATCATCACATAGCCTATACCATGTCAATCCATCTCCCTTCAAAGATAAAGGGAAGACCTTCCTTTTGACAACATCATCGGGAATACCTGCAAGCTTAAATAATCCACAAACTTCATCCACAAAGATAAGGTGTAAATCAGGATGCAATGTTCCATCTCCTGCAAATGGATTAGCTAGCAGTTTCTCTATCATACCCGAAGGAATCTCAAAGTAAATATTTTCAGTGGGTTCAGTAGGTTGAGGAGCAACTCTTTGCTCTTCTGGTCGGGGTGAAGATACCCCGAACAAGACCCTCAAGGGATTAGTTTCCATTGTAACAAGTGACAGAAAATTTCAGCACACTATATAAATGTTTCCTTACCAAGTTCCACTCACCAAAAGCGCTACACTCCCCGGCAACGGCACCAGAAAAGAGTCTTGATGACCCACAAGTGTAGGGTATCTATCGTAGTCCTTTCGATAAGTAAGAGTGTCGAACCCAAGGAGGAGCAGAGGAAATGATAAGCTGTTCTCAGTAAGGTTTTCTCTGCAAGCACTGAAATTGTAGGTAAAAGATAGTTTTGTGATAAGATAAATTGTAAGGAGTAACAAGTAAATAAAGTAAATAAAGTGCAGAAAGATGGCCCAATCCTTTTTGTAGAAAAGGAGAAGCCTGGACAATTTCTTATAATGAGAAAAGAGCTCCTGATGACACATGGGGATTATTGTCAAGCTAGTTTTCATCACGCTCATATGATTCACGTTCAGTACTTTGATAATTTGATATGTGGGTGGATCGGTGCTTGGGTACTGCCCTTACTTGGACAAGCATCCCACTTATGATTAACCCCTATTGCAAGCATCTACAACTACAAAAGAAGTATTAAGGTAAACCTAACCACAACATTAAACATATGGATTCAAATCAGCCCCTAACGAAGCAATGCATAAACTAGGGTTTAAGCTTCTATCACTCTAGAAACCCATCATCTACTTATTACTTCCCAATGCATTCCTCTAGGCCCAAATAATGGTGAAGTGTCATGTAATCGACGTTCACATAACACCACTAGATGAAAGACAACATACATCTCATCAAAATATCGAGCGAATACCAAATTCACATGACAACTAATAGCAAGACTTCACCCATGTCCTCAGGAACAAACGTAACTACTCACAAAGCATATTCATGTTCATAATAAGAGGAGTAATAATATGCATTAAGGATCTGAACATATGATATTCCACCAAGTAAACCAATTAGCATCAACTACAAGGAGTAATCAACACTACTAGCAACCCACAGGTACCAATTTGTGGTTTTGATACAAGATTGGACACAAGAGATGAACTAGGGTTTTGAGAGGAGATGTTGATGGAGATTGACCCCCTCCCGATGAGAGGATCGTTGGTGATGACGATGGTGATGATTTCCCCCTCCCGGAGGGAAGTTTCCCCGGCAGAACAGCTCTGGCGGAGCTCTAGATTGGTTCCGCCAAGGTTCCGCCTCGTGGCGACGGAGTTTCGTCCCGTAAGCTTGCCCACGATTTTTTCCAGGGTAAAAGCCTTCATATAGCAAAAGATGGACACTGGAGGGCCACAAGGGGGCCCAGGAGACAGGGGGCTCACCTAGTAGGGGTGGGCGCGCCCCCACCCTCCTGGCCAGGGTGTGGGCCCCCTCAGGTGTTTCTTTCGCTCAATAATTCTTATAAATTCCAAAAATAAGTTCCATGGAGTTTCAGGATTTTTGGAGCTATGCAGAATAGGTTTCCAATATTTGCTCCTTTTCCAGCCAGAATTCGAGCTGCCGGCATCCCCCCTCTTCATGGTAAACCTTGTAAAATAAGAGGGAATCGACATAAGTATTGAGATATAATGTGTAATAACAACACATGATGCAATAAATATTGATATAAAAGCATGATGCAAAATGGATGTATCAACATGTTAAGGCACATTTTCAGGCACTTACACTTACATCATAGAATAAACAGTAATGATCATGATGACATTTTCAATAGCACTTTAACTATAACAAAGACAACATTTCTTACACTGGCCATAACAAGTTCAACATTTCTTAGAGCTACCACCACTTCAAGGTCAACGACATAACAAGTTCGACAAACACCCACTAGGCGAGTTACATAACAAATAGAGTACGAAGACTAGTTCCTTGAGCGCTTTTTGGCTCCTCCCCCTCCTGTTGGCTATATTCTTCGCCTTCGCCTTCCTAGGAAGAGGAACCCGCTCCGGCTCCGGCTCCGGCTCCAACTCCTCATCCGCCTCATCCACATAGTCATCCAAAGCTGCCATCCGCGAGGTGCCGACCGTAATCTTGCCTCTTTCGGTGAAGTCTTCGGGTGTGTATTTATTGATTCCCTTCCTAAGCTTTAACATGTATGCTGACCAAACTTGAAAGGTCCCCAAGGTCATGTCATCATCAGCCTATTACAAAACAAAAGATATGGGAAAGACCGTCTGTTAGGATATAATTAGCAATTCATCACTAATTGATTATATGCTATTTGCTTACCTCTTGGGTGACCACACCCACATCCTCATCCTCCAAAGGATCACTATGGACAGAATTGGGATCTGATGGTGTCGCCGACCTAGACCGTTGAGGTGATACATACTCGGGGTCACGACAACTGACAAGGTTGGATAGCCGCCTTAACCTTTGTCCTTGACGCTGCAACATGTACAAGTGAATGAGATATCGAACGTAGCAACACATGTTACATGGACAATTGAACGAGATGTGAACCTTAATGAATGCTCAAAGTGCACCTTCCCCATCGCCTTTCCCTACCGGTGTTGTCTCCAGAATAGTCTCGGTCTCATCAGTTGCTTTCTTGATCTGGGCATGCTATGAACAAAAACGGCATTAACGTGTTAGGCAAGCAAAGATGTGAATAGTGCAAATGGGAAAGCAGAAAGAGGAAATACCACAAAGTTCATCACTGGAGCTGAAGGGACTGAGGTGCCTTCCCCGACTAATTTGTTGTACTTGTGCTGGGTTAGCTCATCGAAGACGGTGGGATCTTCCAAAATCTCCTCAGCATACGCCGGCTTGCATACCTCCACACGGGTACTTGCAAGAAACCATGTGAGATAGTTGTTGAAAGCGATCGGATAGTGCTCACGAAGCTGGGCTTGTTTTCCATCCTTAGCTTGCTCCACACTAAGTGCAAACTGTATGATATACTTGTTGTGATGCTTGTGCCAATGCTTGACCTTTCGTTGCTTTTTCCTATCCAACCTGCAGGTTAGAAACAGAATGTGAGCACCATCAAAACCACCGAGAACCTGCTAAGTGCTCATGGTTGATTATATCTTACTCGTGGAGACACTTGTCCGTGTCCTCCCACTCCCGCGGGTGTGGCTGGAACAAATCGAACTGGCGGTACACCCGATGTGGAAGGTGAAGCTCAACCGCCCAGTTGCATATGAGTGGGCACCACATATGCCAAAGATCCCTATCCCTAAAGCACATCGGATTCAGCACAAAGTCTCTAATGATACCAAGACTATCCCCTTTTCAGGCTCCCATTCCACCTGCAACATAGCATACATTGCAAAATTAATTATGAGTTACGATAGAAGCATGAGAATCACTTATACAATGTCGAGTCACCTGCTCAGCCGTAATCGTGTCCAGCTCGCTCTTGTACAACTTGTACATGACCGAGGGATCATCCGTCGTCTCATTAACCACATCCCACTTGTAAGCCCAAGTGGGGTACCATAGTGGGTCGTCATGGTCGTTCCAATCCTCGTACTTCACGGTCTTCGGTCGTCCAACCGGCAATCGCTCCCAGCTCCATATAGAAAGTGTGAGCATACAACCACCAATACCTCCTGTTTTCCTACAAGAGGCTTCATCCGACTGCACATAAAAAAACAAGGTTGAATTAACAAGAAGATCGCATTGATAATGTAGCAATGAAGTGAAAAAGAAACAACTTTATACCTGTCTATACAAGTAAGCCAGTGTCGCCGAACCCCAACTCCATTTGCTATCGAAGACGGTCAACACCTTCAGCCACATCCATGGAGCATTCTTGCATGTGCCATCAACAAACTTAGTCCTGGATATAACATACCACATGTACACACGAGCATATGTCTTGACCTCATCCTCATTAGCCTCCTCGGGGCAATCAGCAAAGTTCCATGCAATCCATGCATAAGGAGCACCGGCTGCGACTCTTTCCTTCTTCTTGTCTTCCCCTTCTGGTTGTCGAGGCTCGGAGGAACCATACCGATAAGGGAATGCATCTGCTCGCGCCACCCATCAGAATCGGTGCTCATACATAGAGGATTACCCTCGAAACAAAGCCCGGTGATCATAGCAATATCCTGGAGCGTCATGGTCATCTCCCCGGTCCGAAGATGGAAAGTGTGTGTATCCGGCCTCCAATGATCAACAAGCGCGTTGATTGCTGCAGCATTGAGGGGTGGCGTCGACCGGCTAACCAACTGAATGAAAGGGAGGAGTCATGTCTTCCTTACATAAGGTGTGTATCGCTCATCATACTGCATCCCCGAAAGGGTGACACAGTGACACCGAAGCTTCAGAGGTTGAAGATCCTACAAACAAGCAAATCAGAAAATTACATATGGGGCATTTGTCTTCGAAATAAACATGAAATTCTTAATTACCTCCTGGTGCACCGATAACGCATACGACCGGTGTTTCTGGTCCAGTGATCATCGAGAAGCCAAACCATCCTAACAATTTCAACAAAGCATTCTTGCCAACACGATTATCTTTTCAATTCAAAAAAAACTAAAGTAGGCCTACTAGATGCAAGATTCAAAGCATATGTATCCAAAGCATTCTTCTCAATACGAGTATAATTTCAATACAAATAAACTAAACTAGGCCTACTTCATACAAATAACTTTTCCATAGAAATAACATGTCAATCTATTTATCCAACCATATCTTTTCAATAAAATAAACTAAACTAGGGTTCCACCAATCAAACAAACAAGGGTTGTAATACATGCAAAATTCTAATACATGCAAGATTCAAATCTAATCAAATGAAACAAGGTTTCCCCAAATCTTCAAAATACCATATTTTCTATGGATAGAAAGTAGGGGATCGGAGGAGAGTACCTTCTAGGATGGATTGGTGAAGAAATCCACGGACCAAATCGTTGGATCTGAAGGATGAGAAGGGGAGAGGAGGAAGCCGCCGCCGCGCCTGTTCTGTAACCCCTCCTGGAACAAATGGGTTGGGTGGGGGAGGGGGAGCGGGCGGCTCGCACCTAAGTCACAGTGCAGCGCCTAAGGGCTAGGCGCTGCACATTACATGTGTGGCGCCTAGCTCGGACGCGCTGCACTGCTTGGGGTGCGGGCCCAGGGCTACCATAGTGGACAGGTGTGCAACGCCCCAGAGGTGAGCGCTGCACCGTACGGTGTGGCGCCGACGTGTCGGGCGCTACACGAAAAGGTCAGGCGCGTGAAATAGTTTTAGGACCAGTTCATTTCGTGAATTTATTGCGTCCATAGGTCAAAATTGTCAATTTTGACCTCTAAGGTTAACTACGCGTGGCCGTATTTGATCGGTCCCTATCCATTTCGGTCGAAACTGACAGAAATACGACCAAACGCGTGACGCAAACGAACATACGTCTTTTTTCGTTTGTCTGTGACACATTTTGATCCCCAAGGCAAGGTTTGTGTTGAAACGGAAAGGACGCAAGTGCGCGGGATGCCGCCTGTGTTCTCCCTCCCTGGCCCACCCGTCAGGGGCACTACCTCCCCATTTCCCATTCCCTCCCAAAAAGCCTCCCGGCCTCCCGCCACCGTGCCAAGCCCCGGCGCCGACGCCATACCGGCCCGACCCGTGTGCCCAAAGAATAAGAAACCCAAGAAGGTGCTCACGCCCAAGGAGCTTACCCGAGGATTGGCGAAGAGGGCCGGCCGGAGGGCTAGAGATGTGTAGAAGAAGGCTGTCGTCGATGGTGCTGCCGCACAACATAAGGCCGCCGCTTAGGAGAGCGAGGCCATCGTCGCCACTGTCATGCAACAGGCGACGCAACAGGCCTTCCTCCTCCTAGAGTTCAGTCGCCCCAACACAGGACATTCTTACCGCCTCCGCCATGGCCGCGGCAAGCGCCGACTTGTTGGTTGTTCGCCCTCCACTGGCGGAGTCGCCACGAACGTCCACAATGCCGCAAACGCGCGAGCTCGATCTCCCGCACGACCCGGCAGCGACCCAGTTTTCGACCTCGTCAAAAGGTAGTGTGGTCGCGCCGGCCACTCCTGCGCCCACGGAGAGCATCGACCTCAACACCAAGGCTGGGTCAGGCGCTAGCCAGTCGGCCACCGGGACGCAAAAGAAGCGGTCATGGGTAATTCCTACAGCCAACCTTCGTGACGCCTACAACCTATTTGAGGAAACACCGGTGCATGATGAGATGACCTACTACCAAGATTTTATGGAGAATATCATCTTCGAGGGTGATGGCCATGACTTCGATGCCGACGAGACCTAAAGCCAAGATGGTCGCGGCCAAGATAGAGGTGCCGAAGACATGGGAAGCCACGGCAACCAAGAAGCCACCGACGGCCAAGGTGAGCAAATTCCAGAAGACATGTATTTCAAAGAGGAAGAAGATGGCGTAGACATTGAGGAGGATCCATTGTTTGTTGACGAGCTCAGTACAGAAGCCAATGCACAAAAGAGGAGGTGGCAAATCATTCGGATGGGATCATACACCAAAGATGAGGACAATTTGATTTGCGAGGGTTGGAAGGAAATAGGGAAAGGTCCCAAAACAGGCGTCGAGCAAAAAGGAGGAGTTTTTTTTGGCGGGGGGGGGGGGGGGGGGGGGGCGGGGTTCATGTATATTTCATGAACGTAAGAAGTTCCCGCCCTACAAGTTTTCGAGCAAGTGTGGCGTCAGTTCAATACAAAAGCGGTGGGGGTTTATCCAATAAGAATGCAACAAGATTTGTGCTGCCCTTGAGAGCATCCAAGGCTGTCCTGTGAGTGTCCTAGGCGTGAGCGACATGGTATACAATTTTTCTCTCTCTTTGCTCATAAGCCTTTTCATGTTTGTTGTATTGTGTCCTTCACTATTACATTGTGGCCATAACTTGTGTCTGTAGGCATTCCAAGCTTAGGAACTCTTCAAGGCCCAACATGCAAACAAGCTACAACTTTATCCATTGTTGGATGATCATTTGTAATTGCCCCAAGTTCAAGGACCAATATGCTGCCCAAAAGAAGAATGGAGGGTCGGCGCTCGTGGTTGAGCATGAAGAAGGGGAGAAGTGGCCGAGGGCCAACACCAACTCCAAGGTGGGACGAGAAGCGTGATGCGGCGACATTTTCCTTGCAAGAAACTGTGCAAGGCATGATGACCCAAAAGGAATCAAGGGAGGAGAGGAAGCACCAAGAGAAAGAGGATCAAATGAAGGTCTACATCGAGCTACAAACAAAGAAGCTCGAGAGGGAGGAGGCCGGCCAAACGAAGAAGCTCAAGATTCAAGCTACTAAAGCGAAGACCAAAGCAAAAGAGGTGGAGCTCGCTTTCATGGCGAAGAAGGTTGAGATCATGATGGTGGACCTGAGGAAGGAGTAAGGAGAAGACCATGGTTTGAGAAGAAGCAAAAAGAATATATCAAGCTTGATGATTGAGCTATGGCCGAGAGCTCCATCATTTTGTACGCTAGCGCATGTGCCAGCCTCAACTAGGGGCCATGAATGGCCTTTTTTTAGTGCTGACAAATGTGCCGACCGCTGGCAAGTGTTTATTTATCTGTTTCTTGACGCCATACTACCCGAGGGTGCGAAAGTCTTTCATGTGTTTCGAGGGAAAGATGAGCCTCCGCCCTCCACTGGTCCACGGGAATGCCCTCCTCAACCTGGATCTTAGCCTTCACACTGTTGACGGTTTCCAATTTATCGACATCAAGGGAAAAGATCTTGCTTGTCATCATTTTAACTGAGATTAGCATCTTCCTTCTCTGGGGTTGCAGATTAGAGTGAAGGGTACGCTCATCCTCAATGTTGTAATCAACCAGCCAGAGTTAATGCATCCTCCAGCTGCTCCATGCCAAACATAAGGCACTGCGAATCCTGAATCCTATCCTTGACAACGTAGACAGTGTCCCTTGGATCAACCTTGATGTTGATCGTCTTGCCCGCGAGGGTCTTGACAAAGATCTGCATCTGTTGAACGAGCGTACCAAACATCAGCAATTTCGATGGATGGATAGTTGGACCATGGGGAAAACAGTTGTTGTTGCAGTAAGAAATCTTGTTTAGATTAATTACAAAGATTAATCAATGACAAGCGTGACTTGGTGAGGAATCTTGTTCAGATCTGAATAGATATTATCTATAGTACTATGGCAGTGTGACCTAAGAATAGATACAAAATCAATATGAACATCCAAACTATCTTTGTTTATGCTGCCATCAATAATAAATACGGAACAAAAATAACGAACTAGCTACCTTAACATAATATATTTATGATTCGACGACAGAGCAACAGACTGCATCACAGCTCTACAGGTTAGATCATTTTATCTCTTCAGATACAACCAAAAGATTAATGATATCATGGCAGGCGAATATCTGAAGGATATGCCACCTTCCGTACGTCACTGTTTCCGTTTCGAAAATAGCTACACCAAACAAGATTGTCCAGTTCGAGAATCAGCGGTTGAGATGCACTGCCGATGCGGTACCAACTGAAGTGAAGCAGAGTAGCCGGTATCAGATCTCTATCCGTAGGCTTAATTACCGCTTTAGCACCAATTACTGTACCTTCATCTTTTTTTTTACTTTAGCAACTCTTGGACTGTAATGGCTATAAAGCCAGGCGTTTCCAGCAGAGAGAGGCATTGAGTTGTTATAGCGATAAACCCTAGCTGCCGCCGGAGTGGTCGGGCTCTACTTTCCTCTTCGCTTAATACAAACCCAAGCAACCCTGCTCTGGATTAGGGGTAAATCTCTGAGGATTTCTGAATTTTGCTCACCACTAAACACCACTAAGTTCAGAGTTTGATATATCATCATTATCCATCTGATCTAACTAATTTTAAGATCTGGAAATTCTGTACAGCAAATAAAAGAGAAAGAAACACGTTCTAGAGATTATCAATTCTGTGGTGGGTTCAACTATTTGTCAGTGGGAGGTTCACCACACGATCAACAACTATACATGCAAGTAGAGTCTGCCAAAAGATAGTTTGATGGTTAAAAAAAGGATGCATCAGCTATAAAATTGTCTCAAGCCACTCTCAAGCAAGCTACCATAACAGGTTTTACCAATGCCGACTTGTCATGTCCTAATGCACACATAGACCCCTAGATGTATCCATCCACTCAGTACTTACATGTCACCAAATTAAATGAATCCGGTATAATTTTTACTCCCTCCGTTCCTAAATATAAGTCTTTGTAGAGATTCCACTATAGACCACATACGGATATATATAGATGCATTTTAAGGTATAGATTCACTCATTTTGCTCCGTATGTAGTCATAGTGGAATCTATATAATTACAAACACTTATATTTAGGAACGGAGGAAGTATAATGTAGTAAACCAAAATCAAAATCACATAAGAAACAGATCATACTCCAAGTTGGATGGCTACTACATCACAGAATATATCAAAGACTAGGGCGATTTCACATAGGAAAATGTGGAAATGCTGTATAGTGTATACCAGCACCTGCACATAGTATAAGAACTATAGTAAAAAAATTCCTCCTTTATTATTTCAAGTAAAAGATAGTTTTTCGTTTTGACCAAATCTTCCTTAAGCTTATAACACAATAAACAAGTTTATTAGGGCTAATCTGCTTTCTCACAAGTCCATAGCGGAGCACATAAGAGTGTAAGTTGATACGAAAACATATCACAGTCGCAATGTGACAGAAACAGAATAGACACCATGGTTAAATCAAACTAATATACTATAGCCTAAAAGAGGGCTACTTACAATAGACAGATGGAGACAGAGAGAAGGTGACCTGCGACCTTGAGGCGGTGGATATGGGGACGATGGCGCCGGACGTACACCGCAGCGCCGGATTCCCTGCGAGGAACACTGCTTGTGCCAATGCAGATGGGGCAGGCGTGGACTGCGCTGCGGGAGGCAAGGGAGGAGAGCGGGGTGGTGGATGGATACATCTAGGGGTCTATGAGGGCACATATGGACGGGAGAGGTTGGGGATTCAGAGGCCATGCCAACGGATTTTGGGGAGACGAGGTTTGAAGGATTTGTGGGAGGAGGGGTTTGCCATGTTGCTCTGGGGTATTTTCACAATTCGCTCCCTAGAATATTTGACAGCGTCAGTTTGTTTGATGGTAGTCTGATTAGTCCCACCTCGCTCATGGAGGGAGGTGGCAAGGAGGTAGCTGGATATAAGAAGGGGCCGTTTGCGAACGGATGGAGGCATCTTTGCGCTTGGGGCAATGACGCAGCTAGTGAGGTAATACCGAGGCGCGTCAATTGCTGGTTGAAAACTATTTCCAAACCCCCTCTTTGGCCCTCACGGGTCACTGAGAATTTCTGGAAGGGCCCCCTCTCCTTGGAGAGGGCAAGGCCCTACAAATTCAATCTTAAAATTTAAATTCTGGACCATGGAAGATATTTAAATTTAACAGCTGCCGTAAGTTTTTGCTTGGACCAGATAAAAGTTTAACATGAATCATATTTGGGAATTCTGTCTTTTAGAAGTTTGCATGTCAGACTAATCTTCATGATCACCGAGAGAGGCATCGAGTCGTAATAGGTATAAACCCTAGTCACGCTTAATACAAACCCTAGCAACCCCCCTCTGAATTAGGGGCCAAATCTCTGAAGATTTCCGGATTTCAATCATCTCGGAACCCCTCTCTAAGTTCAGAGCTTGACATATCATTATCCATCTGATCTGAAAATCTCTGCAGCAAATAAACGAGAAAGAAACATATTTTAGAGGTTTGTCATGCCACTACTAGGAAAAGGGCTATAGATAGGATTGACACTAATGGCGCACCAGGGAAGTAGTGCGCCACTACTATATACTAATGACGCATCAGTTGGTGGTGCGCCATTAGTGTGGAAGACACTAATGGCGCACCACAAAAAAGGTGCGCCACTAGTGATAATTTTTTTTCATTTTTGCATACATACTAATGGCGCATCCGACCGAAGTGCACCATTACTAGTTCTAACTAGTAATGGCGCACTACCACGCGGTGCGTCATTAGTAAGCTTCCCCCTTACTCCACTTGTTCCCCTCCCTCCCTTCCTCCCCACTCGACCTAATTTGCCCCCTCCGCCCCAACCGTACGCTGCCGCCGCCGCCCCCTCCGTCCCCTCCGTCCCCTGCCGCCGCCGCCCCGACCCCCGCCGGAATCCACCCCCGCCGCCGACCCCGACCCCTCCGGCGACCGGCCGCACCCGCCCAGGTACCTCTCCTCCTTCCTCCTTCCTCCCTCTCCACCCTTCCTCCCCATTCCCTCCCTCCCTCCCCTTCCGCCGCGCCCTCCGCCTCCCCACTGTCCTAGCACCCACGGCGACGACACGAGGCCTCACGCCCCCCCACCGCCGCAGCCCCGTCATCTCTGCTCCGGCTTCGTGCCTCCTCCCCTCTCCAGATGGAGCGCTGCCGGACCTCCGCCCGGCCGCCGCAGCCGCAGCCCGCTCCCGCCCCGGCCCCAACCCCAGGTGCGGGACCGATCCACCCGCCAACTCACTAGCCTGCTCACGCACGCGCCGCGCCGCCCTCTCTAGCTAGATGAAGCACACATTTGTCTCAGCTCATGTCTCTAGCCTGATATCTGCTTTGCAAAGAAAAATGGGAGGAGATTACAGAGGCGACAGAACATTTACATGTGCATGGGTCGAATCACCTAACAGAGACAGAGACATATGACCTTGACATGGTTACTGATATGATAATTGGTCCTGGCATATGACCTTGACCTTGACATTGTGCATTAGCTCTAAATTTCTCTCTTTCACGGTGAGACAAGGGACCGGTTTGCATCCACACTAGCTTGGAATATATTTTTGCTGTTGATGAGCTGAACAATGACAGACACACTTGATTGCACATTTTGTTCTTGGAAAATGAAGTGTTGATTGCACATTTTGGCGTTGAGAACTTGGGATGGATGTTCAATAGTTTGTTAGTAGCTTGTCGGAAGTGATTCATCTAGGTGAAGATCTCTTTATTTTACTTGAAGCAGTAAGATCTATTAGATTTCACAATCCAGCGCAACAACTGTAAACTGAGCCTAAGGCCACCTAACCAAAATTTGGTTATCTTCATTTGCGCTAACCAGTTTTTTTGGCTACTGTTCTATAGTAGGAGTAGATTACAGTTTGTGTGAGCACAGCACGGTTCAAGAAAAGAGATAGAAAAATGTCCGACTTTCTTTTGATTGCAGATCTTTTTTTCTTTCTGTTTTTAGACACAGCGTAGATGCATGCTTTATCATTTTGGATTTTCTTAGCCTCCCATTTGATATGTTCTACAGTTTCTTTTATTTTTAGGTGTTTTTTTTTGTTTCTGGAGACGCTGTCATTTGCAAAAAATACTAAAATCCATGAGCTGAGACAAATGTGTGCTTCATCTGTTAAGGGATGAAGGCCAAATTCCACCCCCGCCGCCGCTGATGCTGATGCTAAGCTACTGTTGCTGCTTTTTTCTGCTAATTGTTGTCGCTTGTAGTAGTTGCGTTGGTGTTGCTGCCGCATACAGGCCGGCCCTTAGGTTAGTTAGCTATAGTTTAGGATAATTGGCTTAGGTGGTTAGGCTAATTAGTGGTTATTAGATTTAGTGTTAATGAGATGTGGACCAATGTGCAGATCACTGCTTTATGGTCAATTTGCATATAAACATATCCACTCAGGCCCAGAAGCATTACATGGCCATTGATGCAGTAGCACTAGCTTGCACTGTAGTAGCTTGACTTAATGATTTGGAGTACCATAGTGATGCTTGCTTAAAACTGAAGTAGCAGCAATTGGTAGCGATAGCTAGCTTGACTGGATTATGTGCTTAATTCACTGAATTTGGTTGGTGAAGATGAATTAGCAGCTCCCCCATGTAGCTAGAATTGGTATGATTTCTATGGAGAATGACCAATTCAGCTTCTTACCCCTCAAAAAAATCAGCTTCTTTAAAACTGACAGCAGGTTCCTCCCATGTTTCACTTTTTCTAGTTAGTTTCTTCCAGCTATAGGTTAGTTTACTGCTAGAATTATGTATTTCAACCATTTATATGTTTAGTTTCCAGCTATAGGTTAGTTTACATCTACTTGCTGCTAATACAACATAATATTTGATATGAGCAGGGTGAACAACCTTCAGGTCCCGGGAATCTACTCAAGGCTGCAGACACTTCTTGTCTCACTTCTTTTATGATCGGTATAATATTCATATTAAGGAGTTTCTATAAGTTCATTGTTCTTACCTGCAAATTTAAAATGAAAGCACAATCAATCCATATTAAGTGCTCATCCTAGTGGCAGGCAAAATAATTAAGGGAGTGTGTCATTCTTGCTATGGTCATGTAAGAGAAATGCTCTGCCTTGCTAATTTTACCATGAGATTGCAATCAGCTAGTTCTGGTCAAAGCAAGTGGTTTTCCTGAGCTATGCCTTGGTTAGAAAATGATGCATGATGCATGCACCGGTTTTTCCTGTTTCTAACTCTGAATCTGATATAAACCATACGGTTGGCATAAGTGGTCTTTTGTATATGTGCTGATGCTTTGTTAATATGCTTAGTTTCCTATAGGTTAGCTTCATTTTTACCTAAGTTGGCTCTAATATGCTAACTTAGAGCTTATATGCTTAGTTTCCTATAGGTTAGCTCCAAAATAACTTATGTTAGCACAAAATGATCAAGCTTACATAATAAGCTTATAGTCTTTTTCTTATTCTTCTTCTTTTCCAAAATGACATAGGTTAGCTTCATTTTACCTAAGTTGGCTCTAATATACTAACTTAGATCTTATATGCTTAGTTTCCTATAGGTTAGCTCCAAAATAACTTATGTTAGCACAAAATAATCAAGTTTACATAATAAGCTTATAGTCTTATTCTTATTCTTCTTCTTTTCCAAAATTCTTCTTATTCTTCTTCTAGTGTTCTTCTTCTTCTAGTATTCTTCTAGTCTTCTTCTTTTTCTTCTTTTAACTTCTTGTTTATCATTTTGCAGATTTGAATTAATTCACGGAAGCTTGCATGGATGGAGTGCTTCTTTTCCATTTGTGTTTTTATTTTGTATCAATGTGAAACTTTTGTGAATTGATGGATAACGGTGTTGGATGAACAATGTGAAACTTTTGTAATATGTAACGATGGAACTATGTGTTGGCTATGTATGTATATATGATGGAACTTGTGTGTTGGCTATGTATGTATATATGATGGAACTTGTGTGTTGGCTATGTATGTATATATGATGGAACTTGTGTGTTAGCTACAGGGCCGGCCCTAGAGTTTTGAGGGCCCCAGGGCGGATTCCAAGAGTGGGCCCAACGACTGCGATGGACAAAATAGGAATCCCATAATTTGGTATGGAAAAATTCTTCCCCTGAAAAATAATGATATGGAAAAATTCTTGTAAAGCCATAAACTATAATATAATTTTCTGTTATAAATAGTACTCCATCTCAAATTGTCTAGATACATCCTTGTGTAGATAAATTTAAGATAAATAATTTGGGACGGAGGTTGTATTTGACATCTAATTGCTTTAGATTATCAGTACACTCCAAAAAAAAGTTATTCATAGCTCCTTCTAACCTAGGCAACATGTTTGTAAAAAGAAAAAAGAGCACACCTCAACTTTGGAGTAAATTGTTAGTTAAACCCTGAATCAGTAGCTAGTCTAGACCGGTTTCCCCGGTCTGGTTTTCTTTCCGCAAGAAATAAGGCGCGAGGCCGCGACTTGTGCGTGCCCGAACGCGACTAGTTCAGAGGTGGCCGCGGTGAGCACGCCCTGTCCGCTAACGTGGGATGGCACGTTCGATCTATGCGGGGTGGTGGCGTGCGCATCGACCGTGCCCGTTTCGATCCAACAGAATAAGAGAACGAGAAAGAGAGAAAAGCAGCAAGGCATTCGCTGCGCAAAACCTCAAGTGTCTACCCTGGTTCATTGAGAGCGAGAGAGAAAGAGAGGGAACGAGCGAGCGATCGGCTGACAATTAGCAGCAATAATGTTGCACAGCGCTCGCCCGCTCCTTCCTCCGTGTGTGACGGGAAACGAAGCCATGCACCCTGAGCGGGTGAAGATTGCTAGATTGATCCCGCAAAAAAAGAAGAAAAAAGAAGAAGATTGCTAGATTGGGTCTGAAGAATTGAAGAAGCAATCAAACTAACAGCCACAGGAAAGGTCTTTCCCTCAGGAAAAAAAACAGCCACGGCTCGGCGCAAACACGTGCACACGGCTGTACAGCCGATCCGTAATATGTGTGCTTTTATTGGGCTTCTAATCTAGTACATATCACGGATGGGCCTCTCAGGCCATTTTTTGTTTTCCATCAGTATTGGGCTTGTACGGATGTACCCAAGCCTTTAGCAAGCGTATATATATGGCCCGGGTCGGGGCCCCTAGTTTGGCTGGGCCCCAGGCCGTCGCCCCTGCTGCCCTGGCCCAGGGCCGGCCCTGGTTGGCTATGATTGTTATATGGATGCTTGTTGTATATATATGTGTTGGATATCTCATAGGTGAAATAGTGACCTGAAATTAAGAAAAAAAATTTAAAAAATCGTTACTAATGGCGCACTACCATGTGGTGCGCCATTAGTATAGAAGACACTAGTGGCGCACTGTGGGCAAAACTAATGGCGCACTGCATGGTGCACCATTAGTATACCAGATACTAATGGCGCACCAGTGATGCGCCATTAGTAAAAAATACTAGTGGCGTGCTACTAATGGCGCATCACTAGTAATGCGTCATTAGTAGGCAAAACCAGTGCGCCATTAGTAGGCCTTTCCCTAGTAGTGTGCTGCCAACAAGTACACATACGAGTACACTCTGCCAAAAGATAGTTTGGTGATTACAAAAAAGGATGCACCGGCTATAAGATTGTCAAGCCACTTTCAAGCAAGCTACATTATTAACAGGTTTTAACAATGCCAACTTCTCATTTCCTACCGCACGGATAATGTAGTTACTACTTACAGGTTATCTTGTCAAGAAACAAATCAAGAAACAAATTAGATGAGTTGGGTATATTTATATGATGTACTACAGCAGCAAGTCAAGAAACAAATCACTCTCCTTGTTGGATGGCTACTAAATCACAGAATACATCGAAGATTGGATGATATATAGTTCACATAGGAAGCTGTGGAAATGGTGTATATAAGCAACTGCACATACTATAAGACTTATTACTCCCTTCGATCCACATTACTTGTCGCTGACTTCATACAACTCAGGAGCAGTAGTATATTTCAAGTAAAAGGTAGTTTTTACTACATCTCCCTTCAGCTTAACGCAATAAAAAATATTATAGCGGCTAGTATGCTTCCTCACGAGTCCATAGCAGAGCAAGACAATGGAGTTAAGAAGTTTACAAGCAACAGACCACAGTCGTAACATGACAAATAAAATAGACGTTTTTTTTTGCATGGTAATACATGGCTCACTAATATCATAAAGCCCATACTAAAATAGATGTTTTGGCTAAATCAAACTAGTATATACTTATAGCCTAAAAAGGTGCTACTTACGCGAGACAGATGGAGACGGGGATATGCAGGTCAGGGCTTCAGAGGCCATGGCGACGAGTTTGTCTTCTATGTTCTGGAACGTTGATCTCATGTTTGACCACTACATGTGCTTCTCTGGTCGATCCATAATAGATGGTTTAGACTTTACTATTCAAATTCAAAAAAACCCACATGCTCAAACGAGCGAATCCGTTCTGTTCAAATCTTGGTTTTCCTTTGTTGTTTCGCTACAAAACTGAATCCATGACGAAATGCCTGAAATCTAAGTGCAACATGTTGATCATTGGCTCGTTAGATTAGTTTCCCTTTCTTTTGTTTTCTAGGAGGACGTAGAATACATTTTTTTGTACTTTTTTTTAAACAAAGAAGGTGGCTCGCTGCCGACCTTATATATCAAAACAGGCTAAAGCCTGATGAGGTAACAGTTACAAGCAAGACTTTTCCGGTGCACCAAGGTGCAAGGCACAAGCATTATCAGTACAGAGAAAGAAGAAAGAGCGAAGGGGGAAAGTTACATCAATCGTTCACAGACTATGCAGTAATTTTTTTGGCTCCAAAACTGCAAAACGTCCTTAGCTCGCTGATTGTGAGCTCTGTGCCTCCAGAGGCGGAGCATATCTGCAGCGTATAAACGAATATAGGTCGCAGTCCAAACTTTGGAATTGAAGACCCTGTCATTCCTAGCGTGCCACAGGGTGATAGCACAAGCTGCGAAAGCAACGTTCCATTTGTGCTTGAAACTGAGTTGGTGTTGCGCTTGTTCTACAAAAGTCAGAATGTCAGGAGCTGAGCAAGCCAAAGTATCCAGCGCCAACTTGCCCCATAAAATAGAGGCTGAAGCACACCGTAGCATCAGGTGGTCAACAGACTCAACAGCAGGGCATGAATCGCAATGTGCAAACGGAGCAACCATAGACCATCCCTTCTTTACCATATTATCACTAGTGTTGAGACGCCCTCGGAAAGCAAGCCAAAGGAAGATCCTATGCTTGAGGGGGATCAAAGAATCCCAGACCCAGGTGTCAAGAGTAGTCAAAACCCCGCGGAAGGTGAGCAGGCTGTAGAAGTATCTTGTACTAAGCTGGCAAGAGCCGAAGGAAGCAGTGCGCTTATCCTCATGTAGTATGTTCGGAGCAACATCTGACAACAGTTCATGCAGGGCTATCAACTCAGCCGAAGCCGTTTGGGAAAAATTAGGATGTAGCTGTACGGCCCATGATCCATTGGAAAGTTGTGAGTGCACTAAGCAAGCTGGATGTATCGCGAAAGAATACAGCATGGGGAACATCAGATATAAACGGCCCTCTTCAAGCCATTGATCCTTCCAGAAGGAGACCACTGTTCCAGATCCCAAAACAAACCTAGAGGGGTTAATGACCATAGGAATGAG
The DNA here is from genome assembly GCA_963921465.1 of Triticum timopheevii. Taxonomy (NCBI): domain Eukaryota; kingdom Viridiplantae; phylum Streptophyta; class Magnoliopsida; order Poales; family Poaceae; genus Triticum; species Triticum timopheevii. Next base: position 80,572,673 of record OY997274.1, read on the forward strand.
AGCTTTGAAACCTCTCCAAATGACCGTGTCTCTGCTACTAGCACCCTGAGGAAGAGTAGCCTGACAGAAATGTGTGGCGAACCATTTATAACATGGTATGTCAGAGCCTTGTAGGACCTTGGAGACAAACTTGCACATCATAGCTTGGTTGTGAGCTTGTAGTTGGCGTATACCCAAACCACCATTCATACGAGGCAGTGAAACCATATCCCAAGCCACTAAACATTGGCCACCCTTAACCTTGTTCTTGCCTTGCCAGAAAAAAGCACGCAATAGACCTTCCACCTTTGCAAGAGACTCCATGGGCCAGGCAAAGCAAAACATGAAATAACTTGGAATGCCAGCAAGCACCGAGTTAATGAGTGTCAACCTTCCCCCTAAGGATAAAAAAGTGGCTAACCAGCCAGAGAGACAACGATCAACCTTGTGTATGACTGGCAGTAACATATTGTGTGTGATTTTATGCACATCACTGGACGTGAAGATCAACTAGCATAGCCAGGCGCAGTTCCAGGGGCGTGTCCTTTTTAGGAAGCAGAGTGATGAAAGCAGAATTGATGCCAGTAAGATCAACTGCATTTCTATGGAAATCACAAAAAAACCTGAGAAGATCATCCTTTAGCAGCAACTTAAAAGCTTTGTTAAACTCATTGGTAAAACCATCGGGGCCCGTACTTCCGTTATTGGGTGAGCAATTGATGGCATGAAGTATTTCCACCCAGGAGAACTCTGTCGTAAGCTCAGACAGATCAAGTGGAGTATATAGAGAACTAACATCCACAGTGCTCATAGAGGAGGCTGGCTGACCCAAGATTGCCTTCAAGTAATCTGTAGCCAAACTTAATTTCTGATCATTCGCAAAGTGCTCCACTCCATCCTGAACAAGGACTTTAACCTTGTTACGCCGAGCTTGACAATTGGCCGCTGCGTGAAAAACTGAGTGTTCTCGTCCCCGGAGATGCACCATCGTACCTTGGCTCTACGCCTCCATAACGCAGTCTGCCAGAGGATCAACTGCTCGGCCTTGGCAGCAGCAAGAGCTCTAAGCACTATTTCAACAGCAGAAAGCGACCTCCTCTCTTCGACATCATTTATATAAGAGACGACATGCTTGTTGTTATCCAAAAGAGCCCGCAGGCTAGGTTTCATACGGCACCAATGTCGCAAGGCAGCACGTACGCGCCTCATCTTGAAACTAATTAAAGATGCAGAGGAACAGATTCCTCGTGTACCTCTAGCCCATGCCTCAGTGATGATGTTTCGAGTTTCTTCCATCTCCAGCCGGTGATTCTCCATGCGGAACAGCTTGCTTTTGACTGTGTCTGTAGAGAAGGACACAAGAACAGGTGCATGATCAGACGTCGTTGTGGGTATGCAAGAAGCAGTTGATTGCAAAAAACTGAGGTTCCAGGCTGCATTAACAAGCACCCGATCCAAACGAACAAGAGTAGGTTCATCTCGTTTGTTGGACCAAGTATAAAGCCGGTTGTCAATCTGAATATCATCCAAACCGTGGCCTCTGATCCATGCATTAAAATTTTCCATCATATTCCAGTTGATCTGACCTCGAGACTTCTCATGCGCATACCTATACATGTTGAAGTCGCCCAGGACCACCCATGGAAGATCAGGTGATCCAGCGACAGCGCTGACTGCCTCAAAGAAACTCGGTCTCTCATTATTCAGACATGGAGCATAAACCACCGTAAGCAGAAAGGAGTTGTTTGTTGACGTAGAGATCATCTTCAGAGTAACATGAAACTTGTGCAGCACAACCACTTGACCCAGTACTACCCGAGGATCCCAGGCGACCAAAATTCCCCCGACCGCGCCGTCAGAGAGAGTGACAACATGCTCCTTGAGGTTCATTGGCAAGAAAGCTCGCAACTTGAAGAGGGAGATAGAAGGCAGCTTTGTTTCCCGCAAGCAAACAACACTAGGGCAGTAAGAGATTATAGTATCGCGGACCAACGAGCACTTACCATCCTCGCCGAGTCCACGAACATTCCAATTCAGAATCTTCATAATGCAGTAAAGAACACACAGCCCGGAACAAGGGGACTGAAGAACATATTTAGCATGAGTCATGATAATGCAGGTGGTGCAAAGCACTGAGATAAAGTCGCTGAAAGAGCAACATACAGACTCTTGACTGACTGACCAACAGAACCGACCGACACTGAAGAGACAGTGAACTCGACTGACTAGCTGCCAAAGATAAAGCAAGTGCAAAGGATAACTGCAGAACACTAACAAGGACAAACCCTTGACCGATACAACTACGAACAGCACTGCCCGAAGGCCAATATGAATGGCACCAGGCCTAACCATTGAAGGAATTGAAGACGCACGCAGGAGAGCCAGGAGAAGCACTGGCAGAGGTGGAGGCGTCGTCCGAAGAGACAGGGACAGCTCGGCTCTTGGCTTGTTCCATGGTGGCACTGACATTGAGGTCGCAACACTGAGCAATCTGCTTCAGCTTGCCCTGAGTAAGCGGCGACGACGTGTTCAGCAAAGGCAGCTCAAGGAGGCCAGCCACGGCCACGGTCTTGGTCTTCTTGCGGCGACGAGAGAGGGAGCCGGATCGGCGAGACGACCCCGAGCCGGAGTCAGATCCAGCGGCCGCCGCCTTCCTCTTAGCAGCGCGCTCAACTGATCCCAAGCACACGCCATCATAGGCGTGCCTGATGCGCGGGCTGCGCCGAGGCAAAGCGGTGAGCACCGGCGGCGGCGCCTCCTCCTCCGCCTGCTGGTCAAGGTCAGGCACCCTGACCACCTCCTCGGCCCCTGGAGCAACCAACTCCGGAGACTGGATCTCCGCAGCCTCATTGAGATCGAAGGACGCGGGGACGACCACGGCCGCCACGCCCGAGCCCAGAGTGGAAGGGGGGAAGAACTGCAGCGACCTCAATGTCAGTGCCATCATGGAACATTTCTTGGCTCCTGCTCATCTGCCGGCCGGACGTTATTATATAGCAGAGAATTAGTCCAGTGAGCTATTAGCACAATTTGCTGGTGTCGTGATCAGAGTTATTGTTTCTTTTTATAGTACGAAAAAGACCTGTCGAACTATAGATAGATTCACAATTTTAATAAAGGATACTTTCAGAGACGGATAACCATCTCTGGCTGCTGTTCATGGGCTAACCACAGCAGGCGTACGTATGGACCAACGGAAACGAGTTGGGAGTACTTAATTTTGTAGGGACACAGAAACAAGCTAGTGTGAGATGGTGGGTGGCTCGGCTCAGATCGAAACCACGAGAAACAACAAGCCTACAACTACAATACGACCTCAAGGTTAGGTGACGCCGCGCAGACCTTCCGCATTTAGCTTGGGCTCTTCCAACTCCGTCCGTTTATACTAAGCATACCCATGTTCTTGTGCGTGTTGACTGCATCTTTGCCGGTCACGCCATTGCAAAAATTGTAGTCTCAGACTCTCGGTCCAAGCTTCAAACTCCCAAGTAGCCGAGTATATATTGTGCAAATTGGGATTGATATAATATAAGAATGAATGAATCAAATAATTGTGATCTCAGTTCCTACCTTTACAAAAGAATTAGTAATGGAACCGGGAATTCCGAAACAGATTTCATGCATTCATCAGTCAGCTATTCTAGAGTGAGTGAGCGAGTGGGTTGGTGGATTCTAAGAGTTTCCCGGCAAATTCCTTTATCTCCTCGTCTTTCACGGATGGCGAGGCCATCTTCCAGAATTGTTTCAGGTCCGACAGGCTGCGGCCGAGCTTGAGCGCCACCTTGGTCGCGAACACCTCGCCGCCCTCCGGGTGACCCATGTCGGCTTCGCCGAGGTTGGCCTCGATGTCCTCCTGGATCTTGTGGTAGAACCCAGCGCAGTTGTGGAGCAGCTCGAACAGCATGCCCATCTGCCCGTCGTGATCCACTTCACCACCATGCATATCCTAAGCTGATACACAACATCACGTCACGGCCGACGGCGGTCACCTCCAAAGACCACAACTTCCGTAGGACTTCTCTTGTCGACGCACCCTCCACTCTGAACGACTAAGAGGAAGTGCCACGTGGTGAAGTGGATGGCACAACTCGATCCGATCAAAAGAAGATACCGTCTTGGACACATCAATGACGGGCGTACGTAGCGCCGCCGAGGATCAACAAAGGACAGCAACGAGCACCGGAGATCAACAAGGAAGCAACCGTGTCTCCAGACACAATGCTCCCAACGAAGGAACGACGTTGAGGATGCCGCCATCGTGCCCGATCCAACACCGAATCGAGGCATTCGCCCGAAGACAGCCACCAACTCCAACAAAGTGAGGGAAATGACAAACGCACCTCGAGGGAAGTGACAACCACAGATGTCAGCGCAGCACCTTGTCGACGTTGCCGCAAAGTGAAGGGCCGGGGACCGGTCGCACGCACGGCAAGGGGAAAACGCTGCCACACCACCGAGGACTGCACGAACCTACTGGACTTTAAATATATTTGAAATAGATAAAATACATACTTTGTCAAACTGCCCAGTTGCCAGAAACGGTCTGGATCAAACATCGAAGGACATGCACACTTCAAACCACAATCCTCGGCAAGGGAATTGACCCAGCCCCAGCCCAACCCAACCCATGCTCAGTCAAAGGTCAAACTCAAATCCATCATCAACCACTCCCCCGCGGGCGCCCGACCGACCTATAAATGTCGCTTTGTCCATCGCTTCCATCCCCAACGGACTTCATCAGTTCATCAACACGGAAGGGAAGCAGCAAAAGGGCAGCAACCCCAAGGGAAGCAAGCGAAGCGACAACACCGAACCAGCAACCCCAAGAAAGCATGGCGGCACTCCATCCCCAGCGCCTCTTCTTGGCCCAGCCTTCGTCTTCGCCTTCTACGTCCACAGCGCGCCCACGGCCTCGGCGGCCACGACGGAGCGGCGCCGCTACCTGCCGCGCCGCCCTGCGCGTGCCTTCTGGCATGCACACCGCGCAGGACAACCTCAGCCTCAAGCTTGAGTGGATCGAGGCGCCGCGCGTCCCGGCCTCCCCGTCGGCGGACGTGTCCGTCGAGAAGCTCCGCGCCATCGCGGACGCGGCGGCCGACCGCGCCGAGATGCACGACATCATCGGCAAGCAGCGCGACAACTGGAACCACCTGCTGCTCCACTCCACCAACTCCCTCACCCTCGCCGCCTCCGTCATGGCCGCGCTAGCGCCCGCCGCGCCCACCATGGTCGCGCTCAAGGCGTCCGCGGGGGTGCTCCTCGCCTCCGCGGCCGTCACCATGGCGGCCGTCAACAAGATCCAGCCCTCGCATCTCGCTGAGGAGCAGCGCAACGCCACCAGGCTGTGGAGGGAGGTCGAGCGCGACGTCCGCGCCGCGCTCACTCTCGGCGCGCCGACGACCAAGGCTGACGTGCAGGACGCCATGGACCGGGTGCTCGCGCTCGACGCCGCCTACCCGCTGCCGCTGCTCCCCGCCATGCTCGAGAAGTTCCCCAAGGCCGTCAAGCCCGCGCGCTGGTGGCCGCGCCGTCGCCCCTCGAAGCAGCCCAGGAACTCAAAGAGCTTCGGCCGTCGTGCTGACGCTTACGGTAACGGCTGGACCCAAGATCTCGAGTACGAGATGCGAGGGATCCTGAGGGTCATCAAGGCCAAGGACGAGCAGGAGTTCCTGACGGTGGGCAAGCTGGTGCTCAACCTAAACAAGGGCCTCGCCGTAGCCGGTCCGGCGCTGGCCGGCACGGCGGCACTCGCCACGGTGTTCATCGGCTCTGGCGAGGCCGGGACATGGGCGTCGGGCGCGGCCGTCTTCGGCGGGGCGCTGGCGGCGGCGGTGAACACCGTGGAGCATGGCGGGCAGATGGGCATGTTGTTCGAGCTGCTTCGCAACTGCGCTGGGTTTTACCACAAGATCCAGGAGGACATCGAGGCCAATCTCGGCGAGCCCGACGTGGAGCGGAGGGAGCGCGGCGAGGTGTTTGCGACCAAGGTGGCGCTGAAGCTCGGGCGGAGCCTGTCGGACCTGAAGCAGTTCAGGAAGATGGCCTCGTCGTCCATCAAAGACGAGGAGATCAAAGAATTCGCCGGGAAACTCTTCTAATCCACCGACTCTGACTCACTTTAGACTTTAGACAAAATGGAGCGGGGGGAAACCCCTTTCGATCAAAAACTTTAGACTTTAGACTTTAGAGTAGCTGACTGATGAATTCTCTTGTAAAGGTAGAAACTGAAATCACAATTATTTGATTCACTCATTCTTATATTTTCATTCCCAATTTGCACAATATATAGTTATATACTCGCGAGTTCGAAGTTCAGACCGAGACTACAATTTTGGCATAGCCTGGCCTGACTGACAAAGATGCGGTCCACGCGAGATCACAAGAATATGGGCGTGCTTAGTGTAAACGGACGGGGCTGGAGGAGCCCAAGCTAAATGCCCATGGTTTGCGCGGGGCCACCTAAGACCTAACCTAACCTTGAGGTCGTATTGTAGTTGCAGGCTTGTTGTTTCGCTGAGCCACCCACCATCTCACACTAGCTTGTTCCTGTTCATACAAAATTCAAGTAACTCGTTTCCGTCGGTGCATACGCCTGATGGGGTTAGCCCATGAACGGCAGCCACAGATGGTTATCTAACCATCTCTGAAAACGTCATCCTTTTATTAAAAATTGTGATTCTATCTAGTTAGACATGTCTTTTTCTTATACTCACTCCATCCGGAATTACTTGTCACCAAAATGGATGAAAATGTATATATGTAGAATTAAAATACATCTAGATACATCCATTTCAATGACAAGTATTTCCGGACGGAGGGAGTACTAAAAGAAACAATAACTCTGATCAGGACACTAGCAAAGAGTGATAATAGCTCACTTGACTAATTCTCTGCTATTATAACGTCTGACCGGCAGATGAGCAGGAGCCATTCAACTTGTTTTCCTTCAGAAAGCGATTGAGAGCCAAGAAAAATATTCTACGGCCAGCTTCCATGACTAAACAAAACAAAACAGAAAACAAAAGAAAGAGAAACTAATCAAGCGACCCAATGATCAACATGTTGGACTTGTTCAGAGTCGACGGCAGAGTCAATTCAAGGCCAAGAAGTTTTCAAGTTCAACATTCCGAAGTTGACGGCTGATGAATATGGGTGCCACTTCCTACGATTCCAGCCTCCAGGAAATAGCAACCAGATTCAGATCCTGCGTGTTTCGACACAACAACGTCGGTTGGATTTCAAGCATTTTGTCGTGGATTCAGTTTTGTAGCGAAACAGCAAAAGAAAACCAAGATCTGAACAGAATGGGTTCGCTCGTGTGAGCATGCGGAATTTTTTGAATTTGAATAGTAAAGTCTAAACCATCTATATGGATTGACCAGAGAAGCACGTGTAGTGGTCAAACATGAAATCAACATGCCAGAACATATTCCGTCCGTTCCTAAATATAAGACCATTTCTAGCTCCTGTCACGCCAACATCAGAAAGTTCAGACTCCAGGGTTTCTGCGATCTACAACAAGGCCATCACTACAGCCCATGTCTACGAGCTACTCACTTTCCGCGGCGTGTTCTGTGCTTATGGTTCTTGGATTTGGGACAGGATCATCCCCTTCAAGCATCGTGTCTTCTTGTTCTGGGACCGGTTAAACACTCGAGATAATATGATGAAGAAACGTTGGACTTCTGTTACTGCACACCCAGAATGCGATATCTGTCCTGCTCCTGAATCTGCTTCCCACCTGATGCTACGTTGTGCTCCAGCTTCTGTGACCTGGGACATTCTTGGCCTCACTGACCTTGCCTCCAACTCTCTGGATCTCATCAGCTTTGTCGAGAGAGCTGAACAGCTTTGGCCGGCCCCGGGTAAATTCCACTTCCTCTTTGCTGCAGCAGCTGTCACAGCATGGCACGCCCGGAATGACAGGATTTTTAACTCTAAGCAATGGCCCTCGCCTTATATCAAACAATACGTGAAACAGTTGCTACATCTTTGGCGCAACCGGAGCCATGAACAAGATGAAAATGATGCTATAGACGCCTGGATCAATCTCTTAGTTTAAGTCTTTTAAGTCTTTTTCTCAGCTTCGGCTCTTTTGCTGTATTTCTCTCTTCTTAAACACGCAAACCCCTCATCTTCTCAGACTACAACCTGGCGGCTTACAGCCAGGGCACCATCGGTGCTAAATGTAAGCTTCATGTAATCGACCCCTACGGGTCTCCAGGCCCCTAGCCTGTTTTGAAATATATAAGGTAGACCATATCTACCTTTCATTTCAAAAAAAATATAAGACCTTTTAGAGATTTTAATATGAACTACACAGGGAGCAAATGAGTGAATTTACACTCTAAAACATTGTCTATATACATCCGTATGTAGTCAATATTAAAATCTCTAAAATAGCTTATATTTAGAAATGGAGGGAGTAGAACACAGACTCATTGCCATGGCCTCTGAAGCCCCGGCCTCCATATATATATATGTGTGTCTTCATCTGTCTGGCGTAGGTAGCACCTTTTTAGGCTAATACTCCCTCTGTCCCTTATTGGATGTAATAACATCTTATATTATGAAGCGGAGGGAGTACTAGTTTGATTTAGCCAAAGCGTCTATTTTGTTTGTCATGTTACGACCGTGGTCTGTTGCTCATTAACTTCTCAACTCCGTTGTCTTGCTCTGCCATGGACTCGTGAGGATGCAGACTAAGCCGTTATAAACTTTTTTTATTGTGTTATTAGGCTGAAGGGAGATTTAGTAAAAGCTGTCTTCTACTTAAAATATTCTACTAATAAATCTTATAGTATGTGCAGTTGCTTGTATACACCATTTCCACAGCTTCCTATGTGAAGTATCACCCTAGACTTCGATATATTCTGTGATTTACTAGCCATCCAACAAGGAGGGTGATCTATTTCTTGACTTGCTGCAGTACTACATTATAAAAATATACCTGACTCACTTAATTTGGTGTTAGTATGACAAGACAACCTGTAAGAACTTAGTACATTATCTGTGCAGTAGGAAATGAGATGTTGGGATTGGCAAAACCTGTTAATAATGTAGCTCGTTTGAAAGTGGCTTCAGACAATTTTATAGCCGGTGCATCCTTTTTTGTAATCACCAAACTACCTTTTGGCAGACTGTACTCGTATGTATACTTGTTGGCAGCGTCGCAAACCTCTAGAATGTGTTTCTTTCTTGTTTATTTGCTGCAGAGATTTTCAGATCAGATGGATAATGATATGTCAAGCTCTGAACTTAGAGAGGCGTTCAGAGATGATTAAAATTCGGAAATCTTCAGAGATTTAGCCCCAAATTCAGAGGGGGGTTGCTAGGGTTTTTGTATTAAGCCCGACCCACTCCTGTGGCGACTAGGGTTTATACCAATTACGACTCGATGCATCTCTCAGTGACCATGAAGATTAGTCTGACATGCAAACTTCCGGAAAAAAAACGTCAGAATTCCTAATTCCATATTAAGCAAGAAGCCATCAGATGGTCTCTACAACTTCGAAGATGATTGACCTTGGCCAGCAGTCCTGAATTTTGAACCGAAATATGATTCATGTGAACAAAAATCTGGTCCAAGCAAAGTTGAACCCAAATACTCGTATGATTGATTGACAAACCCAAACCATAAGTTGCAGAAATGAGTAAAACCAAGCAATCTTTGATTTTGAGTCAAAACTACAAAATTTGATTATTGAATTTGTAGGGCTTGCCCTCTCTGAGGAGAGGGAGCCCTTCCAGAAATTCTCAATGACCCATGAGAGCCGAAGAGGGGGTTTGGAAATAGTTTTCAACCAGCAATTGACGCGCCTCGGTATAACCTCACTAGCTGCGTCATTGCCCCAAGCGCAAGGATGCCTTCTTCAGTACGCCCAAGGCCCCTTCTTATACCCAGCTCCATCCCGGGCACCCCACTCTGTAGCCGAGGTGGGACTAATTGTGACGACGGGCAACGAACCGATGTAGCTCACGGGACAAATCTAGCAAATGTGGGCCTCTTCCGTGCTCACGAGCACCCAATACTCTCCTGTTACCTGCGCCTCAATCAAGGACAAGAGGCCCATCTTTGGCTGCAGATGATCGCAGCGGTGCAGAAGGAGCACGAGGAACAAGGGATGCAACAAAAGTCACATCTCTCAGAAATTATCGCAGGGCCAAAGGGCTATGTTTCAAATGTGGAGAATGCTGGGGGCATGATTACATTTGTCCCCCAACAGTTAAACTACGTGTAATTGAGGAGTTGTTCGACATGTTTACCTAAGATGCAAATGTTTTATCTGAAGATACTGAAACAATGCCAACGGATAATACACAAACAGAGCAAGTGGGGCTCTTGTCTGTTCATGCGGTTGCAAGAAGAAAAGCACCTAGCTGTCTGCAGATTCATAGCTGGCTGCAAGAGCAAGAGGTGTTAATGTTGGTAGATTGAGGAAGCTCAGCTTCATTTGTCTCATGAGATTATTTGATTGGACCCATGAGATTATTTCATTGCCTACACCTTCTTTACACTAGTAGAAAAACTACTTTACGTGAGACACATTAGTCCCAGTTTGTAAACGAACCAGCACTAATGTGACCATTAGTGCCGGTTCCAACAGCCAGGCGGACGGGCATCATTAGTCCCGGTTCGTGTTGAACCTCTAGTACCAGTTTGTGCCACAGACCGAGACTAAAGAGGTGGTGGCAGGCTGGTGGCAGGCTGGGGCCCCACCAACCCCTTTAGTCCCAGTTCGTGGCATGAACCGGTACTAGAGGCTCACCTTTAGTCCCGGTTTGTGTCATGAACCGGGACTAAAGGTTTTCCTATATAAACCCTTCGTCCAGCCCGTGATCGAGCTCCCTGTTCTTCCCCTTTCCTCTCTTCTCTTCTCTGTTCTTCCCCAAAGCTCGAGCTCATCCTTCATTTTGCCCAAAATTTATCAAGATTTGAAGGCCCCTCATCCATCCAAGTGATCACAAAGGTTAGCAACTTTTTCCTTTTATCTCTCATTGCCAGATTAGCTCTTGCAATGCTCTATAAGTATAGTGATTGTGGGTTTTAGTTTGGGTGTAATTATATGTGGTAGTTTATTTGATTTATATGCAATTTGAGCTCAAATTAACTCTTAGTTTGCATATATAGGTGTGGTTTACTTAGTGCCTTCCTGTCCTTGTCCTAACAACCGTCGATCGCCCGCACCGTCCCATCACCGGCACCACCTTGGTGAGCCTCTTGTTCTTATCTTTTTTTTTAAAAAAAAATCATGTTTGTGTGATTTAGCTAGATATATAGTTACTTGTATAATTTTCTTAGCTTACGTTGTTTGTTGTACATAGTGCCATGGTTTTGATATCCGTCCACGTCGGCCCTCGTCCGGTTTATGATTCAGATGTGGTATATTATCTTTTGTAACTATTTGTTGCATTACATGTTCATGGCAAATTATGCCCATCAAGTTGACAAGATATTTTTATCTAGGAGGTATGTGAACCGGAAATTCCAACCGACCCTCTTGGCGAGAGGTTAAATCCAGTTGAAAAAGAAAACAAGTACTTGAAAGAAAAATTGAAAAGAATTGAAGAAGAGAAGATTGTATGTTGCCGATGTCGTTGATGATAACAAGATCAAGATGGAGAAATGCGCTTGAAAATTAGGAAGATTAGAAAATATGCCATTGATAGTGAGACTTGGTATCATTATGCTGTTAGATCAATTGTTACCTTAGTTGTGATCTTGATCGCATTTGTTGTTGCATTTAAATGCTTTAGCTAGAGAGTTTGTAGAATAAGTGTGTATGAACTTGTATTAATTTGGTCTTTTCGGTGTTGTGTAATGAAGATGAGAGGACAATGGATGTATGATGACCGATGCTCTCCCCAGTTTGTTAATGGCGTGCATACTTTTCTGCTTGCGGCTGAGGCAAACAAGCGGGCGGATGGTTTTATGTGTTGTCCATGTGCTGTCTGTAAGAATGATCAGAATTACTCTAAGTCAAGAACCATTCACGTCCACCTATTTGAGTCTGATTTCATGCCCCACTATAATGTTTGGACCAAGCACGGAGAAAGAGGGGTCCTAATGGAAGAGAATGAAGAAGAAGAGGACGATGACAGCTATCCTGGCCATGGGTTTCCTGAATACGATGGTACAACAATGGGAAAAGAAGTTGAGCCGGCAATGCAGGAAGAAGCTGAAGAAGAGGCATCAGATGAACCCGCTGATGATCTTGGTCGGGCCATTGCCGACGCAAAGAGAAACTGTGCAACTGAAAAGGAGAGGCTGAAGTTGCAGCGCATGTTAGAGGATCACAAGAAATTGTTGTACCCAAATTGCGAAGCTGACAAGAAAAAGCTGGGCACCACACTGGAATTGCTGCAATGGAAGGCATAGAATGGTGTATCTGACAAGGGATTTGAAAATTTGCCGGTAATGTTAAAGAAGATGCTTCCAAAGGACAACGAATTGCCCAACAGTACGTACGAAGCAAAGAAGGTTGTCTGCCCTCTAGGATTAGAGGTGCAGAAGATACATGCATGCCCTAATGGCTGCATCCTCTACCGCGGTGAGTATGAGGATTTGAATGCATGTCCGGTATGCGGTGCAATGCTCTATAAGATTAGCCGCGATGACCCTGGGATGTTGAGGGCGAGTGCCCCAGGAAGAAGATTTCTGCCAAGGTGATGTGTATGCTCCTATAATACCATGGTTGAAACGTTTGTTCCAAAACAAAAAGCATGCCGAGTTGACACAGATAAGACCATAAGAAAGACGAGAAGCTGCTAGTACCCACTGACGGGACGCAGTGGAGAAAAATCGAGAGAAAGTGGCGGAACTTTGCAGATGACGCAAGGAACATATGATTTGGTCTACGCGCAGATATGATTAATCCATTTGGGGAGCAGAGCAGCAATCATAGCACCTGGCCTATGACTCTATGTATGTATAACCTTCCTCCTTGGTTGCGCATGAAGCGAAAGTACATTATGATGCCAGTGCTCATCCAAGGCCCTAAGCAACCCGGCAACGACATTGATCTGTACCTAAGATCATTAGTTGAACAACTCTTACAGCCGTGGAATGAAAAAGGAAGCTTGACATGGAGGAGGCAACAAAGAGAAGGAAGCTTGACATCGAGGAGGCCGCTCAACTCTAGAAGCTCGAGATCGAGGCCACCATGGCGGACACCAAAGCTAAAGAGGTGGCCCTCCCATGCATGAGCATGGACAAGACCAACGTGTCGCCTGAGAGGAAGGCTTGGTTCGCTAATCGGCAGAAGGAGATGTTCGCCCGCGACGACCTGAACTAGGTGAGGCCTCGGGCCATGGCTGACGTCGTTCATTTTAAAGGCTCGCTAATGTGCCGGCCGCTAGCTTTTGTTGCCAGTGTAAAAAACTTGTTCATTTTGAGGGCTGGCTCCTGTGCCGGCCGTTGGCTTTGTTGCCAGCATGAAACATGTCCTTTTTGAAAGCTAGCTCATGTGTCGGCCGCTGGTTTTGTTGCCGACGTGAGACTATAGGCCGTCGGCTGTGTTGCCGGCGTGAACTAGTGCGAAACCGCGGCCGCGACCAAACATCCATATTGTTCACGTTTGCATGCACGGGGACAAGATATGGCAGAATATGCGTCCACGTGTTGGGCACTCGGCCAACGCAAACCGAAATCCAGAGGGACATGGCCCCATCCCCACCTCAAACAGACGAAATCCTGACAAAACAGATGTCCGTTTGAGATCGTGTGTGTTGGTCTATGTCAGGCAAACAGCGCCCCATTGAATAGTGCACATTTGTGGGCCGCAAGCACAGAATAACCATGCAATAGACTAATATATACATGTGCCTCCACACTGACACGTGAGAATCCCGCAGCCAAAAAACGAGTCAGATAACGAACACACTTGTGCTCGTGGTCAGAGGAGCACTTTCGTTTTCATTATTACTTCCGATCCGCTATGATAAGATGTTCCAACATTTTCTGAATTGGATGTAAACATACATGTTTTTATGTGTTTGTTCATTTATTTCAATTCATATGTAGTCCATATTTGAAATATCCGAAATGTCTTATAATAGTGAACGGATGGAGTAAATGTGATGTCACGTTAGATTTTTGCTTAAATGGCATGCTTAATTTTAGATCCAAATACAAAGAGATGCCCACAAAAGTCAAGATCCAATGGCCCAGACCCTGCAATAAGCTCTTTTTAGCACTTGATTCGTATTAATAATGGCAAGCAACCAGAGACTGACAGAGCATGCATAGACAGCATAATGCTTGTAGCAAACTGTACTTAACTCGGGCATGTTCACACGCACTCTTGCGCTAGGTTATTCCCGGCCATGCATGCACCGTAAGTACGACTGAACAAATATATAGCCAATAGAACTGAGCCATCACCCAAGCATCAAGTCTCACCGCGGAAGCGTCGTGGCAGTAGGAGGTGAATGGTGTCCTGATTCTTAATGCCATAGTCCGCCAGGGTGCGACCGCCCTCCGGTTTCGCCCCGACGTCGACGAAGCCAGAGCTCTGGTCGGCCACGGGTACGCCCTCCTCGCCCTGGCGCAGGTCCAAGTGGAGAGTTGATTTATCTCGGACGTCGTAGTGAGCCAGAGTACGCCCGTCCTCCAGCTCCTCCCCGCCAAAGAGGAGGCGCTGCTGGTCCTGGATCTTCGCCTTGACGACGTAGATGGTGTCCGAAGGATCGGCCTTGATGGTGATGCTCTGGCCGGTGAGGGTCTTCACGGAGATCTCCATCTGTTGAATCAGAACCTCGGAGCACAAGACATTAGCAATCCTTCCCAACAGATGATACAACATGAGACATAACAATAATTGTTGCAGGAATAACAAATGTTGTTCAGATGACAACAACTAGTTAAGAACTTAATATCGGAATGGATCGAAGTGTGTACCTTGACGATGGGGAAAGGAGGGATGGATCGTCGGGTTGTGATGGGAGGAGGCCAAGGAAACTCCCTGTCAATTTTATAGGGGAGCGGGGTTCTCTTCCTTGAGAAGTTGTAGTGCCGGAATTAATAGTGTGCAACTCTTCACTTTTGTCGGTTCAGAAGACTCCTCGGTTTACTGCTCACCAGTTCACGTTTATTGTTAGGTAAATTTGATCAAGGTGCATTTAGAAAGATAAGCATGCATAAGTTTTTGGGTGATATGATACGACAAAATCAGGTGATTCTGTTGGAATATACGTATAGGGATAGAAGTCTTTGTTTAAATTCTGTATCTAGTTCTATCCTTTCTTCTGTTCCCGATCTTCTTGTAACGACCTATCCGGTCGATCTCCCGATCGTTCCATCGATCTCCCCTTGTAACTTGTATGCCAAGGCTTTGCCTAAATATATACATGCGGCCCGAGACAAAGGGTTCTACGCTTCCCAAATACTTTTACATGGTATTAGAGCCTCTTCCTCATCCAATCGAGAGAGATTGCATCTAGCTACCTTCGCGACCGAGGCTATGTCCACCACCACCGCGGCCATGACTCCAAGCACCATGGGTGCGCTCGCCACCACCCCATCCTCCACCTTCGCATCATCTTCCACCTCCACCCACAACACCACCTCCCTCGGATCGCCACCACAGGAGAAGCTTACGCGGGGCAACTTACTGCTCTGGAAGGCCATTGTGCTCCCGCAGATCAGAGGTGCCCAGATGGAGCATCACCTCGACGCGACGAGCCCGCCACCGCCAGCCACCCTCATCATCACCAAGGAAGGCAAAGATGAACAAGTCGTCAACTTTGCAAGATCCCTCTGGTATGCACAGCAGCAACAACTCCAAGGATACTTAATGGGTTCACTTTCCCGTGAGATTCTTGCCCAGGTTGCCACGCTCCAGACGCCGGCCGAGGTGTGGAACACCATCCACGCCATGTTTGCTGCTCAGAGCCAAGCCCAAGCGATAAACACTCGCATCGAGCTCACCAACCTCAAGAAAGGTAATATGTCCATGGCCGATTATCTTGGTAAAATCAAAAGTCTCATTGATGAGGTCGCAAGCACGGCTTCGGCCCTATCTAATCCAGAGATCGTCTCCAAAATCCTTGCCGGCTTGGATATGGAGTACAACCCGGTGGTCTCTGCACTCGCCGCCAGGGTGGAACCCATCACCGTCCAAGAGCTCTACAGCCAGCTGCTCAGTTTTGATGCCCGCCTCACCCTCCTCCACGGCGGCGATCTTTGGCAGTCCTCCGTCAACTCCGCCTCTCGTGGCCGCGGCCGTGGGCGCGGTCACCAGGGGCAGCGCGGTGGCGGGCGCGGACGCGGCGCCTCTCCAGGAGAAGGCGCACGCTCCGGTGGGGGCTCTGGCTCCCATGGCGGGGGCGACTACAACACCAGCGGCAACAGCGGCGGCTTCAACAACAACAACGGCCGCCGCCCTCCTTCCCGTCCGCGCCCCCGATGCCAGCTCTGCAAAAAGTCTGGTCACGAGGTGATTGACTGCTGGCATCGCTACGATGAGGACTTTGTGCCCTCGGATCGCCATGTTGTGGCTGCCATGCGTGAGCAGGGTGGTGACGGCGTCTGGTACGTGGACTCCGGCGCTACGGATCATGTGACAAACGAGCTCGAGTAACTTGCCCTCCGTGAGCGCTACCATGGCACCGATCAGATTCACACCGCCAGTGGCGGAGGTATGGATATTTGTCATATCGGTCAAAGTTCTATTAATTCCCCTACACTCAAACGTAATCTTGTTCTTAGAGATGTGCTTCATGTCCCTCAAGCTGACAAAAACCTTGCTTCCATGTCTAGACTAGCCACCAACAATAATGTTTTCTTTGAAACTCACCCTCGTTATTTTTTCATTAAGGATCGGGCAACGAGGGAACTATTTCATCACGGTAGATGCGTTGGCGGCCTCTACCCCATTCCATCCGGAGCAATAGGTCGCAAGCGTCGTCACGTCTACTCCGTCATCAAGCCCTCCTTGGCACGGTGGCATCAACGATTAGGGCATCCATCTTCGATCATTGTCAAACAAATAGTCAATAAAGACAAACTTTCTTTGTCTCCTAGTCTAGTTTCTGAGTCTGTTTGCGAAGCTTGTCAATGTGCCAAAAGCCATCAGCTTCCTTATCCCAAGTCAACTAGTGTGTCTCATGTTCCATTAGAGCTTATTATCAGTGATGTATGGGGTCATGCCCGAGATTCTTTTGGTCGAAAAAAATATTACGTCAGTTTTATCGATGACTATAGCAAGTTCACTTGGATTTATTTGCTTCGATACAAATCTGAAGTTCTGTCAGGACCCCGACTCAATGCCACATCGATCTAGCATGTAACACCTCATATCACTTTGCGGCCTCACGCACGGTATTCCCACGGGTGTCGCCTTACCTTTGCCCGGGACCGTTTGCGCCTTTTGGCACACGTATATGATAGTGTCGCTAGCATCCATATGATAAGGAGCCCGGGCTGACATGGCTAGTCGTAAACCCAAAGTGGCACAAACTTACAGGGACAGGCATCCATGACCCAGCATCGAACGTGTCGGTCATCAGCGAGTGAATCCAGGCTGTAGCACTGGGCTAGCAGGACTCCGGTGAACCGGGCTGTAGCGGGCTAACAGGACTCCGGTATTCATCGCGTGACATTTCCCCGAAAGGACAGACACAGGAACGAAGAAGGACACATGCCGGCCAGCCTAAGTGTTCCGGAGCAGTAGCAAGCTACCATGGCTCGGTGGAAACACTAGGAGACATTTCCCGGTAAGAGAGGCTACTAAGGATAAACAACTAGATAGTCAGATCCCACACATACCAAGCATTTCAATAACATACACACAATATGCTCGATATGTGCAAATACAACATGGCATCACAACATGACTCTACGACTCAAGTATTTAATTCAATAGGCTCCGAGGAGCGAGATCTTACAAACATAGGTCTCATGACCCAACATTCAGAGCATACAAATCAAAGCACATGCGGAAGCTTAACATGTCTGAGTACAGACATCTACAAATGAAAAAGGCTTAGAAGCCTGACTATCTACCAGATCCTGCCGAGGCACAAGATCGTAGCTGAGGTATCAAGCTAAACGTCGAAGTCCAAGCGGAACTACTAGCGAGACTGAAGTCTCTCTGCAAAAACATAAAATAGGCAAACGTGAGTACAAATGTACCCAGCAAGACTTACATCAGAACTAACTACATATGCATCATTATCAACAAAGGGGATGGTGGGGTTTAACTGCAGCAAGCCAGCTCTGACTCGGTGGCTATCCTGAACTACTACTGCAAGTAACTCTTTTGAGGTGGCGCACACAAGTCCACATATTCACCATATCAATACACCACTATGGATCCGCTCCCGTCTCCCTACGAGAACGCCATCCATAGCACTCACACTTATCTTGCGTATTTTAGAGTATCCACTTTTACTTGTCTATGAACTGTTATAGGCAACCCAGAAGTCCTTTACCACGGACATGGCTATTCGAATAGATGATGTTAACCCTGCAGGGGTGTACTTCTTCATACATGTTTCCACCACTTAGCGTCTGCACACGACATGTGCTCGGCAGACTTCGAGCGAAAGCCGACGTGGGTGTAGACCACGACCTACCTAGACACCTAAGTCTCTAGTCCAGGTTTATCGCCTATTCAGGTTCCATCCGTAGGGAGTCCGGCCGAGGTTTCCGCATACGGCCCCGAACGATGTGAGCAGGGTTCCCGAGATACCAAACGGGCATCCGGTACACCGTGCCACGTACCTACCGCATCACAGCCCACCCCTACGGTCAGCGCTGTCCACGGCCTCTAGTAGGCTACAAACACCAGAAACTACTTGCAACTCCTGGACAGAGGACTAGGGTGAATAAGAAGTCGAGCGGGGTCATATTTCAGGGCCCAATGTATGGTAGTAGCTGAATCATGGATCACAAACACAGAACTCAGTTCCTGAGGACGGCTTCAATGAGACAACCCACCATGTACTCCTACATGGCCTCTCACCGATACCTTACCAAATCGTGTTCACACACTTAGCTCACACACAGTAGGACATGTTCACACACCTCTAATTCATCCCGGTTGAATCAGACCTGACACAACTCTAAGCAATAGCAGGCATGACAAACAAGCATGAATGAGTAGGCACAACAGGGCTCAAACAACTCCTACTCATACTAGTGGGTTTCATCTATTTACTGTGGAATGACAGGTCATGCAGAGGATAAAGGGGTTCAGCTACCGCAGCAAGTAACAGATGAATCGTTGTTGTCCTAATGCAGCAAAAGAGAGCAGGAGCAAGAGAGTGGGATTGTATCGGAATGAACAAGGGGGTTTTGCTTGCCTGGCACTTCTGAAGATAGTATATCTCTTCATCGGTGTGATCGAACTCATCGTCGGTACCACGTCTACTGAGGGGGAACAATTACCGGCAACAGAGAGGGAACACAATCAATGCAATGCAACAATATGATGCATGATCATGACATGGCAAAATGAATGTGTTTGACCTAATGCAACTAAGAACAGAAAGGTTTGATCTAATTTGAACCAAGTGTTCTAATTCAAACTCAAGTTATGAATTTATAATGTGCATTATCATGTTTTGGTATTAACAGCAAGGTTAAGTTGCTTTATCATGCATGAAACCAGTACCAATGGATAGATTGGATTTTTCTGATCAGTTTTCACATATAAATTATTTGATTTGGAGTTACGGTTGAATTTCTATGAATTTTAGAAGTTTATACTATTTTCTGGAATTTCCTGAATAAATAGAATTAAACTAATTCCAGAAAAGGATTACTACATCTGCCTGACGTCAGTGTGATATCTGCAGGTCAACGGGGCCGGTCCAGGTCAAACCTGACCAGTGGGGTCCACTAGACAGTGACTCAGTCACCTAACAGCGTTAATTAGTTCTAACTAAAAGTTAATCTAGGCTAATTAGTCCCTGGACCCACACGTCAGTGACTATGGGATTAACTTAAGTTAATTTTAACACTTAGCTAATTAACAGGGGCCGGGCCCGCATGTCAGTGAGAGGAGGGGTCAAACCCCCGAACAGACGGGGTCAGACCTCGCCGGTCAAAGCGGTCAACCCGCCGGCGTTTAGCCGCCGGCGAGGCCGGACGCGGCGGAGCGCGTCGGGAACCACCTACAGGGGCTCTTTTGGCGCGCAGGGTGCAGCTACGGGAAGAGGTTGGAGTGGCGCATCCAACTGTGGCGGTGGCGGAGGCTGGGGTGGCCGGAGTTGTCGCCGGCGACGACCGTGGCGGCTGCCGGAGCTCGGTTGAGCTCGGGGTCGAGGCTACAACGGCTGCGGAGATGCTGGGTTAGCACCTACGGCTTCTACGCGGTGCGGTGAGGACATGGGTGTGCTCGGTTGGGCGCTACGGTGACTGTGGCCACGAGGCGAGGGGCTCAGGCGGCGGCACGTTTCGGTCGTCGGCGAAG
Organism: Triticum timopheevii; assembly: GCA_963921465.1. NCBI lineage: Eukaryota > Viridiplantae > Streptophyta > Magnoliopsida > Poales > Poaceae > Triticum > Triticum timopheevii. Next base: position 80,593,069 of record OY997274.1, read on the forward strand.
CGGCAGCAATGGCGAGGAAGAGAGCACGGGAGAGAGGGGAGAGGAGGCAGGGGCTCACAGAGAACACGCAGGGACGGTCAGTGGACTCGAGGGCGGTCCAGTGCGGGCGAAACGGCGAAGCCGATCTCCGGCGTCCGGAGGAAGAAGACGACAGCGAGGCGTCACTGCAGGGCTCCCGGCGTCGCTTGGCGCGGTGAGGGGGAGGAGTGGGTCGAGGCGGTTCTTCTGGACAGCTCAGGGGAGAGATGCGACGGCGGTGGGCGCGGTGGTGGTGAGCGGCGTCGACGGCAGCGCTCGGTTGCGAGAGGGAGAGGACGAGGAGGGAGCGTAGGAGGGGAGAGTGGTGACCAGGGGGGCGAGGCAGCACCGAGGAGAAGCCGCGAGGCGTCGCGGTGGTCAGGTGACGCAGGCAGGCAGCCTGGTGGCGTGGCGCCCGCGCGCGCGCCGTGCGCTGTCCCTCCTCTGCCTACTGGCAGAGGTGGGTGACGACTGGCACAGGCCAGTGGGCTGGGCCGTGCTGGGCCAGGCCAGGTGGGCTGCGGTAAGTCAGGTGAGCCTCTGTTCTTTCCTATTTTTTTATTTTCTGTTATTTTGTTTTGATTTAGTTTGAGAACTAGATCATTTAAAAACTTTCTGTAAATTTTATGTGAGCTCAGGAACTAGTCCAAGGTCACAGGAAACTTACAAAAATATTTGAACTTTATTTCTTATATAACAAAAATAAATTCAACTCAAATATGTCATTGATTTAAGTCAAAGGCCCAAAATAAATATTTCTGTGATTCCAAAAATATTGGTTTGAATTTTACCTCATGCCAATATTTTTGCAGAATAACATGAACATTTTCTTGGACTCATTTGATGAGATTTAAATGTTGGTTATTTTTAGAGGTTTTCTGAGGCTTTTGAAAATTCCTCAATTCAAGTTTCATTTGAATTTAAACATGACGCAAGAACCAAGCTAGACCGAGGCCAAGGTAAAGCTAGGGATGTGACAACTCACCCCCACTAAACAAGAATCTCGTCCCGAGATTCAAGATGTGAGGTAAGAAGACAAAGGGGACACTAAGTATCACAAACTTTATGATCCAACTGCCTTCTCGAAGTTGTTGATTTGTTGACTCGAATTGATCTTGACGTCCTTACTTTCGAGATCTTCATCCAACACGACGACAATAGAGTGAAACATGTCTACACAGATGGATCATCTTAATGATCACAAGGTCAACTTGCGGAATGAGGCGTAGAACATCTCTCGAGCCGAGACACGGAGCGGGCATCCAGGAGGATGGAGTGGAACTGATGACGAGGGTTCACTAGGTAGACAACAATCCCACACTTAAGAGGGTGGTGAACGGTTGTCAACGTAGCGAAGATTTGAGTTACCATGATACCATATCGAGACACTTCAGGGAAGGTGACTTGTAGAATATCCCCTTAAGTGGCAAAAAGAATTACCTTTGATTCAAAGATCATTGAAACTCTTTATACCAGCCTAAGGCAATTCTCGAGCGATCGTTTAGAGGGATTCGGTAGAATGGCATACCCGGATTAGAATGGATGATGTGGATTACCTTGTTGAAAACAAAACAAGGAATGATTTTAGTAACTAGGGAGAAGCTCAACAGTAGAGAGTGGTTCCACTATTGGAATGGTTATAGCATAACCGGGGAAACAGAGAACAATTCTGGTTAGTAACTATGATAGCACCTAATGCTTGTGCGTGCTTTCAAGAACTTGAGCATTTCCATAATCATCAAGGTTTTATCAACATCCGTGTGAAGGGTGCTGACAACACAACATACTACCATGATGAGTAGCGATGGACGATGCAGATGCAAAGGAAGATAACACTTTCTCAGATTTCACCTTAGCGAGACCAAGGGGACAAAATCTGGATGATCGACCGAGAGACATTTAGCACTCCGCTTCTAATGTTCTCCATGATGTACCAGCGTATCCCATTCATAGATATGGTTTGAAATCTAGAACATCAAGTAACAGGTCGGACTTCGGGAGTACAAAAATCATAAGGCACACAAATAGGGAATAATTCCTACGAAGTCCTTATGGAGAGGTGGCCAACTTCTTCAATCAAGATACTACAACAATAGGTCTTCCGGCTGGGTGTGTTGGCCACGACATCCACTTTACCGGGTTACAGAGGGACCAATAATATAATTCTTGGGAAACGTTCCAACCATCATATCTGCCTGAGATTCAGATCTGGTTGGTGTCAGAATAATCTAGACTCGTCGAGTCTAGAAAGTAAAATGAAAGTTTGCAACACAAATCGATGAGATGATGTTGCGAGATTCTCGGAGAATGAACTACGGTAGTAAGCTCCAAAACATGAGCTGGTTCTGCTACAAACATGTGAACACGTTGTCCCAGACAAACATGGCCACATAGTAGTCTTATAATAAAATACTACCGAGTTCAGGTGGGTAATCATCATCGAGGATATCGAAGTCCTTGCATAAGGCATGCTCTTAAGAAGGAACTTCTTCTCCTTGAACAAGTCAATCAGTGGCTTGGTGTGCTAGGAAACACATATAGAATGGAGGCAGCCAACCTATCAAACCATAGAGTACTTCGCACATGCGTGACTAACTTGGGACGATTCCAGAGGAAGCAAAACTAACTTTCTCTAACCCACGGCGGCAACTTGCATCAAATGCACATGAGTTAGAGAGAGTCACTTCTTTCATCCGAACATATGCTTCATGAGCTAGCATGAAGAAATGCCCTCAAAAGTTTCCAATACTAGCTTAATGTTCAACAAGATTATGGAGAAGATAAGGATGTTGTCTATGGGCTCAACAACAATTCATCCAGATTCCCATGGAGATGGAATTCCATAACTATGTGAACTAGGTGATAGTATTGGTCAGACCCAAAAGACATAATGGTGTATGCTCGAGGAAAATCCACGAGTAAGACAACATTACGAACATCGTTGGTTCTGATTTGATTCAAGAATAGCCCACACTCAAATCAAAGTTTTGACAACGCAATAGATCCAACAACTGATCATGAGGACCAATCGATGGGGATATCATCTTTCTTCAACACATATACAAGATATCCCTTAACATGAGCTAAGTCGGACAAGCTTTTATCTTCCAACTCTCCAAGTTGTTGTTTAGCTTAACCAACTAGCTCAGGGGTATGCAACACAGATTCTTGGAGAAGGGGTGGTTACAAGAAACCAAATTGATCACGAACTCAACATAGCGGTCAGGTGACAACCTGGTAATACTTCCGAGAAGATATTCGGAACATCATGAACCACCGATATGTTACTAAGCTCGAGAACAATCTTGCTTTTCAGAGCAAGACGATATGATCAAATAAGCAAGGGATTGAATAATCCTAACTCATTGATCGAAGAGTGCACCAGAAATAAGTACTAGGTAGCACAATCAACCTTAGGATGAAGATTTAATAACCAACTCGCTAAAAATGGGAATGTTGTCCATTTATCTACCAAGCAACGGAGTTGCTAGCAGCATTGATTTCACACACCACGATTCAGTTGTCGGCATTCCGGTTACAATAACACGGAAACCAAGGAATGAACAATGATGGCGAGGAGTATTACTACATCAAGAATTCATAGGATGGTGTGCAATTCCCATTACATTCTTGATATAAAGATGGTATTACTCCAGGTAGAACAGAACAAAAGCTGGATTAGTATTTGATCTGCGGAGTACGACTGCTTTGACCCAATCCTGGAAATGGACAAGGTACTGGAGTTCGTTTCTCCTAGTCATTCTGGAATAGAATGGCTTGACGGACCACAAGAATAATAAGCATCGATGAGCTCGAGTGCACAACTACTCTTGTCTATCAATTGATAGACGAGGGTCAGAAGACAACTAAGAGGGACAACTCAAAGAACATATGATTTCCTGAGTTGTGGATGCATGGATTAGAATGTCGAACGAGTTCAACATATTTCTTCCAGACAATTCATGCAGAGAGGTAGGACTGGCAGGGTCACAACATAGAATGGAGAACTCATCAAGAGTACTCTGATTGTGATTTTTTGGTTCAAATAACTTCTGCTTTAATGGTTCATGGTATTTGGAAGAAGGAAATACCACGGACCTTGAGGACTATCGCAAAGGTTACTAATATCCTAGGGAACTAGCAAACACTATCAACATGAAGTAAGTAGGGTGAGTCTTGGGTTCAAAACCTAGGAATAGAATACCTACTAGCTAAATTGCATCACGGGATGCTTTCGGGAATAAAGGCCAGAATCATCACACTGGGATACAAATCATGGCTAGATTACTAGATGATCCCCTAAGACACCTAGGGTCATAATAATAATTCCAACATATATGTCGAGGCAATAGAATACCTCAACTCAGCATTTAGTGTGATTAACCTGGCCCAACGAAACATCAAAACCAGAGGAAAAGGATTTTGCAAGTGCATCAGATTGTTTAGAAACCTGGGATGACTTGGACAGCATAACGGCTGTAAATGCTCAAAAGATTGGAGACATGCTACAAAAATGGTGGCATAGCCACTCCAAAGCACAATATCAAGGTTTCGATATCAACAGTTATGAACATACGGAAGTAGTAAAATTGAGCTGAAATTTGAAGCTAACAATTCTATAAGTCTATGGATTAGTAACACGTCATCCTGATAGATAGATGAGAAGGCCTAGTTCTTAATCCCTGTAGAAGAGAAGAGGATGACTCAGATCAGAAGGCCATGAGGTATAAGGAGTAAAAAGAGCCTTATGTTCCATCCCACAATCAATTCCCTTACATAACTAAAGCATTTCTAGACACAGCTTCGACCAGTTTGGCTTGGTAATCCTACAGGCAGTCAAGCTCTGATACCAAAGCTGTCAGGACCCTGACTCAATGCCACATCGATCTAGCATGTAACACCTCATATCACTTTGCGGCCTCACGCACGGTATTCCCACGGGTGTCGCCTTACCTTTGCCCGGGACCGTTTGCGCCTTTTGGCACACGTATATGATAGTGTTGCTAGCATCCATATGATAAGGAGCCCAGGCTGACATGGCTAGTCGTAAACCCAAAGTGGCACAAACTTACAGGGACAGGCATCCATGACCCAGCATCGAACGTGTCGGTCATCAGCGAGTGAATCCAGGCTGTAGCACTGGGCTAGCAGGACTCCGGTGAACCGGGCTGTAGCGGGCTAACAGGACTCCGGTATTCATCGCGTGACATTTCCCCGAAAGGACAGACACAGGAACGAAGAAGGACACATGCCGGCCAGCCTAAGTGTTCCAGAGCAGTAGCAAGCTACCATGGCTCGGTGGAAACACTAGGAGACATTTCCCGGTAAGAGAGGCTACTAAGGATAAACAATTAGATAGTCAGATCCCACACATACCAAGCATTTCAATAACATACACACAATATGCTCGATATGTGCAAATACAACATGGCATCACAACATGACTCTATCACTCAAGTATTTAATTCAATAGGCTCCGAGGAGCGAGATATTACAAACATAGGTCCCATGACCCAACATTCAGAGCATACAAATCAAAGCACATGCGGAATCTTAACATGTCTGAGTACAGACATCTACAAATGAAAAAGGCTTAGAAGCATGACTATCTACCAGATCCTGCCGAGGCACAAGATCGTAGCTGAGGTATCAGGCTAAACGTCGAAGTCCAAGCGGAACTACTAGCGAGACTGAAGTCTCTCTGCAAAAACATAAAATAGGCAAACGTGAGTACAAATGTACCCAGCAAGACTTACATCAGAACTAACTACATATGCATCATTATCAACAAAGGGGATGGTGGGGTTTAACTGCAGCAAGCCAGCTCTGACTCGGTGGCTATCCTGAACTACTACTGCAAGTAACTCTTTTGAGGTGGCGCACACAAGTCCACATATTCACCATATCAATACACCACTATGGATCCGCTCCCGTCTCCTTACGAGAACGCCATCCATAGCACTCACGCTTATCTTGCGTATTTTAGAGTATCCACTTTCACTTGTCTATGAACTGTTATAGGCAACCCAGAAGTCCTTTACCACGGACACGGCTATTCGAATAGATGATGTTAACCCTGCAGGGGTGTACTTCTTCATACATGTTTCCACCACTTAGCGTCTGCACACGACATGTGCTCGGCAGACTTCGAGCGGAAGCCGACGTGGGTGTAGACCACGACCTACCTAGACACCTAAGTCTCTAGTCCAGGTTTATCGCCTATTCAGGTTCCATCCGTAGGGAGTCCGGCCGAGGTTTCCGCATACGGCCCCGAACGATGTGAGCAGGGTTCCCGAGATACCAAACGGGCATCCGGTACACCGTGCCACGTACCTACCGCATCACAGCCCACCCCTACGGTCAGCGCTGTCCACGGCCTCTAGTAGGCTACAAACACCAGAAACTACTTGCAACTCCTGGACAGAGGACTAGGGTGAATAAGAAGTCGAGCGGGGTCATATTTCAGGGCCCAATGTATGGTAGTAGCTGAATCATGGATCACAAACACAGAACTCAGTTCCTGAGGACGGCTTCAATGAGACAACCCACCATGTACTCCTACATGGCCTCTCACCGATACCTTACCAAATCGTGTTCACACACTTAGCTCACACACAGTAGGACATGTTCACACACCTCTAATTCATCCCGGTTGAATCAGACCTGACACAACTCTAAGCAATAGCAGGCATGACAAACAAGCATGAATGAGTAGGCACAACAGGGCTCAAACAACTCCTACTCATACTAGTGGGTTTCATCTATTTACTGTGGAATGACAGGTCATGCAGAGGATAAAGGGGTTCAGCTACCGCAGCAAGTAACAGATGAATCGTTGTTGTCCTAATGCAGCAAAAGAGAGCAGGAGCGAGAGAGTGGGATTGTATCGGAATGAACAAGGGGGTTTTGCTTGCCTGGCACTTCTGAAGATAGTATATCTCTTCATCGGTGTGATCGAACTCATCGTCGGTACCACGTCTACTGAGGGGGAACAATTACCGGCAACAGAGAGGGAACACAATCAATGCAATGCAACAATATGATGCATGATCATGACATGGCAAAATGAATGTGTTTGACCTAATGCAACTAAGAACAGAAAGGTTTGATCTAATTTGAACCAAGTGTTCTAATTCAAACTCAAGTTATGAATTTATAATGTGCATTATCATGTTTTGGTATTAACAGCAAGGTTAAGTTGCTTTATCATGCATGAAACCAGTACCAATGGATAGATTGGATTTTTCTGATCAGTTTTCATATATAAATTATTTGATTTGGAGTTACAGTTGAATTTCTATGAATTTTAGAAGTTTATACTATTTTCTGGAATTTCCTGAATAAATAGAATTAAACTAATTCCAGAAAAGGATTACTACATCTGCCTGACGTCAGTGTGATATCTGGAGGTCAACAGGGCCGGTCCAGGTCAAACCTGACCAGTGGGGTCCACTAGACAGTGACTCAGTCAGCTAACAGCGTTAATTAGTTCTAACTAAAATCTAGGCTAATTAGTCCCTGGACCCACACGTCAGTGACTATGGGATTAACTTAAGTTAATTTTAACACTTAGCTAATTAACAGGGGCCGGGCCCGCATGTCAGTGAGAGGAGGGGTCAAACCCCCGAACAGACGGGGTCAGACCTCGCCGGTCAAAGCGGTCAACCCGCCGGCGTTTAGCCGCCGGCGAGGCCGGACGCGGCGGAGCGCGTCGGGAACCACCTACAGGGGCTCTTTTGGCGCGCAGGGTGCAGCTACGGGAAGAGGGTGGAGTGGCGCATCCAACTGTGGCGGTGGCGGAGGCTGGGGTGGCCGGAGTTGTCGCCGGCGACGACCGTGGCGGCTGCCGGAGCTCGGTTGAGCTCGGGGTCGAGGCTACAACGGCTGCGGAGATGCGGGGTTAGCACCTACGGCTTCTACGCGGTGCGGTGAGGACATGGGTGTGCTCGGTTGGGCGCTACGGTGACTGTGGCCACGACGGCGAGGGGCTCAGGCGGCGGCGCGTTTCGGTCGTCGGCGAAGCGGCGGCTATGGCGAGGAAGAGAGCACGGGAGAGAGGGGAGAGGAGGCAGGGGCTCACAGAGAACACGCAGGGACGGTCAGTGGACTCGGGGGCGGTCCAGTGCGGGCGAAACGGCGAAGCCGATCTCCGGCGTCCGGAGGAAGAAGACGACAGCGAGGCGTCACTGCAGGGCTCCCGGCGTCGCTTGGCGCGGTGAGGGGGAGGAGTGGGTCGAGGCGGTTCTTCTGGACAGCTCAGGGGAGAGATGCGACGGCGGTGGGTGCGGTGGTGGTGAGCGGCGTCGACGGCAGCGCTCGGTTGCGAGAGGGAGAGGACGAGGAGGGAGCATAGGAGGGGAGAGTGGTGACCAGGGGGGCGAGGCAGCACCGAGGAGAAGCCGCGAGGCGTCGCGGTGGTCAGGTGACGCAGGCAGGCAGCCTGGTGGCGTGGCGCCCGCGCGCGCGCCGTGCGCTGTCCCTCCTCTGCTACTGGCAGAGGTGGGTCACGACTGGCACAGGCCAGTGGGCTGGGCCGTGCTGGGCCAGGCCAGGTGGGCTACGGTAAGTCAGGTGAGCCTCTGTTCTTTCCTATTTTTTTTATTTTCTGTTATTTTGTTTTGATTTAGTTTGAGAACTAGATCATTTAAAAACTTTCTGTAAATTTTATGTGAGCTCAGGAACTAGTCCAAGGTCACAGGAAACTTACAAAAATATTTGAACTTTATTTCTTATATAACAGAAATAAATTCAACTCAAATATGTCATTGATTTAAGTCAAAGGCCCAAAATAAATATTTCTGTGATTCCAAAAATATTGGTTTGAATTTTACCTCATGCCAATATTTTTGCAGAATAACATGAACATTTTCTTGGACTCATTTGATGAGATTTAAATGTTGGTTATTTTTAGAGGTTTTCTGAGGCTTTTGAAAATTCCTCAATTCAAGTTTCATTTGAATTATACATGACGCAAGAACCAAGCTAGACCGAGGCCAAGGTAAAGCTAGGGATGTGACAACTCACCCCCACTAAACAAGAATCTCGTCCCGAGATTCAAGATGTGAGGTAAGAAGACAAAGGGGACACTAAGTATCACAAACTTTATGATCCAACTGCCTTCTCGAAGTTGTTGATTTGTTGACTCGAATTGATCTTGACGTCCTTACTTTCGAGATCTTCATCCAACACGACGACAATAGAGTGAAACATGTCTACACAGATGGATCATCTTAATGATCACAAGGTCAACTTGCGGAATGAGGAGTAGAACATCTCTCGAGCCGAGACACGGAGCGGGCATCCAGGAGGATGGAGTGGAACTGATAACGAGGGTTCACTAGGTAGACAACAATCCCACACTTAAGAGGGTGGTGAACGGTTGTCAACGTAGCGAAGATTTGAGTTACCATGATACCATATCGAGACACTTCAGGGAAGGTGACTTGTAGAATATCCCCTTAAGTGGCAAAAAGAATTACCTTTGATTCAAAGATCATTGAAACTCTTTATACCAGCCTAAGGCAATTCTCGAGCGATCGTTTAGAGGGATTCGGTAGAATGGCATACCCGGATTAGAATGGATTATGTGGATTACCTTGTTGAAAACAAAACAAGGAATGATTTTAGTAACTAGGGAGAAGCTCAACAGTAGAGAGTGGTTCCACTATTGGAATGGTTATAGCATAACCGGGGAAACAGAGAACAATTCCGGTTAGTAACTATGATAGCACCTAATGCTTGTGCGTGCTTTCAAGAACTTGAGCATTTCCATAATCATCAAGGTTTTATCAACATCCGTGTGAAGGGTGCTGACAACACAACATACTACCATGATGAGTAGCGATGGACGATGCAGATGCAAAGGAAGATAACACTTTCTCAGATTTCACCTTAGCGAGACCAAGGGGACAAAATCTGGATGATCGACCGAGAGACATTTAGCACTCCGCTTCTAATGTTCTCCATGATGTACCAGCGTATCCCATTCATAGATATGGTTTGAAATCTAGAACATCAAGTAACAGGTCGGACTTCGGGAGTACAAAAATCATAAGGCACACAAATAGGGAATAATTCCTACGAAGTCCTTATGGAGAGGTGGCCAACTTCTTCAATCAAGATACTACAACAATAGGTCTTCCGGCTGGGTGTGTTGGCCACGACATCCACTTTACCGGGTTACAGAGGGACCAATAATATAATTCTTGGGAAACGTTCCAACCATCATATCTGCCTGAGATTCAGATCTGGTTGGTGTCAGAATAATCTAGACTCGTCGAGTCTAGAAAGTAAAATGAAAGTTTGCAACACAAATCGATGAAATGATGTTGCGAGATTCTCGGAGAATGAACTACGGTAGTAAGCTCCAAAACATGAGCTGGTTCTGCTACAAACATGTGAACACGTTGTCCCAGACAAACATGGCCACATAGTAGTCTTATAATAAAATACTACCGAGTTCAGGTGGGTAATCATCATCGAGGATATCGAAGTCCTTGCATAAGGCATGCTCTTAAGAAGGAACTTCTTCTCCTTGAACAAGTCAATCAGTGGCTTGGTGTGCTAGGAAACACATATAGAATGGAGGCAGCCAACCTATCAAACCATAGAGTACTTCGCACATGCGTGACTAACTTGGGACGATTCCAGAGGAAGCAAAACTAACTTTCTCTAACCCATGGCGGCAACTTGCATCAAATGCACATGAGTTAGAGAGAGTCACTTCTTTCATCCGAACATATGCTTCATGAGCTAGCATGAAGAAATGCCCTCAAAAGTTTCCAATACTAGCTTAATGTTCAACAAGATTATGGAGAAGATAAGGATGTTGTCTATGGGCTCAACAACAATTCATCCAGATTCCCATGGAGATGGAATTCCATAACTATGTGAACTAGGTGATAGTATTGGTCAGACCCAAAAGACATAATGGTGTATGCTCGAGGAAAATCCACGAGTAAGACAACATTACGAACATCGTTGGTTCTGATTTGATTCAAGAATAGCCCACACTCAAATCAAAGTTTTGACAACGCAATAGATCCAACAACTGATCATGAGGACCAATCGATGGGGATATCATCTTTCTTCAACACATATACAAGATATCCCTTAACATGAGCTAAGTCGGACAAGCTTTTATCTTCCAACTCTCCAAGTTGTTGTTTAGCTTAACCAACTAGCTCAGGGGTATGCAACACAGATTCTTGGAGAAGGGGTGGTTACAAGAAACCAAATTGATCACGAACTCAACATAGCTGTCAGGTGACAACCTGGTAATACTTCCGAGAAGATATTCGGAACATCACGAACCACCGATATGTTACTAAGCTCGAGAACAATCTTGCTTTTCAGAGCAAGACGATATGATCAAATAAGCAAGGGATTGAATAATCCTAACTCATTGATCGAAGAGTGCACCAGAAATAAGTACTAGGTAGCACAATCAACCTTAGGATGAAGATTTAATAACCAACTCGCTAAAAATGGGAATGTTGTCCATTTATCTACCAAGCAACGGAGTTGCTAGCAGCATTGATTTCACACACCACGATTCAGTTGTCGGCATTCCGGTTACAATAACACGGAAACCAAGGAATGAACAATGATGGCGAGGAGTATTACTACATCAAGAATTCATAGGATGGTGTGCAATTCCCATTACATTCTTGATATAAAGATGGTATTACTCCAGGTAGAACAGAACAAAAGCTGGATTAGTATTTGATCTGCGGAGTACGACTGCTTTGACCCAATCCTGGAAATGGACAAGGTACTGGAGTTCGTTTCTCCTAGTCATTCTGGAATAGAATGGCTTGACGGACCACAAGAATAATAAGCATCGATGAGCTCGAGTGCACAACTACTCTTGTCTATCAATTGATAGACGAGGGTCAGAAGACAACTAAGAGGGACAACTCAAAGAACATATGATTTCCTGAGTTGTGGATGCATGGATTAGAATGTCGAACGAGTTCAACATATTTCTTCCAGACAATTCATGCAGAGAGGTAGGACTGGCAGGGTCACAACATAGAATGGAGAACTCATCAAGAGTACTCTGATTGTGATTTTTTGGTTCAAATAACTTCTGCTTTAATGGTTCATGGTATTTGGAAGAAGGAAATACCACGGACCTTGAGGACTATCGCAAAGGTTACTAATATCCTAGGGAACTAGCAAACACTATCAACATGAAGTAAGTAGGGTGAGTCTTGGGTTCAAAACCTAGGAATAGAATACCTACTAGCTAAATTGCATCACGGGATGCTTTCAGGAATAAAGGCCAGAATCATCACACTGGGATACAAATCATGGCTAGATTACTAGATGATCCCCTAAGACACCTAGGGTCATAATAATAATTCCAACATATATGTCGAGGCAATAGAATACCTCAACTCAGCATTTAGTGTGATTAACCTGGCCCAACGAAACATCAAAACCAGAGGAAAAGGATTTTGCAAGTGCATCAGATTGTTTAGAAACCTGGGATGACTTGGACAGCATAACGGCTGTAAATGCTCAAAAGATTGGAGACATGCTACAAAAATGGTGGCATAGCCACTCCGAAGCACAATATCAAGGTTTCGATATCAACAGTTATGAACATACGGAAGTAGTAAAATTGAGCTGAAATTTGAAGCTAACAATTCTATAAGTCTATGGATTAGTAACACGTCATCCTGATAGATAGATGAGAAGGCCTAGTTCTTAATCCCTGTAGAAGAGAAGAGGATGACTCAGATCAGAAGGCCATGAGGTATAAGGAGTAAAAAGAGCCTTACGTTCCATCCCACAATCAATTCCCTTACATAACTAAAGCATTTCTAGACACAACTTCGACCAGTTTGGCTTGGTAATCCTACAGGCAGTCAAGCTCTGATACCAAAGCTGTCAGGACCCTGACTCAATGCCACATCGATCTAGCATGTAACACCTCATATCACTTTGCGGCCTCACGCACGGTATTCCCACGGGTGTCGCCTTACCTTTGCCCGGGACCGTTTGCGCCTTTTGGCACACGTATATGATAGTGTTGCTAGCATCCATATGATAAGGAGCCCAGGCTGACATGGCTAGTCGTAAACCCAAAGTGGCACAAACTTACAGGGACAGGCATCCATGACCCAGCATCGAACGTGTCGGTCATCAGCGAGTGAATCCAGGCTGTAGCACTGGGCTAGCAGGACTCCGGTGAACCGGGCTGTAGCGGGCTAACAGGACTCCGGTATTCATCGCGTGACATTTCCCCGAAGGGACAGACACAGGAACGAAGAAGGACACATGCCGGCCAGCCTAAGTGTTCCGGAGCAGTAGCAAGCTACCATGGCTCGGTGGAAACACTAGGAGACATTTCCCGGTAAGAGAGGCTACTAAGGATAAACAATTAGATAGTCAGATCCCACACATACCAAGCATTTCAATAACATACACACAATATGCTCGATATGTGCAAATACAACATGGCATCACAACATGACTCTATCACTCAAGTATTTAATTCAATAGGCTCCGAGGAGCGAGATATTACAAACATAGGTCCCATGACCCAACATTCAGAGCATACAAATCAAAGCACATGCGGAATCTTAACATGTCTGAGTACAGACATCTACAAATGAAAAAGGCTTAGAAGCATGACTATCTACCAGATCCTGCCGAGGCACAAGATCGTAGCTGAGGTATCAGGCTAAACGTCGAAGTCCAAGCGGAACTACTAGCGAGACTGAAGTCTCTCTGCAAAAACATAAAATAGGCAAACGTGAGTACAAATGTACCCAGCAAGACTTACATCAGAACTAACTACATATGCATCATTATCAACAAAGGGGATGGTGGGGTTTAACTGCAGCAAGCCAGCTCTGACTCGGTGGCTATCCTGAACTACTACTGCAAGTAACTCTTTTGAGGTGGCGCACACAAGTCCACATATTCACCATATCAATACACCACTATGGATCCGCTCCCGTCTCCTTACGAGAACGCCATCCATAGCACTCACGCTTATCTTGCGTATTTTAGAGTATCCACTTTCACTTGTCTATGAACTGTTATAGGCAACCCAGAAGTCCTTTACCACGGACACGGCTATTCGAATAGATGATGTTAACCCTGCAGGGGTGTACTTCTTCATACATGTTTCCACCACTTAGCGTCTGCACACGACATGTGCTCGGCAGACTTCGAGCGGAAGCCGACGTGGGTGTAGACCACGACCTACCTAGACACCTAAGTCTCTAGTCCAGGTTTATCGCCTATTCAGGTTCCATCCGTAGGGAGTCCGGCCGAGGTTTCCGCATACGGCCCCGAACGATGTGAGCAGGGTTCCCGAGATACCAAACGGGCATCCGGTACACCGTGCCACGTACCTACCGCATCACAGCCCACCCCTACGGTCAGCGCTGTCCACGGCCTCTAGTAGGCTACAAACACCAGAAACTACTTGCAACTCCTGGACAGAGGACTAGGGTGAATAAGAAGTCGAGCGGGGTCATATTTCAGGGCCCAATGTATGGTAGTAGCTGAATCATGGATCACAAACACAGAACTCAGTTCCTGAGGACGGCTTCAATGAGACAACCCACCATGTACTCCTACATGGCCTCTCACCGATACCTTACCAAATCGTGTTCACACACTTAGCTCACACACAGTAGGACATGTTCACACACCTCTAATTCATCCCGGTTGAATCAGACCTGACACAACTCTAAGCAATAGCAGGCATGACAAACAAGCATGAATGAGTAGGCACAACAGGGCTCAAACAACTCCTACTCATACTAGTGGGTTTCATCTATTTACTGTGGAATGACAGGTCATGCAGAGGATAAAGGGGTTCAGCTACCGCAGCAAGTAACAGATGAATCGTTGTTGTCCTAATGCAGCAAAAGAGAGCAGGAGCAAGAGAGTGGGATTGTATCGGAATGAACAAGGGGGTTTTGCTTGCCTGGCACTTCTGAAGATAGTATATCTCTTCATCGGTGTGATCGAACTCATCGTCGGTACCACGTCTACTGAGGGGGAACAATTACCGGCAACAGAGAGGGAACACAATCAATGCAATGCAACAATATGATGCATGATCATGACATGGCAAAATGAATGTGTTTGACCTAATGCAACTAAGAACAGAAAGGTTTGATCTAATTTGAACCAAGTGTTCTAATTCAAACTCAAGTTATGAATTTATAATGTGCATTATCATGTTTTGGTATTAACAGCAAGGTTAAGTTGCTTTATCATGCATGAAACCAGTACCAATGGATAGATTGGATTTTTCTGATCAGTTTTCATATATAAATTATTTGATTTGGAGTTACGGTTGAATTTCTATGAATTTTAGAAGTTTATACTATTTTCTGGAATTTCCTGAATAAATAGAATTAAACTAATTCCAGAAAAGGATTACTACATCTGCCTGACGTCAGTGTGATATCTGCAGGTCAACGGGGCCGGTCCAGGTCAAACCTGACCAGTGGGGTCCACTAGACAGTGACTCAGTCAGCTAACAGCGTTAATTAGTTCTAACTAAAAGTTAATCTAGGCTAATTAGTCCCTGGACCCACACGTCAGTGACTATGGGATTAACTTAAGTTAATTTTAACACTTAGCTAATTAACAGGGGCCGGGCCCGCATGTCAGTGAGAGGAGGGGTCAAACCCCCGAACAGACGGGGTCAGACCTCGCCGGTCAAAGCGGTCAACCCGCCGGAGTTTAGCCGCCGGCGAGGCCGGACGCGGCGGAGCGCGTCGGGAACCACCTACAGGGGCCCTTTTGGCGCGCAGGGTGCAGCTACGGGAAGAGGGTGGAGTGGCGCATCCAACTGTGGCGGTGGCGGAGGCTGGGGTGGCCGGAGTTGTCGCTGGCGACGACCGTGGCGGCTGCCGGAGCTCGGTTGAGCTCGGGGTCGAGGCTACAACGGCTACGGAGATGCGGGGTTAGCACCTACGGCTTCTACGCGGTGCGGTGAGGACATGGGTGTGCTCGGTTGGGCGCTACGGTGACTGTGGCCACGACGGCGAGGGGCTCAGGCGGCGGCGCGTTTCGGTCGTCGGCGAAGCGGCGGCTATGGCGAGGAAGAGAGCACGGGAGAGAGGGGAGAGGAGGCAGGGGCTCACAGAGAACACGCAGGGACGGTCAGTGGACTCGGGGGCGGTCCAGTGCGGGCGAAACGGCGAAGCCGATCTCCGGCGTCCGGAGGAAGAAGACGACAGCGAGGCGTCACTGCAGGGCTCCCGGCGTCTCTTGGCGCGGTGAGGGGGAGGAGTGGGTCGAGGCGGTTCTTCTGGACAGCTCAGGGGAGAGATGCGACGGCGGTGGGCGCGGTGGTGGTGAGCGGCGTCGACGGCAGCGCTCGGTTGCGAGAGGGAGAGGACGAGGAGGGAGCATAGGAGGGGAGAGTGGTGACCAGGGGGGCGAGGCAGCACCGAGGAGAAGCCGCGAGGCGTCGCGGTGGTCAGGTGACGCAGGCAGGCAGCCTGGTGGCGTGGCGCCCGCGCGCGCGCCGTGCGCTGTCCCTCCTCTGCCTACTGGCAGAGGTGGGTGACGACTGGCACAGGCCAGTGGGCTGGGCCGTGCTGGGCCAGGCCAGGTGGGCTGCGGTAAGTCAGGTGAGCCTCTGTTCTTTCCTATTTTTTTTATTTTCTGTTATTTTGTTTTGATTTAGTTTGAGAACTAGATCATTTAAAAACTTTCTGTAAATTTTATGTGAGCTCAGGAACTAGTCCAAGGTCACAGGAAACTTACAAAAATATTTGAACTTTATTTCTTATATAACAGAAATAAATTCAACTCAAATATGTCATTGATTTAAGTCAAAGGCCCAAAATAAATATTTCTGTGATTCCAAAAATATTGGTTTGAATTTTACCTCATGCCAATATTTTTGCAGAATAACATGAACATTTTCTTGGACTCATTTGATGAGATTTAAATGTTGGTTATTTTTAGAGGTTTTCTGAGGCTTTTGAAAATTCCTCAATTCAAGTTTCATTTGAATTTAAACATGACGCAAGAACCAAGCTAGACCGAGGCCAAGGTAAAGCTAGGGATGTGACAACTCACCCCCACTAAACAAGAATCTCGTCCCGAGATTCAAGATGTGAGGTAAGAAGACAAAGGGGACACTAAGTATCACAAACTTTATGATCCAACTGCCTTCTCGAAGTTGTTGATTTGTTGACTCGAATTGATCTTGACGTCCTTACTTTCGAGATCTTCATCCAACACGACCATAATAGAGTGAAACATGTCTACACAGATGGATCATCTTAATGATCACAAGGTCAACTTGCGGAATGAGGCGTAGAACATCTCTCGAGCCGAGACGCGGAGCGGGCATCCAGGAGGATGGAGTGGAACTGATGACGAGGGTTCACTAGGTAGACAACAATCCCACACTTAAGAGGGTGGTGAACGGTTGTCAACGTAGCGAAGATTTGAGTTACCATGATACCATATCGAGACACTTCAGGGAAGGTGACTTGTAGAATATCCCCTTAAGTGGCAAAAAGAATTACCTTTGATTCAAAGATCATTGAAACTCTTTATACCAGCCTAAGGCAATTCTCGAGCGATCGTTTAGAGGGATTCGGTAGAATGGCATACCCGGATTAGAATGGATGATGTGGATTACCTTGTTGAAAACAAAACAAGGAATGATTTTAGTAACTAGGGAGAAGCTCAACAGTAGAGAGTGGTTCCACTATTGGAATGGTTATAGCATAACCGGGGAAACAGAGAACAATTCCGGTTAGTAACTATGATAGCACCTAATGCTTGTGCGTGCTTTCAAGAACTTGAGCATTTCCATAATCATCAAGGTTTTATCAACATCCGTGTGAAGGGTGCTGACAACACAACATACTACCATGATGAGTAGCGATGGACGATGCAGATGCAAAGGAAGATAACACTTTCTCAGATTTCACCTTAGCGAGACCAAGGGGACAAAATCTGGATGATCGACCGAGAGACATTTAGCACTCCGCTTCTAATGTTCTCCATGATGTACCAGCGTATCCCATTCATAGATATGGTTTGAAATCTAGAACATCAAGTAACAGGTCGGACTTCGGGAGTACAAAAATCATAAGGCACACAAATAGGGAATAATTCCTACGAAGTCCTTATGGAGAGGTGGCCAACTTCTTCAATCAAGATACTACAACAATAGGTCTTCCGGCTGGGTGTGTTGGCCACGACATCCACTTTACCGGGTTACAGAGGGACCAATAATATAATTCTTGGGAAACGTTCCAACCATCATATCTGCCTGAGATTCAGATCTGGTTGGTGTCAGAATAATCTAGACTCGTCGAGTCTAGAAAGTAAAATGAAAGTTTGCAACACAAATCGATGAAATGATGTTGCGAGATTCTCGGAGAATGAACTACGGTAGTAAGCTCCAAAACATGAGCTGGTTCTGCTACAAACATGTGAACACGTTGTCCCAGACAAACATGGCCACATAGTAGTCTTATAATAAAATACTACCGAGTTCAGGTGGGTAATCATCATCGAGGATATCGAAGTCCTTGCATAAGGCATGCTCTTAAGAAGGAACTTCTTCTCCTTGAACAAGTCAATCAGTGGCTTGGTGTGCTAGGAAACACATATAGAATGGAGGCAGCCAACCTATCAAACCATAGAGTACTTCGCACATGCGTGACTAACTTGGGACGATTCCAGAGGAAGCAAAATTAACTTTCTCTAACCCACGGCGGCAACTTGCATCAAATGCACATGAGTTAGAGAGAGTCACTTCTTTCATCCGAACATATGCTTCATGAGCTAGCATGAAGAAATGCCCTCAAAAGTTTCCAATACTAGCTTAATGTTCAACAAGATTATGGAGAAGATAAGGATGTTGTCTATGGGCTCAACAACAATTCATCCAGATTCCCATGGAGATGGAATTCCATAACTATGTGAACTAGGTGATAGTATTGGTCAGACCCAAAAGACATAATGGTGTATGCTCGAGGAAAATCCACGAGTAAGACAACATTACGAACATCGTTGGTTCTGATTTGATTCAAGAATAGCCCACACTCAAATCAAAGTTTTGACAACGCAATAGATCCAACAACTGATCATGAGGACCAATCGATGGGGATATCATCTTTCTTCAACACATATACAAGATATCCCTTAACATGAGCTAAGTCGGACAAGCTTTTATCTTCCAACTCTCCAAGTTGTTGTTTAGCTTAACCAACTAGCTCAGGGGTATGCAACACAGATTCTTGGAGAAGGGGTGGTTACAAGAAACCAAATTGATCACGAACTCAACATAGCTGTCAGGTGACAACCTGGTAATACTTCCGAGAAGATATTCGGAACATCACGAACCACCGATATGTTACTAAGCTCGAGAACAATCTTGCTTTTCAGAGCAAGACGATATGATCAAATAAGCAAGGGATTGAATAATCCTAACTCATTGATCGAAGAGTGCACCAGAAATAAGTACTAGGTAGCACAATCAACCTTAGGATGAAGATTTAATAACCAACTCGCTAAAAATGGGAATGTTGTCCATTTATCTACCAAGCAACGGAGTTGCTAGCAGCATTGATTTCACACACCACGATTCAGTTGTCGGCATTCCGGTTACAATAACACGGAAACCAAGGAATGAACAATGATGGCGAGGAGTATTACTACATCAAGAATTCATAGGATGGTGTGCAATTCCCATTACATTCTTGATATAAAGATGGTATTACTCCAGGGTAGAACAGAACAAAAGCTGGATTAGTATTTGATCTGCGGAGTACGACTGCTTTGACCCAATCCTGGAAATGGACAAGGTACTGGAGTTCGTTTCTCCTAGTCATTCTGGAATAGAATGGCTTGACGGACCACAAGAATAATAAGCATCGATGAGCTCGAGTGCACAACTACTCTTGTCTATCAATTGATAGACGAGGGTCAGAAGACAACTAAGAGGGACAACTCAAAGAACATATGATTTCCTGAGCTGTGGATGCATGGATTAGAATGTCGAACGAGTTCAACATATTTCTTCCAGACAATTCATGCAGACAGGTAGGACTGGCAGGGTCACAACATAGAATGGAGAACTCATCAAGAGTACTCTGATTTTGATTTTTTGGTTCAAATAACTTCTGCTTTAATGGTTCATGGTATTTGGAAGAAGGAAATACCACGGACCTTGAGGACTATCGCAAAGGTTACTAATATCCTAGGGAACTAGCAAACACTATCAACATGAAGTAAGTAGGGTGAGTCTTGGGTTCAAAACCTAGGAATAGAATACCTACTAGCTAAATTGCATCACGGGATGCTTTCGGGAATAAAGGCCAGAATCATCACACTGGGATACAAATCATGGCTAGATTACTAGATGATCCCCTAAGACACCTAGGGTCATAATAATAATTCCAACATATATGTCGAGGCAATAGAATACCTCAACTCAGCATTTAGTGTGATTAACCTGGCCCAACGAAACATCAAAACCAGAGGAAAAGGATTTTGCAAGTGCATCAGATTGTTTAGAAACCTGGGATGACTTGGACAGCATAACGGCTGTAAATGCTCAAAAGATTGGAGACATGCTACAAAAATGGTGGCATAGCCACTCCGAAGCACAATATCAAGGTTTCGATATCAACAGTTATGAACATACGGAAGTAGTAAAATTGAGCTGAAATTTGAAGCTAACAATTCTATAAGTCTATGGATTAGTAACACGTCATCCTGATAGATAGATGAGAAGGCCTAGTTCTTAATCCCTGTAGAAGAGAAGAGGATGACTCAGATCAGAAGGCCATGAGGTATAAGGAGTAAAAAGAGCCTTACGTTCCATCCCACAATCAATTCCCTTACATAACTAAAGCATTTCTAGACACAACTTCGACCAGTTTGGCTTGGTAATCCTACAGGCAGTCAAGCTCTGATACCAAAGCTGTCAGGACCCTGACTCAATGCCACATCGATCTAGCATGTAACACCTCATATCACTTTGCGGACTCACGCACGGTATTCCCACGGGTGTCGCCTTACCTTTGCCCGGGACCGTTTGCGCCTTTTGGCACACGTATATGATAGTGTTGCTAGCATCCATATGATAAGGAGCCCAGGCTGACATGGCTAGTCGTAAACCCAAAGTGGCACAAACTTACAGGGACAGGCATCCATGACCCAGCATCGAACGTGTCGGTCATCAGCGAGTGAATCCAGGCTGTAGCACTGGGCTAGCAGGACTCCGGTGAACCGGGCTGTAGCGGGCTAACAGGACTCCGGTATTCATCGCGTGACATTTCCCCGAAGGGACAGACACAGGAACGAAGAAGGACACATGCCGGCCAGCCTAAGTGTTCCGGAGCAGTAGCAAGCTACCATGGCTCGGTGGAAACACTAGGAGACATTTCCCGGTAAGAGAGGCTACTAAGGATAAACAATTAGATAGTCAGATCCCACACATACCAAGCATTTCAATAACATACACACAATATGCTCGATATGTGCAAATACAACATGGCATCACAACATGACTCTATCACTCAAGTATTTAATTCAATAGGCTCCGAGGAGCGAGATATTACAAACATAGGTCCCATGACCCAACATTCAGAGCATACAAATCAAAGCACATGCGGAATCTTAACATGTCTGAGTACAGACATCTACAAATGAAAAAGGCTTAGAAGCATGACTATCTACCAGATCCTGCCGAGGCACAAGATCGTAGCTGAGGTATCAGGCTAAACGTCGAAGTCCAAGCGGAACTACTAGCGAGACTGAAGTCTCTCTGCAAAAACATAAAATAGGCAAACGTGAGTACAAATGTACCCAGCAAGACTTACATCAGAACTAACTACATATGCATCATTATCAACAAAGGGGATGGTGGGGTTTAACTGCAGCAAGCCAGCTCTGACTCGGTGGCTATCCTGAACTACTACTGCAAGTAACTCTTTTGAGGTGGCGCACACAAGTCCACATATTCACCATATCAATACACCACTATGGATCCGCTCCCGTCTCCTTACGAGAACGCCATCCATAGCACTCACGCTTATCTTGCGTATTTTAGAGTATCCACTTTCACTTGTCTATGAACTGTTATAGGCAACCCAGAAGTCCTTTACCACGGACACGGCTATTCGAATAGATGATGTTAACCCTGCAGGGGTGTACTTCTTCATACATGTTTCCACCACTTAGCGTCTGCACACGACATGTGCTCGGCAGACTTCGAGCGGAAGCCGACGTGGGTGTAGACCACGACCTACCTAGACACCTAAGTCTCTAGTCCAGGTTTATCGCCTATTCAGGTTCCATCCGTAGGGAGTCCGGCCGAGGTTTCCGCATACGGCCCCGAACGATGTGAGCAGGGTTCCCGAGATACCAAACGGGCATCCGGTACACCGTGCCACGTACCTACCGCATCACAGCCCACCCCTACGGTCAGCGCTGTCCACGGCCTCTAGTAGGCTACAAACACCAGAAACTACTTGCAACTCCTGGACAGAGGACTAGGGTGAATAAGAAGTCGAGCGGGGTCATATTTCAGGGCCCAATGTATGGTAGTAGCTGAATCATGGATCACAAACACATAACTCAGTTCCTGAGGACGGCTTCAATGAGACAACCCACCATGTACTCCTACATGGCCTCTCACCGATACCTTACCAAATCGTGTTCACACACTTAGCTCACACACAGTAGGACATGTTCACACACCTCTGATTCATGCCGGTTGAATCAGACCTGACACAACTCTAAGCAATAGCAGGCATGACAAACAAGCATGAATTAGTAGGCACAACAGGGCTCAAACAACTCCTACTCATACTAGTGGGTTTCATCTATTTACTGTGGAATGACAGGTCATGCAGAGGATAAAGGGGTTCAGCTACCGCAGCAAGTAACAGATGAATCGTTGTTGTCGTAATGCAGTAAAAGAGAGCAGGAGCGAGAGACTGGGATTGTATCAGAATGAACAAGGGGGTTTTGCTTGCCTAGCACTTTTGAAGATAGTATATCTCTTCATCGGTGTCATCGAACTCATCGTCGGTACCACGTCTACTGAGGGGGAACAATTACCGGCAACAGAGAGGGAACACAATCAATGCAATGCAACAATATGATGCATGATCATGACATGGCAAAATGAATGTGTTTGACCTAATGCAACTAAGAACAGAAAGGTTTGATCTAATTTGAACCAAGGATTCTAATTCAAACTCAAGTTATGAATTTATAATGTGCATTATCATGTTTTGGTATTAACAGCAAGGTTAAGTTGCTTTATCATGCATGAAACCAGTACCAATGGATAGATTGGATTTTTCTGATCATTTTTCATATATAAATTATTTGATTTGGAGTTACGGTTGAATTTCTATGAATTTTAGAAGTTTATACTATTTTCTAGAATTTCCTGAATAAATAGAATTAAACTAATTCCAGAAAAGGATTACTACATCAGCCTGACGTCAGTGTGACATCTGCAGGTCAACGGGGCTGGTCCAGGTCAAACCTGACCAGTGGGTCCACTAGACAGTGACTCAGTCAGCTAACAGCGTTAATTAGTTCTAACTAAAAGTTAATCTTGGCTAATTAGTCCCTGGACCCACACGACAGTGACTATGGGATTAACTTAAGTTAATTTTAACACTTAGCTAATTAATAGGGGCCGGGGCCCGCATGTCAGTGAGAGGAGGGGTCAAACCCCCGAACAGACAGGGTCAGACCTCGCCGGTCAAAGCGGTCAACCCACCGGCGTTTAGCCGCCGGCGAGGCCGGACGCGGCGGAGCGCGTCGGGAACCACCTACAGGGGCTCTTTTGGCGCGCAGGGAGCAGCGACGGGAAGAGGGTGGAGTGGCGCATCCAACTGTGGCGGTGGCGGAGGCTGGGGTGGCCGGAGTTGTCGCCGGCGACGACCGTGGCGGCTGCCGGAGCTCGGTTGAGCTCGGGGTCGAGGCTACAACGGCTGCGGAGATGCGGGGTTGGCACCTACGGCTTCTACGCGGTGCGGTGAGGACGTGGGTGTTGTCGGTTGGGCGGTACGGTGACTGTGGCCACGACGGCGAGGGGCTCAGGCGGCGGCGCGTTTTGGTCGTTGGCGAAGCGGCGGCTATGGCGAGGAAAAGAGCACGGGAGAGAGGGGAGAGGAGGCAGGGGCTCACAGAGAACACGCAGGGACGGTTAGTGGACTCGGGGGCGGTCCAGTGCGGGCGAAACGGCGAAGCCGATCTCCGGCGTCCGGAGGAAGAGGCGTCACTGCAGGGCTCCCGGCGTCGCTTGGCGCGGTGAGGGGGAGGAGTGGGTCGAGGCGGTTCTTCTGGACAGCTCAGGGGAGAGATGCGACGGCGGTGGGCGCGGTGGTGGTGAGCAGCGTCGACGGCAGCGCTCAGTTGCGAGAGGGAGAGGACGAGGAGAGAGCATAGGAGGGGAGAGTGGTGACCAGGGGGCCGAGGCAGCACCGAGGAGAAGCCGCGAGGCGTCGCGGTGGCCAGGTGACGCAGGCAGGCAGCCTGGTGGCGTGGCGCCCGCGTGCGCGCCGTGCGCTGTCCCTCCTCTGCCTACTGGCAGAGGTGGGTGACGACTGGCATAGGCCAGTGGGCTGGGCCGTGCTGGGCCAGGCCAGGTGGGCTGCGGTAAGTCAGGTGAGCCTCTGTTCTTTCCTATTTTTTTATTTTCTGTTATTTTGTTTTGATTTAGTTTGAGAACTAGATCATTTAAAAACTTTCTGTAAATTTTATGTGAGCTCAGGAACTAGTCCAAGGTCACAGGAAACTTACAAAAATATTTGAACTTTATTTCTTATATAACAGAAATAAATTCAACTCAAATATGTCATTGATTTAAGTCAAAGGCCCAAAATAAATATTTCTGTGATTCCAAAAATATTGGTTTGAATTTTACCTCATGCCAATATTTTTGCAGAATAACATGAACATTTTCTTGGACTCATTTGATGAGATTTAAATGTTGGTTATTTTTAGAGGTTTTCTGAGGCTTTTGAAAATTCCTCAATTCAAGTTTCATTTGAATTTAAACATGATGCAAGAACCAAGCTACACCGAGGCCAAGGTAAAGCTAGGGATGTGACAACTAACCTAAAGGAACGAGCAAACACTATCAACATGAAGTAAGTAGGGTGAATTTGGGGCTCAAAAACCCAGGAATAGAATGCCTACTAACTAAATGGCATCACGGGATGCTTTCGAGAATGAAGGCCAGAATCATCACACTGGGAAACTAAACATTGCTAGATTACTAGGTGACTCCCTAAAACACCTAGGTTCATAATAATAGCTCCAACATATATGTCGAGGCAATAGAATACCTCAACTCAGCAATTAGTGTGATTATTCTGACCATAAAGGACATCGGGAACGGAAGGAAAGGATTTGCAAGTGCATCAAACTATTCAGAAACCTGGGATGACTCGGACAGCATAACGGTTGTAAATGCTCAAAAAGATTGCAGACATGCTACAAAAATGGTGGCATAGCCACTCCGAAGCACAATATCAAGGTTTCGAGATCAACAGTTATGAACATACGGAAGTAGTAAAACTGAACTGAGATTTGAAGCTAACAATTCTATAAGTCTAAGGATTAGTAACACGTCATCCTGGTAGATAGATGAGAAGGCCTAGTTCTTAATCCCCATAGAAGAGAAGAGGATGACTCAGATCAGAAGGCCATGAGGTATAAGGAGTAAAAAGAGCCTTACGTTCCATCCCACAATCAATTCCCCTACATATAACTAAAGCATTTCTAGACTCAACTTCGACCAGTTTGGCTTGGTAGTCCTACAGGCAGTCAGGCTCTGATACCAAGAGCTGTCAGGACCCCGACTCAATGCCACATCGATCTAGCATGTAACACCTCATATCACTTTGCGGCCTCACGCACGGTATTCCCACGGGTGTCGCCTTACCTTTGCCTGGGACCGTTTGCGCCTTTTGGCACACGTATATGATAGTGTCGCTAGCATCCATATGATAAGGAGCCCGGGCTAACATGGCTAGTCGTAAACCCAAAGTGGCACAAACTTACAGGGACAGGCATCCATGACCCAGCATCGAACGTGTCGGTCATCAGCGAGTGAATTCCAGGATGTAGCACTGGGC
The DNA here is from genome assembly GCA_963921465.1 of Triticum timopheevii. Lineage (NCBI taxonomy): Eukaryota > Viridiplantae > Streptophyta > Magnoliopsida > Poales > Poaceae > Triticum > Triticum timopheevii. The sequence continues at coordinate 80,619,213 of OY997274.1, forward strand.
TAGCAGGACTCCGGTGAACCGGGCTGTAGCGGGCTAACAGGACTCCGGTATTCATCGTGTGACATTTCCCCGAAGGGACAGACACAAGAACGAAGAAGGACACATGCCGGCCAGCCTAAGTGTTCCGGAGCAGTAGCAAGCTACCATGGCTCAGTGGAAACACTAGGAGACATTTCCCGGTAAGAGAGGCTACTAAAGATAAACAACTAGATAGTCAGATCCCACACATACCAAGCATTTCAATAACATACACACAATATGCTCGATATGTGCAAATACAACATGGCATCACAACACGACTCTACGACTCGAGTATGTATTCATTAGGCTCCAAGGAGCGAGATATTACAAACAGGGGTCTCACGACCCAACATTCAGAGCATACAAGTCAAAGCACAAGTGGAAGCTAATATGTCTGAGTACAGACATCTACAAATGAAAAAGGCTTGGAAGCCTGACTATCTACCAGATCCTGCCGAGGCACAAGATCGTAGCTGAGGTATCAAGCTAAACGTCGAAGTCCACGCGGAACTACTAACGAGACTGACGTCTCTCTGCAAAAACATAAAATAGGCAAACGTGAGTACAAATGTACCCAGCAAGACTTACATCAGAACTAACTACATATGCATCATTATCAACAAAGGGGATGGTGGAGTTTAACAGCAGCAAGCCAGCTTTGACTCGGTGGCTATCCTAAACTACGACTGCAAGTAACTCTTTGAGGTGGCGCACACGAGTCCACATATTCACCATATCAATACACCACTATGGATCCGCTTCGTCTCCCTACGAGAACGCCATCCATAGCACTCACACTTATCTTGCGTATTTTAGAGTATCCACTTTCACTTGTCTATGAACTGTACAGGCAACCCAGAAGTCCTTTACCGCAGACACGGCTATTCGAATAGATGATGTTAACCCTGTAGGGGTGTACTTCTTCATACATGTTTCCACCACTTAGCGTCTGCACACGACATGTGCTCGGCAGACTTCAAGAGAAAGCCGACGTGGGTGTAGACCACGACCTACCTAGACACTCAGGTCCCTAGTCCAGGTTTATCGCCTATTCGGGTTCCATCCATGAGGAGATCCGGCCGAAGTTTCGCTCACAGCCCCAAACGATGCGAGCAGGGTTCCCGAGACACCAAACGGGCGCCCGGTACACCGTGCCACGTGCCTACCGCATCACAGCCCACCCCTACGGTCAGCGCTGCGCACGGCCTCCAGCATACTACAAACACCAGAAACTACTTGCAACTCCTCGACAGAGGACAAGGGTGAATAAGAAGTCAAGCGGGGTCATATTTCAGGGCCCAATGCATGGTATTAGCTGAATCATGGATCACAAACACAGAACTCAGTTCCTAAGGACGGCTTCAATGAGACAACCCACCATGTACTCCTACATGGCCTCTCACCGCTACCTTTACCAAATCGTGTTCACACACTTAGCTCACACACAGTAGGACATGTTCACACACCTCTGATTCATCCTCGATGAAGCAGACCCGACTCAACTCTAAGCAGTAGCAGGCATGACAAACAAGCATGTATGAGTAGGCACAACAGGGCTCAAACAACTCCTACTCATGCTAGTGGGTTTCTTCTATTTACTATGGAATGACAGGTCATGCAAAGGATAAAAGGGTTCAGCTACCGCAGCAAGTAACAGATGAATCGTTGTTTTCCTAATGCAGTAAAAGAGAGCAGGAGCGAGAGAGTAGGATTGTATCGGAATGAACGAGGGGGTTTTGCTTGCCTGGCACTTCTAAAGATCATATAGTTCTTCATCGGTGTCATCGAACTCGTCGTCGAAACCACGTCTATCGAGAGGGGACAAACACCGACAAACAAAGAAGAAACCCAATCAATGCAATGAACAATATGATGCATGATCATGACATGGCAATATGAGTGTGTTTGAGCTAATGCAACTACAAACAGATGGGTTTGGGTCATTTTGAACCAAAGGTTCAATTCCAAACTCATCTTATGAATTTAAAAAGTGCCTTATCATGTTTTGCACAAAACAGCAAGGTTAAGTTGATTTATCATGCATGAAACTAGTACAGATGGAAATATTGGATTTTTCTGATCATTTTTCATATATAAATTATTTAATTTGGAGCTACAGTTGAATTTCTATGAATTTTAGAAGTTTGTACTATTTTCTGGAATTTTTGAATTAAAATAAATCCAGAAAAGATTGTCTGCGTCAGCATGACGTCGGGGTGACGTCATCAGGTCAAAGGCGCCAGCCCAGGTCAAACCTGACGCTGGGACCCACATGTCAGTGTAACAGCTGGTTAACAGGATTAAGTTAATACTAACTAAACTGTCAATGGGGCCTGGGCCCGCATGTCAGTGGTTAGTTGACTAACTAGATGGAGTTAGTTAGTGTTAGGTTAGTCATTAACCTAGGTTAATTAGCGCTAAACTAACCTAACTAAAATTAGCAAGGGTGGCCCACATGTCATTGACCCAGGGGTCAAACTGGGCCCACCCAGTCAACGGTCAGCGGGTCAAACCCGCCGGACTTGGTCCATGGCTCGTCGCCGATGAAGCCCGAGACGGCGGAGGGGGTCGGAATTCCTCCTCCGGCGACCAAATGGCCGGCGGATGGCATCTACGTGACGCTGAAGATCCCGCGCGTCGAGTCGTGCAGTCAGTTATGCCGGGGGCGATCTATATGGACGGCAGCGAGCTCAAAGGCAGCGGCCGGAGTTCGGGTCTCAGCGGTTTCGGCGTTGCGTTGCACGACAGGAGCAATTGGAGGGGGTTTTGGTCTTCTGGCATTGTGCTGAGCACGTCGGTGCGCTCGGGAACGAGCTGCGGTGGCTGTGGCCACGGCTACGCCATGGCCGGCGGAGAGATGCTTCGGTCATGGTTGGGTATCGGGGCTAGAGCTCGCAAAGGACGACGAGGGAAGGGGGAATCGGGTCAAAGGCTCACCGCGGAGCTGCAGGGATGGTTAGTGGGCTCGGGGGCGCGCCGGAGTGGCCGAATCGACGGAGAAGGGCGCCGGAGCCGAAGCTTGAAGACGATGACGATGGCGGCTACTCGGGGCCCTTCTGGTCGCGTGAGACGACGAGGAGGACGAGGGCGGAACGGCGGAGCTCGTGGGGGCGCTGGCCGGCGTGGGGATGCTGGTGGCCACGGTAACGACGGGCGGCGGCGACGGCAACGGCGACTCTCGGGTGAGCTCGGGGGAGAGAGTCAGCGGAGGGAGAGAGGGTGCAGCGAGTGAGGGAGAGGAGTGAGGGGACACGGGGCATTCCAACGGTGCGCTGGAGGGGTCGGGGGCGGCTAGGACACGTCGAAGCAGGAGGTGGCGACCGGCGACGCGCGCTCTGCCACGACTTCTCCTCCTGGCGAGGGGTTGAAGAAAAACCTGCCCCTCGCTAGGTTGGGCTGGGCCGGCTCTGGTGGACTGGGCTGCTGGTGGGGTACCAGGTAAGGCCAGGTAAGTTTCTTCTCTGTTTTATTTTTCTGTTCTATTTTCTATTATTCTGTAAATTTAGGGCTTTATTAAAAATACTTAAACCGATCCAAAAATCATGAAACTAATCATGGTTACTGTTTAGAATATATCCAACAGTAAACATTTTAGTTTATGATTATTTGAGCATTTAAAATATTTTATAGTAGTTAAATGCCCAAATGAAAATACCATAGGATTTAATTCAGAGCCCAAATATGACATGGAAAAAGGTGCAACACCTCTGGTTAATGTTTCCAGCATTTTCCAGAAATGATGGACACTTTTGAAAGCCATTTGGATTCACTGAAAATATTTTAGTTGAACCTAGTGAGTTCCTTTGATGCTAGGGTTTAGACAATCCCCATTTCAGGTTTAATTGGAATTTAAACATGATGCAACACCAGAAGCTAGCACTAGGCATTAATAGAACTAGGGATGTGACAACTCACCCCCACTAAGCAAGAATCTCGTCCCGAGATTCAAGACGTGAGGTAAGAAGACAAAGGGGACACTAAGTATCACAACTTCATGATCCAACTGTCTTTCTCGAGGATGCTGATTCAGTGTTCCAATTGATCTTGACGTCTTTGCTTTTGAGATCTACATCCAACACGACGACAATAGAGTGAAACATGTCTACACCGATGGATCATCTTAATGATCACAAGATCAACTCGCGAAATGAGGCGTAGAAACATCTCTTGAGCTGAGAGACAAAGGGCACATCGAGAAGGACAGAAGAAACAAAGTGACAAGGGTTTCAAGGTAGCGAGGGAATATATGCCATGACTTTAGAACGGAGCACCTTGGAAGAGGTGGCTCGTAGAACTATTTCCTTAAGTGGCAAAAAGAATTACCTTTGATATAGAGATCATTGAGACTCTCTATGCCAGCCTAGGGAAAATCACGAGCGATCGTTTGGAGGGGTTCGGTAGAGTGGCATACCCGGATTAGAATGGATGGTGTGGATTACCTTGTTGAAATCAACACAAGGACGATGTTAGTAACTAGGGAAAGCTCAACAGTAGAGGTGAGACCACTGTTTGAAAGGTTTTAGCATAACCGAAGAAACTGAGAGCAATCCCGGTTAGTAACTATGATAGCACCTAGCGCTTGTGTGTGCTCTCAAGAACTTGAGCATTTCCATAATCATCAAGGTTTTATCAACATCCGTGTCAAGGGTGCTGACAACACAACATACTACCATGATGAGTAGCGATGGACGATGCAGATGCAAAGGAAGATAACACTTTCTCAGATTTCACCTTAGCGAGACCAAGGGGACAAAATCTGGATGATCGACCAAGAGACATTTAGCACTCCGCTTCTAATGTTCTCCATGATGTACCAGCGTATCCCATTCATAGATATGGTTTGATATCTAGAACATCAAGTAACAGGTCGGACTTCGGGAACACAAAAATCATAAGGCATACAAATAGGGAATAATTCCTACGAAGTCCTTATGGAGAGGTGGCCAACTTCTTCAATCAAGATATTACAATAACAGGTCTTCCGGCTGGGTGTGTGGGCCACGACATCCATTTTACCGGGTTACAGAGAGACCAATAATATAATTCTTGGGAAACGTTCCAACCATCATATCTGCCTGAGATTCAGATCTGGTTGGTGTCAGAATAATCTAGACTCATCGAGTCTAGAAAGTAAAATGAAAGTTTGCAACACAAATCGACGAGATAACGTTGCAAGATTCTCAGGAAATGAACTATGGTAGTAAGCTCCAAAACACGAGCCGGTTCTGCTACAACATGTGAACATGTTGTCCAAGACAAGCATGACCACAGAGTAGTCTTATAATAAAACACTACCGAGTTCAGGTGGGGAACCATCAACAAGGATATCGAAGTCTTTACGCGCGCTAGACTTATTTTCCTTGAACAAGTCGATCAGTGGCTTGGGGTGCTAGGAACACATATAGAATGGAGGCGGCCAACCTATCAAACTATAGAGTACTTCGCACATATGCGTGACTAACTTGGGATGATTCTAGAGGAAGCAAAAACAAGCTTTCTCGAACTCACGGCGGCAACTTACATCAAATGCACATGAGCTGGAGAAAGTCACTTCTTACATCCGAAGATATGCTTCATGAGCTAGCATGAACAAATGCTTTTAAAAGTTTCCAACACTAGCTTAATGTTCAAAAAAATTATGAAGAAGACAAGGATGTTGTCAATGGGCTCAACAACAATTCATCCAGGTTCCCATGGAGATGGAATTCCATAACTATGTGAACAAGGTGATAGTATTGGTCAGACCCAAGAGACATAATGGTGTATGCTCGAGGAAACTCCACGAGTAAGACAACATTACGAACATCGTTGGTTCTGATTTGACTTGATGATAGCCCATACTCAAGTCAAAGTTTTGGCAAGACAACAGATCCAACAACTGATCACGAGGACCAATTGGTGAAGGTATCATCTTTCTTCAACACACACACAAAAAGATATCCCTTAAAATGAACTAAGTCGGACAAGCTTTCATCTTCCAACTCTCCAAGTTGTTGTTTAGCTTGACCATATAGCTCAGGGGTATGCAACACAGATTCTTGGAGAAGGGGTGGTTTACATGAAACCAACTTGATCACGAACCCAACATAGCGGTCAGGTGACAACCTGGTAATACTTCCGAGAAGATATTCGGAAAATTACGAACCACCAGTATGTTATTAAACTCGAGAACAATCTTGCTTCCGAGGCAAGATGATGTGACCAATTAAGCAAGGGATTGAAATCCTAACTCGTTGATCGAAGAGTACACCAGAAATAAGGACTAGGTAGCACGATCTGTCTTAGAGTGATGATTTAATAACCAACACGCTAAGTATGAGAATATTTTCCATTTACTACCAAACAACGAGGTTGCTAGGAGTATTGATTTCACACACCACGATTCACTTGTCGGCATTCCGGTTACAATAACACGGGACCGAGGAATGAATAATGATGGCGAGAAGTATCACTGTATCAAGAGTTCATAGGATGGTGTGCAACTCCCATGATATTCTTAATATCAAGATGGTAATACTCCAAGGTAGAACAGATCAAAAGCTGGGTTGGCATTTTGATCTGCGGGGTACAACTACTTTGACCCAATCCTAGATATGGATGAGGTACTGGAGTTTGTTTCTCCTAGTCATTCAGGAATAGAATGGCTTGACGGACCACAAAAATAATAAGCATCGATGAGCTCGAGTGCACAACTAATCTTGACTATCAATTGATAGACGAGGGTGAGAGGACAACTAAGAGGGACAACTCAAAAGAACATATGATTTCCTGAGTTGTGGATGCATGGATTAGGATGTCGAACTAGTTCAACATATTTCTTCCAGACAATTCATGCAGAGAGGTAGGACTGGCAGATATCAGCATAGAATCGAGAACTCATCATGACCACTCTGGTTGTGATCCTTCGGTTCAGCGAGGATCTTCTGCCATAAACGGTTCATAGTATTTGGAAGAAGGAAATACCACGGACCTCGAGGACTAATGCAAAGGTTACTAATTTCCCAAAGGAACTAGCAAACACTATCAACATGAGGTAAGTGGGGTGAATCTCGGGTTCAAAAACCCAGGAATAGAATACCTACTACTAAATGGCATCACGGGATGCTTTCGAGAATGAAGGCCAAAGTCATCACACTGGGATACAAATAACATGGCTAAATTACTAGGTGACTCCCTAAAACACCTAGGTTCATAATAATAGCTCCAACATATATGTCAAGGCAATAGAATACCTCAACTCAGCAATTAGTGTGATTATTCTGACCATAAAGGACATCGAGAATAGAAGGAAAGGATTTGCAAGTGCATCAGACTATTCAGAAACCTGGGATGACTCGGACAGCATAACGGCTGTAAATGCTCAAAAAGATTGCAGACATGCTACAAAAATGGTGGCATAGCCACTCCGAAGCACAATATCAAGGTTTCAAGATCAACAGTTATGAACATACGGAAGTAGTAAAACTGAACTGAGATTTGAAACTAACAATTCTATAAGTCTAAGGATTAGTAACACGTCATCCTGGTAGATAGATGAGAAGGCCTAGTTCTTAATCCCCGTAGAAGAGAAGAGGATGACTCAGATCAGAAGGCCATGAGGTATAAGGAGTAAAAAGAGCCTTGCGTTCCATCCCACAATCAATTCCCCTACATATAACTAAAGCATTTCTAGACTCAACTTCGACCAGTTTGGCTTGGTAGTCCTACAGGCAGTCAGGCTCTGATACCAAAAGCTGTCAGGACCCCGACTCAATGCCACATCGATCTAGCACGTAACACCTCATATCACTTTGCGGCCTCACGCATGGTATTCCCACGGCTGTCGCCTTACCTTTTCCCGGGACCGTTTGCGCCTTTTGGCACACGTATATGATAGTGTCGCTAGCATCCATATGATAAGGAGCCCGGGCTGACATGGCTAGTCGTAAACCCAAAGTGGCACAAACTTACAGGGACAGGCATCCATGACCCAGCATCGAACGTGTCGGTCATCAGCGAGTGAATTCCAGGCTGTAGCACTGGGCTAGCAGGACTCCGGTGAACCGGGCTGTAGCGGGCTAACAGGACTCCGCATCGCGTGACATTTCCCCGAAGGGATAGACACAGGAACGAAGAAGGACACATGCCGGCCAGCCTAAGTGTTCCGGAGCAGTAGCAAGCTACCATGGCTCAGTGGAAACACTAGGAGACATTTCCCGGTAAGAGAGGCTACTAAAGATAAACAACTAGATAGTCAGATCCCACACATACCAAGCATTTCAATAACATACACACAATATGCTCGATATGTGCAAATACAACATGGCATCACAACACGACTCTACGACTCGAGTATGTATTCACTAGGCTCCAAGGAGCGAGATATTACAAACAGGGGTCTCACGACCCAACATTCAGAGCATACAAGTCAAAGCACAAGCGGAAGCTAATATGTCTGAGTACAGACATCTACAAATGAAAAAGGCTTGGAAGCCTGACTATCTACCAGATCCTGCCGAGGCACAAGATCGTAGCTGAGGTATCAAGCTAAACGTCGAAGTCCACGCGAAACTACTAACGAGACTGACGTCTCTCTGCAAAAACATAAAATAGGCAAACGTGAGTACAAATGTACCCAGCAAGACTTACATTAGAACTAACTACATATGCATCATTATCAACAAAGGGGATGGTGGAGTTTAACAGCAGCAAGCCAGCTTTGAATCGATGGCTATCCTAAACTACGACTGCAAGTAACTCTTTGAGGTGGCGCACACGAGTCCACATATTCACCATATCAATACACCACTATGGATCCGCTCCGTCTCCCTATGAGAACGCCATCCATAGCACTCACACTTATCTTTAGTAGCGGACACGGCTATTCGAATAGATGATGTTAACCCTGCAGGGGTGTACTTCTTCATAGATGTTTCCACCACTTAGCGTCTGCACATGACATGTGCTCGGCAGACTTTAAGCGAAAGCCGACGTGGGTGTAGACCACGACCTACCTAGACACTCAGGTCCCTAGTCCAGGTTTATCGCCTATTCGGGTTCCATCCATGAGGAGATCCGGCCGAAGTTTCGCTCACAGCCCCAAACGATGTGAGCAGGGTTCCCGAGACACCAAACGGGCGCCCGGTACACCGTGCCACGTGCCTACCGCATCACAGCCCACCCCTACGGTCAGCGCTGCGCACGGCCTCTAGCATACTACAAACACCAGAAACTACTTGCAACTCCTGGACAGAGGACAAGGGTGAATAAGAAGTCGAGCGGGGTCATATTTCAGGGCCCAATGCATGGTAGTAGCTGAATCATGGATCAAAAACACAGAACTCAGTTCCTAAGGACGGCTTCAATGAGACAACCCACCATGTACTCCTACTCGGCCTCTCACCGCTACCTTTACCAAATCGTGTTCACACACTTAGCTCACACACAGTAGGACATGTTCACACACCTATGATTCATCCTCGATGAAGCAGACCCGACTCAATTCTAAGCGGTAGCAGGCATGACAAACAAGCATGTATGAGTAGGCACAACAGTGCTCAAACAACTCCTACTCATGCTAGTGGGTTTCATCTATTTACTGTGGAATGACAGGTCATGCAAAGGATAAAAGGGTTCAGCTACCGCAGCAAGTAACAGATGAATCATTGTTTTCCTAATACAGTAAAAGAGAGCAGGAGCGAGAGAGTAGGATTGTATCGGAATGAACAAGGGGGTTTTGCTTGCCTGGCACTTCTGAAGATAATATAGTTCTTCATCGGTGTCATCGAACTCGTCGTCGAAACCACGTCTATCGAGAGGGGACAAACACAGACAAACAAAGAAGAAACTCAATCAATGCAATGCACAATATGATGCATGATCATGACATGGCAATATGAGTGTGTTTGAGCTAATGCAACTACAAACAGATGGGTTTGGGTCATTTTGAACCAAAGGTTCAATTCCAAACTCATCTTATGAATTTAAAAAGTGCCTTATCATGTTTAGCACAAAACAGCAAGGTTAAGTTGCTTTATCATGCATGAAACTAGTACATATGGAAAGATTGGATTTTTCTGATCATTTTTCATATATAAATTATTTAATTTGGAGCTACAGTTGAATTTCTATGAATTTTAGAAGTTTGTACTATTTTCTGGAATTTCTGAATTAAAATAAACCCAGAAAAGATTATCTGCGTCAGCATGACGTCGGGGTGACGTCATCAGGTCAAAGGCGCCAGCCCAGGTCAAACCTGACGCTGGGACCCACATGTCAGTGTAACAGCTGGTTAACAGGATTAAGTTAATACTAACTAAACTGTCAATGGGGCCTGGGCCCGCATGTCAGTGGTTAGTTGACTAACTAGACGGAGTTAGTGTTAGGTTAGTCATTAACCTAGGTTAATTAGCGCTAAACTAACCTAGCAAGGGTGGCTCACATGTCATTGACCCAGGGGTCAAACTGGGCCCACCCAGTCAACGGTCAGCGGGTCAAACCCGCCGGACTTGGTCCACGGCACGTCGCCGGTGAAGCCCGAGACGGCGGAGGGGGTCGGAATTCCTCCTCCGGCGACCAAATGGCCGGCGGTGGGCATCTACGTGACGCTGAAGATCCCGCGCGTCGAGTGTTGCAGTCAGTTATGCCGGGGGCGATCTATATCGACGGCGGCGAGCTCAAAGGCGGCGGCCGGAGTTCGGGTCTCAGCGGTTCCGGCGTTGCGTTGCATGACAGGAGCAATTGGAGGGGGTTTTGGTCTTCTGGCTTTGTGCTGAGCACGTCGGTGCGCTCGGGAACGAGCTGCGGTGGCTGTGGCCACGGCTACGCCATGGCCGGTGGAGAGATGCTTCGGTCATGGTTGGGGATCGGGGCTAGAGCTCGCGAAGGACGACCAGGGAAGGGGGAATCGGGTCAAAGGCTCACCGCGGAGCTGCAGGGATGGTAAGTGGGCTCGGGGGCGCGCCGGAGTGGCCGAATCGACGGAGAAGGGCGCCGGAGCCGAAGCTTGAAGACGATGACGATGGCGGCTGCTCGGGGCCCTTCTGGTCGCGTGAGACGACGAGGAGGACGAGGGCGGAACGGCGGAGCTCGTGGGGGCGCTGGCCGGCGTGGGGATGCTGGTGGCCACGGTAACGACGGGCGGCGGCGACGGCAACGACGACTCTCGGGTGAGCTCGGGGGAGAGAGTCAGGGGAGGGAGAGAGGGTGCAGCGAGTGAGGGAGAGGAGCGAGGGGACACGGGGCGTTCCAACGGTGCGCTGGAGGGGTCGGGGGCGGCTAGGACACGTCGAAGCAGGAGGTGGCGACCGGCGACGCGCGCTCTGCCACGACTTGTCCTCCTGGCGAGGGCTTGAAGAAAAACCTGCCCCTCGCTAGGTTGGGCTGGGCCGGCTCTGGTGGACTGGGCTGCTGGTGGGCTACCAGGTAAGGCCAGGTAAGTTTCTACTCTGTTTTATTTTTCTGTTCTGATTTCTATTATTCTGTAAATTTAGGGCTTTATTAAAAATACGTAAACCGATCCAAAAATCATGAAACTAATCATGGCTACTGTTTAGAATATATCCAACAGTAAACATTTTAGTTTATGATTATTTGAGCATTTAAAATATTTTATAGTAGTTAAATTCCCAAATGAAAATACCATAGGATTTAATTCAGAGCCCAAATATGACATGGAAAAAGATGCAACACCTCTGGTTAATGTTTCCAGCATTTTCCAGAAATGATGGACACTTTTGAAAGCCATTTGGATTCACTGAAAATATTTTAGTTGAACCTAGTGAATTCCTTTGATGCTAGGGTTTAGACAATCCCCATTTCAGGTTTAATTGGAATTTAAACATGATGCAACACCAGAAGCTAGAACTAGGCATTAATAGAACTAGGGATGTGACATGAAGTTTTTTCTATTTTCCAAGAATTTCATAAACTAGTTGAGCATCAATTTGATAGGAAAAATTCTTGCTGTCCAAAGTGACTGGGGAGGGGAGTATGAGAAACTCCACTCTTTTTTCCGTAGCATTGGGATTGCTCATCATGTATCTTGTCCTCATGCTCATCAACAGAATGGCTCTGCCGAGCGTAAACATCGCCACATTGTTGAAGTTGGCCTTTCCCTGTTAGCTCATGCATCAATGCCTCTCAAGTACTGGGATGAAGCTTTTATCACTGCCACCTATCTTATCAATAGGCTCCCTAGCAAAGTTATTGGAAACACCACTCCATTAGAGCGTCTCTATCATCAAAAACCTGATTACAACTATCTAAAGATATTTGGGTGTGCATGTTACCCAAATTTGCGTCCCCACAATCATCACAAACTTGAGTTTAGATCCACACAGTGTGCTTTTCTTGGTTATAGTAATCTTCATAAAGGTTATAAATGCCTTGAGATTTCTACCGGACGTATCTATATTTCTCGTGATGTTATCTTTGATGAGACACTCTTTCCGTTTCCAAAATTGCATCCCAATGCGGGCGCCTTGCTTCGTGCAGAGATTGCCCTCCTCTCTGATCCTACAATATTACCTGATAGTGGGGGGGGGGGAATTAAACGAACGTGATCATGTGCAAAAATCCCATGAAAATTCTGATTCTGTTGATGCTATTTGTGCACAATTACCCTGTGATTTTATGTGTGAAGGAAAAGACAGGAAGGGCACGGAAACCGCGGCAGATTTGGCTGACAGCGGGCGATCCGAGGCGGATTCGCCTGCCCAGCCTGCGACTCCTACTGGCGGCGCGCGATCCCAGGAGGATTCTCCCACGCGCCTGGTCTCGCCTGGTCTCGTGGCCGACCGCGCTGATCAGGTGGAGCCCACTGGTCCCGCGGCTGCGTCGCCTCGCGCCAATGACGCCCGCCGTCTCCCGCGGTGTCCCCACGCGCTGACAGCCCTCGTGCGGGGGGGGGAGCGAATCGGACGCGGCACGGGTTTCCACCGCAACCGACCTGGGTGCGGGTCCGACCCCACACCAGCTGTCCCCGAGCGTGGGCGTACTGCAGCGGCGGGTGTCGTGGTTCTAAGTCTGACAGTAGAATGAGGGGTAGGTATGGAGAGGCAAGATCCTAGCTATGGAGCAGTTGTAAACACAAAGGATGTACGAGTTCAGGCCCTTCTCGAAGGAAGTAACAGCCCTACGTCTCGGAGCCCGGAGGCGGTCGAGTGGATTATGTGTGTATGGATTACAGGGGTGCGAACCCTTCACAATGAGGAGGGGGTGGCTTATATAGTGTCTGCCAGACCCCTCCGGCCCTCAGTAATGCAGGGTTTAAAGTACATTAAGGCTAGGCATTACTGGTAACGCCCTACATAAAGTGTCTTAAATGCCATAAAGACTACTTAATTGCCGACCATTTGGATGCAGAGTGGCTCTTGATCTCCTGGTGGTCGAGTGAGTCTTCATGGTCGAGTCCTTCGAGTCCGTCGAGTGAAGTCCGTCTTGGTCGACTGGAAGGCAGTTTCTTCTGAGGGTGTCCTTGGGAAGGGTACTTAGGTCAGGTCTATGACCCTACCCTAGGTACATGACTTCATCAGCGGGCGCGGCGCGCGCTGATTCGCTGCATGCGCGGCAGGGATCCGCATCGGATCAGGTGCCTGATCCGGCTGGCCTGCTGCATGGATCCGCCTCGGATCACGTGCAGGCTGGATCTTCTATGGCAGCTACTGCTTCTGTGCTGCCTGCATCTACTCCTCGGTAAACACGGTCTCGGTCAGGTATTGTCAAGGAAAAACATTACAATGATGGTACAATAAGGTATGACAAAATCAAACGTGCATTCCTTACTACCACTGGTGAACCACTCAATTTGGATGATGCGCTTGCTAATGAGAATTGGAAGGAAGCTATGGATAGTGAATATAATGCACTTATGAAAAATAAGACTTGGCACTTGGTTCCACCAAAGTATGGAAACAATGTTATTGATTGCAAATGGGTGTATAAGATCAAAAGAAAGTCTGATGGAAGCATATACAGGTATAAAGCTAGACTAGTTGCCAAAGGATTTAAGCAAAGGTTTGGAATTGACTATGAAGATACCTTTAGTCCTGTTATTAAGTCAACTACTATTCGCCTTGTGTTGTCTATTGTTGTTTCTAGAGGGTGGAGTCTACGACAGCTAGATGTTCAGAACGCGTTTCTTCATGGTGTTCTTGAGGAAGAAGTGTTCATGCGGCAACCACCAGGTTATGAGAATCCTAGCACACCAAAACATGTCTGTAAGTTGGATAAAGCTTTGTATGGTTTGAAGCAGGCCCCAAGAGCTTGGTATTCCAGACTAAGTATGCAGTTGCAACATCTTGGGTTCATACCATCCAAGGCAGATACCTCATTGTTCTTCTTTAATAAAGGCAATGTCACTATTTTGTGTTGGTTTATGTTGATGATATAATTGTTGCTAGTTCAAGTCCAGATGCCACTACTTGCTTGCTTAAAGATCTGAAGCTGGAATTTGCTCTTAAGGACTTGGGTGATCTTCACTATTTCCTTGGTATATAGGTAAAGCAAGTTAAAGATGGCATACTTCTCTCACAGGAAAAATATACAACTGACATTCTCAGGAGAGTAGGATTGGAAAATTGCAAGCCAGTTAATACACCAATTTCTACCTCTGAAAAGCTTTCAGTGGAAGGTGGAGAAGTTCTTGGACCAGAGGATGCAACAAACTATAGGAGTGTTGTAGGTGCATTGCAATATTTAACACTCACTCATCCTGATATATCTTATTCAGTGAACAAGGTATGTCAATACTTACATGCACCTAGAACTACTCACTGGACTGCAGTCAAAAGAATTTTAAGGTATCTCAAGTTCTCAGAAGGTCTTGGTCTCAACATTACCAAGTCTTCTTCTATGCTTGTTACTGCATATTCTGATGCTGACTGGGCAGGGTGTGCTGATGATAGAAGATCTATAGGTGGTTTTGTTGTATTTCTGGGAACTAACCTTGTGTCATGGAGTGCAAGAAAACAGGCCACAGTTTCTAGGTCAAGCACAGAGGCTGAATATAAGGCTTTGGCTAATGCTACAGCTGAAGTGATGTGGATACAAACGTTACTTTATGAGCTTGGAGTTAAAACTCCACAGGCTGCGTGGTGTGATAATATTGGTGCAACATATCTCTCAGCAAATCCTGTTTTTCCTGCATGAACAAAACACATTGAAGTTGATTTCCACTTTGTCAGAGAAAGAGTAGCTCGAAAGCTTCTGGAAATTCGGTTTATTCCTACAGGAGATCAGCTCGCAGATGGTTTTACAAAACCTCTTACCGAAAGAAGGTTGAATGATTTCAAGTACAATCTTAACCTTGGCAAAGCTCCTTGAGGTTTAGATTGAGGGGGAGTGTTGGAATATACATATAGGGATAGAAGTCTTTGTTTAAATTCTGCATCTAGTTCTATCCTTTCTTCTGTTCCCGATCTTCTTGTAACGACCTATCCGGTCGATCTCCTGATCGTTCCATCGATCTCCCCTTGTAACTTGTATGCCAAGGCTTTGCCTAAATATATACATGCGGCCCGAGACAAAGGGTTCTACGCTTCCCAAATACTTTTACAGACTCAACTACTGAACCAGTTTGCATTAGCTCAGAAAACAAGGGACTGCATATTCTCTCTAAATAAAGGGACTATATATAAGTCAGAAGTTGTTATTTTTTCTTTCTAAACTTGTAGCCAAACATTTGAATCACCGGATCCCATTTTATCTCTTCTTCCTAGGTCAGCTTTTTTCACCTCCCCTTGCCAGCACCACTGCCCCAATAAAATCTCGCCTCCATCGGTGCCAATGTCTCCGGCTAGTCTTATCCAATGGTCGACATTGCATGCTCAAGCCTTTGCTCTGAACTCGCCTATCTCAGTGACCCTAACCACCTCTAACTCTATGGATCGGCCTTCCACAACTTGGAACAACAAATGTGAAATAATAATTATTACTTCCGACCGAATTTATATGGCCTTGTTGCAGGGGCGGAGCCAGGAAATTTTGCTAATGGGTTCGCTAAGGGTTTGAGTATGAATTAACTATAGTATGCAGTGGTGGAGTTTGCTAGAAATTTCCATATAATCTCGCCAAAAAAATATCTGATCCAAGGTTGGGGGCCAATGCCCCCCTCCCCCCTCATAACATTATTCGATGGGGGTCATTCTAGACTTTCTATTGGGTTAAAGTCAAGCAAATACATACCTATATGTAGGTGGCAGATAAAATCCATTGGGTTCACTTGAACCCAACCTTTCTACGCTGGCTCCGCCATTGCCTTGTTGAAACTTTGGATTGATCTTTGCTAAAAGTGTCTTTAACTTTGCTCTTCACCCTAGCAAACATCTACCTCCATAGTCTTGGCCACTTTGCTGCTACATGTATCTATCCTTTGCGCGCAACAATGTGATGCAACTGGTGCCACACTCTCATGTGCTCCATGGCTGGTACACCCTCTATCTAAGCCGTCTGTATTTGGTTGAGATCCATGCATGTAACTTTCTCTTTTGTGTTTCTCCCTACAGGAAAAAAGATTTGAACCTGAAATTTGGAGGTCAATGCCACATGACCACTTCCAATGCATAGGTGCTTAGATAAGGTGCTAAGCATATTAAAAAGTTTAGCAACTAATGTCCACAATGCATAGGCGCTTCACTTGTTGGTGCTAAGCTTCCCTCATTAAATGCTTTAGCAACTAAACTATTCCACACATTGGTGGGTTTCTTTCATTTAATTGTTTTTGCCTAGGTTCACGTGCAGACATTGGTTCTTTCCGGGGTCACCAAACTCACATCTCTCCTCATTATTACCTTGCCACATCAGATTTTTTTTCCTACATGGCAGCCTTAGCACATGTACAAGGTGGAGCATTAGAGAGGGCCTGAGTACTACATTATTGTGTCAATTTGCATAAATGTTTCCTAATCTTGTTGGTGCATTGGAAATGCCTAAAATGGTTAATACTACAACAAATTATATCAATGTAGATTTATTTTTTGTGAAAAATTGAAGCAATTTCTGTACAGTGTTATATTTTTTTGTAGTCGACTTGGAAAGTTTCAACTTCAACTATTGTTTGGGTTGATAGAAACACGGAGAAATCCTATCCTATGTACCTAAATAGTTCATCCCCATTACTTGTATTATATTAACATGCACACATGTCACCTCCTCAAAGGCCCAGCACAACATGCATGAGAATTATTTTCCATTATTAGTTGATCTCCACTAAATCTATTTATTTCAACATGCGCACATAAGACATGTACACATGCCACCTCATCAAAGGCTCACCATGCTCTGAAAAATCAATAATATTATACTACCTATATTCTATAAATAGAACATGAACCGGTACCCTCGCGTCGCCCCGCGCGGGCGACTCCAGGGCGAACGCGAGCGCCGCCGCCGGGCCTCATACATCTTCAATCCCTCGCCGCCGCTTGAGGCTGGCGCCGGCCAAGTCCGTGTCGCAGCCAAGGATGGCGGCTGCGGGGCTGTTTCACCCTGGGAGAGGGTGCGATCTGCTTTTGGCCCGCGGTGGTCTTCCCCGTCGCAACGGCGGCTTCGGCAGCAAGGTGGTGGCTCGTAAACATCCCTCCTCCCTACGATGGCTAGTCTGGCCGGCCATGGGGCTCCGAGGCATTGTCCGGTGAGCCTGGCCCCTGCAGGATCCACATCTGGCATCTGCGGGCCTATAGGGCCGATGGGCCTGGGTGGGCCTTGTCCGTCGTTGGTGCTGGCGTCGGCGGCGACGGCAGGCGCGGTTCATTATGCGGCCGGCGGTCTGCTCCGGCGGTTCTCCTGGCGTCAGATATGAAGTTCTCCATTTGGTCCACTTCCCGCCGGATCTCGCATTAGTGATCTTCACCGGGCTGATGGTGGCTGGGCACGGTGGTGTGAGTCGGGTTCGAGAGAAATCCTTTGGTGGCTTGGCCATCCACGTCGGTGACGCCGCCTGCGGGTGCTGCTTGCCTCTCTGGAGTCATCAGCGAGATGCCTTGTCCCCACCCCCTCTTCTCTGACCCAAGGTTAATTCCTGTTATCCCTTGCGGATGCGGCGGCGACGGCGCTCGGTGTCGTTACCTCCATGGGGGAGCCGTTTGACTAGGAGAAGTTGGTGTGTGGTATCATGTGGTTAATTCCGTCTTCTGACCCCCCCCCCCCTCCCGGACGAAAGTCCAAAATCCACGAGATTGAACGGTGACGATGACTTCTGTGTCGTACCCTTCATGAAGGCGCCGTCTGGGGTGGCTTTGGTGTTTGGCAGAGGACTCAGGCAGAGGGGATGGGACTAGTGGTAGCAGGTGGTGTTCGCGAAGGAGGAGCAGCGTGGCATCTGTCACGTCGACAATGGCGGGTCTTAGCGGCATGGAGCAGCGGGGTCTCGCCGGTGGGCGTGTAATGATGGACGAGCGCAGGATGGTGGCGTTGTCTGGCGTCGTGGTGACGTCGACGCCAGCTAGACCGGGCAAGGTAGATGCAGCAGTACAACATTGAGAATGGATTGGTGGCAGGTGGCTGCGGTGGCCTCATACCCGGCAGGCGTCCTAGTAGAAGAGTGCGCCGGACTGGTGGGTGCCCCATGCCCGGCAGGTGTCCTGGTTGGGACCTTAGGTCTTAGATGTTAGGTTTGGCTGTGAGGTCTGTTTGGTATTCGGCCCAGACTATCAGCAGCCCTTCATCAATTAGATAGGAGTAGTGACAGATGTTGCCTAGACGGTGGCTTTAGTCTTATTGTTATATGACTTTGTAAGGTCTTGTGTGAATAATTAATAAAGTGGCTGCATGCATCGTCCAGATGCAGAGGCCGGAGGTCCTCCTCCTTTTCTAAAAAGAAACAATAATCCAATACAATATATAATATGTATGTGTAGTTTCAAATGTACTATTAATCCAAATGTTTTATGCAACCAAATCTTATGCAATGAGCGGATTATCATCTAGTAGTTTCTACGGTGATACAACACAGATCTTAATGCAAAACTAGATTGGCTAGATAGAAGGTGTAGCTACATGGGAGCATCGAGAATCCACAGGCCAAAAAACTTCAGAAAATAATTGTGCACAAAGATATCATCATGTGTTAAAACTTGAAGCACCCACGTTCAAACAAAACGCAAGAAATAAACACAAAAAAACTAAAAAAAACACAACATATCAGTGGTGTTGTTAAGGGGCCAAATGAAATTTATGATTTGTTGATGTGGTCGAATATAAAACAAAAAAAGTGACACGATAGATATACCCCTGTGGCTCTCATCTAGATGAAAATTAGTTACCGCTCATCTAAGTGCCATTATCCCCGTGATGTGGTTCCATTTTCTTCCACACAAGCTCCTACTTTTTGTTTTCTTGAGGAACATCTGTAACTTTATTCATACATGCAACCATTACAAGTGCATTGCGTCGGATTCAATATCCAACAAATTATAAAGTACAATAAAATCTCTTCGAGGCATTCTCCATGATATCAATATTTGTAAGATGAACTAACACCGAGGTTTCAGTAAATAAACTGCAATTGAACAAATCAAGTGATACTACACTCGCTTCAGTCTATTAAAAAAACCTCAAGAAATATTTGACAAAACACCCTGCGCAACACATCATGCTTAGTTACTCAACAACTTACTCTTCACTCCCAGAGATGAGGAGGCCTCAAAAAGCGTATACCAATACACAAAAGTTTTAAACTTCAATCAACTTCTTTCCCTTGTTGCCGTGCAATGCTCCTCGCGCAACCAAGGCAATTTGTACCACGCAAACGGAGGATCACATTGAGGAACGAGTTCTTCACCACGCCACAGTCCGCTAGGGTGAGACCATCCTCCAGCTGGCTTCCTCGGGATGCGCTGCTCGGACGCGGTAATCCCCTTCAATTCTTGGAGCTTCTCCCTGAATATGTCGACAATATCTGAACTTTGGACCATAAGAGGAATTATGGGGGTCTTGTAGGCAATAGGCAGCCTGACAGAGATGAGCATCCACCCTGACCCATGAAGGGTTAGGTTGAGGGTGGACCCCACGCAAACGCCATAGTCATCCAGTCCATGCCCGTCCTCTAGGGGCGTGTTTGGTTGCCCGCATCAGGCCCAACCAGGCCCGCGTGAGAAGAAAGAGGCCTGTTTGGTTGCCCGTTTTCACTGTTGGGCCTGCATCGCATGCTTCTTAAAGCATCCCAGAGCCTGACTTGCTGGAAACGCTCGAATTAGCAGTTTCTCACGAGCCAGACTGAGGCGAGCGCTAGCGAGCGGGCCCTTGCATGAGTGGAGACGGGAGAGATGCGAGGTGATACTCGAGGTCTTCTTCAACCTCCAGTAAGTTTCTATCTAATCTCCTCTCTCTGATCTACACAACGGTGCTTCGATTCGAGGTAAGCTCTACACGAAAAAGATGCACCTCGATGCTACGGTTCCATTTAGGCGATCGGTTCGTAGTTTCGTCGGCCATAAGTTCTTAATCCCGTGTTCCCGTTTGGAGCTATTCTGGACGAATTTTGTCAGATTCGTCGCGCATGGTCAATCATTTGAAATTTCCTTTGACCAACAGCCTAATCTCGCAGTCCCTCACAACATTCTGTAGGGTAACACAGCAGAAAACAAAAAATTTCGACCTACGCACTAGCCCAGTACCACTATGGAGACTGCATACATGGTTTTGATCTTTTTCGTTACCGACTCGTAACGCAGCGGAAAGTAGAGTCGATGACGATCGGCGGTGCAGATCCCCGCAGCTAGGATTTACAACCTCCCAACCACGAGGATGTATTGTTGGAAATATGCCCTAGAGGCAATAATAAATTAGTTATTATTATATTTCCTTGTTCATGATAATCGTTTATTATCCATGCTATAATTGTATTGATAGGAAACTCAGATACATGTGTGGGTACATAGACAACACCATGTCCCTAGTAAGCCTCTAGTTGACTAGCTCGTTGATCAATAGATGGTTACGGTTTCCTGACCATGGACATTAGATGTCGTTGATAACGGGATCACATCATTAGCAGAATGATGTGATGGACAAGACCCAATCCTAAGCCTAGCACAAAGATCGTAGTTCGTATGCTAAAGCTTTTCTAATGTCAAGTATCATTTCCTTAGACCATGAGATTATGCAACTCCCGGATACCGTAGGAATGCTTTGGGTGTACCAAACGTCACAACGTAACTGGGTGGCTATAAAGGTGCACTACAGGTATCTTCGAAAGTGTCTGTTGGGTTGGCACGAATCGAGACTGGGATTTGTCACTCCTTGTGACGGAGAGGTATCTCTGGGCCCACTCGATAGGACATCATCACAATGTGCACAATGTGATCAAATAGTTGATCGCGGGATGATGTGTTACGGAACGAGTAAAGAGACTTGCCGGTAACGAGATTGAACAAGGTATCAGCATACCGATGATCGAATCTCGGGCAAGTACAATACCGCTAGACAAAGGGAATTGTATACGGGATTGATTGAGTCCTTGACATCGTGGTTCATCCGATGAGACCATCGTGGAACATGTGGGAGCCAACATGGGTATCCAGATCCCGCTGTTGGCTATTGACCGGAGAACGTCTCGGTCATGTCTACATGTCTCCCGAACCCGTAGGGTCTACACACTTAAGGTTCGATGACGCTAGGGTTATAAAGGAAGTTTGTATGCGGTTACCGAATGTTGTTCGGAGTCCCGGATGAGATCCCGTATATCACGAGGAGTTCCGGAATGGTCCGGAGGGAAAGATTTATATATGGGAAGTCATGTTTTGGTCACCGGAAAAGTTTCGGGTTTTATCAGTAACGTACCGGGACCACCGGGAGGGTCCCGAGGGTCCACCAAGTGGGGCCACCATCCCCGGAGGGCAGCATGGGCCAAGTGTGGGAGGGGACCAGCCCCAGGTGGGCTGGTGCGCCCCCCCCCCCCCCCCCACAAGGGCCCAAGGCGCCTAGGGTTTGGGGAGGGGTCACCCCACCTTGCTTGGGGGGCAAGTTTCCCCCTCCCCCCCCTTGGCCGCCCCCCTAGATGGGATCTAGGGCTGGCCGCCGCCCCTAGGGTGTGGAAACCTAGGTGGGGGCGCAGCCCCCTCTCCCCCTATATATAGTGGAGGCATAAGAGCAGCCCAACACACGAAGTCCTTCTCCTGTTGGCGCAGCCCTACCTCTCTTTCTCCTCATATCTCGCAGTGCTTGGCGAAGCCCTGCAGGATTGCCACGCTCCTCCACCACCACCACGCCGTTGTGCTGTTGCTGGATGGAGTCTTCCTCAACCTCTCCCTCTCTCCTTGCTGGATCAAGGCATGGGAGACGTCACCGGGCTATACGTGTGTTGAACGTGGAGGTGCCGTCCGTTCGGCACTAGGATCTCCGGTGATTTGGATCACGACGAGTACGACTCCTTCAACCCCGTTCTCTTGAACGCTTCCGCTTAGTGATTTACAAGGGTGTGTAGATGCACTCTCCTTCCCCTCGTTGCTGGTTTCTCCATAGATAGATCTTGGTGACACGTAGGAAAATTTTGAATTTCTGCTACGTTCCCCAACATGTATACCCTCATCTGCTCCTCAGACAGCCCTCCGGGAGGTGGTCGAACAGCCCCCCGGACGGTGTTGCGGACAACCCTTCGGGAGGACCTTCAAAACTCGAACGGTCACTCGGATAGCCCTTCGCGAGGACCTTCAAAACTCGGACGGTCACATGGACAGCCCTTCGGGAGGCACTCACGAACTAAGACCGAAACTATTACCCGACATTCTTGTTTCTTCCCTAGAATTTGCATTTGCTCAATCTCGAGACAGCATGGTGGAATTTGACAAAGTTCTGGCAATCCGTGATCCTGATTGATCATGGAAGTACTATCAGTTCTTTGGGTTCTGCCGTAGTCAAAAGAAAGATGAAATTCGCAGATGAAAGGGCATTGCAGATATGATCTGCACTGGGGTCATGCCTATGACGAAGTTTAGTATGGGGCTCGAGATTTAATTATCTCGTGTTTCATACACCCCGAGATGTTAATCTAGCAACTTGAATAATCATATTTGATGATAAAATGTTGGTAACTGTGGTTTAAGTCGAAACCTTAGAAGCCACGAAAAACCAGTTTTTGCATGAACCGATTAGAGGCGTCTAACTTGGTTTTGCAGGATGGTTTGCATGTGATGTGGTATAGCAGTGCTCATAATAATTTATTTATGTATGAGATGACTATATAATGTAAATTAACATGACCTGCGTGTCATGATTCGGCATGATGGCTGGAGCCATATGATTGTCACTTTAATGACCTGCGTATTAACCTTAAGTAATGCACTTATTTTATTAGCTATAGAGATAGCAATATTATCTGGTGCATCGACAAGGTGGTGGCAATCTTCGTGAAGGTGAACACCGACACAAATGCCGAAGACGAAGAAATGAACGACTTCTCCGTCAGAAAGAGCTATACAATATCATGCTAATTATGAATTGCCTGAGATGTTTATCCCTTTGGTGCACCCTTCTTGATTGCGCGGTAGTTGCCTTTTATTAGGGTGATCTCTCACAAAAATATCAAAGTAGTTAGTGTTCACCCAAGTGTAGCACCGTCTGTAATTCATATCTTTTTGGGGTGCGCCATGTCCACATGGGTATGAACGAATCGAGAGGAATGAGGCGGGTGAGGTCAGACCTCGCAGCAAGATCACTTGGTTGTCTTTGACGTTCAGGCAGGATCGTCCTGAGCTCGGAACACACCCATCAAAAGATGAACAAGAGTCACATGGAGATGTGATCGGCAAGTTTTCCTACCAATTGAAATTCTTGTCATCAGTGATGTTCACATCAATGGCGTTGAATCGAAATGTGGGTCTTGTATCACTCGTAATCAATTTTGAGAGATATTGATTTGAGTGGGAGCGCACTGTTGAATTAACATGTTTAATTCTCAGTGTAATTAATTATGAACACTGTCTAAGTGTTTCTTGCAAAATAGTTGTAGAATAATGGCTCGCGTTTCCACCTTCCCTGTTAAAATTGAATAGCTGTTAAGTATCTGGTTAAAACTTTACGATTGGTAACGTAATGTGAGGATTGTCCTCAAGAGTGCCGAGAAGGACTTTGTCCTATCGCATGCTTTCCGTATACTCCCGCTAAATGCTATGGATGATGAGACACTCGTCCTTTGATCCAAAAGCTAGAATTCCGTTGCGGTCAAGTGCAATACGTTTGCTTCCATGAAACTCGAACTTCAAAAGTTTGGGATAGTTATGTGATATTCATGGAACTGAAAATTAATTTTCAGATACAAACAAAGGCTGAAATATATGAAATATCCAAAGCAATGTTTGTTTGCAAATTATTAGTCAAGTGTTTACTGTGCATTAGAATGAAAAGAGAGGGATCCAGAAGAATGCCTGTCATATGATGAAAGGTGAATAAAACAATAACTTAAAGAGAAAGGAAGTGTCCAAAGGGTGTTAGTATGACTTACACGCCTAGGAAGTCCGAAGCTAACGCCACTCTTAAATTGGGTGCTTCTTTTGCGAGTAGGAGAAATACTAAAAGTTAAACTGTTAGAAGTATAAAGGTAGAAAGAAAGAAGACTGGAATGTCCAGCTCATGTATGAATGTCATACAAGTTTTTGATGTATAGAAGGCTGGTCCAAGATATAGTTCTTGGGAATTATGGTTAAACATGTTAATAATTAATCTTTGGGTATTGTGAGTTAATCACAAATATACCCACTCGATTGCATTCTGTTGCGAATCAATGTAAGAGCTACTACGGCCTCAAAAGACTAGCCAGGAATGAGGTTTTAATACGTGTTGGGAACATAGTAAAAGTTACTATATCTTCCATCGGTGTATTACCTATGTATTTTATTTCATAATTCATTTTAGAGCTTTACACACTCTAGCCCTTTGCATAAGGTATCTTGCAAGAAGGTTATTCATAAGAGAACTTTTGATGTTCAGTATTATGAATAACATGAAGGGCCATGCTTCCATTCAAGATGGGATGTATGTTATGAATATTGTGTCACATCCCTAGTTCTGACAATGCCTAGTGCATACATTAGAGTGTTGCATCATGTTTAAATTTCATTTAAACCTGAAATGGGGATTGACTAAGCCCTAGCACCAAATGAATTCAACTAGGGTCAAAATAAAACCTTTTTCATTGAACTCAAAATGTTCTCTAAAAATGTTCAACATTTCTGGTTTGAGGTGGAAGCATCTACCAAAAATGGTCTATATTTTTGCAGGACATATTTGGTCACTGAATTAAATCATATAGTATTTGCATTTGGGCATTTAAATGCTATTAAATATTTCAAATGCTCAAATAATCCCAAACTAAAATGTTCCATGTTGGATATATTCTATACAGTGGGCATGTGCAGTTTGGTGATTTTTGAAAGTGCTTAGCTATTTTTAATAAAGCCCAGAACAAAATAACAGAATAGAAAACAGAAACAGAAATAAGAGAGAGAGAACTCACCTGGACCTACCTGGCAGCCCACCTGGCCGGCCCAGCTGGCGGCCTGGCCAACTGGCCCAGCCCACCACCGCAGCCCCTCCGTCGTCTCCCTCCCATCGCCCCGAAGCAGCTGCGTGCCCGCACGTGAGCGACCGCGGCCACGTCTTCCCGCCACCTCCAGCTTGCCCTCCCTCGTCCTGACTGCGCCACGGAGACGCCACGCACCCCCTGGCCCCCTCTCATTCTCCCTGTGCTCCTCCCCCTCCTCTGTTTCTCTCTCCCGCGAACGGCCGAACGCCATCGTCGCCGCCGTTCGTCACCGCCGCAGCCACAGCCACTCCCTCGCTCCCTCTTCGTATCCCCGAGCTCCGCATCGTCGTCCTCCTCGTCCACGCCGAGCCAAGCAACCAAGGGAGCGCTGCATCGCCGCCCCGGACGTCTTCTTCAACCTCGGTGCCGGCGATCTCCGTCGCTTGATTCGCCGCGTCCAGAGCCTCCCCGGCCCCACCGTCTGCACCGTCTGACTCGCCGTGAGCCACTTACCTTCTCCCCTAACTCCTTGTGTTCGCCCCCGTGCTGTAGCGCCGTTCCCCACGAGCACCGAAGCCGCCGTCCGCCATTGCTGCTGCACGCATAGCCTCCATGCCCCCCTGGCCTCACCGTGCTGCTCGTGGTGCTCCCCGTGCCTAGCAGGTGCTGCCCAGCCTCTCCTTTTGCTCACTGACGCACCGTAGCGATGCGCCCGTGCATCACCGAGCACCACCGCCGCCAAAGCTCGTCGCCGGCATGAATTCCGGTGACCCCGCGACCTCCCACTTCGTCCCATGGATGCGCGGGAGCAAGGGCTATGCCCCGGTGCCCTCAGCGCGCCAATCCGACGCCCTAGCGCAAGTCCGGTGTGCCACCGCCGTGTCCTGTGGTCGCCGCCGGCTCGTCCCCGACGTGCTGACGTGGCATCGTTGTTAGGCACTAATGACCCAGCTTAATTACCCCTAACCCGCTTACACATGGGCCCCACGCCCTTAATTAATCCTTGTTTATTTTCTGTTAAGATTAGTACTAATCTGGGTGGACCCCACGCGTCAGTTTTGACCGCGCTGACGTGGCCATTGACTGGGTCCACATGTCAGTGACCCTAACTGGCACTGAGACACTGACGTATGGACCCCACTGGCCAGGTTTGACCTGGACCAGCCACGTTGACCTGCTGACGTCACTAATACGTCATGCTGACGCGGTATTTGTTTCTGGAATTTAAATAAATCTTAAATGATTTATTATTTTCAGAAAAATGTCCAAAACTTCTAAAATTCATAGAAATTCAACCGTAACTCCAAATGAAATAAATTATATATGAAAAATTATCAGAAAAATCCAGTCTATCCATCTGTACAATTTTCATGCATGTTAGAACAACTTATAGCTGCTGTTTAGCACAAATCATATTAATGGCATTTAAACCTTCACATATGGAGTTTGAATTTGAACCTAGGGTTCAAACCAACTTCATTTAACTTGCTGCTAGTTGCATTAGCTCAATCAACAGCATATTTCCATGACATTATCATGCATCATGTTTGTTGCATTGCATTGATTGTGTCCCTCTTTATTTGCCGGTAACTGTCCCCTCTCGATAGACGTGGTTTCGACGATGAGATCGATGACACCGATGAAGAGCTATAATATCTTCAGAAGTGCCAGGCAAGCAAAACCCCCTTGTTCATTCCGATACAATCCCACTCTCTCGCTCCTGCTCTCTTTTACTGCATTAGGACAACAACGATTCAACTGTTACTTGCTGCGGTAGCTGAACCCCTTTATCCTTTGCATGACCTGTCATTCCACAGTAAATAGATGAAACCCACTAGCATGAGTAGGAGTTGTTTGAGCCCTGTTGTGCCTACTCATTAATGCTTGTTTGTCATGCCTGCTACTGCTTAGAGTTGAGTCAGGTCTGATTCATCGGGGGTGAATCAGGTGTGTGTGAACATGTCCTACTGTGTGTGAGCTAAGTGTGTGAACACGATTTGGTAAAGGTAGCGGTGAGAGGCCATGTAGGAGTACATGGTGGGTTGTCTCATTGCAGCCGTCCTCAGGAACTGAGTTCTGTGTTTGTGATCCATGATTCAGCTACTACCACGCATTGGGCCCGAAACCAATGGACCCTCTCGGCTTCTTAATCACCCTTGTCCTCTGTCCAGGAGTTGCAAGTAGTTTCTGGTGTTTGTAGTATGCTGGAGGCCGTGCGCAGCGCTGACCGTAGGGGTGGGCTGTGATGCGGTAGGCACGTGGCCGGGTAAACCGGGCGCCCGTTTGGTGTCACGGAACCCTGTTCACATCGTTTGGGGCTGTGAGCGAAACCCCGGCCAGATCTCCTCATGGATGGAACCCGAATAGGCGATAAACCTGGACTAGGGACTTGAGTGTTTAGGTAGGTCGTGGCCGACACCCTCGTTGGGCTTCCGCTTGAAGGTTGCCGAGTAAATGTCGTGTAAACGGCGGTAAGTGGTGAGAGCGTGTGTGAAGAAGTACACCCCTGCAGGGTTAACATTATCTATTCGAATAGCCGTGTCCGCGGTAAAGGACTTCTGGGTTGCCTATACAGTTCATAGACAAGTGAAAGTGGATACTCTAAAATACGCAAGATAAGCGTGAGTGCTATGGATGGCGTTCTCGTAGGGAGACGGGAGCGGATCCATAGTGGTGTATTGATATGGTGAATTTGTGGACTCGTGTGCGCCACCTCAAAGAGTTACTTGCAGTCGTAGTTTAGGATAGCCACTGAGTCAAAGCTGGCTTGCTGCTGTTAAACTCCACCACCCCCTTTGTTGATAATGATGCATATGTAGTTAGTTCTGATGTAAGTCTTGCTGGGTACATTTGTACTCACGTTTGCCTATTTTATGTTTTTGCAGAGAGACTTCAGTCTCGCTAGTAGTTCCACGTGGACTTCGACGTTTAGCTTGTTACCTCAGCTACGATCTTGTGCCCTCGGCAGGATCTGGTAGATAGTCAGGCTTCTAAGCCTTTTTCATTTGTAGTTGTCTGTACTCAGACATGTTAGCTTCCGCATGTGTTTGATTTGTATGCTCTGAATGTTGGGTCATGAGACCCCTGTTTGTAATATCTCGCTCCTCGGAGCCTAATGAATAAATACTTGAGTCGTAGAGTCATGATGTGATGCCATGTTGTATTTGCACATATCGAGCATATTGTGTGTATGTTATTGAAATGCTTGGTATGTGTGGGATCTGACTATCTAGTTGTTTATCTTTAGTAGCCTCTCTTACCGGGAAATGTCTCCTAGTGTCTCCACTGAGCCATGGTAGCTTGCTACTGCTCCGGAACACTTAGGCTGGCCGGCATGTGTCCTTCTTCGTTCCTGTGTCTGTCCCTTCGGGGAAATGTCACGCGTTGAGTACCGGAGTCCTGTTGGCCCGCCACAGCCCGGTTTACCGGAGTCCTGCTAGCCCAGTGCTACAGCCCGGAACTTATTCGC
The DNA here is from genome assembly GCA_963921465.1 of Triticum timopheevii. Classification (NCBI taxonomy): domain Eukaryota; kingdom Viridiplantae; phylum Streptophyta; class Magnoliopsida; order Poales; family Poaceae; genus Triticum; species Triticum timopheevii. The sequence continues at coordinate 80,648,141 of OY997274.1, forward strand.
TGATGACTGACACGTTCGATGCTAGGTCATGGATGCCTGTCCCTGTAAGTCTGTGCCACTTTGGGTTTACGACTAGCCATGTCAGCCCGGGCTCCTTATCATATGGATGCTAGCGACACTATCATATACGTGTGCCAAAAGGCGCAAACGGTCCCGGGCAAAGGTAAGGCGACACCCATGGGGATACCATGCGTGAGGCCGCAAAGTGATATGGGGTGTTACAGGCTAGATCGATGTGACATTGAGTCGGGGTCCTGACATATTGATGGTAATATGATACATCCTTAACACTGACGCTGAATGTAGCAAGACTATGAGAATACCACACATGTGTGGCACTGCATTTGGTCACATTGGAGAAACCCGCATGAAAAAATTCCATTATGATGGATTTTGAAGTCGTTTGATTTTGAATCATGTGACACTTGCAACTTTCCTCCGAAAAGTGAAGTGAATGAAATACCATTCAAAGGTCATAAGGAACGAGCAACAAACTTATTGGTGATCATACATTTTGAAGTGTGTAGTTCAATAAATGTTGTTGCAAGTAGTGGATTTATCTATCTTCAGAAATGACTCAAGTAGATATATGGATATTTGCCTGATGAGACGTAAGTCTGGATCTTTTGAAATCATTCGAAAGGTTTTCGAAAATGAAGTAAAAGTTATTGTTACAAGAAAATTATGTTTCTACAATTTGATTGCAGAAAGGCATATTTGAGTTACAAGTTTAGCAAATGTCTGATGAGTTGTGAAAAGAGTTTCATAAACTTACACCTCCGAGAACACCACTATGAGTGGAATGTCTGTGAAGATGTAATCAAACCATTTATGACATGGTAAGATCAAAGATGACATAAATAAATTTGCCATTATCACTTTTAAAGGGTAATGCTTTAGAGACTACGGCTTTTACACTGAAAAGAGCTCCATCGGGTTTGTTGAAATGATGGCATGGTATGGTACGCCCAACCATGTTATATCTTTTCTTAACATTTGGAATATGGGGCTTGTGTAAAAGGTTACAAACCTATTCCAAATCAGACAAGTGCTACTTTGTAGGTTATCCAAATTATTGGGTATTCGCTCACCACTATACCGAGGCAAAAAGTTTTGCCATAAAGAACGGTGTGATTTTGAAGAAAATTTTTCTTTCAAAAAGGTGAGTGAGAGGACAGTGCAACTCGACGAGATACCAATATCTTCATCATCAGATCAAAGGAAAGGAACCTCGGAAGTAATTCCAGAGTTTCTTACTACAACTGATATGGAAGTCTCTACAATAAAATGTATGGACTTCGGCCGAACTTGCAGCTGAACCACGTAGGCAAGGCTCGTGCAAACCTCTCAGGTGCGCAAACGAGATATTGTTGTTAGACAACAGTATACCTATGATACACAAAGAAGTGTTGATGGGCCCTGACTCTGGAATTGGCTAAATGCCAATATAATCCGAGATAGTTTCCATAAATGATTCAAGATTTAAATCTTGATAAACCCTCCAAAAGACTTAGAGTCTAACGAACAATTATGGAACTTAAAACTGATACAGATAAAAATGTTTTATCCATAAAGCTTGACTTGTTGAAATAACAAGTTCAAGAGTTGACTACGATGAGGTTGTTTTCATCGTAGCAATGCTTAAAGTCGGTTCGGGTTGAACTAGCAATTAATACATATTTCAATCATGAGATATGAAACATGGATGACAATAGGATTTCCATCTGATGGAAATGAAACCAAGGACTTGCATGTGTTACAGTCCAAGGCATTTTGTCTATCCAGAGGATGCTAGTAAGGGTGCAAACTTCAGAGTTCCAGTGATGGACAAAAGAGAGCAAAATGGAGTTGGAATCTTCATTTTTGATGGAATGATCAAAGGGGTTTGACTTCATCAATGGGTAACGAAGATGCTTATGATTTCAAGAAAGTAAGTGGGAGCATAATACTATTTCTGAAAACCTTGTGTGCTTGACACATTGTTAATTGGAAATAAATTTCTTGACACGCATTAGGACATCATTTGAAAATAGTTTTTCGATGAAATGCTTGGGCTAAATAGCCTTGATATTAGGCATAATGGTCTATGGAGATAGATTTACCTAATGGGGCTGAGCCAAAATACATATTGACAAGATGCTAAAACCGTTCAGCACTAAGAACGACAGGGAGTGATTCTTGCCGAAGCCACATGGAAAGAGGTTTTGCAAGAATCAGTGTCCCAAAACACTGATGAGCAAAATACATGATGGAGATTCCACACACTCCTGTGCTTCCATGGTATGTAAAACAACCAGATATGTCCAATACTCCCAAGATTTTGCGAGTATAGATACCAAAGTGATCAAAAGTATTGATCATGGGACAACAGTGAAAAAGGGTCATTGAGTACTAAAGTAGCATTGATGACATGTTTTCTCGCAAGTGGAGATCATGAAGAGTTCATTGTAAAAGGTTACGTCGATACAGTCTTCATCATTTCTCCATGTGATTTCCGATTTAAAATTGAGGGTTTTGTGTAGCACACAATATGGTGGCACAGTTAGTTGGAAATTATTCCAAACAAGTTACTGTGGCGAATTCTATAACAGAGGCGAAGTATGTTGCCGCTTTAGAAGCGACAAACAAGATGTTGAATCATATAGTTCATTCAAGAACTTAAGTATGGTTCCAAGAAGGCTTTGGTCAATGGGACACTATTGCAGATAGTTGCTCCATAGCTCAGTCTGAGGAATCAGGTTTCGACCAATGATTCACATATATACAAAGCCAAGTCCGCACAAAATATGAATTTTGTGAAATCGTGAAAACGCGAGGATATTTAGAGATACACACAGAGCTGAAGTTGTCAGTTCCATTGGACATCAGGCTATACCACAAGCGAAGCATATTTTCACCGGTGTGCCACAGGTGTGAAGTGCATTAGCATTAAACTAGATTATTAAACCTAGCGCAAGTGGGAGTATGTAGGAGATATGCCCTAGAGGAAATAATAAATGCTATTATTTATCTCCATGTTCATAATTATGTTTATGTTCCATGCTATAACTGTTGTGGTTCCCGAGCCCGTATATCCATAAAGGCTCTGGGGAAAACCCATGTGCACGTGTGAAATAATAAACGGTAAAATGTATTCCTAGTCATGCCTCTAAGACTAGCTCAAGTGTTGCATGATGATTATGTTTTCCCAATCATGGGCATGTCTATGCCAGCAACATTGAGGGCACAATGTTTAGAGAACATTTGTGTTGAATCGACCCGGATTGATGTTAAGCTATGATATTCATTCATCACAAGTTAATGGTAAATAACATAGAGATGGTTAACGTTTGCATGATTCCTTAGACCATGAGAGTATCGAGTTTCTTCATGCTTGCTTCATGAACTTTGGGGTTTGTTAAACGTCATCCGTAAATGGGTGGCTATTACGGCGGCTTACGGGTTCATGGAAAAGTATGTCAAGTAACTTGATAGCTCAAGATTGGGATTTTCTCCTCTGACGATGGAGAGATATCTCTGGGCCCTCTCGGTGTTACGGTATCCATCATCGTCTGGCCAAACACTTTGTGATTTGATCACGGGGATGCCGGAACACGTTAACGAGAAAAGAGAACAATACCGGTAACGAGGTAACTGGCATAGTGGACAAGTTGTTGATCCACGGTAATGCCAACATGTCTCACCGCAGGTATTTGTAACATATCGCGAAGCAACAGGAATAGCACATGGCAACTGGAGGTTCACTCGAATATTCATTCGTGTGGGTATAGGGGTCAATACGGGTGTCCACGGCTCCGATGTTGATCATTGATCGGAAGGGGTTCCGGGTCATGTCTATACTTCACCGAACCTATAGGGTTACACACTTAAGGGTCGTCTATCTGCTGAATACTAGACAGGGAGTGTGAGAGAAAATCACCGAAAAAAATTCGGACACCGGAAAAGTTTTGGACAGCAGAAAAGGCTCCGCAGAGAGAGGTCATCGGATGAGTTTCGGTGAAACTGAAAAGTTGTTTCAGGGGATACCATTAAGTCAAATTGGTTTCGGCACATGCCTGATAATTCTTGGAGGGTGCCAGAATCATTCTGGAAGCTTTCTGGAATTTTCCGGGATAATAACCGGATATGCTCCGGAGCTGCCGGAACCACTTCAGATGCTTTTCTCAGATGAAAATCACTAAACCGGAATTGTTTCGGAACACGTTGAAAATCGTTTTGGTGGGTACTGGAAATGTTCTAAGCCCACATAAATATTTTCAATTCGAACGGACGCTGAAAAATGTCGTTGTGAATAGTGAAAGTGCTTTTTGGGATATTTATGGAAAGCCACCTTTTGGGTTTTTCCCAAAAGGCTTCTAGAAGGACTTGGGGATCAAGGAACCCCCTTTGGGGGGCCCCCATGAAGGTGGGACGTTGGAGGGTGCAGCTCCTCCATGGGGCTCCACTTGACATCCCTTTATGCCCTTTATATGTGACATAAAGTGTGGGCATTTTGGGGGTTTTCATGTGCCCCTACCCCTTGGGTTTTTCCTATAAATAGAGGTGGAGAGGCACTCTCCACACTCATCCCTTGCTCTTCATACACATGCCATGCATTATCTAGCTTCTTCTCTCCCTCCCACGAAAAGAGTTTCATAGAGCCGAAAGGCTGTCTAGGTTCCGGCAGGAACTAGTTCTGGACGGCGAAGCCCTGCCGGATAGATGACACCGTATGTGTGCAACTCTGTAGAGAGATCGTAGTTTCGGTCTTAGTTCGTGAGTGCCTCCCGAAGGGCTGTCCGTGTGACCGTCCGAGTTTTGAAGGTCCTCCCGAAGGGCTGTCCGACTGACCGTTCGAGTTTCGAAGGTCCTCCCGAAGGGCTGTCTGCGACACCATCCGGGGGGCTGTTCGACCACCTCCCGAAGGGCTGTCTGAGGAGCAGATGAGGGTATACATCCTCGTGGTTGGGAGGTTGTAAATCCTATCTGTGGGGATCTGCACCGCCGATCGTCATTGACTCTACTTCCCGCTGCGCTACGCTACAATGGCATCAAGAGCCGTGCTATGCGTAGATGCAGGTTACGATCTAGAATACATGGAGATGTATGGGTATTGCATAATATAATTTTGGAGTAGATGAGATCTATTGCTGAAAATTATTTATGCGGGTGATAGATGAAATATGTTACCCGACGTTCTTGTTTCTTCCCTAGAATTTGCGTTTGCTCAATCTCGAGACAGCATGGTGGAATTTGACAAAGTTCTGGCAATCCTTGATCCTGATTGACAATGGAAGTACTATCAGTTCTTTGGGTTCTGCCGTAGTTAAAAGAAAGATGAAATTCGCAGATGAAAGGGCATTGCAGATATGATCTGCACTGGGGTCATGCGTATGACGAAGTTTAGTATGGGGCTCAAGATTTAATTATCTCGTGTTTCATACACCCCGAGATGTTAATCTAGCAACTTGAATAATCATACTTGATGATAAAACGTTGGTAACTGCAGTTTAAGTCGAAACCTTAGAAGCCACGAAAAACCAGTTTTTGCATGGAACATAAACATAATTATGAACATGGAGATAAATAATAGCATTTGTTATTGCCTCTAGGGCATATCTCCTACACATTCGTGTTGTAAGTTTTTGGTTTCGACGATCGTAGCTGCATCTCTCTTCGAACAGCAGTCTACTGCACTGACGCCGCCATGTCGAGCTCCTCCGTCCTCTACTCAGAGCTCTCCTATTCGTTCCTCTCGACGCCGAAGCTCTTCCCCTTGATCTCCTTGCCCACGTCCTACCATACTAGAGTCGTTTCCGGCGTCGCTCATCTCGGCCTACTCTCTGTCGTCCTCCTACTGCACCGACGCCGCAATGCCGCGCACACTGCTTTCTTGTGTCCTCTGCCTTCGTGCACACTGCAGTTCGCCGCGCCGCCGACGGGGTCGATCATCTTGGCCTCCTCTCTCTCGCCCTACTACACTGGAGTCGTTCCTGGCCGAGATGACCTCTCTCATCCACTGCACTGACGATACCATGGCGCAAGCACTGCATTCTCCTCCTCCGTCCACTGTCTGCTCGAGCACCGCAACTAGTTCGCCGACGGTGTCGCTCGCAGTGCCGCCGACGGGGTCGCTCGTCCATGACTCCATGCTCGTCATGTCGGACACGGCGCCACGACCATTATCCCATCGCAGTCGCCATGGTCCGACGAACACTGCATTTCTTTTTCCCATTCATGTGCTAGCTCTTAACCCTGTGTGCTAAGTGCAAGTGCTAGCTCTTAATCATACCTCATGCGGGCAACCAAACAACGTTTAGTTGCATGCGCCGAGACAATGTAGGTAACCAAACAACATGCCAAAGTTGATCCCCTAATGCAGGAAGTCCATATGTAGAAAACCAAACAACTCGCAGATGTCGCATATGAGGCTGTTTTTTCAGAGCCAGGCTGGATAAAGATGTGTATGCAACGCAGGTACTGTTCAAGACGGCAGCCAAACACGCCGCCTCCCGTCGAAAACAAGGGCCAGCTGGGATTTTGGCGGATGCCCCACGTGCCATGGATCCTTTTCTTGACGTGTATGTTGCACTTGCACAGGTGACCGAGACCGTCTGTTTTAATGCCTGCAACGCTGCAACCGCCGGACGTAGCAGTGCCGTTGCGGCCTAATTAACATCGCTCAAATTAGTCCACTTGTCTTTTATTCCATTATAAGTGTAATCTTGCAACAGATCCACGGAAGTAATCACAAGATCGATTTTAACGTACGGTTGAGCATGCATGGATTGAAACACAAAAGTCAGATACGTAGTATGCTACTCCCACAAAATCAATAAATCAGAACACATAATCGTCCCAGATGGATGCATCATGCATGGTCATGTTCATGGGCACGAACGAATGATTCTATGAAGAGACAAGTGATCACACCTTGAGGAACGGGTGACTTCTTGGGGTGGCAAAGAAAGTTCAAGGGGTATTGAAGGAGGGAAAAAGTCTAAAATAAACTTTGAACTTGTAGACGAAAGCTAAATCAAACTCCAAATTTCAAATCCCAGAAATCAGTACACCGAACTCTTTGATCCCAGTCTATTTTCAACCTTACACTACTAGGAAAAAGCCTAGCAGCAGCGCGGGTTTTGGGCCTATTAGTAGCGCGGGGGCCGGCGCTACTAATAAGGCGCTACAGCTAACTTATAGCAGTAGCGCGGGTGCCACCCGTGCTACAGCTAACGTATAGCAGTAGTGTGGGTAAAAACCCGCGCTACTACTAATCTGTAATCTCTGATTTTTTTTTGAATTTTTTCGAATTTTTTATTTTATTTTTTGCCTAATTTTCAAATTTCTGAATTATTTTAACCTCAAATCTCTAATCACCCCTCATCGCTGCTCAATTTAATCTCTAATCACCCCTCATCATTTCAAATCATCTAACTTCCTAGACGGTCACCCATCCTCTCACTACTCCAACCTGAGCACGCTTAACTTCCGGGTTCTATTCTCCCTCGTTTCCAAGTCTTCACTTGTTGTTTTCCTGACAATAGTAAGATGTCAATCCTATTAACCTCAGGAATTTAGCTTGAGCATGAAGTCACACATTTCACTGTTTGAGTTTGAAACTAATGTTCTAAAAAATTAGTAACACTAATATTTCTTGAATAATTAGTTTGACCACAGTTTGACCAGATTTGACCACAGTTTGACCATAGTTTGACCAGATTTGACCAAAATTCAAAAAAACTACAATAATTATTTAGTAACACTAATATTCTTGAATAATTAGTTTGACCATAGTTTGACCAGATTTAACAAAAATTTAAAAAAACTAATTTTTTTTGAATTTTTTTGCCTCCAGATCTTAAAAGCCCCATAACTTTTTTTCTGTTAGGTTTTTGAGGATTTTGAAAATGTTTAACGGGGTACCCCAGTTAAATTCGGATGTAAATTTTCGAGTAGATGATTTTTCATATAAAAAACTTTTTCATCCGAGTTCGTATGCAAAAGTTATGGCCATTTTACAAATTTCCAGAGAGATTTTGCAAATAAAGTCGAAATTCATATTTGTAAATTTTCCCAACAACTAGACCACATACCACACGGGAAACTTATTTTCTTTTATTTTTTGACATTTTTATCATTTTCTTTTATTTTTTTTAAACTGAAAAGGCGGTCCAGGGGGGTAGACTTTGAAAATTTTGCAAATAGGCCACACCCCGCGCTAATACCATGGCAGACGATTAGTAGTAGCGAGGGGTTTATAACCATCGCTACTACTATGGCATGGTCCAGGGGCCACTTAGTAGTAGCGAGGGTTAAAAACCCGCGCTACTGCTATCAACTTAGTAGTAGCGAGGGTTAAAAACCCGCGCTACTACTATGGCATGTCCCGGGGGCACGGTAGAGACCGCTTAGTAGTAGCGAGGGTTATAAACCCGCGCTGCTGCTATCAACTTAGTAGTAGCGAGGTTTAAAAACCTGTGCTGCTAGTAAGTAGCAGTAGCGAGGGTTTTTAACCCTCGCTGCTGCTAACATTCTGTGTATAGGCTTTTCCCTAGTAGTGTTAAGTGAGTTCTCAAACAGGAATTGTCGATGTAGCATGTTAAATTCTGGGATTGTTGGCTGTGGACTTGACTGGGCCGGCCGATCAGGCACGAAGCAAGTTTTTTTTTCTTTCTCTTAACGTATGACCGTAAAAAGTATTTCTTCTCTTCCTTAAAGCGCGAAAAAAAGCGCGATGTGACAAAAACTACTCGGGCAGAGTTGAACTTGGAACCTGGCCGAGTTGAGCTCATCCAGCTAGCCACTAGTACAGACAACTAGCCAACATTTTCAAATGTATCAGGATGAAACCGGCCTCTCTCTATATATAACCGTATGTGTGGCGTGTTCTCCTCATCACCACGTACATTATTGAGCGCAAAGCAAATTAGCCGAGGCGACGACGGCTAAATTACTTGTTCTCGTCGCCATTGCGTGGGTGCGGCTTTTGGCCGGCCATGGAACCAAAGCTGCCCAGGTACGTGGCTAACCAGCGGTTCTAATTAGCTTATCTTTGGGAGCACGCAGCTTGCTAATAATCTGCACGTACGTTGAATTATAACATCAGATGAAAATCCCAAGCTCCAACGTTGGAGCGATCATGTTCTCTCCGAGATTGCACGCTCAAGTTTCACCACTGGATGATGCTGAGTCTGGCTCCGTGACACAATACGTATGTATAATAGCATGTTGATTCGTTCGTAGATTGATCAATGGAATACGTATGTATAATAGCATCGCCCCATATATTTAAGCACACACCGGAGCGTTGAAGTTTGAAACCATTTTTAGGGGCAAACAAATATTCAAAACATAAACAATTTTGGAAATGTCTAGACATTTTATAAAATGTGAGCACTTTTTTGAAAATTTTGAATACTTCAGGAAAACAACTTTTTGAAAAAGCAATCAATTTTGAAAAACAAACACATTTTGAAACCTGAAGAATGCGAACACCTTTTGAAAACTGTAAAACTAGGAACAAATTTTGAAACCTGAACAAATGAGTAAAGAATTTTTTTGTGACATCTAAAGAATATCACAAGTTTGGATAAATGTATGTGGCATTTCAAAAACAAATTTTACAATGTAAAAAAATATATGTGTGATTCAAAAAGAACCAAACAATGTGCTTGTGACATTTAAAAAAAAGTGTATACAATGTAAAAATTATGTTTGCGTGATGTAGAAAAATGTATCATGCCCTTAAAGGACTATATGTGACATGTGTTTGAAAAAAGCGTATACAATTTTAAAAATGTGTAACAATGTAAAAAAATGTTTATGTAGTTTATAAAATGTTTATTGTTGTTAAGAAAATGTAAAACGTGTATTTGGAAAATTATTACCGTGTATTGAAAACATGTATTTCAAAAAAATTACGTGATATATTTGAAAAATGTCGAAAGTGTATCAAAAATTATTTAATGTCTGCGCTAAAAATGCACATTGGGCACTGAGAATAATTAGACTTGTGTAAAAAAGAAAATCAGTTACCAGTAAAGAAACAAAATAAATGCGAAAAAACAAACAATATGAAGGAAATCAAAAAACAAAAATAATTATAACAAAGAAAGAAAACCCAGAGAAAAAACAAAGTATAATGAAGACAAAAATAGAAGAAAAAATAAAGAAAAAAAAACAAAAACAAAAATAAATAAATAAACAAAGAAAAACCGGGCAGCGCGAGCAACTACGTTAGTGGGGCGGCCCAATTCAGCGAATACCGGTTAAATCCTTTCAAGGTTCAAAATAGACCGGAATCGGAGAGTTTGGTGTGATAATTTCACGGATTGAGAGTTTTGTGTTTGATTTAGCTTTTGCCTACAAGTTCAAGGTTCATTTTGGTCTTTTTCCTTGAAGGAACGCGGCGAGTTGTCGTCGGGCTGGGGACTGCAGGAAGGAGATACGAGGGGAATTATAGCTAGCGCCGCAATCACAAAGCGCCCGTGGTGTTCCTCTAGTCTAGGTCGTTTTTTTAAAATTCTAGTCTAGGTCAAATTGAAGGCGAACGTAGTTTTAGAACAAAAAACTCAACTTACGGTTGTTGGTTTGGACACGACGAGTACGAACCACGGGGCGTCGGTCACCTACAGCCTACAGGGTTAAACATGCAAGTAAGTTTTGAAGAGGATAGATGTGCAATTAAGGGCTAATGAAGGTTCGTTAGAACAAATTATACCTCCAGCTGCCCGCAAGGTCGATGATAGGAAAAAAAATACAAAGGTGCATATGGGCCAAAGCGTAACCCTATGCCTGCAAGAAAAGAACAATTCTTGCTTTATTCAAAGCACCTCCAAATGGCAAAAGGGGGTCGGTGCATCTCACTCCCAAAGAGAGTTCCCTGCAGATTTGCAACCAGAGTTGCTCATCTCAGGGAGGAAAACTAACAACACCACTGTTATCACACATATTATGAAATCCTAGACACAAGTACGTTGGTGGATCGGCATCCGACCATGAACCACATACGCTCATCCTCCACGGCGGAGACATGCGCGCAGACGTACAGCTTCCTCCCCTGCACCACCACTGCGCTTGGCAACCTCTTCCTGGTTCTTGCCTACGGCTTCCTGAATTACAAGGTGCGAGTTTCCTTCTTGACGGCTGGGAGCGACTTGCTGCTGGAGACCATCGGCCCCGGCTATGCCGGCGGCCACGGCCACGTCGTCACGCTCCTGCTCCCGATGCTTGGCGCCCTCCCCGACGCGCTCCTCGTGCTCGGTACGTCCCTGTTTTGCTTTCGCCTGCTTATGAATGGATCTGGTTGGTTCCGTTGAACAAGATGAAGCACACATCTCACCACTGTTTTTTTGTCGGTGCCAATGCTGAATAGTGTGTCTTCACCTTTTCTTTTTCTTTTTGAACCGGGCATTAACCGGAAAAACAAAGTTCCGAGCCAAGAGTAAAGGAGACAGGAAAGGAGCTAAGCGAGTTCTGCACTAACAGGAAACACTCTTTTTTCTTTTGAAAACTTTCGATCTATTCATCTCCAATCATAACAATACAACAAACATCAGAAAAAATAAAAAAATACATTCAGATTTGTAGACCACCTAGCAACGACCAGTGGGGGAGCTTGATGCAAAAGGTTGGGCGGGCCATGCTAGCTAAGATGGTAGAAGATTACTCTTGGGCTGATGTTGCACGGCCCAAACTGAGTGTACAATGAAGAGAATTCTTCTGGGATGGGCGGGCCAGGGCACGTGTTGGCCCTCACGTCGCTCCGCCCCTGGCGACGACTACAATCACTGAAGCGAGCCGAAGGTGCACCGCCGTCATCTCTCGTCACTTACCGGAGCCGGGCACAACTTATTATAGTAGACAGTCGGGAAATCGTCGTGCTAACACCCCATAGGACCAACGCACCAGAACAGCAACCGCCGCTGGTGAAGAGAAGTTTAGATCAAAAGAATCCAACCCGAGGACACATGAACAAAGACGAACAAAGACCGGATCCGAGCAGATCTGCCAAAGACAGTCACCGACCGAATCCCGCGAGATCCGCCGGAGACACTCCTCCACACGTCATCTGACGATGCTAGACGCACCACCAGGATGGAGGCTAGATGTGGAGAACCTTATTCCGTCTTCAGGAAGTTGCTGCCGTCTCTTCTTCCGAAGCAAGACACAAACCTAACAATACTTGAACAAGCACCTAGAAATGAAGCCCTCCCGGCAGCTAGGGCGGGAATCCACCGCACACCCATGGCCCTAAGGCCACAAGAGACGTGGCAGATTGGCGGCGCCACCCAAGGAAGGCAGAATCCCTAGCCACCTTCCCTTGGGAGGAGAGACGAAGCACCCTGTCCGGCTTTCCCCTGGCTCTGGCACATGGGTCTAGTCAAAACGCAAGCAACTGGACTAAAACATGTTAGCACCTAGATAGAACTATCCTACCACGTTTCACCAGCACCAATGCTGAATAGTGTATCTTCGCCTTTTCTAAAGAAAAACATTGTGTGTGTTTAAACCAAGATTTTGAACTAATCTCAATTCTATTTCATGTATAAACAGCATCTGGCCTCTCGGTGAGCGGAGAAAAGGCACAAAATCAGGTGCTAGTCGGCATGGGTCTGCTAGCCGGCTCCACCATCTTTCTTCTCACCGTCGTTTGGGGGACTTGTGTGTTTGCTGGTAACTGTGATATTGGGCCCAATGGTGTTGCCATTGATTCAAAAGACACTAAAGGGTGGTTCAGTTTTACTGGTATGTTATCTTCCACTACTCTTATACTTACTCTGTTTTCATTAGAAGTGAAGCAAATATCTATTCTTGTAGTCATATACGTAGTTAATTTGTTTTACTATAAGCTGGTGTGTCACTCTTGTTGATTGAGTTTGCATTGTCCATGTTTCTTTTTGCCTTTGTATAAACCGAAGCAAAATATTTGCCTCATATATTAATTAAATGGAGAATACAATGATCCGGGTGGGGGATCTTTCATGTAGGAAGACCCAAGCATTTCTCTCATTACAAAACAACCAAGAGACAATCATGGTTAGGGAGGCCATGAACTTCCGCAAGTCTGCGACATTATGCTCAAGGTGCCACAATGATGTGTCCATGCTCTCAAGTTGTAGTTTGTCTATAACCAAATTCCAAAGTCAGAGAGTGGACCCACACTTGAAGAAGACTTGGTTGTCAGATTCTTGCACCCTCTTGCGAAGTGGGCAAAGGTGACAATTTGGCCACCCTCACTTGGCCAATCTATCGGTTGTCCAAATTCGGTCTTGAATTGACAACCATGAGAAAAACTTAACTTTGGCAGCGCCCAAACCTTCCACACGGCATGCTCCATTGGAGATAGAATCTTCCCTAAGAATGGAGCCTTTTTCGCGGAAGCCACAAGTAGCACCCACTAGCCATGTGCTTCCAAACGATGTCATATTGGGTGTATTTATCAAGTTGCACATCATGGAGAAGCATCCAAAGCATGAAAAATTCACGAATGTGTTGGATGGAGACAATGGTGAAAGGCTTGATCTTGAAGGTCCAAACATGCATCGGAGAGCCTCTCTAACTTTCCAATTCTTTCATGAGGAAGCCTCAAAGATAAGAGGTGCAATATCCATGGGTTCGCGTCCAGGAAGCCAAGGGGACCTACAAAAAGGTGTCCTCGCTCCATTACCAACAGTAATGGAGGTGGAGGCATAGAAGAAGTTGTGGACATCCTAATCACATGGATTTTACATCCTCGCCCATACCATGGAAGGATCCTTCCACTTATACCAATGCCATCGAAGCCTAAGAGCACACACAAATTTGTTGGTCTTGAGCACACCTAGCGCACCATACTTCGTAGGACAACAACCCACTTCATAGTTAACCTTGCATTTAGCATCGGTCATCTTGTCCGAAACGGACCAATTAAAGATCGTTCAAGTTAGTTGACATCATGAAGAATACACATTGGCATGACAAGCAATGTGATGAAGTAAATAGCTTGGGAGGTGATCAAGGACTGGACAAGAGCCATGCGTCCAATGGAGGTTATGTTTTGGCCCTCCCAAGTAACTAGCATTCTGGCAACCTTATCCACAAGGTATTGAAGATACCATGTCTTTGATTTAGCCTACATTGTTCCGCGCATCCCCGTGCTCTAACCATCATGCTGTAAATGGAAACCTAAGATGCACATAAGTTGCAATCGATTAGTATAATCTTATTCTTATCAAACATATTATCATTTAGACATGATCAAGTCGGCAAGCATAATGCGGTAGCCCCAATAAGAACATACATCTATATGTGTGTCAGCCACATCTCCCATAAATCAATCTCCAAACATTCGAGGTATGTTAGTTAGTGCTAAATTAGATACAATGCGAATGGTTTGCCACTATGTGCAAAGGGGAAATTGATGAACCAATGTTGAATAAGAAATTGTTTTACATATCCAGTGGTGGCGTACATAGCCTTTGTAGTGCCTAACTATGCTCCCTGAACATATGACAATAATTTTTGTAGATTAAATGCGATTGAACCAAATCATAGTGCTTGCTTGGTTAGTTTCAGATCAAATGTCCTCGAACCAAATCATAGTGCTTTGTTTAGTTTGCGAATAAGTTTACCCTAGTTTCGCACATATTTTTTTTACGAAAGTTCCAAACTTTAGGTAAGCAGATTCTTAGCCACGCTTTGGCCTGCCTAAGGAGATCTTATCACATTGTTTTTCTACGTGACATGCAGGGCTCATTTTCACAAATCGTATGTGTCCATAGGTGTGGCTAGAATCAAACACACGTATCTATCTTGGCCAAGTTTCCATTACTCGAGATGTAGGATGTTGCAAAGTGTGGCAAAGTGATTAATCTAAGAATAATGATGCTCTTACCAGCCCTCCTTTGCATGCACTTCACCAACTACATGGTTAGCCGTTAATCTTGGGTTGCATACACATTGTTTCGCTTCGCAGGCAGTGGTATTTCAACTGACAATGAAACCAGTTGGACAGCACGAATCATGGCAATTTGTGTTATTCCTTTCGCCATTGCACTGTTCCCGAAAATGTTGAGAATCCAGCCCGGGCATCGCCTGCCCATCTTGTTGGCTGCCATTGTATCATTCTTGCTTACACTATCCTACTGCTTGTTTCAGGTACATCCATTCCATCTGATGTTGTTTGTATTTTTAAATAATGATGGCTAGATTGGCACGTGTGTGTACATCTAGGTTACAAACATCAATTTGACAGTGATAATTCCCTCAAATTGTAGATCTTCCTCCCCTGGATCCAGCGGAGGCGACTTGCATTTGCAAAACATAGGCATGTAATCTCTGGGATACTACAACATGCCCAAAGGCAAGCACTCGGCCGTCTGCTACATGACGATGGCACGCCTAATGAAAACGTCATAAGAAAGTATGATGCATCAACTTCATTTTGTTATTCATATGCCAATGGAACACTCATGAACATGACGTGCTCCTTCTCTATGCCAACACGCAGAATGTTCTACAAGATTGACAATGATGATAACCGCGACCTGTCACGAGCCGAGCTGCATGCCCTTATCATTGGAATCAACTTTGAGGAAATTGACTTTGACAAAAATGATGTCGTGGACAAAATCATGGATGACTTCGACACATCAGGCAATGACACAATAGATGAGGGAGAGTTCGTCGAGGGAATGAAGATATGGCTCAATGAGGCCAAGAGAAAGGTGCAGGCTTCGGGTGCCTACACTAACAAGTTCATCAACGACTACCATGAGGTATCCTTTGAATTCTCTAGATAGGGAATAGGGCACACCAAAAGGGTTTTGTGCACTAAATTACTACGAGCCAATGATTCTCACACACAAACGGAATTATTTAGGAAATCAAATGAAGCCTTTACTAAAATGGTTAAATAATGTTTTAATAATTGTCCAGCCAAATTTTGACTAATCATTTTTTCGATAAATGGTCCTTGTATTAACTCAAAACGTAGCATCACGGGGATGATGAGTCTAAACCCGGGACATAATTACGATGCACACATGCAACACGAACTTACACACACATAACAAATAAAACTCAGGCAACAGTGAAGTCTTAAAAGATCAAACCATGCATAAGGCATGGAGGGCAGAAGCCCTACCCGTAGACTATCCCGCCACCTATTTGATCAAAAAACCTCATTGGTCACCCGCTCCAGCCGCGTACATGGAACCATAAACAATGGTCGATGCTCCAGCTGATGTACCATATACCACGAATGAAGCTACTGCGTACAATAAAAGATAACCTTCATAGGGGGTGGGTTTTACCATGAAAAATAGTTTAGTACGTTAATAACAGCGGGATCATCTTCCTTGCTATGGCCACTCTGATTATGTAGAAATGAATTTAATATTCTATCTTTGGATCGGTGTTCGACCAACGGTCGACCTTTGCCACACGTTCTTAATAATATCTGCGACACCATCCTGATGTAGCCATCCTAATTCGAATTTGAATGCTCGGCGTGTAG
The DNA here is from genome assembly GCA_963921465.1 of Triticum timopheevii. Lineage (NCBI taxonomy): Eukaryota > Viridiplantae > Streptophyta > Magnoliopsida > Poales > Poaceae > Triticum > Triticum timopheevii. The sequence continues at coordinate 80,664,621 of OY997274.1, forward strand.
TGGAGGAAATTTGAATCAGGAATGATCGGTGCATGGCCCGAAAGTGACTCCATACGCTCGAGAGCGCACACAGTCACCATAGGGAACATTAGTTCACATTTGTTGTCCATGAGCACACAGTCAAGTTTTCCCTATGTTGGCACCGAGTGATTATTGGCCAAGTGGACTGACGACCTGACGAACTAGCCTCTCTAAGGTCCAAATTGTCAGAGTTCAACAAAAGCGGCTAATGTCTGTTAAAAAGGTCATTATTTTTTCTTGCTGGTATCACAGGATATTGAAATCCCCCCCCCCCCCCCCCAATGAGGTTGGGGTATGGGTTATCCTTTGCAAGATTAACCAGTTCACAAAGGAAGGTAGAATTGTGTTCATCTTGGGCAGCCCCCATAGATTGCAACCAGAGTCTAGGAAAATTGGTAGGGCATGTTCCAAGGTGGAATTTTATATGAAACACACCAACCGAAAGGGCTAACAAATTCAGCGTCGTGGACCGAACCCCAAGTAAAACCCAAAACCTCCCACGATTAGGTAGACAATGTCAAGTGAAGTCGAAACCCCCTAAAAGGTGGTCGAGCACATGCATCGGCAAACCTGCGACGAAGTTCAGACACTCAATTAGTAATGTGTTTAGGTTCAACCAAGTCAGTGCGACATCTCCTATTCCAAAACATGTGTTTAATGTGGAAACTCAGATGGGAGGGGGGGATACATAGTTGGTTACAAAGCATAGACCCTAACTCATACATGCGTCATCCAGTCCCTACTTAGCCTAGTTTCCAACCCACATTACATTGGGATATCTATAAGCTCTATGCAATCAATATATTACAATGTTTTATGAGCCAACAAAAACATTTATTTAGGCTCGGTTGCAATATGAAATTTGCTAAAATAACATATAAAATAGATGTAGTGGTATAAGAAAGAGCGGTAGAGGGAAACATAAGGAAAGTGATCTTCTATCAATTACTAGAGATGATACAGAAAGTACTTTTAGTAACAAATGTTGTACAAACAGAAAGATTGTAGGAAAACAGTATACCAATTCTAAACTCTTGCATTTGATTGCCAAGTTTAATTATGCTTTCAATTGTGGCATTTTCAGAATATTTATAATTGCGAATATAAATTAGGGAATTTTCGTTCATGATTCTTTGGCTACGAATTTGTACTATATTTGAACTCGTACCAACGTTTTGGCTACTGGGCGGTAAATTCGGTTACTGGACATTACCACATTTCCTAACACCCCCACGGTTAACGTGCTTACCAAGATAAAAATAATGAAAATTTTGAATTCAATCTATTAGTGGAAACTAAACAAGTCGGTCTCTCCACAACAATATATGAGACAGTTCAGTCGTAACTATGTGTGCATCGAGCCTCGAGGTAGACTGATTGATATCCTTGCCATTTTTATGAGCTCGGGACCTACTATTTGTGCCGTATTTAACTGGTTATCGTGTGTAACTGTAAATCTCAGTCCCCTATGTAAGTATTGACTATTCAGTGACCAAACATTGACTTCTACTCTCTTCGGTTCAAAAAGGATCTCATCTTAGTTTCCCCCCACATTGGAACGCGTTTTAGGAAACTGAAGTGCATCGAGCTAGTGGATGCATGGCTATATATATGAAATTGTCATGTCATATATAGTCATCATTTATAGTTACTCATACAATAAGGTTAGTTATAAGGTTGGCTATAAGAGTACTACTCTTTTTCACTTTCTCCGTACCTCTCTCTTCATATTTATTACAATTGTCTAGGAGTACGCATATAGCTAAGCTTTTGCATGAGAGCCCACTCCTACTATTTTTTCATGTCTCTCTCCTCCACATAGTCACAAGTCCCATAGTCAAAAGTGACATGTAAGCGGGGTACAAGTCCATTATTGTACTTACTCTAATAGGGACAAAGCTAGAAACAAAACCCAATGGTGTAAGCTGTGTAGTAATGGTGTCATCTATGCCATTTAGCACTGATTAGTACGAAATTAGTGAAGAAAAATAAAAAAATACTGGTCTCAGCTCACACCAGTGCCTCTATGGCAGCTACATCTCCATTTCTTAACTCCTTATTATGTGAGTTGTCGTTTTTTTTCTTGAAAATGATGCTTTTATTGACTTGATATGCATCAAGGGGATATAAGCAAAATTTGTTCAGGTCACATCTCACTCTATCACTCTCACCTTTGCATAGCTAGGAGCCTAGAAAGCACACGGCCAAAACACATTCGAGTCGTTGCTAAGATGTTCCTTTTTGAAAACGAAGTTTTTGAAAACATATACGAATGGGATGTTTTAAATTAAAACATGCCTTCTTGGTTTCTTCTCTGAAATATTTCCGGATGTAACCATTTGAGCAGTATTTTATGGTTACCGTGTGTAACTGCAAATTCCAGCCCCTTAGTAGAGTTGACTACTCGGTAACCAAAACACTGAGTCCTACCATAGCTCTGGACCTTTTGTCAAGTTTACATTTTCTCTCCTTAATATCATAGTAGTAATAAGGGCAATTCCAATGCCGTGCATCAAAATAGACACACCAAATATCTGTAGACACGTCCAAATTTGTCCTCGGACAGCCATACGAGAGTCGGCCATTCAACCATATCCACCAAATATGCTTCCATTGCCCAATGAAAAGAGGAGAGAGAATGGAGGAGGAGAAAACGTGGGGTTGTGATAGGGTCCAAGGCTAAGCTAGTGTGTCCAAACTGGCCGTGAACGTTTGATGCAAGACGTTGGATGCCACCATTTTTTCAAATAAAGAACGAATGAGCCGTTTTATTAAGGAAAATCCAGCTATAGCCTTCCAAGCCATTCTCATTTGAAAAGTAAAAGATCAGCATCGCAGATTTGCCCTAACTTCTGAGAAAGAAATGCACTTCCAACAAGCTACCTTGATCCTGCAGAGAACACGGGAGGAACACGATCAGCTGGCGGTAAGCGATGAAGAGGTGGAGCCTGTGGAAAACCCCGGAAGAATGATTGTCAAGGCCGTGGGTCTCATGCTTGTGGGTGCCGCCATCCCTGCTGCGTTTGCGGACCCACTTGTCGACGCCATCTACAGCCTGTCCAAGGCTACACATGTGTCGTCCTTCTTCGTCTCCTTCGTTGTGCTCCCGCTGGTGAACAACTCCAGCGAGGTCGTCTCTGCCGTCCGGTCCATGAGAAAGAAGAGGCGAAGGAACGCTTCCCTCGCTTTATCGGAGGTGCCTCACCTTCACCATGACATCACCATGATGCATGCATGCAACCTTTGTAAACTGGACACTAATTGGGGTAATATTTACTACCACCGTACTTTGCTAATTTGCAGGTGTACTGTGTTGTGACTGTGAACAACCTGATGTGCTTGGGCATGTTCTTGGCGCTGGTCTATGCCCGGGACATAACGTGGGACTTCTCCTCTGAGCTGCTCATCATTTTGCTTGTCTGCATCGTCATGGGCCTCTTCACGAGCTTCCGGACCAACTTCCCTCTCTGGACGTGCCTGGTGGCATACTCGCTCTACCCACTGTCTCTCGTCCTCGTTCACATCCTCGACTCAGTCTTCCATTGGTCGTAAAACGAAAGTCTTTGTCCCACAAACCAACCGCAATATGTACTCTTGTCTTATTGTGACCTTGACTCCTTATTTGTTTATCACAGCTTGATTCAGAGTTTTACTGAAGCTCAGCAACACTCAGAGTGTGGTCAACTGGTTACATAATGAGTAGTATTTTAAGAAGATGAATTGATATTGTTAATCTTCACTTTAAGTCATGTTATCGATCATAAATTTCTTATCTAATTTGTGCTTTTTTGTATGCTTGTTAACGATGACTTGTTGCTCCAAATGGACCATTTATATGTGCTTCTATGACTCTATTTGGTTAAGTGCTAGTACGTACTACATCAGATATGTTCATGAGATTCGGAAATCCGTTGGTGCTCCCGAGAGCGCGCGCTCCTACGAGGACTAACGGATTTCCGTGTTTCTGTCATTTTCTTTGTTTTGACTCTAAATTTACATAGCAAACCTGGTTTTGGACTCCAGCTGCTGGTACGCCAGGTCAAAGACGAGGAGAAGCTAGCTCGTAATAGCCGCCGTTCTTGGTTGGAGTGACCTCCGCTGGCGTGTCTCCGAGCTAAACAACGAGCTCTCCCTGCAGCTGTAATCGCCCCTAGCATCTGGAGTTTAGCTCGTAGTACTATCCTTCATCGACGTGCCAGAACTGGGGCTGCGCACTTGGCCCCCATCTAGTTCTGCACTGGGGAAGATGGCCAAATGTATTGGATTGCTAGTCACATCGGTCAGTCTACTTTGCATTGAACAATGGCGAAATGCGTGTCAATTTTCTCTTCTTCTTCCGGAATGTGTTGGTCCAAAGTTGAAACAAACACCGTGTTGATGTTGCGCGTTCGTAACGCATGTTAGAAATTTAGGTTTGTAGTCTACCCCTATTCCTCTGCGCTTATACTAAAGCTAGGGGGTAGGGACCTTTCTATACTATCTTTCCGAAGAGTCCACCTCTTATAGAGATAACATTCCTAGTCGTTACAATTAGTTTTCGAGATAGAGTCCAGATCAAATTATCAACCACGGTTATATTTGTTTGTTAACGGATTCTACATGTTATCTACCCGGAGCACGCACTTGTGAGCAATGCGCCATAATAGAGTGTAAATTTCTCTAATTACGTAGATCAACATTAGGGTTTTAATCTAACTGTACGATCTAACTCCTTCCAATCATCAGTGTACTCGGATAGTCTTTTCAATATAAATAGTATATTGTGTTCACTACCGGAACAGAGCTCTACCCCGACGGCCAATTCTATGCCAACGGGCCCCATCGGCCTACTCTGAGCTATGCCGACAACTAGGGTCAGGCCGTCGGCGTACCTAGGCCATCGGGCTATCCTCCTCTATGCCGATGGCCCCCGCTGGCACAGAAAAGTCGTCAGCGTATATCAGAGTACGCCTACAGCTGCCGTCGGCATAGACCGGCCGTCCGCATAGTTGTGGGTCCGGTGACCCCACTCGTGACGGCGGCTAACGACGTCGAATCTATGCCGACGGCATAGACGGGCGGCCGTCGGCATAGCTACGCATGCCACATCACCGATCCGAGGCGCACCGGCCGGCTACCCTACCTCACATATGCCGACGGTTGCCATCGGCATACCTGCCATGTCACCGATCCGCGTGGCACCGACCAGCTAGCCCTGGTCGCAGCTATGACGATGGCATTGCCGTCGGCATATTTATATTTTTTTTAAGTTTTCATATATAAATTTCAATGTTTTTTATGTATTATTATTTTATTAACTTAAATGTAGCATGTGTAAATATAAACATACATACATTATTTATCGATTTGGCAAAAAAATCATAGATTATGAATATATATGTAGTTTGTATTATTTTTTCGAGTATGTTAATAATGTGACCTCATGTTCTTTTGAATATAGGTCCTTGTACTTTATTAAAATGGAAACAAGTATGCCGACAGAAGTGATGTGGCGGTTGCAAACGCCCGACACACGTCTCCGGAGTGTGACCCCCCCTCGGGTCCGGGGTGTGCCCCCTCACGGACGGCGCCACCGCCGACACCTGGAGGGGGGAAACAGCCGCGTCGGGTCTATACGGAGGTCCACTGGTCAAAGCCCGTCTGGCGAAAGTCAAAGGGCTAGATCTCGTGGTCAACCGCTCCAGGGTTAATTGCGACGGGGCCCTCGTGGGGTAGCAACGCCACCGGAGCGTCGCACGGGGCCCTCGTACATGCCGTACGGTGTGGCGGCATGTCTGAAGAGGCGGCACGCATCTCCGGGGTGTGGCCCCCCTCACGGACGGCGCCGCCGCCGGCACCTTGAGAGGGAAAACGGCCGCGTCGGGTCACACGGAGGGGATCTTGCTGCGGGTTTGGCCTGAATGTTGCTCCTAAGTGTTCCTATGGGCTGACCTAACACAACCGGGTGGAGAGGTTCATTGGTCAAAGCCAGTCTGGCGAAAGTCAAAGAGCTAGATCTCGTGGTCAACCGCTCCAAGGTTAGTTGCGACGGGGGCCCTAGTGGGGTAGCAGTGCCACTGGAGCGTCGCACCGGGCCCTCATACATGTCGTACAGTGTGGCGGCATGTCTGAAGAGGCAGTACGCGTCTCCGGGGTGTGGCCCCCCTCATGAACGGTGCCGCCGCCAACACGTGGAGGGGGGAAACGGTCGCGTCGGGTCACACGGAGGGGATCTTGCTGTGGGTTTAGCCCGGACGTTGCTCCCAAGTGTTCCTATGGGCTGACCTAACACAACCAGGTGGAGAGGTCCACTGGTCAAAGCCCGCCCGGTGAAAGTCAAATGGCTAGATCTCGTGGTCAACCGCTCCAGGGTTAGTTGGGACGGGGCCCTAGGGGTAGCAATGCCACTGGAGCGTTCACACCGGGCCCTCATACGTGCCGTACTGTGTGGTGGCATGTCTGAAGAGGCAGCACGCATCTCCGGGGTGTGGCCCCCTCATGGACGGCGCCGCCGCCGGCACCTGAAGGGGGGAAACGGCCGCGTCGGGTCTACACGGAGGGGATCTTGCTGTGGGTTTGGCCGGGATGTTGCTCCCAAGTGTTCCTATGGGTTGACCTAACACAACCGGGTGGAGAGGTTCACTGGTCAAAGCCCGTCCGGCAAAAATCAGAGGGCTAGATCTCGTGGTCATATGGCAGTCGCTGGTTGGTTAGCCTGTGTAACGACATCGTCTATTGCCGTCTTGTGATATTCTCTGCCGAAGGTCGTACGGAAGCAGTCGGCACATATGCCTATGCCGACGGCTTTCTATGCCGACGGTCTGACACAAGTACGCTGACGTTATCTACACCGACAGGTCTATGCCGATGGTGGTTGTCGTCATAGAGCTAGGTCGACGGCAAAGGGCCTATGCCGACGGTCCTCGGCCATCGGCATAGGTGGTTAGCCCGATAGTGATTCCACTGATAATCGACCAGCTTCCTTAATCATATATTTACTTAAGTACATTCCAGCAAATAACAATTTAATGCTAAACATGTAAAGCAATTCCATGTATAAATACATGTTTAATTTCATAATGAGGTAGTCCGAATATTAAGAATTCCAAGTAATTTGAATATAGTTGCAGGACACATAATTCCTACATCTTCCACTTGTCCGAAAGGATCATTCAAATATTCGTAAACCCATAGCCTTAACATGCTTACCAAATACCTCATGACTAATTGACTTAGTCAAGGGGTTAGCAACCAAATTAACACTATGTTGAAAATCCAAAGAAATATATAGTAATATCTTCCCTTAGTATGTTTCCTTGCTGTGACACTTAATATCACTAGAGACCTTTAGTTTCCGCCTAATTATTCCAGCATAGTTGTCCTCGACGCTCGAGTATTATTTCCTCGAGTGTAATTCCACCTTTATAGGCACCTTGAGTATTTTGCTTCCTCAAGTGAAATTCTGCACCAATTGCTTTCCATCACATATATCAATAATATGATTAATTCCACATCAAGTCAAATAGATGATAACTATGCTGATTTTTTTTTTCAAAACCACATAAATATGAGATCCAATCAGTAAATGAAGCTCCATAAGTAACCATGTTTTAAAAGAAATTCCTGACTTCGGTCAGTGAACATGCACCGTCCAAAGAAATTCCTGACTTCGGTCACAAAAAAAAGGATATGCGTACCTGCACTTATTTCTCATCTCGTAGATACAGTAATAATTTTCTCAATGTGTTTAACATGAATTAAAGAACAAGTGATAGATTGTGATGCACTTTCCACAATCTTATATGATGTGTGAGATTCCATTAGTTGCTCGTATTTCCTTCCCCTGCTTGAATGCAGCATAAATTTTGGTAGCTATGTTATGATAATATAATGAAGATACATACGAATTCCAGTACCATTTATTATTCCATTTTCCTTATGAGTTCAAATATAGTTCCTCACTGAGTATGATTCCCTTTATCAAAGGTATTTTAACGGATTTGCAAATTTCCATGGAGAAACACTTCAAAATATTTTCTATGTCATTCCACTCCCGAAACATTGGAAGCTCCACAAATTCCTTTCATATGAAAGTTAGAAAACGACCAAGCTTACACTTCCATCAATGTGATTTATCAATGCACAAACAACCAAAGAATGTTAATGTATATACAATAATAATGTAAACTATTTTACACTTACATTTGTAGATGACCGCCAAGCTTCGTTTAGAAAACCATATGACCTGCTATTCCATTGATGTGAAGCTTGTTATAAGACAATACATTAACATATTCAATTAGCAAACCATGCCAATGGCTCCTCTTTCCCAAAATTCCAGGAGAGAGTTTCCACAAAGTATATTTCCCTTTGTGCAAAGAACTGAACGGCAAGAGTGACATTATAATATTCTAACGAGACAAATTTCCTTACTAATAAATAAAAAACACTTACAAACAATGGGCTTGCGGTTGTTTGGTATGGTAATAAGTTCCCAAACAATATAGTTCCTCATTGAGTTTATTCCTTCCCACATTTCTTCCACCCATAGTTGAAGATGATGAAAAAATAAGCCTTCTTAAGAAACTTCAGTTATTCCTCTAAAATTTAGAGTTACTTCCCAAAAAAACACATAACAATTATCCAGATATGACATTCCAAGTTAATTCCTCCCACTTATCCTAAACCATGTTAGTGTCGGGAGTTTCACTTGTAGTCTCGTTTGGGGTCAAATTTATATTCTAGTATGATTGCCAATAATTCTACCGCATTATCCTTTTTTCCATAAAATAATTGTCCTCCTAATTTCCACCAGTATTCCTTTTCCACATAACTAAGGAAACTCCCTTTCATCCACTAGAATAACCATGAAAAAAAATCCTGTTGTGCGCTTTGTAATAACTGAGAATTTCATGTCAAAATAGAAGATTTCCTTCCAGTCAAGTGATTGTGCTAGATGGATAATGATATCAACAAATGACATTATGCATTGCTTCCTTCCAAAGAAACAAGGAAAGCCATTCAATTCCTCCGTTCAATTGTGGAGTGTATTGTCTATTACAATGATGAATAGTTCCATGCTCTTTACCTACAAAAGATATATTCCTGAAGTGTACTTCCCCCACAAATCAGTTGTTAAAACTATGATATTCTTTAATCAACTGATTTTCCACTTCAGTATAACATGTGACCAGCACAATAAAACCTTCCGACTTGAATAATAAAAGATAAAGTTAACCATAAAAAAGTGCAATCATCGAAGGGTGAGATGAAATAAATAATCTGACCTCTAGTGGGAGTATCCAAAAAATATACCATAAGTATATCAGAAGAAAAAATGATGTGAAACTTTTTATCTCGTTCCACCTTAAGAAAAGGCGTGTAAAGCAGAAATGACCATTATATATGCTTCACGAGTATGATATTCCTCCCACTAAAATTCAGAATTCAGGATTAATGAACCACTTAATCATATTCCAAGATATGTGTCCAACTCGTACATGGTATAAATATTGAGATTCCAAGCATGTATTCCCATTGTAGGTATTCCTCCATATGGAGTTATCTTCCCCAAATAAACAGTTTGGGTTTCCAACATTCATTGGGCTATCAACAAATAAGGAGACCATTGTACAAAATTTCATAATGCACTAATTTTACCATTGGGCAATACTTCCACTCTTCCTTTTCCAAATAGAATGACATAGTCAATAGAATCCAAGGAAGATACAATATTTCAAATATAATTGGCTAAGAGGAAGTGTCTATTATGGAACATCACTTATTTATGGAGGAAGGTAGAAACCAGTCTGTGGACAAGGAAAATTCTTCTTCATTTGTCCTTATGTGTAATGATAATATTTGCACTATATATATTTATTTGAGGCTATTTTTTAAGTAGTTGGATTGTGGCCATGTCATATTGTCGGAATATAATAGAAATTTTATTAACATACTAACAATTTCAAAGGTGTTCGAAATTTAGGGTTAGAGGTGTACCCCCTATTCCTCTGCGCTTATTCGTGGTGTCGCTCACAATTCGCACATCTGAGCTAGGAGGTAGGGACGTTCTTATACTGTGTTTCCAAAGAGTCCACCTCTTATATAGATAAGATTCCTAGTTGTTACAACTAGTTTCCGGGATAGAGTCCAGATCAAATTACCAACCACGATTATATTTGTCTGTTAACGGATTCTACCCCTTATGTCCTCGGAATGCCATAATAGAGTGTGAATTTCTCTAATTACGTAGATCAACATTAGGGTTGTAATCTAACTATACGATCCAGTTCCTTCCAATCATCAGTGTACCCGGGTAGTCATTCCAATATAAATAGTATATTGTATTCCACTAATAATCGACCAGTTTCCTTAAGCATATATTACTTAAGTACATTCCAGCAAATAACAATTTCATTCTAAACATGTAAAGCGATTCCATGTATAAATACATGTTTAATTTCATAATGAGGTATTTCAAATATTAACAATTCTAAGTAATTTGAATATAGTTGCAGAACATATAATTCCAACAACGCAAAGCAACATGCCGCGTGCCCAAAACAAGACGAGTCCACCCCCTAGTCGCCCCCAAGTCACCAGTCAAGGCAACGCGAGGGCCTTTCCTCTGCTTTACCGAAGTGTTTTGCTTCTATATTCTTGTGCTTGTCAGTTTATTTTAATACCATATGGTCGAAAACACATTTCATTGTACAAGACTTCTTAATCTATTGATCATGTTGTTTAGTCCGTTAGATACATCTTTCAATAAATTTTACCAGTTGTGAACTAAGCATATCTTAGATGGTTAGGTGTCTTGTTGTGAAACCAGCCCACCATGGCTTATGGCCTAGATTTGGCACCGATTCTCACATTTTTCTGGATTTATTTCAGACTTTCCGACGATGTTTGTTCAGTGAGAGGAGACGTTCCCGTTGACTACGAGGCATCTGTGGTGACTTTTTTAATCTGAAGATGTGATGTCGGCTCAGTATCTCGAAGGTGCCCTTAGTGAAAGGGTGTGTGTGCTGCGTTCATAAGGAGGTTGTATGTCCGTGTATATGAACATCTGTGATTGTACTGTGTTTAAAAACAATTTTTATTTGTTCAGTTTTATTAGTTTTGGAGACATGGAAGGGTTTTTGGGTTCAATTTGCATCTTCCAAAGGAAAAACCAGTGGACACGTGTTTAATTTTGTCCGTGTGATTGCCGAAATCATGGTCGTTTGCATTTTTTCTTGAATGCCAAAACCTGGCAACGTTTCCTGGAAGCATTTTCCAGCGGACGCTGGAACTGCCATATAACAAAAAAAAAATTAGAATTTTTTTCATTCATATCACGACTCAGTACAAAGTAGATGACCCTTACAAGCACACTGAAACGCAAACACAAAGGACCATAAAAATCTAGAGTTCCCTAAGACAACCATAACACAAAAAGATCTCCGGAGTCATGTGTTATAATTCCTGAATCTTGAGAGAAGACCCCTGCAACAGAAAGATCTGCAACCAGTCGCAAACAGGTCATCATCTTCGACCACTGTACAATTGCCGCCACGCTGCTTTCTCCTTTCTTGACACCAGCGCTGAGAGGGCATGGACATCAATCCAACACACCTGCAACAGTCGTCGCCATCTTTGGCTTTGAGTACCGCAAAAAATGTCCCTTCCGAAAGGAAGAGAACTCGAGTCATCCGACCGGTCCAGCACCGCGGCCGGGCCATCCGCCGGACAAAACAGGATCTCCCACCAGCATCAGCACAGAGGAAGGAGAAGAACAGCAGCAACAAATCATACCAACAAAGAAGAAGAAAGGTCTTCGTCTCCCTGCATCCATCGCCCATCTGAGGACCCAAACGGCCAGTGTCGATGGATCTCCAGCCACCATAGCCCGTGACCACGACGAGATCTGGGGATCCCCAACCCCACTGGCTCCTAGACGAAGGCAAAAGCCTCGCCTGACCGCGAACGGAGCCCGGAGAAACTTATTCCGACGCGACACCACCGCAACGGCCTCGGCAGCGTCTCCCTTTACCCCAACCCTATCACACACCCATCTAACGAACAGACCCAAGGTTCCCCCTCCCTCCCGCCGCCGAAGCGGCCGACGGAGAGAGAGGGAACCGGCGGCGTCACCGGCGGCGCGCAAGGGAACGCTCGTCGCCTCCCTTGATGGCCTGGACCGATCCTACTTTCTCGGGCCATATAACAATTTTACGGGACTTGACATGACTGAAAGAGAAACTTGACACGTAATGCAAAAAAAAAACCTACCGTTTTAATTTCTTTTATCATCCCCGTGATCTGGATCCAACGGCTGTTTGGGGCGTTCGCTGGGATCTTCCTCGAGCGAACGTTTGCCAGTTAACATTTTTTGTTGCATTTTGTTCTGCTTTATGGGAATACTAGAACTGTTATGCCCATTTTATTATTGTCAAGTGGGAAAAAGAAATTCTCTGTTTACCTGTTTCTGTCATATTCTTCGCTGTTGACTCTACATGTACATGGCACCTGGTTTTGGACTCCAACTGTCACTCTGTCGGCAAAGACGAGGAGAAGCTAGCTCGCAATAGCTGCCGTTATTGGACTGGAGTGACCTCAGCCCAACTCCACCGCGCGACCCCAAACGAAAGTCTATTTTGCCCAAATTCTGTCCGTTTGGGTAGAACAATTAGGTTGTGTTCGGGTCTGTCATGTGATGCGGTGTCCGTGCGCCCAGCGCACGGACGCATCTGTTTGCCCCATCCTGTCCGCCAGGGCCAAAATGTCCATATTTCCATATCAAAACAAGTTTGCACGTCTAAATATTAATTATTTGAAAATAAAAATAATTTTACAACCCAATCAAAATTGTCTCTAATAAAATAGTTTTACAACCAAATCAAAATTGTCTTGAAACAACATAAATGAACCAATACATCTATTGGTTGTCAATGTGATCTCACACGTGCTCAATCAAGTCATTTTGAAGATCCAAATTAGTGTGCCAATCACGCAGCTCACGTTGAAACTGGACAAACTGTTCAAACGTGGCTGGTTCTTGGTGTAGGGGCTCAATATTTTCATCATGAAAATCAAATCCTTGGTCGAAGATACTGTCATCACGCGCGTCCTCGACGATCATGTTGTGCATGAACACACAAGCAGTCATCACCTCCCAAAGCTTCCGTGGCCGCCGTGGTACGTTGCCTGCGGTCGTATCCACTCTGCCGCCGACTACGTCGGCGACGGCCAAACCTCCTCCGATCGACGGCCTAAACTACAGCGAAAGCGCGGGCATGATGGCGGCCATGTCGACACGTGGTTTGCTATGGACGGCCAGGGGCTGCATGGTGAGGAGGCGGCCGAAAAATAGCGGCGGCGCCGTCGGCGGGGCGGGGCGGGAGAGGGGATGGAGGCGTTGAAATCGAATGAGACTACATGTGTCTCCGGCACGCGGGCTACGGAAGGACAAGGAGGCGCGGTGAGCCCGTCCGCGCGATGTCCGTTTCACCTCAAACTCGGCGTAAGTCTGGGCCCGGGATGGATAGAAAACGGACGAAATCCGAACATTTATCCGTTTAGGACCGCGCGTTGGGCCGAGCCATTCGTTCGTTCTATCCCAAACAGACGCACTCGGATAACATGAGGTCGCGTGGTGGGGTTGGCCTCAGCCGCCGTGCCTCCAAGCTAAACAATGGGCACTCCCTGCACCTGTAATCGCCCCCTGGCGTCTGGAGTTTAGCTCGTAGTAGTATCCTTCATCGACGTGCCAGAAGTAGGGGCCCGCATCTAATTCCGCATTGGGGAAGATGACCAAATCAAATGTACTTGATGCCTTGTCACATCGGTGAGTCTACATCGCATTGAAAAATGGCCAAAACAAGAAGGAAAAGTGCTGCTTGCCAATTTGCTCTTCTTCTTTCGGACAGTGTTGGTGGAAAGTTGAAACAAACCGCCGTGTTGATGCTGCTCGACAACGCAACGCAACGCAACGTGCCTCGTGCCAAAACAAGACCACTCCAACTGCGCGCGGTCTGATCACTGTCATCCCGCCTCGTGCTCTCCCCACCGCTCGCTCCTATACCTACGTGTCCCTCTCCCTCCCTGCTTCGCGTCCGTCCGTGCGCAGCCGGGATGCCGCCGGCCGAGCGCTGCGCCGTCGCCGTCCAGGTCGTCTCCCGGACGCTCGTCCAGGCCTCCGACCCGCCGCGGGGATTCCCGGCGGTGCTCCCGGTCTCCAACCTCGACCTCATCCTCGGCTCCTTCCACGTCTTCTTCATCGCCGTCTACCCGCCGCCCGCCGCGGGCTTCCCGGCCGTGGCCGCGGCCGCGCGCGCCGCGCTCCCGGCCTTCCTCTCCCGCTTCTACCCCTTCGCCGGCCGCGTCCTGCCCAGCGCCTCCACCGGCGTGCCGGAGGTCGTCTGCGGCAACGAAGGGGCCGAGCTCGTGGTCGCGTACGCCGACGCGGCGCTCGCGGACGTGGACTTCGCCGACGCCGACGCCTCGCTGGGGCGCATCCAGGTGCCGTTCCAGCGCGGCCTCGCGCTGTCGCTGCAGCTCGTACGGTTCGCGTGCGGCGGCTTCTCGCTCACCTGGGGCACCGACCACGTGCTCGTCGACGGCCACGGCCTCACCACGCTTCCCAACGCCTGGGCGGAGATGCTCGTCGCGGGCGGCCTCTCGTGGGAGCCCCACCACGACCGCGCCTCCCTCTTCTGGCCCCGCTCGCCGCCGCTATACACCCCTTCGCTGGACGCCGAGTTCGTGCGCTACGACCCTGGCAACCTCCCCAACACCCTTCTCACCGCCGCCCTCGTGCGCCGCAACTACGTCGTGGACGCCGCAGACGTCGACCGCCTCCACGCGGCGGCAAGCAGCCCCGCCCGCCGCGCCACGCGGCTCGAGGCCCTCTCCGCGCACGTCTGGAAGCTGCTCGCCGCGGCCGTGGGCGGCTCCGACACGCACTGCCGCATGGCGTGGCTCGTCGACGGCCGCCGGCGCCTCGACCCCGCCAAGTACAACAAGACCCACGTCAACAACTACCTCGGCAACGTCGTCACCTACGCGTCGCGGGAGGCGGCCGTCGAGACGGTGCGCTCCGCCCCGCTCGCCGACGTGGCGACGATGGCCGCGGCGGCAATCGCGGAGGTGTTCCGGCAGGAGCGGTACGAGGAGCTGATGGACTGGATGGAGGCGCACAAGGGGGTGTTCGCGGAGGGCGGGAAGTGGACGGAGGCGGTGGGGCTGGGCACGGGCAGCCCAGCGCTGGTGGTGTCGGCGTTCGTGCCGTTCCGCGTGGAGGGCGACTTTGGATTCGGCCCGCCGCGGCTGGTGATGCCGTGGGTGCGTCCGGGCCGGCTCGGGTCGGCAGCCATGACGGTGATCCGGAGCCCCGCGGGAGACGGGCCGTGGCTGGTCACCGCCAGGATGTGGCCGCGGCTCGCCGACGCCGTGGACGCCGACCCGGAGGCCGTGTTCAAGCCGGCCACCGCCGAGCGGCTCGGGTTCGCCACGCGCCCCGGCGGCGAGCTGCTGGTCACCGAGACGTCGCAGCACGCCGTGAGCCGCATGTGAGCTGGGTTGCCTGCGTGGACGGCTGCTGTTAAAAACGTTGTACTCTGCTGCCTACAAAGATCGTCATAGCCTCTCTCTCAGCGCCAAAGTATCTATTTTTCTTTTTTTTTAAATATGGGTGTGGCTAGGTCTTAGTCGACTGAGACTTAACCAAGTCTCGGTCAAGTGATATATATAAGAAGAAGAAAGAAAAAATTGAAAAGAATTTTTTTGTATGAATCTCCATGCAAGATCAAAGAATAGCATCGATTGAGACAATCGAAACTCTCTATTTGTCATATGCGTGAAAACGTTTTTCACTTTCCTTGTGGATCGCCTGGTCTTGATCAAACGGCCCAAAATAGATCGCATTATTCATCTTCAACCTCCATGTCTCTTCTTTCTCACACCTCCAACCTACCCATCCTAACCGCCGGCCTGCACCACCCGCGGCTGGCTGGCGCTAACGCGCACTCGATTCGTGCTTTTTGTGTTGGGGATGAATGCGTTCAACATGTGTTTTTTTAATGTTTTGTCTCTTCTAATTTTTGGAAGATATTTGGCGACTTTTTGGTATTATTGTTTCACATTCCTCGGATGACCTATCGGAACATTGGAAATGGTGTAAAAAGAAAAGATGTTTTGATCAATGTTGTTTCAACTGATATCTCCCTGTGAAGCTTATGGACCATGCGAAATTATTTGTCTATCGGGCAAGGGCTTACAAATGTCTTAATGTGTCTTGGGTCACGTGAGCTCTCTACTGCATCAATGTAAGTTTCGTTGCATTGATGCTCAGGATGTTCTTCTACTTCGTCGTGGAGAGCTCCACGGGATAGCCTAGTCTTGAACCCTCCTGGGTCGGGTGCAGGACTCGAGCTACACTGTCGGCGACAAGTTTGAAAACAACGCTGGCAGTGGATGCATCGATGACGGTGGCGGCTGGGTGGGTGGGGCACCGGGTGTGGCCAAGAGGCTGGAAGAGCTCAAACTCAATGGGATGGGAGGTCTGGCATGTGTACCACCTACAGGCGGATCAGGGGACGATAAAAGGGAGGACGTCGCGGGTGTCCGCAACGTGTCCGCACGGACACAAATTCAGCCTAAATTGGGCTGAAATGTGCCAAAGTGGACATCCATTCGTTTACATCGCCGCTTTGGACCGTGGTTTTCGCACGAACAAAAACAGATGCGGACGGATGAAATCGGCCGGCCCATTGAAGTTGAAGACTCTGGGCGATGGCCTAGATAGCCACATATAAGGGCGATGCTACGCGTCGGCCGGCAGATCTTTTTACAAGATCCGCCGCCTCGACAGCCGTTTGATCTGGCCCTATTCAGCAGTCCGGCCCTTTCACCATCATTGCAATAGAGACAGTGTTGCAGAAGTCTTGCAGTAGGCCTCATGTTGCAGAAACATTTGTAATAGAGTTTCTATGCATAATTTTTTCGTCTTAATTTTTCTGCAACATGCGTGTTGTTGTAGAAGGACTTCTGCAACACAATTGATGTTGCAGAAAAATTCCCAGGGTTGCAAAGGCATGCTTCTAATGGTGGAGGTCCTTGTCGACTAGTGAGGAAAGAAGGAGAGGAAACCCCTGAAGGGAGGAAGGGGCCAGGGGGCGGTGAAGGCCCCCGATGCGGTGGCAGGGCGAGGCTCGGCGGCGGCGGCGCTCCGGCGACCAGCCAGACGATGCAGTGACGCATGGATTGAATCGGCTAGGTGGTTGGCGCAGCTCCAGATCCAATCGAGATGGAAGACTCGCGGGTTTTGAAACACCTAGTGTGTTGCAATTAGGAGTTTCACAATAACTAGTGTGTTGCATTAAGATGTACTCCCGCTGTCCCATAATATAAAAACATTTTTGTATGCTGGCCGATTGAACTTGGATCTAACGGCTGTGCGCGAATGGAACTCTACGCTTGGTCGGGCAGTTGATTCTAATCATTTTTGCACATACTTACAAATTGAGGTAATAGCACCCCAGGTACCCTAACTTGTACACAATGTGATGATCTAGTTCCAAAGTTGTAAAACTAGGCCAACCCATACCCCAACTTGCATCCAGTGTGATGATTTAGTCTCAGGCCAATCAGAGCGCGCCAATTGGCTGCCAAGTGGTTGGGCCGGTTAGTGCTGGCAGTTTTGCACAAAACCCCCTGCCGTTTTCCCGATTCAACCCGCAGTTACCCCCCACCTGAATTAAATCTGTCACACGCTCAGCGTTGGCCGGAACCGCACCCGGCGCCGGCGAGAGCTTCCAGCTGCAACCCGGATGAAAAGCTGGCGTGACGAGGGGCACAAAAAAGATGCGCCCTTTGTTGTGGTGTTTCCGTAGGTTGCAAGTGGGGAAGAAGGAGCGGCGAGCGTTAAATCGACGGGACGGCACGGCACGGCTGTGTGGGCGGGTCCGGTGGAATTGGTGCGAGGAACGGAGGAGAAGGCTGCGGCTTGGGTCGAAATGGACGGAGACGAGTCCTCCAAGGCTCCAACTGAGCGGAGCGGGATTTGGTTGCCGTAGCGGCGATGGGGATGGCCGGCGAAGAACAAGCCCCACTCCAAGCGCCGGGGAAGCTGATGGCCTGCTTCCCCGCGGTGTCGGGCAGGTACCACCTCTACGTCTCCTACGCCTGCCCCTGGGCGTCACGCTGCCTCGCGTACCTCAAGCTCAAGGGCCTCGACCACGCCATCAGCTTCTCGGTGAGCAGGCCTGCAGACCAGACCAAACCTCCGGTGACCGAACTGATTACAGCATCGGCTAATAATAATTTTTCTGGCTGTTTAGTCTGTGAAGCCCATCTTCAAGCGCACCAGGGAGTCCGACGACCACCTGGGGTGGGTGTTCCCGGCCACCGCCGACGAGGTGCCCGGCGCCGGCCCCGACCCCTTCAACGGCGCCAAGAGCGTCAGGGACCTGTACGAGATCGCGAGCACCAACTACACCGGCAAGCCAACTGTTCCCGTGAGTCTTCTTACTCTTCTTCTTCATCCCCATCCCCGTCTGATTACGCAATTTCTGACTAATCGATCTTTGGTTGCCATGGCAGGTGCTGTGGGACAAGCAGCTGAAGACGGTGGTGAACAACGAGAGCAGCGAGATCATCCGGATGCTCAACGCCGAGTTCAACGGCATCGCGGAGAACCCGGGGCTGGACCTCAACCCGGCGCACCTCCAGGCCTCCATCGACGAGGTCAACGGCCTCGTCTACGACGCCATCAACAACGGCGTCTACAAGTGCGGCTTCGCCAAGAAGCAGGGGCCATACGAGGAGGTAGTAGGTTACGTAGCAAACTACTAGCTGTTGTTTAAGGATCAGTAGGATGCTTCCACCATGTGATGTGATGTGATGTGATGTGACTCCGGGTGTCTGACCAGCATTTCCGTGCGAACGTGCAGGTCGTCATGAAGCTGTACGAGGCTCTGGACAAGTGCGAGGAGAGGAAGAGGAAGGTGGCCATGAACTCGGCGATGCCGGCGCGGTAGAAGGACCAGGACTTGAGCTCGCCGGGCTCGAACAGCGGCGCCGGCGGGGGCTCCTTGTAGTCCTTGTCCTCGGACCCCTGCGCCGCCGTGCCGATGGGCTGACGCTCCGAGTACTTGTTCGCCCCGAGCCGCACGTTCTCCTCTTTGCCCTCCATCGCTGCTGCAGGACCGGACGTGAAGTGGATTCCTCCGACAGATTTAATTCAGGTGGGGGGTAACTGCGGGTTGAATCGGGAAAACGGCAGGGGGTTTTGTGCAAAACTGCCAGCACTAACCGGCCCAACCACTTGGCAGCCAATTGGCGAGCTCTGATTGGCCTGAGACTAAATCATCACATTGGATGCAAGTTGGGGTATGGGTTGGTCTAGTTTTACAACTTTGGGACTAGATCATCACATTGTGTACAAGTTAGGGTACCTGGGGTGCTATTACCTCTTACAAATTTGAGAAGACAACAGTAAAAACACATGCACATGGGACTCAAGTTTGCCAAGAAGGGAAGAAGACGAAAAGAAACACACTCACGTGGTGTCGACATCAATTTGCGTGACGTACAACACGTCTACCCGATCAGGCGTGCTGCATTGCGTGTGGTAGGTAGGGTAGGGTAGGGTACGGTACTACGGTACCACAGGAATAGCCATCAGGCGGATCTACCGAGTCACTGTAGGAATCCTACAGCTCTCGTCACGCCCACGGCCAGACAGACAGAGACAGTTATCGTAGGCAGCAGCCAGTTCGTACCAGGATTCAGCTGCGATCGCTAGCTGTGGTCTTGATCTGCCTCCGAGACGGATAGTAAATCGTGATCGGTTCATCGGTAGCACGTACGGCACGGCGGTTTCTTCAGACGCACGGACACCTCCCGACGACAGCCAGCTCCACCGGTCCAGATCGACTCGTCGTCGGCCGGCGGCCCCGCGAGCTCAAAACACGTCCATCCATCTATCCATGGGTAACGCTGTCGCCATGAGCCGTCGTGTCCAGATCTCCGTCATGACGACGGCCGGCAAGGTCCTGGCGCTGGACGTCCGGACCACGGACACCGTCGGCCACGTCAAGAAAAACATCCACCGCGAGCTGGGCGTGCCCCCGCCCCGGCAGCGCCTGGTCCTCGACGGGAAGGTGCTGCAGGACGGGCGCACACTGGCGTCCTACGGCGTCGGCGCCGCCGGGAAGGCGGAGTGCTCCTGCTGCCGCCTCCACCTCGCCGTCCGCCGCTGGGGTCCCGGATGGATGGAGATCTTCGTGAAGGTGCCAAGCGGCAAAACCCTCAGCGTCATGGACTCATGGTCGAGCGATCGGACACCGTGGGGAGCGTCATGGAGAAGGTCCGTGAGAAGGAGGGCGTCCCGCTCGACCGGCAGCGCGTCGTCTACGCCGGGAAGCAGCTGGAGGACGGTCGCACCTTGGCGGAGTACAACGTGATGAAGGAGTCGACCTGTCGACGCTCTGCGTGATCCTCCGCCTCGGTGGTCCTCACAAGTGCGCTGATTTTGCTGGGAGAAGCAACTGTCATGGACTTATATAGACAGGCATTCTGGTCAGCGGTCTCAGTAGTCAACAGAGCCGGTATTTGACCCAATTGACCAAAAATTCAAGGTGTCAAGATAAAATTGAAAAAAAAACTATGTAAAATAAAAACTACCATGCCGACCAATCTAGGAAAGTTTCACACATTTTGAAAAATAGATTTAAAAATACACTAGAAATTCAATTTCGAGCCCTTTTTGGTCAAGTTTAACCAAAACATTAATGTGTCCACAATTTATTTATTTTGAAAATTTATGCAAAATTAGAGAAAGTTTCATACTTTTATGGACAGTTTCAATTTTTTGCCAGAATTTGACAAAATGAGGCTGAATTTGAATTTCTACTGTAGCTTTAGATACGTTTGTCAAAAAAGTGTGAAACTTTCCCAGATTGATCAGCATGGTTTTTTGATTTTACATAAAAATTTTGAATTTTTCTGGACACTTTGAATTTTTGGTCAATTTGGTCAAATACCTGCCACGTATGCCAAAACCACCTTTTGGCCAAGTGAATGGGTAATTTTGTGCTAACTAATGTCAAAAAAGGTGAGAATTATGTTCTAACCAATGTCGGAGTTTGAGGTTGTAAATTAAACTAGATGTGAGTTCAGAGTTAAAATGTGCACTTTTTTCATACTTAGCCCCATACGGACCTCTTCCCTATATATATTACTCATATGCACAGTGCACAAGGGGACACACCCACATGCCGTTGGTGTGTGTGTGCCCCCAATGCTTATTCAAGTTAGAGTTGCGGTAAACTCTTTGTGAGGACACTCACCGGTGAGACCATCCCGGTAAACGCCGATCCATCAGACACTATCTACAATGTCAAGACGAGGATCCACGGTGAGTCTGGTGATTCCATGTTCGATGGCAAGGAGCTGGAGGAAGGACGCACCATTGCAGATTACGACATTGACAAGGAGTCCATCGTCCAACTCACCCCTCCCCCGAAGCCGACACGAGAACCGATGCAAATCTTCCTCAAGGTGCCAAATGGCCGGTTAACCCTCGAGGTCGAGAGCTCAGGCACCGTAGAGGACATCAAGAAAAGGATCCATGTTATGTGGGGCATCCCGCCGCCATCCTAGCTGGCCCTCGTCTTCGACGGGAGGCAGCTAGAGGGTGGGCATGGACTGGATGGCTATGGCGTTTGCGAGGGTTCCACCCTCCACCATGACTTTCCTGGGTCAGGGTGGATACTGATCTCTGTCAGGCTACCTATTGCCCACAAGGACACCATAAATTCCTCTTATGGTCCAAAGTTCAGATACAGTCGACATATTCAGGGAGAAGATCTAGGAATTGAAGGGGACTACCGTGTCCGAGCAGCGCATCATCTTTCGGGGAGGGCAACTGAAGGATGGCCTCATCCTAGCGGACTGCAGCGTGGTGGAGAACTCATGCCTCGATGTCTTACTCCGTCTGCGTGGTACTAATTGCCCTGGTTGCGCTAGGAGCATTGCGGCAGCCAGGGGAAGAAGTTGTTTGAAGTTTAAAACTCTTGTCTATTGGTACTCTTTTGAGGCCTTCTCATCTCTAGCAGTGAAGAGTAAGTTGCTGAGTAGCTAAGTGCTAGAGCATGACGCGGGCTTTTCCGCACCTATTCTTCGGTCGTGGGTTAAGTCCCCTATGTTTATTTCTATGCGGTCTATTTCAATTAGTTGGCTCGTTGTGGGTAATTGTCATTTAATTGTGCTATATAGCAGTGACAATCATGTTTAAACATTTTTTTATAAAAGCATCTGTCAAGTGAAATTAATGAACTATTGTTGTGTGAGCTTCGTTAAATACGCCCGAGCTTAATTTCTTGCTCAACGGTTATTACACGGAATAGTAAAAAATTAGAAGAATAGAATGGTAAATCTGTAATCATAGTTACACTGTGGTTGGATGCAAGAGAGTAAATTGCTTACTTTATGCATGTTTCCCATCAACTCCTTGTTTCCAACGTAAACATGCGCGGCCTCGTCGGCTGTTGAGTGTGTGCCTAGCTAGAAGCGGCGTCCCTCATCGTAGAACTCCATCCTGAAGTTGCCGGACGGCTTCGCCCGCATGCCGAAGAACCCCGTCTTGCTCTTCGGCGGCATGGCGACGACGGGGCGGCAGCGGCGGCTCCGCGGCGATGGGATAGGGGCTTGGTGGAGGGCGCCGGGGGGGGGGGGGGGGGGGGGCTCGGGTCAGGGGCTCCGCGGTGGCGAATCAGGCGGTGACGGTGGGGTGGGGGCTCGATGCGGGGGCTTGGTGGTGGGCGGCGGTGCGGTGGGGCCTTGGTGGTGGGCGGCGGTGCGGTGGGGGCTCAGGCCAGGGGCTTGGCGGTAGAGAATCCGGCGGCGACGACAGTGGCGAATCGGGCCCGATTTGAGGCGCGCAGCGGCGCCGAAGTTGCGGAACCGGCGGTGGGAGTGGTTGGAGGCCGGATCTAGCGCGGGGCGGCGGCGGCGTGGTGCGGTTGGTGGGCGGGCGGCGGGAGGAAGAAGACGCCAGGTGGGGTGTGGGGGGGGGGGGGGTGTGGGAGAAATGATATGCGGTTGGCGCACGACCAGCCGTTTTACATCACCTGAAGGCGGAGATGCAAATTTGCATCTTCAGGTGTTGTATTTTATATCACTTGGGCCAGGTGATGTAATTTTTTTTACATCTACATCATCTGTTCGAGGTGGCTATTTGGGCCTCGAAGATGTAAAAGTTTGTTATTTTTTTATCTACATCTTCTATTGGAGATGCTTTTAAGGCACAAG
This sequence comes from Triticum timopheevii, assembly GCA_963921465.1. Lineage (NCBI taxonomy): Eukaryota > Viridiplantae > Streptophyta > Magnoliopsida > Poales > Poaceae > Triticum > Triticum timopheevii. The sequence continues at coordinate 80,687,916 of OY997274.1, forward strand.
GCACGATCTTACTAGTATAGTATGCAGGCAGAACACTTTTGTCCGATGAGGCCCACCTGACCGGTCTATAAATTGGCTCATAAGCATAAGATAATCTATTGTTTTTTATTTAATTAAGCATTAATTGCAGCATTAAACAGTGCATGCAGTAAGTTGAGCTATATTATTGACTATGTAGCATGTGGTGTAGTTTTAAGCAGAAAAAATAGAAGGTACACACTGACGAATGGGCCTAGAAATAGCTTCCACAATCCCCGAGCCACCAGAGTCTAGGAAATCATGGGAGCTTAGTAACTAGATAGATGATGTGTTGCTCAGGGTCTTTTGTCAAATATTTCAAATATTTCTTGAGTTTTTTTAATAGACTAAAGCGAGTGTAGTATCACTTGGTTTGTTCAATTGCAGTTTATTTACTGAAGTCTTGGTGGCATTTCATCTTAGAAAGAATCATGGAGAATCCCTCGAAGAGATTTAATTGTAATTCTTAGCTGTAAGATTTTACTTTGTAATTTGTTGGATATTAATCCAAAGCAATGCACTTGTGCTGGGTGCATGTATGAATAAAGTTACAGGTGTTTCTAAACAAAAAGAAAAGGAGAAGCTCATGTGGAAGAAAATGGGACCATATCATGGGGATAATGGCACTTAGATGAGGACGTAAATTTTTAGGACATTCACCCACGCGTTGTCGAAGTCACGAGCGTCAGTCTGAGCGTCGTGATTGCTATTTATTATTGTGCAGTCGCAATACGTGAAACATTAATTACCAGCTTACGTGAATACGCCGTGGTATACGCCACACCAGTGGCCCAGGCGTCATTTATATTTGTATGAATACAAGGGCCACGTGATGGCCCATACGATGCAAAATAACTGCTCGCGTTGTTGGGTGGACATAATTGAGCACTCACACTAGCTGGTTTTTGGCACTCACACGTGCCCCGCCGAGCGGAGATGGGTTCGGCGCAATCGGAGATCAGGTTAGCCCATCCGAATTCATTATCTAATACTGCCTTCATCCATAATGTAACACATTTTTGACACTCCACTAGTGTCAAAAAGCATCCTATGTTATGGGACGGAGGAAGTACGTTGTTTTCTCTGCCTACAGCATACACGCCAAGTGTAATCATCTCTCGTTTGTCTCATCTGAAGTAGCGAATATGGAAGTTAGACGCTGCTAGAACAGTGTGATACAGGTAACAGTACAAGCTAGAACATCATCTTCAGCTATGTTATTAAACGTTCTGGAGTAAATGGATAGCCAAGTGGAGCACGTCGCGTACAACAGTGCTGCATGCGTCAGAATGAAGAGATAGCACAATGCCACGGTACATGGTGAGGGACGATGGACAAGTTGGCACCGTGGTAAAAGCCGTGTCGGTGTGTGATTGAGCATTGAACTATACACCATCCTCTACAATTTGTTTATTATAATGCTGCCTGCTCAGTTTCACATTCTGTATTATATTAATTAATTTCAGCACTAATAAATCAATTAACTATTTTTCCAGTGCCATGTTTTACTCGTAAAAAAAGCTTCCTAAAGAATTTTTCATGGGATCCTTTTAGTAATTATGAAAAGATAAAACTTCCTGACAAGGGGGTGCGACGGCGCTAGGTTTCGCCCGAGTCGCCCCCTCCTGGAGAGCGACGCGAGCAGATTTTTCCAAGACAGGACCTTGCAATATCTCATGCAAGGTTACTTCTGGTACAACACATAAGTGTCTCGTTAGTAACCATGAAACACCTTCTATGCTATTATTAAATTTATTTAAACTTCCAAATTCCAATCAATATTATACCATTTTGTTCGTGCATTTAACTTATCGTCACTAAGATTTTCTTCTGACGCTTCTCCCATTTTCTAATTGAACTTCCATAATCAGCCAACTAACAGACGTGCTTATTTTTTTTACTTTTAAATAGACCCTATCCCACTGCGCATGGCGGGATTAAATGCTCAATCACACACCGAATATACACATGCAACACAGAATATGAAGATAAAGGTAAACCTAAGCTGTCTAGCATAGTTACAAGTTCACACTAATTCATCTCAAAATTAGGTTCACACTAACTAGCTTACTCAATACACGTTAATGATTCCGTTGCAGCTGTAGAGGATGGTGCATCTAGTAAATATGTAGTGCGGCAGCATGTAGTAAGGCAAGAAGGCACTGTGGTGCATTAATCCTAGTAAATGAGGTGGTCAAGTGTGTTGTAGTTTGTGAACTAAGTGGTCAATAAGAAAAAAGAATTTAGTGAAAATTAACTAATAACAAAAAAATCCTGGAGAAATAAATAGATTTAGTGAAGATCAACTAATAACAAAAAAAAAATCGCATGCATGTTGTGCAGGCCTTTGATGAGGTGGCATGTGTGCATATTAGTATAATACAATGAATGGGGATGAACTATTTAGATACATAGGATTTCTCCGTGTTTCTGTCAAACCAAACAATAGTTGAAGTTGAAACTTTCCAAGTCAACTACACAAATATATAACACTGTGCAGAAATTGCTTCAATTTTTCACAAACATGAACTGGTGAGCAGTAACCCGAAGAGTCTTCTGAACTGCCAAAAGTGAAGAGTTGCACACAATCAATTCCGGCACTACAACTTCACAAGGGAGAGAACATCCCCTACAAAATTGACAGGGAGTCTCCTTGGCCTCCTCCCATTACAACCCGAAGATCCATCCCTCCTTTCTCCATCGTCAAGGTACACACTTCATCCATTCCTACCTAGTTCTTGTCATCTGAACAACATTTGTTATGCCTGCAACAATTATTGTTATGTCTCACGTTGTATCATCTGTTGGGAAGGATTGCTAATGTTTTGTGCTCCAAGGTTCTGATTCAACAGATGGAGATCTCCGTGAAGACCCTCACCGGCCAGAGCATCACCATCAAGGCCGATCCTTCGGACACCATCTACGTCGTCAAGGCGAAGATCCAGGACCAGCAGCGCCTCACCTTTGCCGGGGAGGAGCTGGAAGACGGGCGTACTCTGGCTCACTACGACGTCCGAGATAAATCAACTCTCCACTTGGACCTGCGCCAGGGCGAGGAGGGCGTGCCCGTGGCCGACCAGAGCTCTGGCTTCGTCGGCGTCGGGGCGAAACCGGAGGGCGGTCGCACCCTGGCGGACTATGGCATTAAGAATCAGGACACCATTCACCTCCTACTGCCACGACGCTTCCGCGGTGAGACTTGGTGCTTGGGTGATGGCCCAGTTCTCTTCACGGCGTGGTCGGAATCTGTTCCGTTGGCTATATATTTGCCCAGTCGTACTTACGGTGCATGCATGGCCGGGAATAACCTAGCGCAAGAGTGCGTGTGAACATGCCCGAGTTAAGTACAATTTGCTACAAGCACTATGCTGTCTATACATGCTTTGTCAGTCTCTGGTTGCTTGCCATTATTAATACTTATTGCAGGGCCTGGGCCATTGGATCTTTACTTTTGTGGGCATCTCTTTGTATTTGGATCTAAAATTAAGCTTGCCATTTAAGCAAAAATCTAACGTGACATCACATTTACTCCTTCCGTTCACTTATAAGACATTTGGGATATTTCAAATATGGACTAGATATGGATTCAAATGAATGAACAAACACATTAAAACGCATATGAGTACACCCAATTCAGAAAAAGTTGGAACATCTTACAATAGCTAATGGAGGAAGTAATAATGAAAGAGAGTTTTGCCATATCTTAATATTGATGTACTCTCTCTACTCCATAATTTAAACTAAAACCAAGAAAAATATTATGGAATGGAGGGAGTAGCTCTTAGCACCAAAAGTCCAAAACCAAGACAAAACTATTGTTTTCCTCACAAAATACATCGAATGAGAACACTTTTAGTTACATTACAACTAGGACATTAGGCAGTTTCCAGATTAGCACGATCACAGATTACTAACAAGGAAAATCACATACGATAGACTAGGAACATGTAGCAGATAGGGGTTCAGAACCTACTAGTTCTCTGGAAACTCTATTCAGCCATGGTGGTAAAAAACAAGATGGTTGTATGCCATAGGAAACTCCAATGCAACAGTGTATTCAGCCATGGTAGTGAATATGAGATGGTTGTATGCCATAGTGGAAGCAGGCAGAGGGCCGTTGAGGATGTAGTTCAATTTGAGCGATCAATTGTATGCCATAGGAAACTCCAATGCAACAGCGTATTCAGCCATGGTAGTGAAGATGAGATGGTATAAGACATTTCGGATATTTCAAATATGGACTATATATGAATTGAAATAAATGAACAAACACATTAAAACACGTGTACATCTAATTCAGAAAAAGTTGGAACATCTTATCATAGTGAACGGAGGAAGGAATAATGAAAGAGTTTTGCCGTATCTTAACATCGATGTACTCTCTCCGCTCCATAATTTGAACTAAAACCACCACAAGTATTATGGAATGGAGGAAGTAGCTCTTAGCTCACAAAATACATCGAATGAGAGCACTTTTAGTTACAAATCTAAGTAGGACATTAGACAGTTTTTGCTTAGGCTAATCCGGATTAGCATGATCACAAATTACTGACAAGAAAAATCACATACGATAGGCTAGGAACATGTAGCAGATAGGGGTTCAGAACCTACTAGTTCTGTGGAAACTCCGGTGCAACAACGTATTCAGCCACGGTGGTAAAGACGAGATGGTTGTATGTCGTAGGAAACTCCAGTGCAACAGCGTATTCAGCCATGGTAGTGAGACGAGATGGTTGTATACCATAGTGGAAGCAGGCAGAGGGTTGTTGAGGATGTAGTTGAATTTGAGCGATCAATTGCGCTGATATGCTTTACAAAACTTTATCGCTCCTCACCCAGTGCAGGTATTCAAGGGACGCGATTTCGACGGCCTTATTTCTCAGACGGCTGTGCACGCAGTCTCAGCGCTAAGCCCCCTGATGTAGAACTATTATGTATTAGCTTTTTAGTCGAATTCATGATAGATGGACATCCGCGGCATTACCCTCAACATGTGCTTTCATATCCTACATGCGCTAGCACATGTTTTGGGATCTACGTCGTTAGTATGTTTATATCATTCAACAAGGATAAGATATAAGGTGAAGGCTCACATGAGCTAGATCTAAGTATATTACGATCGGAGACCATCGTATGTCTAACATTTCATCATCCATAATAAAGAGTGCAAATGGTCTAGACAGGAAGCAAAAGGGCCTAAGTAGCATCGAGATAAGACGTGCCACCGTCATCGCCCCTCCCTCATCCTCAGAGAGACACAATCCTTGTTATGGTAAACAGTCGGGAAGTCATCGTGGTAAGGCCCGAAAGGACCGGCGCACCAGAACATCAACAGTCGCCCATGAAGAGAAGTATAAATAGGAAGGATTCAACCTGTAGACAAACATATACAGACGAATGAAGATCGGATCCAAAAAGATCCCCTAAAAATAAACATCGGTTGAATCCCGCAAGATCCGCTAAAGACACACCTCCAAATACCCTCCGATGATGCTACACTGGTGCAGCGACGTCCTATACAAACGATTTTTAACCCCTTTCCGTGACAGAGTTTTAAACCGCCGCCTTGCCTATGTGTACGATAGGGGGGGTCCATCGCACACGACCCTAAAATCGTCGACGATTGCTCGTCCGGTCCCACACGCTTAGCGCGTTTGCTCATGTGCGGTCGGGGGAGATAACATCGATGCTTTCGAAGGCCAAGCCGTGAGAGATCATCTTAACATCCCACACAGATTATGGAACAAACGTTTGCGTGGCATACCACATCACACATAGTTTTCTGTATAGCATTGTCTGTGGTAGGTGTAGCGATCACAGACATTCTGCCTCAGTTAACCGTTTGCATTATTCAAATATATCACACATGATCCGATGCAGAAAACTGTATGACATTGGGCTATCTATCACACATGCTTTTATTGCTAGAAACATTTGTGAATTGTCATGACCCATTTAGCAGGTTTATTAGTTTACTGTTAATACTCTCAGTATTAAGTAAATTCGCATTTCGTATCGGACAACTGTTCAGCACTTTCATATCAGGTACAAAAATATATTTTAACACCATAGTACGATAGCTACGTGACAACATCTTATTGCATCATATAGCTAGTTCACCTTCATAAGCACAAAGTATGTTGACCATAATTTTAGAACAATATATTTATTTCCCTAATCGACTGATGTATATTGGTGGATGCATGCATGATCAGCCAAATTCGTCTTCTCCACCTCTGCCAGTTTTTGCAAAGGAGTAGACACTTTCCAGATGGCAACAATTTTAGATACTAGGTAGAAACTATGACGGTGTCTTAATCACATCCAAAATAACAGAGCACAGTGACAGTGTCTGAATCATATCTAACAAATGATTTGTAACAACCAAAGTGAGGCTAATCTTTTTTACACATGCCAGAAACTTTCTCCCGCTGTCCACAGATTAAAAAGCCACTAACATCACGCATGGAGATTGATGATGACAACGAGCAGGCAGATCTTCAGCTAGCCCGCTCCATTCCTTGCAAGTGATGGTCCTAGGAAGCTACAAGAGGAAGAAATGACTTAAATCGGTCGTCGGATGAAAATCCTTTATTCCAAATCATAACCCTAAGCCTAGGGGGGCAAGAGAGAGGAGAAAGGCATACTCGACTGGTGACAGAGTCGTCAGAGGAGGAGGAACCGCTGGAGAGGCCATTGAAGAAGACCATGGCGTCCATGGCGGTCGGGTGCGAGACGGCAAGAGTGAGGAAGCAAGCGAGGAAGCGGTATAGCTTAGGAAGGAAGGAAGGAGGAAACAGGGGAAATGTAGTTCATGGTCGGGGAGAAAAGGGGATGGGGAGGGGGGAGAGTTAGATATTTCGGCGGTAGGCAAAAAAAATTGAAAGGTAGAAGAAAACTTGGCGCGCAGTGTCATCGGACATCATTCACTTTGAACAAACATGTGCATCTCAAATAATTCTTCTGCTTTGCATGCATATGATGAGTTTGAGCATTCAAATTTTGGTTCAAATTTCACTGGATACAGTGCTCATCCACGTCATTGCATAATTTAGCAAGTGGTCTGGAACTTTACATGAACTTGTCTGCAACCCTCCCAAGTCATGGCCAGCTCTTGTAACCTTGAGATCTCGTTGCCGATGGTGCACGAACCAACTTGGGTCATGAGATTTTAGGACTGCAACTATGTGTCTACCGCCGCCTCAGCTACCGAGTTGCACCCGAACTGTCTACTGCTGCCAAGGCCACCGATTTTTTCTCACCATCGTCGACCTCGGTCGCCGCCACAAGAACGCCTCCAAGGATCTATTGCTATAAAAACCAATTGTAAGATCCCGGTGGTAATCATGAGAGATAAACAGAAAACTCCCAATCTGGACCACCCTCAATAGATTAACATTTCCCCCCTAGCTATGAACTGGAAAGTGAAGTAGATAAAAGCTAAGGTTTTAGTTCTTGATTGATGCCCTCTCATACACAACCATCACTTAAGTAGTGCGATACATCGAGGAGCAGAGGGAATTAGTAAATCCCGTTATATGCAGTGAAATGGCAATAACAACATCAGGTGAATTGGCTGGAAATGTGCGTTGTCGGCGAGATATGTACCATTGGATGACTAGGGTGCATCTGAGCCTTCCATTCTTTGTACCTTGCGCCGAACCAGTACGCAAGTGTTAACTGAAGAAATTGGCCGTTGAGGTTAAGAACACAAGGGATCTGACACCGCCATCTCGCGCCGGAGCATGCGCAGCCACCGTCGCGCGTGGAGGCGCGGATGTGCGGGTCGCCTCGAAGTTCTTGGTATTGACTTCCGATCCATTGATCATGGATGTCAATGCATGTTCCTTCTTGTGTTCGTTTTTCCTCTGCCCATGGAAGCATGCGAACATTGCCCAATTCCAGGCCACCACGAGAGATGACAGAAAATTGAAGAGCTCCTAAACGGTGCTCTCAGCACCGATTTAGCTTACTGGCGCTCGAAGGCGACGCTAGCGGGCCAGCCCAACAATCTTTGATCGATCGAATGGGAAGCTCGAACGAGACGCGAAGCGAGACAGTCATTCACTCACTTGCATCTAGCTAATTAGCTTGTTGACCAGTTGACTGGTTGATCGGTTAACCATCTCATAGCTGACCATTGACTTTTGAAAAAGCCTCATAAAGGTTTAAAAAATCGTATATTTGAAAAGAGTTCATTTTGGAAACAATCGCAGATTGAAAAAACTTCATAAAAAATGAAAAAAGTTCGTGAATTTGAGAAAAGTTCACGGGGAAATTTTCATCATATTTGACAGTGAATATAGCGGGGTGGAGTGGGGTACGCCAACGTCTATTCGATGCCACAAGCGTCGGTTAAAGGTATAATTTTGTACGGGGTGAACACATCCGTGTACACTAGGTGTAGTAGCGGGCCGGCCCATATTCATTCCGGTGATTTTTTCCTATATTTTTAACCTGGAGTTTTTCAGTTTCCTTATTGCTTTTCTCTTTGTGTTTTATTTTTTGTTTCTGTTTTTTTGTTCTTTTTTATTCATAAAAACATTTAAAATACGTTACTCTTTTAGCGTGTTAACTTTTTTAAAAATTCGTGAACCTTTATGAATTTTTTAACCTTCATGAACTTTTTAAAAATTCGTGATTTCCTTTTTCAAATTTCATGAACTTTTAGCTCTGAACTTTTTTTAAAATTCGTGCACAATTTTTACCAACTTTTTCAAATTTTATGAAGTTTTTTAAAATTTGTTAACTTTTTCGAATTAGATGAACTTTTCAAATTCATGAAGTTTTTTAAAAATTTGTTAATTTTTTCAATACATGAACTTTTTAAATTCATGAAATTTTTTACTGAACCTTTTCAATTTTTTCTAATACTTTCAAAAAAAGGGACAACTTTTTACAAAGTTAAGACCTATCTTTACATTTCTGAACTCTTTTGAAAAATCAACAGTCAAGTGGTCAACCAGCCAACCAGCTATAAGAGCAACTCTAGCAGACCCCGCAAAAAGCCCCGACCTGCAAAATAACCGCCAAAATGCGGGTCAGCACGAAAAATCCCGCCCGAACAGACCCCGTAAACGACTCCGACCTGCAAAAAATTTTAAGGGGCACGGTAAAAAAGTCCTCCTGATCTGCAAAAACACAGTTTTCGCCTCCCTTTTACAGTGCCCTGCATCACGAGAAAGCAGTTGGCGGGAGCCCACTGCCACGGAAACATCCGCGTCCGCCGTCCCCGACCGCCGTTCCGACCGCCGCCCAGCCCGTCCCCGGCCGCCGGCCGCCCGTCCCCGGACGCCAGCCACCCGCCGGCCGCCCGCCCCGGCCGGCCAGGCCGCCCGTCCCGGCCGAATCAATTCAGCACGCCTGCCCTTGAATCGATTCCGATTCAGCTAGCTAGCTAGCTCGTCCATCCACTCGAATCGACTCCGATTCACAGCTAGCTAGCTAGGTACTCCCTCCGTTCGAAATTACTTGTCTCGGAAATGGATATATCTAGAACTAAAATACATCTAGATACATCCATTTCTGCGACAAGTAATTCCAAACGGAGGGAGTAGCAACTGGATTGATTCAGCTAGCTACGGCGACAGCGGCTCCGTATTTTGCCGTTTCGAACGATTCGAGCTAGCTAGCTTCCTGCGAGTCTTCCTAGACATCAGCGGCTTTGTATTTGGTCGTTTTATGCATTGTCCGTCGACTTCGTAGGAGCGATCTAGCTACACGGGCGAGAGAAAAAAGAAGATGTGAGAAAAAAAACGAATATTCAAGTTTACAGTTTAAGTTTAAGGGGTCTGTTCTGCCGCAGCCCGCACTGGCCCGTGAAACATGTTTTTCACGAACTGCAAACGCATTTTACGGGTTGACGGAATGCGGGATCTGCTAGAGATGGTGTAAGCCAGCGAGTGAACTTCGCGTCTCGTTCGATTCCCGGGTGATCGATGGTAGTTATGTTGGCCGGCCCAGGAGCGTTACCTTCGAATCGGCGCTCCCGCATGAAAAACACATTTAAGCAGTGGTTATTCGCTTAAGGTGCCGAATAAATAAAGATACCTTAGCCCCTTCCATTGTAAAAGATACTTCCTCTGTCCTATAATATAAAAATGTTTTTAATAGTACTTCATTCGTTCAGAATTACTTGTCGCAGAAATAGATGTATCTAGACGTATTTTAGTTCTAGATACATCCATTTCCGAGACAACTAATTCCGAACGGAGGGAGTAGTATAGTGTTAAAAACATTTTTATATTATAAAACGAGGAAGTACCTTGTTATTTACCACTGAATAAATAAAGAGGCTTGGAGAGTTAAAAAAAAAGGTGCCAAATAGGTGCTGGCTGAAAACTGTGGCCAATTTCAAGCTTTCTTTCTGTTTGTTCCTCATTGGAGTAAATGAATCGGGCCCTAGGACGGCAAGCGTTAGGACCAGTCGCATAGAAATTTTTTGGTCTATTGATCTCGCCTTCGCTAAGGCTAGCCTGTCTAGTGGGGGTAACTTAGGTAGTAACTTAACACATCTAAAGACAATTTTACTCATGTGACAAGTATTTAATGAGGAAAGAAGTGCTTGTGGTAACATAATATGTTATTGTAATATAGCGCTTCTGGAGGCAAAATGAGTCTATGAGCTAATAAATAAAGTAACCTATGACACTACTACTATATTATTTTGCACTATAAGGGTAGTAAATTAGACTAGTGTCATATGCATTACACTAGTATAAGTTACTCCCCACTATGACGAGCCTAATGACCGTTGATAATGATGACTCATTAATCACCTCAAATCTATTCGCTAATGACCGTTGGTAATGATGCCGGTTCATTAATTACAACATCTTGGCGAAATCACTAATTAGGAGTACTTTTTGTAAACGTTACTCCTACTTTCTGATATTGCGACAAGTGGTTGCACTGTGCTTCAGTTGCCGCAACCTTAAAGTTTAAAATATTTTCTCTTTCAAAATGTGCGTCTAAATCCTAAACCGTTTCCACCATTGAATTTCTTGTGTTAATATCTTCGAAATTAGATCTCATGTTTATAGGTTTCGATGAACTTCTTTTTCTTTTATATGGTTTTTTCTACTTTGTTTTTCTTTTCTGAAGAGGCACAATTGCGCCTCTCGCGAAAGCAAATCTGTATCTTCAAGAGAAGCAAATATGTATCTCTTTTATTTTTTGAAAAAATCGGACCTATTATAAAGATCACCGGAAGTACAAAATGCCTCAAACATAATAAAGATTACATCGAGGTCCATGGACCACCGAATGACCATCGCCGCAGCCAGAAACAAGCCGCCGACGCGTCGCTATCGCCGCTTCCATACCGGAGCCAGCTTGCCCTTGTCGATGACAGCTAGGAAGTCTTCGTGCACGTGCCCCTAAGGAACAGTGTCCTAGAGCTGCAATTGTCACGGTTGAATCCTTAAATCGATCTGAAGTACTTGACACCAAATATCGCCGTTGCATACGCACGGCAACAAACCCTAAGGAATCTACGCCGGAGCTTCTTCTAATCCGTCCCAGCGAACGAACTTGAGGAGGAACGGAGCCCCGAAGATTGACTCGAAGAAGAGGCGCTGCCATCCGTCCAAACGCCGCCCCTGCGAGAACTAAAACCCTACCTGTCTACTAGCCGGAAAGAAGGCACCAGAAATTCCCTCCCCGCCACCGGCCGCTAGAGCGGCAGGCAGAGGGGAGCCGAATCCACGGGCTCGCTTCTGAAGATTGAGGGGAGGAAGGCTTTCACTAGTCGCCTTGCGAGAGGGAAAGATAAGCAGTCTGGGAGCTTAAAATATGTGTTTCTCATGAAAGAAGAAAACACATGTTTCTTTTTCATTTTTCGAGAGGCATAACTGTGCCTCTTGCATAAGCAAATCTGTGCCTCAACGAGGAGTAAATCTGCACCTCTCGCGAATTTTTTTTGAAAACATGTTTCTTTTTTTCTTTTTCGAGAGGCACAACCTATACCCCTCACGGAAGCAAATCTGTGTCTCTACGTGAAGTAAAACTGTGCCTCTAGCAGAAGAAAAAGACACACTTATTTTCCTTTTTCTGAGAGGTGCCTCTCATGGGAGGAAAAAAACATGTGTTTTTTTCTGAGAGGTGACTCTCACAGGAGCAAACCTGTGTTTTCATGAGAAGTAAATCCGTGCATCTCGCGAAAAAAAATAACATATTTTTCACGTATTTCTTTTCTTACACGAAACATAGGGAAAACCGGGCAAAAACTGAAAAGCCAAAAAACCGAAAGAAATAATCTAAAACCCGAAAACACGTAAAGAAAAATAAAAAATAAATACTGAGTGAGTGCCCAGCATGTGACGCATGACAGTGGCTGAGAACGTGTCAAGTGACGAGCTCTGAGTCCGCCAAAAGTGACCTTTATAGGAGCCCCGCAACGAGTACTCATCAGCTAGTTGATAGCTCTCGGCAAACCAACGTGTGGTTGGATGGTTAGGAGGACAGTGATATCCCAGTCCATCAGGGTTCAAATCCTGATGCTCGCATTTATCCTGAATTTATTTCGAGATTCCAGCGATGTGAGTTCAGTGGGAGGAGATGTCCCGTCAACTACGAGGCGCCTACGGTGACTTCGTAAAATCTCAAGATGATATGCCGGCTCAGTCTCTTGTAAATACTCATAGGGGTTAGATGTGTGTGCGGGTTCATAGAATGAGTGTATGCGCGTATATTTGAGTGATTCATACTGTATTTAAAAAAAAAAAAGCTAATTGCTCTCGCATCTTGGGGTTGGGAGTTTTCTTGGAGAGCTTTCCGCAACGCATGAGTCCTCGGCCACCACGAGACCAGGCGGTCCGTCCCGGGCGACACTACTATAAATAGGAAAAGCGGATTACTACTTGGGTACGGCGCCGTGTCAACTACGCGGACGACTCGGGATCTTGCCCTAACCGCTGCACGCCGTCGATCGAGGGGGTGTGGGCCGTGCGTGCGTGGAAACCATGGAAGAAGGGAAGCAACGTTTGGTGCTGAACCTGCCTCCCGGCTACCACTTCGCGCCGACGGACGTGGAGCTCATCGTCCACTACCTCCGCCGGAAGATGGACGGCCACCCGCCGCACCTGCCCATCTTCAAGGACGTGCCCATCACCGACTACCGCCCGGAGCAGATCACAGGTACGTACGAACACGACGGCTCGTCCTTGTTCTTCCGCTGGGTTGGGTCGATCTCGAATGCGTGCGAGTTGATGAAGACAGCGGAGAGAATAGATCGATTTTGATCTGAATTTGATGCATGGGTGTTGCAGAGGTGTTCATGGACTGCGGGGAGGAGCGGTGGTACTTCTTCACCAAGCGCACCCGCAAGTACGCGACGGGCAACCGGCCGGACCGGACGACGCCGGGCAGGGGGTACTGGAAGGCCACCGGCCCTCAGCGTCTGATCCGCACCGGGCCCTCGAAGGCTTATCCGCTGGTCGGGCGCCGGAGGACGCTCGTGTTCTACACCGGGCCCGACGAGGCGGCCAAGACCGCCTGGACCATGTACGAGTACGAGAACCTCACTTCCGAGGAGGAGGCCAACGACAAGAACGCCGACAAGGTGGCCATCTAATCTCGATCGCCTCCGTCCTACGCCTTCATCTGTTCCCTTCCCGTTGATCGATCTATATCTAATCAATGAAAAAATAGCACGCTATAGCTCCGCTAATAGCAATGCTATAGCATGTAGAGAATTGTCTCGCTAAGTTAATCAGTGTACAGCACGCTAATAGCATATTTTCAAGGGCGGCACTATTTTGTATAGCCTGCTATTTTTTTCCTTGAATGTAATACTAATGTCTAATGCTATAATCTGTTGCATTGATCGCATGCAGCTTGGCGAGTGGGTGCTGTGCACGATACAGAGGCAGAAGAGCCAACGCATCGGCGACGACACGATCAAGGGCAAGGCGAAGGGGGAAAGCAAGGCGGGCGGCAGGAAGAGGAAGGGCAAGGCACAGAAGGGAGCTGATGATCAAGTCCTCCAGGTTCAGGGAGCCCAGAAGGTGGTGGCAGAGAAAGGAGATGAGACGGACATGTTTGAGTTGGAGCAAGCCAGCCGCCCCAACAAGAGACCGCAACTGATGCAGCAACAGCATGATGAACCGCCACCGCCATGCCAGGAGACATTGATACCAGCACAAGACTGTGACTACGCCCCGGGCACCGTGTCCCCGTCGCAGGAGCCGCCGCCACAGCTCTCGGATTCAGAGATGGCGGCGTCTCGCCCTGGTGCTTCATGCTACGGCTTTGATGAGTCCATGCTGCTGTCGCTGCTAGAATATGAGAAGATGGCGCCTCTTCTTTTAGGATACAACAACTACAGCGCGACGCCGTATCAGCCGGCCACCAGCTACCTAGATGCTGCGGGGGCGCCTCTTGGAGCATTCAGTTATGGTTATAGCGGCGCTGCGCATCAACCGGCGGGTCACCTGAACAACGGTGCGTACGCCGGCGGTCATCCCGGTAGCCTTTTGGGCACCAGCAACAGTACATATACTTACCAGCAGCAGCACTCCTACGCCGCCGGCAGCAGTATATACACTTACCTGCAGCAGCATTCACGCGCGGCCGGAACCAACAAGTTGGCCCCCAGCAGCAGTACATATACTTACCAGCAGCAGCACGCATGCACCGCTGGGACAACCAAGGCCGCCGGAACCAACAAGTTGGCCAGCAGCAACGGTACTTACCAGCAGCAGCATTCATACGCCGCCGGAACCAACCAGGCCGACGGAACCAGCAATTTGGCCAGCAGCAATAGTACATATACTTACCAGCTGCAGCAGTCATGCGCCGCGGGAGCCAACAAGTTGGCGTTGGTCAGGGGAGCGATGAGCAGCGGCATTGGTCAGGGGAGCGGTGTGCAGCCACAGGTAGAGCTGTGAGACGGATGGCAGGAGCTAGAGAAAAGATTTGTTGATGGTTAGGGGATATATGACTTGCAGCAGAGAGCACTCACTAGTTGTCGTCAACTCGCCGTTAGGGCTAGTATTAGTAGTTTAAGTATGCTTTAGGATTGTTCGGAGAAAAAGTTAGTCAAAACATATTCATAGGGGAGCAGTTTGAAAGTTCATCTGATTCAATTAATTAATAAAATACAGTTATTTAAATAAAAGGATCCTACGTCTAGCCCACTCCAGTTTTTTCTAACATGAGCAACAATAGAGGAAAACCAGCTCAAATCAAATCAGGGATGCAATCCACTGATCAACATTCAGTGTATATTCTTTTCCTCTATTTTGTAACGTTGTTCTGCTTTTTTATGGTTATATATTGATTATATGTTAGAATAGCTGGTATCACCCAATGACGTCTTCCGTTGTGCTTAATCATGATTTTTTTTCAGGCATAAATTAATGACATGCGTGTGGGAAGCTAGCAATGGACGACTTATATACTGGGGGGCACCATGCTTCATCGCAGTGTTTTTTGTTTTTGTTTCTTGAGCAATGCTTCATGGCAGTTGGGTCATGTCTATATCTTGCTATTGTAAATGGACGTCAAAATTGCCGGGCCAGCCCGTTAGCATGTGTTGGCTTATTGTAATGACCTACAGGTCTGAAGAGTTCTTATTATATCAGACTGCTTAAGGAGGTGTTTGTTTCCGAGTTTTTTGCCCGTCACCTGTTACCACCGTAAAAGGAAAACGGTCCCTGCGTTTGGTAACTCCACACCGTAAACAGGTCACACCGTAAACAGGTCCGGTCCAGTTATGTATCGATACCGCCCACCCCCCACCGATATCGATCCCATGCCCTCCTCCTCCTCCTTCCGTCGGAGGCTCAGAGCCCCCTCCTCCCCGCACAACCCTTCTCCTCGTCCGCCGCCGCCTCCCCGTACAACCCTTCTCCTCGTCCGCCGCCGCCTCCCCGAGCACCTTCGAGTCCTGCATCGGCGCCACCACGATCCCCTTCGAGCCCCCCTTCGCCGCCGGCGTGAAAATAGGAGCAACCGGCAGCTCTTGTGATCGGGAATTGCCAGCTGCGCTTGGGATCAAAGGCGGCCGACATTGCACATGCTCAGGGATGGCTGGTGGCGCACAAGATCCGGGCGGCCGTCGATGCACAAGATCCAGGCGGCCAGCGGCGCTTGATCCGAGCGGCCGGCGGCGCTTGATTTCGGGGTCGGCCGGCTGCGCTTGATCCGAGCGGCCGGCGGCGCTTCACATCTTGGGCATCTGGGGCCGAGCAAGATTAGGCCATTTACGCTGAGCATGCTGGCCGACGAGCACCAGGGACGGTAATCGATTCCTTTGCCTGTACGTGAACCAAACAAACTTGGAAAAAACTCATTACACCTTCTTAAACAGTGTGATCTGATTACGTTGACGTTACCGTTACCATTTCTGTAGCCAAACACCTCCTAAATGTAATCAAGAACATTAACTCAGGCAGCAGAAATGACGGCTTATGGTCCTATCCTGAAGGAAGTAGATAGGCGGAAGGATAGCTTTCAGATGGTCAGCTTCGACCGTAGATTAAGATTGCGGGCGAGAGGGAATAAACGTTTTCGCCGAAACAGTCAGGATCGCAGTAGGACGGTGGCTGTTTTCGAGCAAGAAAGATTGTGCAATGGCAGTCCAAAAGCTCAAAACTATCCCATCATCTGAGATACTATTCCTGCGAAAACAGAAAGTTTCCTAAGCGATGGGTAAATAAATACTCCAAATCCTCTGGCACGGGACATATGCACATCTCCTGGTTCTCATGTACTTCGATAAAGAATAGTAGTACAAACTAAAACTCCAGATGCTACAGCCTAGAGGCAGTTACATGTGCAGGTGATGCTCAATGATAGCTTGGGATCCAGTCGAAGACGGCAGGTACTGCTGGCTAGCTCTTCCTCATCTTTGACCTGGCGTACCTGCAGCTGGAGTTAAAGAAACAAGGCCAAGGAACAGTCCAAGGGAAAACCAATTGCTGGGTTCATGTAAAAAATAATATAAAAACATTATGAACACCAGTCAACAAACCAACAAGCACGAGAAGTTATAAGAAAAATTGCATTTAAAGTAGAACAGGCAATGTCTTGAACAGCAAGAAATAAAGGATACTCAATTTGCAAGCCATCGCTATCGGAAGAAGACAGAACGGTGCCTTTGAGGTTCTCCATAGCAGCTGTGGATGACTCGATATCCTGCACAATGAGGCCATGTCTCAGAAAAGTAAAGCTATGGAAACAGGGATGAAGAAGCTACATTACCCCCTCTTCTATTCTAGATGTATTTTCAGAATGCACGTAAACAAAGCCCTTCTAAACATGAAGCGCTAATATACACCAAAATATAGTGATTTGTCGTATCAAACATTGTTCCTACATTGAACTTGCACCTGATTGTACTTTTAATTAATTATAAGTACAAGAAAGTATGGCATCTCTCCGATTATGCCAATTCTATATCACTAAGAAATGCAAAGGTATGGACACCTAAACTTGTTAGCAAGTTAAAAGACAATAAGAACCCATGTGCAACTCAAAGACAACCTGTGATGTGCCTATTGGTCAATATATTTACTCAAAAGGCCCTATTGGTCATATATTTTAATTTTGACAGTGAAGACAATCAACCATGCATCTGTAGCATCTCTGAACAACAGGTAGAATAACATAACTAAAACGTAAACAACAAAGGTAGACATACCGTAAAATCAGCAAACGCTGCAGGTAGTCCACCGCGGCGACGCATTTTAAGCACATGAAATCCAGGTTGCCTGCCAACAATAAGCAATAATCATCATTTTCTTCTACAACTTCACTTTAGTGAATATATTAGTAGAGTTTAGTCGGCATACTTAGACAAAAGTTCCTCTAGCTCCTTCTCTGTACATGCTTGTCCCAAATTTGAAAGAAATAAAGTAGAGCAAGGTGGAATTTTGTCTGGCTGATCCTGTACAATCAATGTCGCATTATAATAAACTGAAACACTGCATGGGAAAATCAAATATACTTTTAGGGTTATAAATTGATATGCATCCATCATTAAAATATTGCACCTGTGCACTTCAAAATTCTCCAAAAAACATATATACAGAACGTGTCACAATATGTTCAGTTCAAGAAGACATGAAGAAACATGATAAAAGCATGTGCACTGTCCCACTTACAAACCCTATCCGTATTTAAAACATTTATAAGAAAACATGTTCAAAGTAAACCAGTTCGTACAGATAGATCCCTTTTCAGATTGGTAGATAAATCGAACTACTACATGATTCTTCAAGGCATGCAAAATCTACATTGCAAGCGTAATTTGGTCAGCCTCTTCTAATAGTTGTTAAACAGAAATATGAGCATGAACACAAGTAACATCATGCCACAATATAGAATGTGACAAAGCATGCTACAAAAACATGCAGAACCCGGTTGCTTTGTTTCACAACACTGCCGCAGTGCATATTAGTTTTACAAAGACGATATAAGATCAAAGTGTGATGAAGTGAAGCTATGACACAAAACTCACATTTGAAGAAGAACGCCCCTTCTGCTGCTTGATCCCTGGTTCACCACTGTCCGTCAAAGGAAACATCAATCATATATCATCAACAAATCCATGCACAATCGGCAGACAGAAGAGAAGTGGCTCACTAGCATTAGCGTTTAATTAAGTTGAATGCCAAATTAAGAAACTGCATGTCAACCTTTGGTCCGTGGGTAACTCGTTCTTGTCACTGGAATTATCATTCTCTTCATCCGATGGTCCATCAGATCCACCCTGTCCTGAATGTTTGATTGCCAACAACAACAAGAAAGTGCAGGTGAGATACACTATGTTGTAATGATAGTGCGTTGAGAAACCATACTGCAACCGGCATTACTTTTATTTACATGTGTGTGCAAAGTCATCCGACCGCAAAATTGTTTCCTAATGGGGGCACACCAAGTGCAAACTCTTACTGCTGCTAACATGCCAATACTCTTGCTAGTTATTCATGAAATCAACTCAAATAATTCTAGAGAAAATAAAATGAAGAGGTACCCCTCAAAGTAATCAACTATCAAAATTAAGTGTTAACACTCAAATTGTGCTCCTCAAGGTATGGAACATACCACATAAATAAGAGAAGGAAGTGAATGGAAGCCATGTTGAACAGCAAATTTCTAGCCCTTCCTAATTTCTCTTCTAACAAGTTCAGCCTGAATGCGATTTTTTTAGATGGCACTACAGTGGCTTGCTAGCTATGTGGAGTTTGAGGACCAACTCCCTTACAGATGTGAGATATTATCAAATGAGTATAACTATTACCATCATCATTGCCTGATACATCATCATCACCTTCATCATGGTTGTTATCATTGTCAGAATTTTCCTCTGTTCGAACTCGCTTGTCAATAACTCTGTAGACCTCACCACCGCCTAACATGAAAAATGTAATCCATTGAATGGTGTGCAGGTTTTCAATAGCATTTTAATTGGGGAAAGCGATACGATTAAGAAAATTAGCAATAGTGCACAAAAGGTACCTCCATGGCGTTTGCGTGAATTCGACTTAGCTAGCTCAATGTGCAAGCAATCACCGTTATCAGGATCAAAAACAGATCCCTAAAATGGAACACAATGTCAGACCACTGCTAATGACAATCAAGTGATCAACACTATTGATACAGCTATGAGGCCAGAATGTAAGATTTCTGAGGCAGGAGTAGGTAATTTCTTTCTACTACCGCATACATCGAAAATGTACTTTATACATCAGAGGCATGTGTAGAGCTTTTGGCCTACTCATATGGTCAAGGTTTGACAAGTAAAAGCATAAGGGTTTTTCTAGATCATATTTATGGAAATCCAGTCTTTGAGTTTTGATTCCATGTAACTAGAGCAAGTCAAGTTTCCTCTTAACAATTCTCATTGGCTTGATGTACTATACTGTGAAGTGGCACATGATTTCAAATCAAGGACCTTTTACACAACAGAAACTGTCAATTTGTTACACAGCATATGGATTTTAATAGTGACTAAAGCTACTACCCTGGAAATTCACTGCATTAAGACCATTGCTTATAAGGCTTGGACGCTTAGGCGGCAAGGCGCCCTGGCAGCGCCTTACAATTATGCCCGCCTTACATGTCCCCCTTAGGCGTCAGGGCGGTTGGTGCTCGCCTTAGGTCTCCTTAAAGCCTTATAAACAATGATTAAGACCTGCTGCTGAATTTTTAATACAATGATTGAACTGAGGATGCCGGCAACGGCGTGATACTTAGCAGGGAATTAAGTATACCGCTTTGCCTAAATTCATATCCACATTAGCACACAGAAATTCTACACACGAAAAACGCAGAAGGAACTTGACTTGCAGTATGACTCACATTTAACGAAGCCATTGCCGCCAAGGCCGCGTGATGGGTGAAGAACGACACAAAGGCAACAGCCTGCAGCATATATAAGAGTTAATATACGACATCAGAAAAACAGGGGTATGCTCAAATCTAGGTAATGTAGCACCTACACCCAAACAGGGGAGGTGGAAATTCTATCTTGCCGCTACAGCGCCTACTAGAGAAAAGTGGATTAGTCTACACTAGTCATACAGAGTCGAGTCTAGAGGGCAAAAGACGAAACGGCCGAATCGAAGGGCTCTTCCCCCAAATGCCTACGCTACGCGAGGGTTTAGTCTGAGTGAAGGGCAGAGCACGGGTTAGGGGAGGGGGTGGGGGACCTGGTTGCCGCGGCCGGTGTACTCGAGGAGGCAGTGGTCGAAGCCGGGGCGGCGGGAGAAGAGGTTGTGGATCTCGCGGGGCTTGACGTCGTCGGGGAGGCCGGCGACGAAGAGCGTGACGACGCCCTGCCGCGGGTCCGGGTGCTGGAGCGGCTGCGGCGCGTACAGGTGGTAGTAGGGGTCCCCCGCCGGCGGCGCGGCGGGCGGCAGGTGGGGGCGGCGGTGGGAGAGGCTCATCTCGGCGGTCGCGCGGCGCGGCGGAGGGGGAGAGGCGCCGCTGCGTGCGCTTTTTCTGCTGGAGGTGCTGTGGGGATTACCACGGACCGGTTTAGACGTATCGTTGGGGCTGTCTGGTTTAACCCCCGGTTTTTCAGCACTCCTTGTTGCGGCTGGTTTTCCAAGACCGCCGGTCAACTTTTTTTTAGGGAAGGCCGTCATGGCTAACTATATTGACTAATCGATAGAGATACATTGTCTACGAGCTTGCTCATCAGACAATCTGAAGGCTCGTCAGTCTAACTAGAACAAACTTAATTACCAAAACTAAAACTAGGTAGCACATGTGCCGCTTGATCTGCTGATCGAAAATAATGCTTAAACTTGACCATCCTAATCAAGGTAGAGATGTCCACACATTTCGCGAATATCGCCGCCGCCGCCTCCCACCAAGTACTCTGACCGAAGCAGCAGTTGATCACCTTAGAGAGTCAGATTCGCTTCAACCCGCCGACCAACTTTCTTTCCTCGTAGAAAACAATGTGACAGATTTTATGGTAAATTGAAATGAATGCACACACCCAAATCTCTTGAAAGAATACAAGTCAAAATAATCTTGAAAGAATAGAAATATGTGATATCAAAATCCTTTGAAATCTATCCTCAACCGGAAAAAATCCTCTGAAATCTTCATTCAATAAATAACTATTCAAAGCAAATATGTACCAACTGGATATATGTATTGAACAACTGCTTCCTAGTTGAGGTAAAATAAACTAAAATACTTTGGATAAACATTGAAGGGATCACAAAGTCATGCAGAAAAATGAGCGGGAGAGGGGCAACGGAGGGCCCACAAGAGTGCCCAAGGGGCAAGCTGCATGGAAGGTCATGTGGAGCCCACATTCACCCTCGTGGTTGCCCTTTGGAGGGTAGTTGCTCACCCAAGTTATCAAAATGTAGTTTTTTTCATATTTTTTGGAGTTACGGATCCGACAAAGCGATAAAATGGTGAAAGGTGTCCGATTTTAAGATCCATAAAATACTCACTTGAAATAGAGATCCAATCCAGTGGAGACTCTTGCCCTTCCACCACCATTGTTATGAAAAACAGAGGAGAAACACCCTCTTTCATGGGAGAAGCCCAAGGAAGAAGAAGGATGAGAGGGCCCCTCACCCTATGAAAGGATCGACATAGTTGACTAGAGAGGGGAGTGAATAGGAAACTAACAAATTTTAGCTTTTCTTTATCAAATTAAACTTTGCATCAAAGTAGGTTGTCTAGATATGCAACTAGGTGAGTAACCTATATGATGCAACAACAATAAGCACACAAGCAAGCAAAGGATAGAACACAATATATCTTGCACAAGTAAAGGTAAGAGATAACCACGAGTGGAACGGATGTAGACGAGGATGTGTTACCGAAGTTCCTTCCCTTTGAGGGGAAGTACGTCTCCGTTGGAGCGGTGTGGAGGCACAATGCTCCCCGAGAAGCCACTAGAGCCACCGTATTCTCCTTACGCCCTCACACAATGCGAGATGCCGTGATTCCACTATTGGTGCCCTTGAAGGCGGCGGCCGAACCTTTACAAACAAGGTTGGGGCAATCTCCACAACTTAATTGGAGGCTCCCAACGACACCACGAAGCTTCACCACAATGGACTATGGCTCCGCGGTGACCTCAACCGTCTAGGGTGCTCAAACACCCAAGAGTAACAAGATCCGCAAGGGATTAGTGAGGAGAATCAAATTTCTCTTGGTGGAAGTGTAGATCGGGGCCTTCTCAACCAATCCCTAGAAAATCAACAGTTTGATTGGCTAGGGAGAGAGATCGGACGAAAATGGAGCTTGGAGCAACAATGGAGCTTAGGGATGAAAGAGGTAGTCAACTAGAGAAAGAAGACACCCCTTTTATAGTCACGAGACAATTCCAACCGTTACCCACCAACTCAGCTCGCGACCCACGGTACTACCGCACAACAAGAGCGGTACTACCGCATGGACCTGCGGTACTACCGCGGAGGTCCGCGGTACTACCGTGGGTGCGGCAGGGCCTGGACTTGTCCTGATGAGCACCGACAGGGGGCGGTAGAACCGCTGACGCGGTACTACCGCAAACCCATGCGGTACTACCGCAAGGCAGGCACCGTCCAGGCACGGTAGGCACAGATTAAAAAATTACATCCGTGACTACATCCGCTGAGTTTTTATCTATGCAAAAGTCCGACACGGTTCTACCGCAAACCAGGTGCGGTACTACCGCGTAGGGCACGGATGTAAAATATTACATCCGCCCCTACATCCGCTCATGCTGCTGTGCCTGGCCAGGCTTCACGGTACTACTGCGCCGAAGCACGGTACTACCGCGTAGGGCGCGGATGTAAAAAATTACATCCGCCCCTACTACCACTCGCGTAGCAGCGCCTGGCTAGAGCTCACGGTACTACCGCTCAGGAGGAGCGGTACTACAGTGGGCGCATGCAGTACTACCGTGCCGGGGCCTGGTACTATTCGCACCAGGTGGACTATTCAAATTAACATCAATATGATCTTCCTCTACCTCAATATTATCCGTCTCTATCTGGCCATCTCTAGAATCATTGGAAGGAACAATTGCAAGTGCATGGGTAGAAGGATCAATAGACTGATTACCGCATGACACTTGTGATGCTTCTTTTCTAACAAACCTGACCATACCACCTTTATAAGATTTATAGTTACATTATGTTCCCTTTTTTTTCTCTTGTGCTTGTAGAAACCAAATTGATGTTTCCCCATGATGACTAGCATCTGAATTATTGAAACACAAGATAAAAAGATGAATAAAATAAAATTAAAGTGAGACGACAACAAATATTAATGGGATATTTTGCGTCAATGGTTGACAATAGACGGTTAAACTCACCTAGTCTCTTTTTTTGCCCAGTTAAACTGCTATACTGATCTTTAACTGAGAAGGCAAGAACCGATCTCTAACGATCCCTACCAAAATTTAATTAGAAAGTTAGTAATTAGGAGCAGGAGCCGAAGTTAATCAGAAAGGAGGACTCGTCAGCGGCAGGCTACCTCTTTTGAAGCCATGAAGCACCCGAAGGATGGAAGCCGTGAGACGGTGAGAGCACCCGGAGGCCGGAGGATGGAACTGCCGCAGTCGCCGCTCGATGGAATGATCCCATTTTTTGATCAATGAGCGGCCTGAGGATTGTCGCCGAATCACTGACCGATCCTCCTGTAGGCAACTGCCAGTCACTGAAGTCAAGTAGCGACGGCAACGCGATCGCTGTTTTGCGATCGATCTAAGTCCCGTCCCCGACGATCTCATTTTTTTCAAGGCATGACGAACCCCTGGACAACCAACGAGAAAAGAGAGCTGCATGGGATCACGTTTTTTTAGACAATCTCGCGAAGCTGTATTCAAACCACCATAATGTTTACAGGGATGAAATGAATACCGTCCGGTTGGCCCAACCAAACATGGCGACCAAACCCTAACCTTAGTGCGTGCTTCGCTAGATTGTGAGCCTCAATATTTGAGCTCCTACTTTCATAGACTATATTACAGGAAATGAAAGACATTGAATTTAATTGTATTTCCTTGATGATCGCTCCAAAATCAGCAGCAGTTCCACACCTCACATCGCGTACCGTTCCTTCACAGTCCGAAGCGAGTTGTATTTGATTTAGATTCAAATCTTCTGCCAGAGCCAGTCCCTCTCGAATAGCCAGAGCCTCCAGTGTTGCCGGATCATCGATGTTATTAAACACTATCGCCGAGGCTCCAAGAAAGACACCCTGTTTACTCCGGCACACCGCTCCGACCGCTCCTCCTCGACCCTTGATGACAGCAGCGTCAACATTCAGTTTAGCCAAATCATCTGGAGGTGCAATCCACCCCATACGTCGCTGCTGCTGCTGCACCCTTCTCACATCTGCAGCTTTGTTTGATAGAGCCCGTATTTCCGCCAAGTAAGCAGTTATATGCCCGTGTATAGCGTGGGGGCTTTTGAAGATATCCTCGTGCATGACCTTTCTTCGTGCGCTCCAGATGGCCCATAACGTCACAACCAACGTCACAAATTCCACTGATGATAAGGCTTTGTTCATCGCAAAGATCCAATCCTTTGCGTTATCTTCATGGTGGATGCTCATTTGATATAGGATGTCCTCTGACGATAATGCCCAGGTGCTTCGAGACACCGGACAATTTAGTAAAGCGTGTCTCCATGTATCATGAGCTCCACAAAGATTGCATGAAGAAGTCGTGGCCATATTCCGGCGCTGCAGTACATCACCGGAGGGTATGGAATGTCTCGCCAGACGCCACACGAATACGCGGATTTTTGAAGGAACTTGAACTCGCCATAATGATTTCCAACCCTCGCTTTCTGCCTCCACATGCGACAAACTCTCACGTCCTTCTAGCCAGCCCTCTATATTGTACTTTGTCCGGATTAACATCCGATATGCCGATCCTACTGAGAAGAAACCTCGCTGCTCCTCGTACCAAGCCCAAAAGTCTTCGATCCTTCGTGTGCAAAGTGGTATTTTGAGGATTGCTTCAGTGTCAAAAGGTGTAAATACCGATCGGACAACTTCCTCCTTCCATGTCGTCGTGGACTGCTCAATCAACTCAGAAACCCTTTGTGGAGGGTCCTGTATTAACGAAGTGATTGGTCTCTTGTAGCTCGCTCGCGGGATCCAGTTATGGTCCCAGATGCTAGTTGTTTCACCATCTCCTATCCTCCTTACAATTCCTTGGGCCATAATGTCCCTCCCATCCAAAATGGCTCTCCATATTTGTGATGGGTGGTTTCCCAATTCCGCATCTAGAAGCGAACAGTTCGGGAAATACGCTGCCTTCAGAATGCAGCCACTTAGAGAGTCTGGTTCCGTCAAAAGCCTCCATGATTGTCTTGCCAAGAGGGCAAGATTAAAAAGCTCCAGATCCCTGAATCCAAGGCCTCCCATATGCTTTGGTCTGGTCATGACATCCCATGCAACCCAAGCGGGTTTCCTTCTCCCACTCTTGCTTCCCCACCAGAACTGCCGTATGATGGTTGAAACACTTTCACATAAACCTCTAGGGAGCCTGAAGCATGACATCAAAAACACAGGGATAGCCTGAGCTACTGACTTTATTAGGATCTCCTTTCCGGCAGCAGACAGAAGTTTGCCCATCCAGCCTTTTTCACCTTCTCCCATACTCTATCCCTTAGGTACTTGAAAGTCCCATTTTTGCATGGGATCACGTGCGCATGGGATTGAGAGCAGCGTCTTGGCGGCTAGCTTGCAGCGTGGACGCCAGCGGCCCAGCGGAACAACATTTTTTGAAAATACATACTAGGCATGTGCGGGCTGCACACTCCGCACACCTATGGGCCCGGCCTTGATCCAAGAGTAATTGTGAACTGCCACAAGTCTGTGAAGGTCCGAAGATCGCCTCGAAGATCTACCAAGAATGATTGAATGAGGTCTAAGGGATCTTAGCTCAAGGTGAATAGGATCACGACGAGTTTGTCTTCTTACTTTAATCCCAGTCCCTACAACTAGACGTAGATTTTTGCCAGCAACTTGAAATGGGTGGACAACTGCATTGTCTTCATCACGCTTACGGTTTCTATCTTTTCGTTTCACTTTACATTTTGTAATATGTTTTTGGTTTGAAGAACTTCCTCATCTTCTTTCTCTGTGATTGATTTGAAGACCTTGCTGCGAACTAGCTTATTCCACTGCTTATACCATGTTCTGGTCTATGTCCACCCTTGTTTTTCTCAAGGTTGGATGTTTATTTGTTAGACTCGAGTACCTTACGGCTACTTAGTTATTCTTTTATCTAGCTTACTCATGTCTCTTTCTCTGTTGTACTAGTTTCCTTCCTCTCAGACTTTTGCTATCTTTCTAGATTTTCCTCTATCATGTCATGCAATTTCTGTTAGTTACTATGTTTTTCTTCGAAGAACTTACATTTTCAAAGCAATTGTCATATCTCCCATTCACCCCTCTCCGGTCGATACCTGACCTTACATAATGTCTTCGGGGACACCTCCATAGTCGCCATAACCTTTTACCATAAAATATCTTTGTAATACTTCCATGGTGATGTGTGAGTAGTCTCCCTTCAGGTTGAATCTGGGTTTGTAGGTAGTAACTGAGTGGTCATCCCCCCCCCCCCCCCCCGATCATATGATGGTGATTGAATCTTTGTTCATGTGTATACAACGTACTTTGGTAATGCTAAAATCACATGGTGATTATTGAGTATAATATTAGGGTATACTTGAGGTGACATTGGGGTGCAACTATACATTGGGATTAGAAAGATAGTCGATATTTTTTTGCGAAAAGAAAGATAGTTGTTAGGATGTGATGCTCTGCCACTATAAGGTAGTAGGATATACATTAGCAAGCATATGCACTTGCTAATAGCCAAAAGATAATAACCACATATTGCAAGTTTTTTATCAATAAATTGGATAAGCAAGTTTAAAAGGTTGGATAATACGGCTTGAAAATCATTTTGTCCTATATCATGACATATTAGCAAATATCATAACATATCCAAAAACCTGATTCAGACTTGGATCGAATTGTGTCATGGTATCAAGAATTTCTTACCATATCTTGTACTATGAATGTCATATTTGATTTTAATAAAAATTTACCCTAACCACTTTCACCTTATTTGGCAGGCTCTACCTTATCATCTGCATGCAACTGGTGGCATTCTGAAGTGACAATTTTCTATCGATAACTCATATCGTAAATCAAGATTTTGTCATCTTTACACAATCATGTATATCATATAATTTGATTAAGTGAACGTCAATGGTCACCCGCAAAAAAAAGTGAACGTCAATGGTGACTTAGAAATGTTTATCTTCTTCAGTCACCTAAGAAATAGTAAACGAAATTATTTTACGTACAATTGAAACCCATCCGATGTTACATTGGACCGCGACGATGTATTATCAAGTTGCAATCAGCGGTCTATATCCAGTTCGTACCGGACCGTACAACTTTGTGTTGTAGGTGAAGCAACACTCAACATTAAGAGTACTCTTGAAAAAAACACTCAACATTAAGACCATATAGTATGCACAATCACTAAAATAAATCTACAGAAAATATAAACAGGATGGCGCTAGGTCGTCCGACGGTGCGGCGCCTCTCAAGCCGGGGCGAGGAGCTGGGGCTCCTTCTGGCGTTGGAACAGGATGGCGCTAGTCTGCTGGGAGCCCAGGCGATGTCATTGTCATAAACCCCTATGTCAGCTAATCTCCTTCTCGAGCCGGCTCCATTAGCAGCATTGGTCTTTCGAGCATGTATGAGGGCTGCAGTATCTCCTGTCTTATTTTTTGAGCTTTGTAGCTGCCTCTGGGCACCCATGTATCTTGCCGAGGCTTGTTCTTTGCCTTGTTCTTCTGTGTTGTACTGCATCGTTGGTTGGTTGTAAGAGCTTTATTAATTTAAAAGCCGGGCGTCAGCCTCTTTTCTAAAAAAATATATAAACAAATACTCCTTCCGTTTCTAAATATAAGACCTTATAGAGATTATTGACTACATATGAATGTTTGCAGACGCATTTTACAGTGTAGGTCCACTCATTTTGCTACATATGTAGTTTGTATTGAAATATTTAAAAAGGCTTATATTTAGAAGCAAAGGGAGTACTACACGTAGTGTTGAAACTTGAAAGGCCAAGGGCAAACCGACACGTGCATAGCATAGTCCCTAGCCTGAAAATGTCACTCTTGCCAGCTGAAGATGACACCTCCAAAGAACTGCCTATATGCAACAAAAGGAATATACACGTACTCGTACGTCGTCTTTTATATTATATACATGCAACACAGCTACTCCATTAACAACGTTCCGTTATGTAGTATCTGCAAGAGATAGGAAAGAAACGAAGAAGACTTGACCGTGAGAAGAGGGAAGACTTGACCGTCTCGAGAGAAAAGAGAGTAGACTTTCAGAGTTCTGACGACAAACCTGCGCCAGCCAGCTTCACGGGCGACGTCGACGAGAGGCACGCGACGGCCTCGGCGAAGCACCTCCGGAACCTGAGCATGCCGTCCGGCGGGAGCGAGATGCCCCCCTCCGTCCCGCCGGGGGCGCCGCGGCCCTCGGCCACCGACATCGCCCCCGTCCTCGCCACGGACACGATGTCCACCTTGGCGGGCCTCCCGAACCCGAAGTCCACGTCGTACACCCGGAACCTGGGCGACCCCGCCAGCGTCAGCGGGACCCCGGCGCCGTACGCCTCCACCACGCGCTCCAGGCACGCGTCCCAGCTGCCCCGCCCGCCGTCGCCGCCGCCCGGGCGCGTTGCCTCGTCGATGGCCGTGGCCACCGCCGAGCACGCCGCTAAGAGGCCGCCCGCACCGGCGGTGGTGATCTCCTTCTTGCTTGCTGAGGCGAAGCAAAGGCCTAAGCAGTTGCCGAGGTACGTGGCGGGGACGGGCGGGTCCAGCCGCGCGCGATGGTCAGCGGCGAACACGGCGTAGGCTCGGTCGTCGTTACCGCCGCCGGCGCTGTTTTCTTTTGCGCGGTAGTAGCTGTGCCAGATGAATCCGTACGTCGCTACGGTGGACGTGGCGGGAGGCGGCAGCGGCGACACGCCGCGGCGCGCCACCTCGTGGGCTACCGTGTCCTTGATGCTTCGCAGGAGGTCCACGGACAGCACGAACGTGGCGAGGAGCTTGTCCACGACGGCGTCGGGCGACCTGAGGAGCTTCCCATCGCGGTCCCTGTACGGCCTGGGGGCGGCGAAGGCGTCGTAGAGGTCGTCGCGGTCGCGGATGAAGGTGCGGCCTATGACAGGGGGCTCCGGCGCGACGCTGGAGCCGCCGGACGCTGCCGCCCACGCCCACGTGTGGAGGAAGTGCGTGGAGCACGCGCCGTCGCAGGCGGCGTGGTGGACGGTCACGCCAACGGCGAGGCCGCCACGGCGCAGCAGGGTGACCTGCAGAGCCAACACAGCGCCGCCCTCCGGCAGCCGCGGCACCAGCGGGGCGATCCTGGCAAGCTCCGTCGGCTCGTCCGTGGCGAGCTCGTCCACGCCGACGTGATCGTACTCGGCCACGGTGAAGCTGACGCCGTCGCCCGGCTGGTAGTGGATCTCGTGCCGGTTTGACGTGCCGGGGGTGAGGCGGAGGCGGCCGGCGAGTGGGTAGAAGGAGCGGAGCGCGTCGGATAACGAGTCTTGGAGGTTGGAGAGGAGGGTACCGGCGTCGTCACCGTCGTCGTGCCCGTGCGCGAGGTGGAAGAGGAAGACCCGCTCTACGGGGGAGGTGTGGAGCCACATGGCGTCCATGTAGGTGAGCGGGAGAGAGCGCTCGGGAAGCGCCGCGCCGCCGGGCGACGGCGAGGGCGCCACGACGGAGGTGCGGAGGACGCGAGCCATGCTCAGCCCAGCTGGCTAGTGTTGCCTGGTCGCGCGAAATGGATGGGTAGTGTACGTTACCTACGTAGCGTTGGTTCATAGTAAATGTTTTGGTTGATGGTGTCACGCTGATTGATCCCTCCGATCCGATCTAAAACATTGATTGATTGATGATGCAGGATTCTTGCCTATCCACTGTACTTTCTAAAACTTGGTAAAAAAACATATTTTTAGGGTTTTGAATATTTCCAATCGAATCAGGCACATAGGTTCGAGTCCATATTTACCCATGAGAAATTTCGCAAACTTCAATATATGATTTTTTTTTTGAATTGGTTGAATTGCTTACCTGTTGAAAATGAGGTACAATTTAAATGTTAAGACTTGAATTGTGGCACTATAATTTTCTCATTTTTATCCGGCTCGCAAATGGCCCTATACTATTTTACTAAAACTTACATGTGTAAGTTTGTAACGCACGATTTTTCAGAACATTTTACATATAGTACATTTCACAAGGTTTGTCCGGCTCCGGTAAGGAAGGGGCGATGATGATGGTGCATCTTCGGCACGCCAAGCGCTTGTAGTCGTTGCTAGGTGGTCCATGGACCTGATTGTAATTTTTATCACCTCTAATATTCATTGTACTGTGATGACTGATTATGAATAGATCAAAAAATCTTTCGCAAAAATAAATAAATATATGTACATTTATTTCTAAGTTTTTAAAGGTGGATTCCATTGTAGCCTGATTCCAACGGTCCTCTCCCATATACTACCCCTAACAGAAGTCAACATATATAGTAATGTAGGTAAGCATGGCTGACTAAATACAGAGTCATAAACAAATTCTATGACGAACGTGATGTTTCTTAGCTCAAGTTCAAATGAGCTTGGTGAATAGTGAGATCCAAAAAGGAAATTGAAAACCAATTAATTTTTATGTTGTTTTGGTAAATATTGACAAATGTTTTGAGTGCTAGCAAAGTTTCACCACGGAATGACATTTGTGGAAGCCGAATAGAAAGATAAAATCTATCCTTCAAAAATGCTATTTTTGAAAGCATTTTTTATTGCTGATTTTGTTTTGCCGCAACTTCTACTAATAACATTCCATAATGAAATCTTGCAAGTACTCGAAGCATTTGCCTATAGTTTGCCACAAAACAATCCGCATTTTTTGAATTTTTTCGAATCATTTTCAAATTTTACTATTCATCGCAACCTAATTTGAGCTCGTGAGCAGAAGAGGACTTTCGTCCCATCCATGAATTTTGAAGAGAGAGTCCACATGGGTCTCACCAGACGGGTCACCGTAGGCATGCGTGAGGGCGAGGCACTATCACGTCCTGATCTCCCTGCTATGGCTTCCCATGCCTCTGGCTGGCCTAGATCTGGAAGCCCCGCTCCACCCTCTATCCATCGCTCCCAAGAGGGCCCCTTGCGTCGTGCTCCTCCACCGCCACGTCGAGTTCCTGCGCGGTCGTCTCAGCCTCCCACAACCGGCGAGGTGCCTGACAGTTCCTCAAGCGACCAGCTGGAGGATGATCTCATGCGGGTGAGCATGGGGCCCTCGCAAACAAGAAAGTGCATGGCTGCCCAACTCCCCGCCCTCCATCGTTCGTTGTCGTCAGCCGGGCGGGATCAGAGCTCCCCGCCACGACTTCTCCCCCATCATCCTCAGCGTCACCCCGTCTCCCCGGCGTTGATGCAAACCTCCATGGCAACTTTGGCAGATGCCACTCTGGCTTCGACATCCCCTCCCACTAAAAATGTCCATGTGGTCATCCCCGCCCCTCCGCTTTCCCAAGTCCAGATTGGGAGAGCCACGCTTCCCCACGACCGACGGTTGCCCTCGCGCTTGCGGTATTGGGTGTCTCCTCTCTCTGCGGACGACGACAAGGACGATGGCGGGGAGGAGTTGGCCCTGTTGATGTCGCTCGTTGCCAAGAACTTGGCACCGACTGCTCAGGCGGGTGTGAGGGGTGTTGTGGAGGCGAGCGAGGGATGGTAAGAGCTGTTTCCCCAGCGTGGTCCATGCCGCTCGACATCGCCATCCCCGACAAATGGCTCCTGGACCCATTCCCGCTTGGCTTCATGCTAGATGTTGCAGATGCCTCGCTACTAGGCAACATGTGGCTGTTTGCCGAGATCCGCTTCCGTGCTCCCGCTATTTGCAGAATAGTCACCACGCACATGGTTGTGTGCTTGCTCTCCTGTAGACTGTAGGAGTGGTTGGGTAACCCCAAGTGTAAGGGTGATGTAAACTAACAATATTTCTCTCAATTGAGAACCAAGGTTTATCTCCACAACGACTAATGATCAATACTTGCATACAACACACAAAACAAACTTTTCCCCATTGATTCAAGAAAGTTGTCAATCTTCTTGTCTTGTTAGTTACAATGGTAAATTGCATGGTATAGTAGGAAGTGGTAAATAGAAGCAATAAATAAAATGAACGGCGAGAAAACAAAATCATAACATTTGACTGCAATGATAGGAAAATAGACTTGGGGCCATAGTGATGGTGTCCTGGAATAAGGGGTACTTACCATGTCCACTCCCGGATAGCTGGGCCGGGCCGAGGACCCCCTTTGTCAGTTCCCTCCTGGGCCACTTTGGAAAGCACATGACGCATGTAAGGAGGATTTCACAAGACTTGGCATACAAGACAAGGACTCCTCTCCACCGATGTAGCCTATTAGAACTCCTCTTATCTTAGGCCTCCGGTATATTATATATACCGAGGATAGGCTAGTCGATAGATCATTAGAATCCTACACAACAATATTTTGATAGACACACATGTACTCTGTATAAACTTAAGGATGACCATAGTGGAAGTAATTTAGCTAGTAACATACCCCAAGGCAAGTTTGTTTACGTGGCAAGTAGTAAATTAGGATAGAGATGTTTGTGGACTGTAACGTAACGTAGCCCTAGGCAAAATGGTTCTATATGTAAATAAATGAAGGCCATGATATCACACATATATTACCACCCACTGTGGGAATATCATAGGTAGTATCATGCATGCAAACTAGGCATTTTGCTAAGATGGCACATAATTAAATGAGTAACATAATATGATACCATCCATATAACCTATAATACTAAGAATTGTGGAGATAGTATCATACACACTAGGATCATGTGCATGATACTATTATATGATACCTTCCAATATGACCAGCTTGAAGATAGTAACATAGACTAGTAATATATGCATGTTATTGGACTAGATCATCTCTAGCAGATCCCGCAAACCAGGTCGTCCGCTATAATAGCCGCCGATATAGTGGACGGGGGACGATTTTTCGCCCCAAACAGATCCTATAAATCGCTCGTCTGCTAATCTTTTTTGTGGGGTCTTGCGTAGTTCGGACCGATTCCGCTATATCTACCGAATCCCTCCTTCTTTTGCCAAGGACTTGCAAAACAAAAAAACGGTTGGCGGGAGCAAACATTTAGCTCCCACCGCGGTCTTCCGGCCGCCGCCCGCGATGTTGCATGCGAGCTGTCGCCCGCCACTGCCCGCGAGCTGCTATTGCCCGCTGCCGATGCGAGCAGCTGCCGGCCATGGCCACGAGCTGCTGCTGGTAGCTGCGGCGAGGTCTTCGCTACTGCCCGGGAGCGAGCACATGGCGACGAGTGAGGAGGAGCACGCTAGCCGCGACTTCTTGCCATCCCAGCCGGAATTGGAGCTGAAGCAACCACCGAGGGATAAGCCCCGGCTGAGCTCGAACACCTTGTACGCCCCCCCCCCCCCCCCCCCCCCCCGGGGGGGGCTCCGACGACGAGCTCTTCTCGCCGCAGAACCTACCCAACAAGCCCCTCGACGCATGGCCGGTAGAGAGAGAGAGAGAGCAAGCGATTCCCCGCCGTGAAACAAAAAACACCAATCCCTCCTCTCTCCAAGATTCACTCCAAGAAGGGAAAATTCTTGGGAACGCCTCGCCATTGCCACGAGTTGCTGTTGGCCACGAGCAATGCAAGAAAGCGGAGGACCCGATTGCTTTTACTTTTTATGTGTGAGGGTGTTTTGTCCTATTTTACTAGGATCTTTTTGTAGATTTAATTGGCTTATACGGGACTTGTTATGCCGACATACAAATCGTACCGCAAATTCTCACAAATTCGTTTTAGGGAGAACCATATATTGTTTTTAGAGGAAGCGGTTTTGGCGAATCTGCTAGAGATGCTCTAAGTTACTTTCCACTGTGACCATATAACTACCCGATCCATTGTTTCTTAGAGGATGTATTTGAATTTAATGATTTGAGGCTCATGCTACATGTGATTGCGCAAGCACAGTTTGTGGCCTATGGCCTCGTCTAATGCAAAGGTGCTAAGTGCATTAAATAGCTTAACAACTCAAGTCCCAATGTATAGGTGCTTAACTTGTTGTAAGTAAACTTAATTTTCATTTAATGATTAGCGCCTAAACTCTTTCGTTCATTGGCGTGAGCTTCTTTCATTTAAGTGTTTTGGCTAGATTGATGTGCTTGGCATTGGTTTTTCCCGGGACCAAAATGCTCCATCTCTCCTTCTTAATTGTTGTGTCATGCCATTTTTCGCTTAGGCTAGTCATAGTGGGAGTAACTTAGCTAGTAACATAGCGCACTCCAAGAATTTTTTGCTTATGTGGCAAGTATTTAATGTGAGGTGGTAACATAATATGTTACCGTAACATAGCGCTTCCCAAGACAAGATGAGTCTACAAGCTAATAAATGAAGCCATCTATGACACTACTATCATGTTACTTTGCATTATGAAAGTAGTAACTTAGACTAGTGTCATGCATATGACACTAGTCTAAGTTACTCCCCACTATGACCAGCCTTATGTGGCATGATTAGCACATGTATATCATGGAGCACTGGTAAGTGTCTAAAGCTACAACCCCTCCCTCTCTCTTATTAATTATTACTCCCTCTGTTTCATAATATAAGAGCGTTTTGGACACCAACACGAAGAAGTGAGTGTAACACATCAGCAAACCATATATGAAACCGTGCTGAGAAATCTGCATACAAAATTCCCTCGATGAAGTGAGCCTTTCCATTAGCGCTTACAAAACTCCCTAATAATCTCACCGTAGCCCTCGGTCCCGCCTTACATTGTCACGGGAATGCCAAGTCACCCGGTCCAGCTGGGCCGGCCCAAGAGAGGGCGTCGGCCCAACCCACGAGTCCAGGGAGAGGACTGGGTCCAGTGAGTGTGTACTTTAGAGGGTTGTGTGTGGAGGGATTCGGCATCGTTGGATCACTACTCTGTATCGGCACCGTTGGGCGAGCTCTCCCCTCCCACCTCCTGGCTCTCCTCTCGATCCCCTTTCCTTCTACTCCGAACCCTAGCTCCAAATTGTACCTATGATTCAGTGATTGAGTAGCAATACAAGAGCGAGAGACATAGATCCGTGTCATATGGTATCAGAGCCCTCGATCCCACCCAATTTTTTCCCTTTCGCGTCTCGATCTGGCGCCCAAGGCTCGCAGTATCAAGGAGATCATGGGGGGGACGGATGTTCAGAAGCAGCTGGAGGAGGCAGCGGCGGAGCGGAGCGGCATCGCCAAGGCTCTCCTCTCGATCCAGCAGACGCTGGATCGGATGGCCCTTGTGGTCGCGAAGATGGAGTCAGCGGTCGCGAAGATGGAGCCGACGCTCGTCGCCCTCGAGTCGGTCGTCCAGGATCTCACAGCCTGGCGGCCTACGGTGGATGCGGCGGTGGGACAACTCCAGGCGGACCTCGGCGACATTCGGGCACAGTTGGAGAAAATCGCTGCGGGTGCTCCGTCTACCAGCAGGCCGGCACCAAATCCGACCCAGGAGGACGCGCCACTTATCCACATCAGGCAGAGTGACAACGGTCACGGGCAGATTGGCCACCGCGGGGCTCTTCTTCCACGGGTTTCGGCTAGTGAGGGACCGATCCTCACTACGCCGGTCCCGGCCAATGGTACGTATCGGACCCCGTTCCCCTCCGCGCCTCTACCGCCTCCACCGTCCCTTGATTTGATGGGCAGTAGCGCTGTTTTTGGTGGAAGCAGATCCACCAACAACAAGCATATGGAATGTCCAGAGTTTGATGGCGACAACCCCACCGGTTGGCGTCTTCGTTGTGAGGCTTATTTCCGCGTTTGTGGCATTGACCCGCAGGTGTGGGTGGACACCGTTGTTGTCCATTTCACCGGCGTAGCGGCCTTGTGGCTGGAGTGGTCTCAGGCTCACCTGAAGATCACAGGATGGGATCCGTTTTGCGCCGCTGTGTTGGACAAGTTTGGTCGTTCTGAGTTTCAGTTGTTGCTGCAAAAGTTTTCTAAACTGAAGCAAGCTGGCTCGGTGTTAGAATATGCCGAGCAGTTTAATATAGCAATGCATAGTTTGTTGGCGTATCATAGTTCTTGGGATCATCTGTTTTTCACCACCCATTTTGTGGAAGGCCTCAGTCATGAGCTGTTATGTTACATCAACCTCCCGACTTGGAAACTGCTGTCTCTCTTGCTGCTTTACAGGAAGAGGTGGTGGAGATGGTTCGCCAAGAACATGAAGGCATGGGGACGCATCGTGTCGGGGCCTCGAACACTCGTTCGGGGCGTTTCTCGGCGAGGCCCCCTTCAGCGGTCGTTGTGCCAACATCTCCGGTGATGGGACGTACAGCAAATTCCACGCCCTCACCCACCGCGCTCGACACACGTCGGGGGCTCGACATCACCAAGTCACCAGTGGATGAGAAGCTCAAGGCCCTGCGCACATTTCGCAAGGCGCATGGCTTGTGTTTTACTTGTGGCGAGAGATGGAACCCAGGCCACACTTGTGCTGCTACCATGCAACTCCATGTTGTGGAAGAGTTGGTGGGGATGCTATCTCCACCAACATCCCCAGAACCAACCTCTCTCCAGCACGAGAGCTCTAAAGAGGATCTGTGTTTGTTGTCAGCGGCAGCGGTTGTTTGTACTGAAGCGCCCAAAGCCTTTCGGCTCACCGGCAACATTGGAGGCAAGGTTCTGCTGATGCTCATCGACTCCGGGAGTTCTCACAGTTTTATCAATGCAGAGATAGCTCAAGCTTGGCCAGCGATTTGTCCTATGAAAACACCTCCGAAGGTCAAGGTGGCAGATGGCGCCATTACCAGCTGCACTCTGGAGTTGCCTTGTTGTGAGTACTTGGTTCAGGGGGTCACATTCAATTCCAGTTTCAAGCTTTTTCCCTTGGGTTGTTATGATATAGTTCTCGGGATGGATTGGTTGGAATCCAGGGGTGTTATGACAGTGAATTGGTCTGAGAAACAAATGTCATTTCAACACAATGGGCAGATGGTTCACTTATCAGGGCAGTCTCAACGGACAGCAACTTGTCATATGATCTCTATGGCTCAGCTCAACCTCTTGCAGTCACGCACAGACATTGCTCACGTCCTCTTACTGTCAGCTAGCAAACCTGAAGTGGATCAAGCTCCGGTCCCAGCTGTTATTGAGGAGCTGCTTCAAGATTTCCCTGAGCTATTCAAGGAACCCGGTGGACTACCGCCTCATCGGGAATTCGACCATGTTATTGAGCTCATTCCTGGAGCACAACCAGTTAACAGACACCCGTACCGGTACAGTCCGACGCAGAAGGACAAAATTGAGCGACAAGTGACAGAAATGCTTCGGCAAGGTATCATACAGCTCAGTCGTAGTCCCTTCTCGTCCCCCGTGCTTTTGGTTCAGAAAAAGGATGGGGAATGGCGATTCTGCATCGACTATCGCTTCCTCAATGCGATCACCCTCAAAACTTGCTACCCCATTCCCATCATCGACGAGTTGATGGATGAATTACACGGTGCCACGGTCTTCACAAGTCTGGATCTTCGCTCTGGATATCATCAAATCCGGATGCGACCTGCGGACGAAGCTAAAACAGCGTTTCAGACACATCACGGGCATTTCGAGTTCAAAGTGATGCCACAAGGTTTCACTGGAGGGCCTTTCACATTTCAGTCTGCTATGCATATAGTTCTTGCACCATTTGTGCGAAAAGGGGTTCTAGTGTACATTGACGACATTCTGGTGTTTAGTGCAACCTTGAAGGAGCATGTGTTGTTGTTACGGGCAGTGTTTCAGCGATTGGAGCAGTACTCTCTCAAGGTCAAGCTGAAGAAATGCGTGTTTGCGCAGCCGCAACTCCGATACTTGGGTCATGTCATCAGTGCGGAAGGAGTGCACACAGACCCTCGCAACATCAAGAAAGTGCAGAATGGTCTTCGCCATCATCTGTTAAGGAGCTTCGCCAGTTCCTTGGGTTAGCAGGATATTATCGTAAGTTCGTTCGACACTATGGGCTGATCAGTCAAGGCCTCATAGAGCTACTGAAGAAAGGCGTTCCTTTTGTGTGGATGGCAGATCACGAGCAAGCGTTCGAGTCTCTCAAGACAGCACTGACCACAACCCCTGTGCTGGCCCTGCCCAACTTTGCCAAGCCGTTCGTGGTGGAGACGGACGCATCTGACATTGGCATTGGCGCTGTTCTGATGCAACAACAACATCCAGTGGCCTTCCTCAGTCAGGCCTTGGGTCTACGACACCGGGCATTGTCCACATATGAGAAAGAATGTCTCTCTATCCTGATGGCAGTGGATAGATGGCGACCGTACCTTCTTCTGTCAGAATTCACTATCCGCATGGATCATCGGAGCCTCACTTGCTTGGACGAACATAAACTCACCATCCCATGGCAACACAAAGCTCTGACCAAGCTACTTGGACTGCAATACAGGATTGAGTATCGACAAGGGGCTAACAATTTGGCAGCGGACGCTCTCTCACGATAGCCTACAGACCATGCAATGGTGACCATGGTCTCAGTCTGCGTGCCCACCTGGCTCGAAGATGTCAAGCAGAACTACAGGAAAGATCCTGATTGCTGTCGCATGCTGGCCTTGCATGCCCAAGGAGTGAAACTAGCAGAGCCCTTCTCGATCACCGGCGGGCTGATTCGCTACAAAGGGCGAGTCTGGTTGGGCAATGATGTGGACAGCCAGCAGAAAGTGTTGCGAGAAATTACATGCAGGGGCAATTGGAGGCCACTCTGGCATACAAGCAACTTACAGTCGAGTGATGAAGCTTTTTGCTTGGCCCAAGCTCAAGCACACAGTCAAGATGTTCATCGGCCGTTGTTCTGTCTGCAAACAAGCAAAACCCGAACATGTCCGGTACCCTGGGCTACTCCAACCCCTCCCCGTTCCTGAACAAGCTTGGGAGATGGTGACCCTTGACTTTGTCGAGGGACTGCCCACTTCCATGGGGTACAACTCCATTCTGGTCGTCGTTGACAAACTGACTCAGTATGCGCACTTTATCCCACTTCGACACCCATTCACAGCTCTCCAAGTCGCCAAGGCATACATGAACAATGTATTCAAATTGCACGGGCCCCCAGATAAGATGGTGTCTGATCGCGATCGGGTCTTCACCAGCAAAGTATGGCAGGAACTATGCAAGTTGACCCACATTACTCTCAACATTTCTTCAGCGCGCCATCCGCAGACGGATGGTACCACAGAGCGGGTGAACCAATGCATGGAGCTCTATCTGCGCTGCTTCATTCACAACTGCCCGAATAAGTGGGCAGAATGGCTGGCCCTGGCCGAATTCTGGTACAACACATCATATCACTCGATGTTGAAGACATCTCCATTTGAGGTTCTGTACGGTCACAAACCGCGTTTCTTTGGCATCACCAACATCGCTGACGACACAGTCAAGGATCTCGCTGCATGGACCCGTGACAGAGCAGCAGTGATGGGTCTCCTGAAGCAACATCTTCATCGGGCCAATCAAGTCATGAAGA
Source organism: Triticum timopheevii (assembly GCA_963921465.1). Classification (NCBI taxonomy): domain Eukaryota; kingdom Viridiplantae; phylum Streptophyta; class Magnoliopsida; order Poales; family Poaceae; genus Triticum; species Triticum timopheevii. Next base: position 80,728,031 of record OY997274.1, read on the forward strand.
GCAAAGCTGATAGGCATCGGTCGGATCGTGTGTTTGCAATCGGCGACTGGTCTACCTGAAGCTGCAACCTTACACGCAATCCTCTGTGGCGGCTCGTGCTAACCACAAACTAGCTTTCAGGTGCTTTGGTCCCTTTCAGGTTCTTGCTCGTGTGGGCGAGGTGGCGTACCGGCTTGCTCTGCCCGATCAGGCCAAGATACATCCGGTCATTCATGTCTCTCAACTTCGAGCTGGGCTGCCTCCTTCCACGACGGCACTTCCTGAGCTGCCCGGGCTGGACCAAGATCTCCTTCAACTTCAAGTCCCTGAAGCCATCCTTGGGCGGCGAACGATATCTCGCGGGACGTGCACGATCAACCAGGTGTTCGTCAAGTGGTCAGGCTTTCCAGCGTCACTCGCCTCCTGGGAAGATGAAGTTCCTCTCAGGTCAAGATTTCCACGTGCATTGGCTTGGGGACAAGCCACATCTCAAGGAGGGGGGAATGTCACAGGAATGCCAAGTCACCCGGCCCAGCTGGGCCGGCCCAAGAGAGGGCGTCGGTCCAACCCACGAGTCCAGGGAGAGGACTGGGTCCAGTGAGTGTGTACTTTAGAGGGTTGCGTGTGAAGGGATTCGGCATCGTTGGATCACTACTCTGTATCGGCGCCGTTGGGCGAGCTCTCCCCTCCCACCTCCTGGCTCTCCTCTCGATCCCCTTTCCTTCTACTCCGAACCCTAGCTCCAAATTGTACCTCTGATTCAGTGATTGAGTAGCAATACAAGAGCGAGAGACATAGATCCGTGTCATACATCTCTCGCACCCAAACTCCATCTCGCCTTAAACTGTGAGAAGAACACAATGATCATAGGTTAATCTCATTTCAGGTCTCGGCCAAAAGAAGAGAACGAAGAAGTTGGTTTCGAACAGCTTTTTTTAGGGTATAAAAATTCAATTCACGGCAGCTCAACCTATCAGGCCAAAGGTTTGCCAAATTCTAACCGGGCTCGGTTTCCCAAGGCTCCCGAAAATCACAGGCCCAGCAGCCCACCTTTGTCGGCTTTGTCCGTTTGGATCTCTCTCTCCGCATCCTTTCCTCTTCGCCGCCGAGTGGACGAGAGACGAGGCGAAGCAGCACCCACCGCCGCTCGGTGTATAAATACCCACCGAGCAGAACACGGCGGTGATCGAGGCGAGTACCAGAGCAAAGATCGCGGAGGAGGAGACGGCGATGGAGGGAGGCGAATCGAGCTCCACTCCCGAGCAGCAGCAGATCGAGGTCCTGTGCGTGGAGATGGAGGAGCTTGCGTCTTTCCTGAGGGCCAAGATCAAACCAGCAGCAGCCGCGCTCGGCCGCAGCAGCAGCAACAACGAGACAGCGGCGGCGCCGGGGCCGGACATTTCGGATCGCATCTCGGAGGCGCGGTACGCCGTATCCAAGCTCAGATCGGGGATGGCCATGCTCTTGCCGGGACCGGCAGCTGCAGGCGAGTTCGTTCCGAACCCCGCTGGCGCTGACCATCAACCGGAGGAGGGCGAGGAGGAGGATATGACCCCTGAGACGACCAAGTATTACAGGATGCTCGAGAGCGAGGTCGAGCTGGAGGAGGACGGGGTGAGGACCGCGGAGGACATAGCGATGTATGCCCGGTTCTGCAAGGAGCTGCTAGAGATGGAGTACGGCCTTCGAGAGCTCCGGGAGCAGAATGAGAGGGACGACATTAAACGGCAGCGCGAAGTGGACGCCACCATCCGCTTGTCGCGTCGGGGCCAACAGGAAGAGGAGGATGAAGAGGAAGCTGAGGAGGAGGAGGAGGAGGAAGAGGATGAAGACCTCACGGAATCAGCCGAGGAGATGACCATGGAGATGGAGGCGGAGGAGAAGTTGTTTGCTTTGGAACGTAAAGGCTGGGAGTCTGCATGGGGAGACGAAAACGACTTCGAAGACGCGAGTAAGTAAAGCATACTTTCTTCATTCAGTCCTCCATTGAACTTCCTCTGTAAACTTGTAAACTAGTAATATAAGATCTTTTATATCACTAAAGTAGTGATCTAAAAGATCTTATATTAGTTTGCAGAGGAAGTATATAGTAATTCAAGTTGAAACATGTCTAAAATTTGGATTGATTTGGTGGCTTTGTGTCCTGCAGCCGTGCTGAGCCCTATGCACTTTACATACTGCACGCCAGGATTGACCCCGTATGTTGCTAGGGCCGCGAGCACCTTGCAGATCTACTCCATCAAGATTATTGGAGCAAGTAGGAAGTTGAAGTGGCCACTCTATGTGTATGGCGTTGTCGCTGCTCGAGACGCCGTGGACTACAACCGCAACATCCTCTTCTCTCGGCGGAGGGAAGACTGCCAAAAACTCACTCCAGAGGTGTGCACCGTGTCCCTGTTTTTTCTCTTCGTTTCACCTTTCTTTTTCTTTTCATTGTGTTCAACTATACACATGATTATGATGATGATCCCTGCAGGATCCTTTTTTGAGCTTGACTGGCCCGTCCCGTGCGATTGTGGCCATGGAACATGCCGATTTGGAAGTCGAGCTGAAAGTAAAGGGTGAAACGAGGTCTAGTGATAGAGCATTGATCACCCGTCGGTCCACTTACTCCGGTGGTTACCATCAAGGTTTAGAGACCATGCTCTTCAGCAACTGCTTTTGCACGGTAGAGTTGAGTTTAGAGCGGCTGACGGAAACTGTCCAGGCTACTATCTTGAGTGTCCGTGTTGACGAAGAGGGGCCATGGCCTTTTGAACATGGCGGACGGATTATGTGCTCCTCACCACCACACGAAGTTAAAGACCCCCTATCCAGGCAAGTTGTTCTGGTTGATTCTCATAGTTGTGAAGGTGGAGAAATGCCAATGGGCACAGCCGGTTACATTGATCTGTCAAGGCGTGTTGTTTCTGTAAAGTTGGAAGACAACCTGCAATTTGTCATACAAGCCTACTCCCAGTCCGGCGCTATTGCTAGACAAAGTAGTGTCACATTCAGGACCAAATATTGCAATGTTAGCCGAGGTATATGCAAGATTGGTGACTCTGTGGTGGAGATTACTATTGCTTGGTCCCATATTGTCAAGCACAAGAGGGAAATACACTTAGAAGGTCATGTTTTGGGTGGCTGGGGAGTTGTAAAACATTGAGAGCACCTTGATGCAGCTGAGGTTCGACCATAACCATTTATTTGGTTTTAGCTTTACAAGAATGGATGGATGTTATTGGAAATCAAGTGTTATGGTAGACAGAATATAGCATGAGTGACATATATATAATAAGAAAAGTACAAAATGCAGACTATTTGTAGTTTTGTACAACATGGCTGCTGAATCTACTTCACACAGCATAGTAAGAAATTATACTAATACACATGCACAAAAATAGTCGGATAACACTGGTCATTTAGCTAATCGATACTACGACAAAAAAAAGTTCTCCAGGGCTTTCAGTGGTCAAGTTGTTTCACTTGTCCTTCGTAGCAGAAATGAACCTGTTTGACTTGTCCCTGCCTGAAAAGATATACTAAGAAAAAGACCCATGAGTAAGAGTTGATAGACCAAGGAAACAGCATGAACATGGAGCCACGAGATCAGCTTGTTCCATGCCTGACCTGGCCTCGATCCATGATGAATTATGCCTGGTTCCATGCGTAAGAAGCAGGAGCATCCCTACCAACTGTTTGCTCTATCTCATCAGCTGACATTTGATCAACACGGTTACCCAACACATGCTGACAGAGAATCTCTAGTCCCGGTTGTTTGCTCAATCTCTTCAAGTGCTTAAGTTCTGCAAATTATAGAATCACAAAGCGGTGCAAAATGGAGTAGAAGATACCACTTTTTAGGAAAAAGTATATTCTTTGTCCCTCAACTCTTCCAAAAGTTTAGAAATGGTCTCTAAACTTCAAAACCAACAAACTATAGTCCCTCAACTTCCAAAAGCAGATAAGTTAAGTCCCTAGTGTCACCTCGGGTGGTTTCTTTGCTGACAGGGAGTGGTTTTTGATTAAAACAGGACACGTCATGTGTGGGTCCCACTTGTCATCGTCAGGAAGAAAGAAATAATAGCTAAACATAAAAATAAGGTAGATGGGCTGCTAGCCCTTGGGTGCTCCTGCCGGCGCGGTGCGGGTTCGACACTGTGTCTCAGGGCATCTCCAGCCGCGCCCCCAAGAAGGCCTCCCCAGGCGATTTTTTCGCGCCGGCGCCGAAAAAACGGCCCAGTCGCGCCCCCAGGAGCCCAATTTTCGCCGGCTTGGGCCGAAAACAGCGCCGGCGGACCCAGCCATAACCCGGCGCGCTGGGGGGCGCCCGGGGGCGCCGGGGCGAGTTGTTTTGGCGCGAAGAAGCCGCGGGCCAGCCGCGTCAGCGACTCGGCGCCTCGTCTCCCCCCAACGGCCTCGGTTTCCGCGGGGAATCAATGGCAAGGCTGCCGCCGACGAGGAGCGCCGACGCGGCCGCGACGAAGACGGAGTCGTCGTCCTATGCGACAGCGACGACGACGACGACGCGCCGACGCCAGTCCACCATGGCGACGTCGGGTCCAGCCGGGGCGTCCGCGTCAAGAAGGAGAAGGCCGGCGACGGCGACGGCGGCGACGACTTCAGCCCCTTTTTTTAGATTAGCTTAATGTAATGAAAATGGGCGAATTTGGCCGAAATTCGCCATGTTTAGCAGAAATTTAACTACTCTATGTCATAACTTCGCCGAACGGCCCCTTTTTTTTTAAACACTCGCCTGGGGGCGGCCCTTGGGGCCGACGGCTGGGCGACGACTCGCCCCCAGGGCCTTTCTTTGCGCCGGCTCACCCCCAGGCGGCGCTTTTAGACGCCCCCTGGGGGGCCAACGGCTGGAGATGCCCTCACACTTCTCTCTTAATTAAAAAGCCACAGGGGTAAATGAATGGATTATGGTGAGCTGCAAAACATACACTGTGAATAAAGTAAGGACCAAATAAATTGTATGGCTTGTATCTGGTTGTCCCTGCCTGGATAAATATATACTCAAAAAGGAACAGTGACTAGAGCTGACGACCAAGGAAAACACATTTGATGGACCGGCGAGGCACAGCATGAACCTGCAGCCATGCAATTTAAGCGTCACTGGTAAAGTTAGGATACTCACACAAAGTACATCAACAGATGACAACACAGCTAGTGGTCTACAAAGAAATTAAAATTTCGCGCGGTGCGAAGTGCTAGGGTTATGAGAAGCCATCTTTTCCTCGGGTTAAGTCAGAACTGTTTCTTGGAGCCTTTCTCCTTCGGGTGAATTCTCCGTTAGTTCGGCCTACTAGGCATTATGTCGTGTGCCGGTTCTACAGTGGCTATCCCCACTGTGGAAGGTACCGATGCCCTTGAAGATTAAGATCTTCGTATGACAGCTTCTACGAGATCGTCTCCCTTCGGGGACTGAGGTATTGAAACGTCATGGTCCGGGCAATGGCCTTTGCCCTTTGTGCCATGTCCCGGAAACGGGAACGCACAGTTTCTTTTCTTGCGTAGCAGCGCAGGCACTTTGGTGCTTTGTTCATGAGGCTCCAGGACCAGAGTGGGAGGTCCATGACCTTGAAGAGCTTTTGCAGGTAAGGGCCACCCAGGTTGGCCGTAAGCGCCGACTGTTCTGGCTCATATTCGCGGCTATGATGTGGACTCTTTGGACTACTCGCAACAAGATGGTGATTGAGCGGGTGTTCCCACGTCGTGCTTCTGACTTGTTCTTCAAATTTCTTGCCTTCTTGCAGTGCTGGCATCCGCTCACTAGGCCGAGGGATCGTGACCGTCTTCAGCTTTTGTTGGACGCCCTGGTGTCTACCGCGTGTCGGCTCTCCGACCGCCCGCCTGCTTCGTAGCTTGCCCCTGGTGGCCTTTGTCGTTTTTGTTTCTTTCATTTGGGTGTCTTTGTGATGTGGCCCCAGCTTTTCTCTTTTATGACTTTGTTTGAGACGTGGTTGTATGGATGTATGCTTTATCTATAAAGCGAGGCAAAAGTCTGTTTCGAGAAGACAGAATTGTGATGGTTTCGTACAATTCACTAAGATCAACTGAACGCTCTCAACCATGGTCACGAAATTCTCCTCTCCTATAGAATATAATTTGTAATTTCTAATTAGATTAAAGCCTCAAACAGATCTTCAGCCATTTGTTGTATACATTAAATTGAGGGCCCGAGGCCAATAAGCTAACAGTTTTTTGGTTCTCGAGATAGTTGACCTCTCTTTTTTGCCAAGTGGCCAATAAGCTAACAGTATACTTCTATTATTTTAAAAAAATAGTATACTTCTACTTGTGAATTAGAGATTTTGCAATTTGTTTTTATGAAGTGCTCTCGTTTCTTCCTCTTGTCCTTGGTGTATACATCCCAGAAAACGACGAAACATGAGGGTGGAGGAGAGCGATGGATGCCGGCGGCCAAACCCTAACAACGGTGCACTGCCCCTGAGTATGAGAGCGAAGATGTGAATGATGGGTTGAACCAACGACTTGCTCGCGTTCAAACTGGTAACTCTTCCGATTATGCTCGTTGCCTTGTGGGAATTGTTTGGTCCCTTTACCAATTCCGCCTTTTGAGCAAAAAAATACTAGCACTCACGTATGGGAGTAGTATCGGTTGATCAGGTTCCTTGGATCAGCTTGATGAATGCCTCATATATATATCGATCTGCTCGTATCTTAAAAGTCATCTTTTTCTAGGAAGCCTATTTTCTGTTATTATTTTTCTAGTACATGCATGTTTGATCGACTTTCATTCATGCTTTTATCACTCCATATTTGCTATTGTTGATATTATGTCTAGAAATTCCAATTTCCCTTATTTATATCAGGGAGGTGCTCCACTGTTCTTCCTACTTTGGTATGATGTTTTATTTTATCTTCTAGACGTTTCTCCGAGACACAAGTTATCTCCAGCCATTTCTGTAGTTCTTCAAATAATCCTTTCAGTTTGATTCACATGTCCACTCCGATCATTTAATCTACAAATATTAGCTACAAGCAGAATACACAAGCATATCACCCAAATAAAATTTCTATAAATATTAAAAATTATGTACCATCTGTATAGAGTAGATACACTTTTAATGATGCCCCATAATGATCCACAAATTTTAAAACGTCTATCTTTTTTGAAACTTGATATACTTGATGCCAACACAGAAGATAAAACTGAAGAGCATGCTTAGCACGAAGTGAAGAGCTGTGACCAGGGGAAAGTAGCCATTTTCAAGGCCTAAGTACTCCTCCAAAAACTTCATCACTGGTTGGTCTGGCTGGCCCAACACACGGATTAGTTCTGTGTGGTCGCCGAGCTGTGAAGACACAAGCCCATATAAGGTCCATGCTGCTGGATCGGCCTAGTACATCCACCTCCACCACATGGGCATTGCCTGTAAAAGTGAGTGGCAGTGTGTCATATACGCTAACATCCATTCTTCTATCAAAATTTCTAAAAAGAGAAAGAATTGAAGGGATCACTTACCTTCCGTGTAATGATGAAGCCCGAGAAGAAACTCCATATCATGAAGATGAGGAAGGATAGCCCAGCAGCTATCTCAGGACTGGGTGTCAGTGCAACAACCATCATCCCATAGAGTGTGTAGTCCATGAAGCTTAGTATCATGTACATGACAAACCATAAGAATTTTTCAAATGTCATTTGGAACCCTACCATTGGGTACACAATTGCTGAGAAAATGAGTGGTTGAATAACAACGTAAGGAATTTCAGCTGCTACCTGTGCAAGAAGATCCATTATGAGTGTGTTAGTTGCATTCCCAAGTGATGGAAGGTGTTTTATCAATTGACTCACCTGACCAATTACAAACGCCATTGAGGAGTACATGCCAGAAGCTTTTTCTCTATAGAAAACAACTCTCTCCATCGCCACGACTGGTTGTAAACTATTGCAGTTCATGAAACCGAGAAATAGGGCTGATCCATATCCAATACACAGTATGTTGAACACATCTTGCTCCACCTTACTGTTGTGAAGAAGATAGCTGGTAAATATTCTATGTCTGATGAACTTTTCATTTTAGATTTGACACAACTAGTGACCATGCATGTGTACTTACATCGTTGACCCAATTTGCCAGAACACAACGCCAAACATGATTGAGATTGCAAAAGTATTTAGAAAGCGAAATATATTTAGCTCCGAGTTTTTTCTGTAAGAGCAATATTGTTTCCATATACATGTCATGCATTGAGTTTTAGTGTCTCGCCAATATTTGGATGTGAATTGTAGATCTTCCTGGTCTGTATTTGGTTTGCTCAGCTCATCAACCAAAGCCATGTTCTCCCTGTGGATACATACACAAGCCAGAGAAATACAATGTGATTATTTGCCTTCAAAATTTCCATATGACAAATACAATATTTAAACAGCAAATTTATAGGCATGCATGTAATAGCTTACTTATATAAGTTGGAGTTCTGGTAAATTTGTGTGTAGTCCACTCCAATTGTATGCTCCATGGCATGTGAGCTAATGTCTAACACCCATGATGCTGGATTTTGACCATCCTTGATTCTAGGAACACCAGGAATAACCTAAAAAGAGGTCATTTAGTTTTTCTCTCTATCTTATGAATGATAAGTTCGTCTCAACCTATCTTACCTCAAAATATTTTGTCAAATTTCTAGACGGTGAGCCTAGAGAACCGCTATAAATGAGTTGACCTCCTTGTTTCATAAGTAGCAGCTGTGATTAGTGAGAAAAATCAATCATTATACTAAATAAATTTTGCATGGAATATATGATTAGCTTAATTTTAATAAATGTTTTATCAAATGAGCCCCTGTAAAAGAGATATCCCTACTCATATATTGGGTGTGGATGTCATTCTTTCTGGTAGCACTAGACATGTGCACGACAACTAACATACCTCGTCAAAAGATTCGAATAAATGAATGTTTGGTTGATGAATTGTGCAAACAATAGTGCGCCTAGTGTCCACCAACTTTCGTACTGTATGCAAGACAATTGATGCAGCACGAGCATCTAAACCAGTTGTTGGCTCATCCATGAACATAATAGAAGGGCTTGCCACAAGCTCCACTGCTATTGTAAGTCTTTTTCATTGCTCAGCTGATAGACCTGTCACCCCAGGAATGCCCACCATTGCTTTCCTCAAGTTGTTTAGCTCTACTAGTTCCATAATTTCTTCCACAAACATCTAGAAAAGTTTAAAACATGAGACTGTGAGAACATGTTTGCAAATCATGGTGCTAGTTTTTCTGTAACAATAAAAGTAATAAATATCTTACATCTCGTTGATAAGGTTTCACATATGAAGGTAGGCGAAGGTATGCAGAGAATAGAAGTGACTCATAGACTGTCAAGTGAGGAGAGTGTATGTCGGTTTGCTCACAATAACCAGTAATCCTTGAGCATGTATCTTGTTGTTTTTGGTAGCCGCCTATGTTAATAGTACCTTCAATGTAACCTCCAGTTTTTCTTCCAGCCAAAACATCAAGTAATGTTGTTTTCCCAGCACCAGTGATCCCCATCAACGCTATTAGGACTCCTGGTATGAAAGAGCCACTAACATCCCGTAACAGCTGAAGCCTTGTTTCGGTTGCTCCATATTTTTTTCATCTCCTGTCATAAAATTGGCATATCTAAGATAAAAAAGAGAGCAAAATAAGTTGTCATACCTAACATAAAATTGACATATAAGGGAGGGATTACTTTAGGCATGTCAACAAAATAGTTGTTTTTTTAAATACGAAACACAACGGTTGGAACGGCATGCTAGCTTGATCAGTTGAAGCCTTCCCACCAACTATTACTTGATCGTCGTACTCTAAAGATTCTCTCCCTTGTGACTTGATATTACCTTGGTGCTTGTGTGGTGCTGCAAATAGTTTTGATGAGATATTTATCCTTGTTTTTTCTCTGGGAAACATAAGATGTAACTTTGTTCAATGTACTTACAGTTTAAGAACTCTAATGCCAATATGCTCAAGATGTTGAAGATCAGTGCAAATCCAAATAAAACTAGTACACAAATCCAATACCATTGCCATTCTCCGAGCAAACCCCTGACCTTCAGAATAGCTCCTCCAATAGTCTTAGCATTTTCAAAATGGAACTCCTGTAATAAGACATGATTAAAAAACAGTGGACAATGGAACACAAAGATATTGTGTCTCATATGACATACTAGAATTGTTTATGTTGTAGTGTTATATGATGCTAGTAGATCATTCCTTCTTACCTTAGCCCATCTTTTGTCGAGATATTCGTTCAAAGCTAGAGCGTTGAGGGCGTAGGTGAATGGGGAAGCCCAATAACCCCAGCTCAACCATGGTTGGAGGTCATCTGTGTTTTGAATGAAAATAGGTAAATTCCATCTCTGGCCTTGAAATGATGAGAATGTTATTACATTGTTGCTCTATTCAATGGTAGATAATCTAACCTTTTGATATGATGAAGCCTCCAAGTATGAAGATTGCAACTAGAGCTTGTGTCCCTAGTATATTTGATACTATTGGTGTTCTTCCTATGCTTGCTAAAAAGCGATAAAGACCCAGTGACATTTGATGCATCGCAAAAACACTAGTAATTGCTGAAATAACCTGCCACAAAATTGAAGGCATCTATTAGTGAATATTTATTTCCTTATTGGATAGCATCTGAATGATGATGAATGATGTTGAAATTTTTGTATATACCTAATGGGAGAAGGTGCAAAGCCAATTGCATAATAGGTTGGGAAGGTCCAAAGATTTTTGACTCCATTAGTGATATGGGTAGACTGATAAGGAAAACTGAGCAAACAACGGCCCATCCTGATAATGCTAATGACTCCCTTTGTTTGTAGAATATCGGGAGCCTCTTTGTGGTCATTGCAAGTTCGATCATGCTGTTGTTTATAACAACTATACCCATAAAGAGAGCACCCAAGTACTTTACTCCGTCAAAAACTGTATCTGGGCTTGTTTCTGTCTGAAGGAAAAGTGTTGCAATGACAAAAGCCTTGAACATATGAACCGGAATATTTCTTTTAAACAGGAGTACTTCCCTTGAGAGGCAACCTCTAAAAACATTCCGCTTTGATATGCCTAGATTGTTATATGCTTGAAATTCTTCCTTGCCCTGTTTGATGTCATAATTCTTGCACTTCTTATCTTCTAGAGATTGAGGAAGGTCATATGCTTTGAAGCAATTTACGAAATTCTCAATGGTATGATTTCGATATTCGCTCACATCACCGCTCCAGTACTGCTTTTGATACTTTTTAAGGTAACCTATCCAATGCAAATAGTACATTGTTTATCATGTTGAGTAGTTGGAGAAATTTGTCTCGTGCTTACTCTAAATGATACATTAACTATAAAGTGCTTTACTATTGATTCCAATCACCATGTGTGAACAAGCGGACAAGACTTCTTGTGCACTACAATTTGGTGAATAAAAACGTAGGCATGCAGTTCAACTTAATAAACGTCACTCTACTGTTTCCCTATGCTAAAGAAACAACCTAGTGCTCTTCCTAATATTGTTTCGTCTTTTTGGATGTTTCTTTCAATGGAACAACATGTCAACTAAATTATCTTCGCTTCATTTTTCCGTGCGATGTTTGGTTATGTTAATCACATAACAATGCTTAATCCATACACATCTCTACTCATAGGATATTTATTTTCTATTGATGACCTTATGGCTATATAATTAGAAATGGCAAGATATTTGTACTATGTATCTTCTCTACCTAGTAAACTAATGGTCTACAATACAATTCCAATATAGCTTTCCTATCATTTGAAGCTCATGCAAGGCAAGTACTTGTAACGAGTATGATTTATAACCAGTTATGACATGTATCATGATTTACCTCTTGAAGGAAGTCAGCTACATTCTTCCTGCTAGGGCAGGTAAAGCCAATGTTTTTGAAAAAGTCAATAACATTTTGTCGAGCGCCATGGTAAACAATATCACCCTCACAAAGAAGGATTATGTCATCAAACAATTATAATATCTCTGGAGATGGTTGTAACAAGGAGATAACCATTGTAAGATCCATGAGATGTGCCATTTGTCCAAGAAATGTCATAATCTCAAATGTGGTAGAGCTATCCAGGCCTGTTGATATGTCATCCATAAAGAAGCACCTTGCACGACCAACTAGCATCTCTCCTGGATCATTAAAAGAAGGGTAATTAGAAAGATTGCTATATATATAATGAATTACAATATGTACATGCAATCTACTTAACCCGAGCATACCCAGGACCGGGCTTTTGCAAAGCCTACCATGGTAATCATGTGGCCCAAAAACAACCATTTGCATTGTAACAGGTACTCAAACCATTTTTTGGAATAGACATGAGGTATGCAATTCTTCATGTCGTGTTGGCAACAAGAACCTAATATGCTAACTATCGCTTACTTTTTAGTGTGTTGTACAATTGATTGCAAACAACTATATTATATTTCATTAGTAGAAATAGATCTTCTAGGATCACAATCTCCGAGGACAAGAATAATATTGCCATATTGGTCAGACAAAAGATCTTCTAGACTGAAGTTACTCTATTGCATAGAGTGGTATGGAAGTTAAAACAAATAGTTTATCAGAGTGGAACACAAGATCATGTGTGTATTTTGCAAAAAAAAATGTAAGACTTGCCTAATGTGGTTCTCTTCTTTTGCCCCCCGGAAATCCCTCTTCGGAGCTCATCCCCTATTATGGTGTCAGCACAGTTCGACAGTCCAAGAATCTATGTGTAGCATAATTTTTAGTTATTCTTAGATAACATAATTCGAAATATCATAAGATGAAAGAAATATACCTTCATGATATAGTTTGTTTTCAGGTTGCTTCCTTCTCCAAACTTGGTTGCCTATGCAAAAGACACCTTGTATGTTATTCAATAAAATGATGACAACTTCACAAATATTTTAGTCATAAAAGTGAGTGATACCTTATAAAATAGCTCCTCATCCACTGGAGCAGTCCTTCGCACTTCATCTTGTAGCATCTCTAAATTAATGGGCATGTCAAATAGGAGCAATGAATTTGTGTGTATCTCGCATGGAAATTGATACTATTTATTATTGAAACATGGCTATTGCTTGATGGTGTCAGTTAAATCAAGAGATTATTTGTTTTTGTCTAGTTATGTAATTTAGCATAAGGAATAGAAGAAACACAAGGGGCACACCAAATTCGTTGCTGGAACCCATCATGTTGGAAGAGAAATTAAGTGTCTCTCTCACTGTCATCTCGGCATGGTGAAGATCATACTGGCTAACATAAGCACGCATGTGGTGAGGTGTAGAAGAAATTGATTCTCCATTGTACATTACTTTCCCTTGGAACTGCCAAAATGATATTAAAAGATGATATTATTTAAGGCCTTGCTTTCAAACCATTTGCAGCAGATGTAACATAGCATAATATATGATGTACTATTATTAGCCTGATACCTTCAAAGAGGAGTGTCGGTGTCAAAACCGGCGGATCTCGGGTAGGGGGTCCCGAACTGTGCGTCTAGGCGGATGGTAACAGGAGACAAGGGACACGATGTTTTACCCAGGTTCGGGCCCTCTCGATGGAGGTAAAACCCTACGTCCTGCTTGATTAATATTGATGATATGGGTAGTACAAGAGTGGATCTACCACGAGATCAAGGAGGCTAAACCCTAAAGCTAGCCTATGGTATGATTGTTGTAATGTATGTTGTGTCCTACGGACTAAAGCCCTCCGGTTTATATAGACACCGTAGGAGGCTAGGGTTACACAGTGTCAGTTACAATGGTAGGAGATCTACATATCCGTATTGCCAAGCTTGCCTTCCACGCCAAGGAAAGTCCCATCCGGACACGGGACGGAGTCTTCAATCTTGTATCTTCGTAGTCTTGGAGTCCGGCGGACGATGATAGTCCGGCTGTCCGGACACCCCCTAGTCTAGGACTCCCTCAGTAGCCCCCAAACCAGGCTTCAATGATGATAAGTCCAGCGCATATATAGTCTTCGGCGTTGCAAGGCGGGTTCTCCCTTCAAGTTCCATGTACCTGCCGAACAGTGTCCGGCTTTATCGTAAATACTGTGTTTCTCGGCTTCTACGCCCAATAATGGCCTTCTTCCACGCGTCGCACGAATGCGAAAAGCCAGGGTGTCTTTTATGTTTCACCCCCTAGTCGTGCGAGTCATCCGCCTACAAAAGAGGCAAAAATCCAGATCCAAACCACACCATCTTCCTCCCGCGAATAGTTCATCGGAGCGCCCTTGACCTAAAAATCCATTCCATCATGGACCGTCGACGCGGCTCCTCTTCTCGCGCTCCCAGCCCACCGCCAGGGGATTGGAGGAGGTGCTCTGTTCCACACGACGAGCTAGCGAAGCTCCAAGCTGGGGGATATCTCCCTCCAGCCTTCATGGTCCCGGTCCGAGCCGGGCTGGTCACTTATCAAGGTGGGAGGCAAGCGGAGGCTACCCCAAGTCCCAATAAAGGGGAGCGAGTATGCTTCGTCCCTTATCTGATAAGGGGACTCGGATTCCCAATACATCCGTTCCTCCGCGGGCTCCTGGAGTTCTACGGACTCCAGCTCCACCACCTTACGCCTGCCTCTGTCCTGCATATCGCGGGCTACGTAGCTCTTTGCGAGCTATTCCTGGGCATTGAGCCCCATTTTGCATTGTGGAAGAGGCTGTTCTGCCTCGTACCCCGTTCTCACGAGGGATCCGTATATCAAGTGGGCGGCGCCGAAATATGGCGCATTGCCGGGACCGGATACCCATCCGGTACTCCCAAGAAGGCATCCGAAGACTGGCCTTCAGAGTGGTTTTACATAGGAGACGCTCCGCTGCCGGACCCAGTCCGGATTGGCCTCCCGGAGTTTAGTGCTGCTCCTCTGAAGAAACGCCTCAGCTGGCGCCCACGGAGCCCCCGATTGGAGGAAGACAAGAACGCCCATTACTTGATGGGCCGAATAAGATTAATGGCCCATTCCGGTTTGACCATGATCGGAGTCATGGCGACATGCATCATGCGGGGGGTACAGCCATTGCAATACAGAGGCCACCCCATGTGGGATTTCAACGGGGAAGACGATGCCACCCGTCATGGCCGCGAAGGACCGGATTCGACCGAGGATCTGGTGGAGATCCTGTCCAGCCTGTACAAGGGGGAGAAGGAGGACTTCCTTCGAACGAACCCTTTGAATGGGTTTTCCATGAACAACCCTAGAGGCTGGGTAAGAGAACACTTTTAAGGGCTCAACCCATGCTTTCAAAGTTTAGGCTTCTTACATTATGTCTTCGGCGCAGGATCTACGCGGACTGTGGAGGACATGGTAAGTCCCGCTCCGCAACCCGAGGATCCAGAAAGATCCCTGGATCCGGCCTCCGAAGAGGATCTGGACATCAAGGTGGAGCTGATCGACGGGGTGTTTCACCAGCTCAGCATGGACAATGCTTTGGTCGCCATTACGGCGGACTACCCCGGACTGTATCCGGCTTCCCAGGTGACTGTGACCGAGGTCCGGACACCATTATCTCTTCCTTGCCTATTTCTGACCTTCGCGAACGATGGTGTTTTACAGGAAGCGCCCTCAGGGCGGGAAGCCGAGCCCGCGGCGGCTGACCAACAAAGGTCAGTCCGGACCAGCAGGCGGAAAAGGAGCGCGGCACGGACTGAAACGTCACCGCAAAGGTATAGCTCGTATTTAAATTTTCAGAGCAACATTCCTAGGAAGTGGCTGATTGCTCATGATCTTTAAAGGAGAAAAAGCGCCCGCCGGACTGCGGGCGCGGAAGTTGCCGATCCAACCTATACCGGCCAGGCTCCAGCGCCCGGCCTGGAGGGGGAGGCAAGCGCAAGACGCGGACCGGATCCTCCTCCAACGGAGGACACCGACAGACTGTCCGCCACCCAAGTCTGAGGTGGAGAGCACCATGAACCATAGGCGCCGCCGGACAGTATTTCGTGAAGCGTGCTTCTCCCCTGAGGCATTGGACGCCCTTAACGCAGGGGACGCGCACCTCCGTGCCGCTCAAGATGTTTTTACCAGAGCCACGGAGCAGTATGTGAAAGACATATGGGTAAGGGAATTTTAATGGTTATATATACCAGTAGCCCCCGAGACTTAAAGTAGTTATGTTAGCTGATTTAAGGATCATTTGAAACGCAGGCTCTTACCGAGAAGAATGCCCAGCTGTCTCAGGAGTTGCAAGAATGCAAGGCCCAACTTGAGGCCGCACTTGCTGCCGCGGGAGGAGACGCAGAGACTCCTCCTGGTAACACATTTTTATTAATAAATATAAGCGATGTGCGGCGTGCACGTAAGTCTAATAGTGACATTGCAGGTGCCGCCGGACAAGATCCGGACAGGCAAGAATTACTACGCCAGCTGAAGGCCGACGAGAGGATGCTGAATAGGGTGCAGCAAGAAAGGAACAAGCTCTAGGATGCCAACGCCAAGCTCGAAGAAGAGCTGAAAGGCGCTCGAGCCGGGCTGTCCAGCTCCGAGAAGGAGAATCAGCGGCTTCGTCGCGGCATTTATAGTAAGTGCTTGAGCGGACTCCTTTGAAAAGAAGAGTCCGGCGAGGAAGTCGATTGACAGAATGTGTCTTGTAGGTATACTCATAGGTCGCCCTGCAGAGGAGATGCCCGTATCGACGGGTGATCAACTACCCGAGCTGTCGCAACTGCTCGAACGAGTTCGGCAGGCAATGAGTGGCGTCGTCCAGGCTTTATGGCCAGCCCTCTCCCTACCCGAGGGCCTTGGGGAGCTTGCGGAGAAGCTTCAGGGAGTGCGGCAGTGCTTCCGTTTGTGGAAGATTTCGGCTTGCCGTCAAGGTGCCAGGGAGGTATGGGCCATGGTGAAGACGCGTTACAAGAAGGCGGATCCCAACCACATGGCCGAAGTTGGACCGGTGGGGCCCGATGGGAAGGAGATCCCTGTGAGTTTAGTATACAGCCAAGTAGAGTTGGCTGCTAAATTTTCCCAACGGGACTGTAAGTTAGACAGCCTATTAGACGGGATTGAGGAGGAATACAATCAGTAAATTTGACAATGTATGTTTTCCTTTAAAGTGACCTGTGAAATGCCTTCTAGCCGGATTGTAGATTGTTTGTCTTTACCGACCTTTTCGCTTCAACCTCGGGACCCTAGAGTCTGGAGTGTGTCCGAATACCTTTTTGGTTAAGAAACAACCGGGGTATGCATGGAGACCAGGCGTAGGGGTCATTAGTGCTTTATCAGACAAGTGCCCAACTAGTTATGTTATATTACATGGTTAGTAAGAAACATCTTCTAGGGAGAATAGTTCCGTTAAGGGTTCCTTTCCCTGGGAGGCATGCCCTAAAGTGCATGTCCGGACTGCGGAAAAAGCAGAAAAACATCTGGGGGCGGATAAATGAGTAGGTAAAAAAATCATCTTTTGAGTCACCGACCGAATATTCCCTTAAGAACGCTAGCTTTCGGCTTCACCCAGTCTGAGGTACACATCCGGCTGACCCGGCAGTAACAATCACAGAGGTGCTCCCTTTACCTCCTAGCCGAACAATCGGGAACGTAGGGGTAAGCACAGGAGCCAGGCAACCCAGCTTGGCCAAAACTTAAGTCATATCGATGCATATAATGGTGAGTAAAAGGTACATGTGGAAGCTTGACACATGTGCTGGGCATGAAACCCGTATAATTGAGCTTCTGGAAAAGAAGCCCCCAGGTATAATGAGTGCGGATGGCACATCAAGTGTATGCAAACAATGCGAAACTAGGCCCTTAGGGGCTTTTTAGTAAAAAGGTTATGAGAAGAAAGAGAAATAAAAGACAGCCGAAGTGTAAAACTTTGAACGGAGGAAGGGGACGAACTCTTAGTCCGGCGCTAGGCATAGAATCTTCGGAGGCGGGCTGCGTTCCAAGGGTTCGGCTCGAGTCGGTTATCTGACGCATTTCGTAGACGGTACGCTCCTCCGGTCAGGACTTGATCGATAATGAAGGGGCCCTCCCATTTGGGCTTGAGCTTGTCCTTTTTCTTGTCCGGCAGGCGTAGAACTAGTTCACCAACGTTGTAAGTCTTGGCCCGTACTTCTCTGCTTTGATATCTTCGGGCCTGCTGCTGATAGAATGCGGAACGAGCCTTGGCGACGTCGCGTTCTTCCTCCAATGTGTCCAAGCTGTCCTGCCGATCCAGCTCGGCCTCTCTTTCTTCGTACATGCGCACTCGAGGTGAGTCATGAATAATGTCACAGGGCAGGACTGCCTCTGCGCCGTAGACCATAAAAATGGTGTGAATCCGGTAGTGCGGTTAGGCGTTGTCCGCAGCCCCCAGAGTACGGAGTCGAGCTCCTCGACCCAGTGCGTGTCAGATTTAGTAAGTGACCGCACTAGTCTGGGTTTAATGCCGCTCATTATTAGACCATTTGCTCGTTCCACTTGACCGTTGGTTTGAGGGTGATAGACTGAAGCGTAGTCGAGCTTGATGCCCATATTTTTGCACCATGACTTAACCTCGTCGGCTGTGAAGTTCGTGCCGTTGTCGGTGATGATGTTGTGGGGGACTCCGTAACGGTGTACTACCCCGGATATAAAGTCTATCACAGGTCCGGACTCTGCCGTTTTGACCGGTTTGGCCTCTATCCATTTGGTGAATTTATCCACCATGACCAATAGGTACCTTTGCTTGTGGGTTCCCCCTTTAAGGGGTCCAACCATATCAAGCCCCCAGACCGCGAACGGCCAGGTAATGGGTATAGTTTTGAGGGCGGTGGGCGGCATATGGCTCTGATTAGAAAAGAGCTTACAACCAACGCATTTCTGGACTAAGTCCTTGGCATCCGCCCGGGCCGTCGGCCAATAAAATCCTGTACGGAATGCCTTTCCTACAAGGGCCCGGGCTGCTGCGTGGTGTCCGCCTAGTCCGACATGAATTTCAGCCAGGAGGTTTCGCCCTTCCTCTTCGGAGATACACCTTTGAAGGACTCCGGTTGTACTTTTCTTATAAAGTTCTCCCTCATGGACGTTGTAGGCTTTCGATCGCCGGACTATGCAGCGGGCCTCGTTTTGGTCTTCGGGAAGTTCCTGCCTAAGCAAGTAGGCTAGGAATGGTTCTGTCCACGGGGCGATTACTGCCATTATGTCGTGGGCTGAAGGTGTTATGTCATCGGCTGAATCGCCGATTGGCGCGGTTTTTCCGGTTTGTCACTTCCGGGCTCCTCTTCCCATAGTACGGATGGCTTGAAGAGCCGTTCTAGGAAGATATTTGGAGGGACAGCGTCACGTTTCGCACCGATGCGTGCCAGTACATCGTCCGCTTGGTTATTATCTCGGGCTATGTGATGGAATTCGAGTCCTTCAAACCGAGCTGACATTTTTAGGACAGCGTTGCGATATGCTGCCATTTTCGGATCCTTGGCGTCAAAGTCTCCATTTATTTGGGATATTGCAAGGTTTGAATCCCCGCGCACCTCTAGGCGTTGAATGCCCATGGAGACTGCCATCCGGAGACCATGTAACAGGGCCTCATATTCGGCTGCGTTGTTGGAGTCTGTGTACATTATTTGAAGTACATACTGGACTGTGTCCCCGGTTGGGGACGTCAATACGACGCCAGCCCCCAGTCCGGCCAACATTTTAGAGCCGTCGAAATGCATAGTCCAATTGGAGTATGCGCCGTACTCTTTAGGGAGTTCGGCTTCGGTCCATTCGGCGACAAAGTCAGCCAAGACTTGTGACTTTATAGCTCGCCGAGGTTTGTAAGTTATATCGAATGGTAAGAGCTCAATGGCCCATTTTGCAATCCTGCCCGTTGCGTCGCGGTTATTTATAATGTCATTGAGTGGTACTTCCGAGGCTACTATTATCGAACACTCTTGAAAGTAGTGTCGGAGCTTCCGGGATGCCATGAACACCGCATACGCTATCTTCTGATAATGTGGGTAACGGGACTTGCAGGGGGTTAATACAGTGGATTTTGAAGAGGGAATTTGTGCCCTTCTGTCTCTCGTTCGACGACGAGTACCGCGCTTACAACTTGATGCGTTGCTGCGATGTATAACAACATTGGTTCGCCCAGATTGGGCGCAGCCAGGACCGGATTTGTTGCCAATATGGCCTTTATTTGTTCGAGTCCGGCAGTGGCAGCATTCGTCCATTCGAAGTGTTCGGTGCGCCTGAGAAGGCGATAGAGAGGCAATGCCTTTTCTCCTAGACGGGAGATAAAGCGGCTTAAAGCTGCCACGCATCCTGTTAATTTTTATATCTGTTTAAGGTCTTTTGGAATATCCAACTGTGACAGAGCTCGGATTTTAGCCGGGTTTGCTTCAATTCCTCTACCGGATACAATGAAGCCCAGCAGCTTTCCGGTTGGTACGCCGAAAACGCATTTTTCCGGATTCAGCTTGATGTCATATTCTCTGAGGTTGTCGAATGTGAGCCTCAAATCGTCTACTAGAGTTTTGACGTGTTTTGTTTTGACGACTACGTTGTCTACGTATGCCTCGACTGTTTTGCCGATCTGGGTGGCCAGACATGTTTGAATCATGCGCTGATATGTTGCGCCGGCGTTTTTAAGTCCGAAGGGCATCGTGTTGAAGCAGAATGGTCCGTATGGAGTGATGAATGCCGTTGCGGCTTGGTCTGCTTCCGTCATCTTGATTTGATGGTAGCCAGAGTATGCGTCGAGGAAGCACAACGAATCGTGCCCTGCGGTAGCATCGATAATTTGGTCGATGCGGGGGAGAGGGAAGAGATCCTTTGGGCAAGCCTTATTGAGGTCTTTAAAATCGACACAGAGGCGCCAGGATTTGTCCTTCTTTGGTACCATTACCAGATTTGCTAGCCAATCCGGATGTTTGATATCTCTGATGAATCCGGCTTCCAATAGTTTGGCTAGCTCTTCTCCCATTGCCTGTCTTTTGGGTTCGGAAAATCGTCGAAGAGCCTGTTTGACTGGCTTAAATCCTTTTAGGATGTTTAGGCTGTGTTCTGCCAACCGGCGTGGGATTCCGGGCATATCCGAAGGATGCCAGGCGAAGATGTCCCAATTTTCCCGAAGGAATTCGCGCAGTGCGGTGTCTACTTCGGGGTTCAGTTGTGCCCCAATGGAGGCCGTCTTTGTTGGGTCCGTTGGGTGGACCTGGAATTTTATGATTTCATCTGCTGGTTTGAAGAAGGTGGACTTGGATCTTTTATCGAGTATCACATCGTCCCTATTCACCGTAGAGCGTAGCGCGGTGAGTTCTTCTACTGCTAAGGCTTCGGATAGTGCCTCCAGGGCTAGTGCGGCTGTCTTGTTTTTGGCGCGGAGTGCTATGTCCGGATCACTAGCGAGAGTGATTATTCCGCCGGGCCCAGGCATTTTGAGCTTCATGTACCCGTAATGAGGTACTGCTTGGAAAATTGTGAATGCCTCTCGTCCTAATATAGCGTGATATCCACTGTTGAACGGGGCCACTTGGAACGTGACTTCTTCGGATCTGTAATTGTCCGGCGAGCCGAACACCACATCGAGTGTGATTTTTCCGGTGCAGCGCGCTTCCCGGCTAGGGATTATTCCTTTAAAGGTTGTGCTGCTTCGCTCAATACGGCTCCAGTCTATTTCCATTTTTTGAAGAGTTTCCTCATATATGAGGTTTAGTCCGCTGCCGCCATCCATGAGGACCTTTGTAAGCCGAAAGCCGTCCACTATGGGACTAAGCACCAGTGCGGCTGGTGCTCGAGCTGTTCGGAATTTAGGTTCGTCGCTGGCGTTGAAGGTGATGGTTGTGTCGCTCCATGGATTTGCTGTTGCTACTTGGTAGACTTCGGCGAGGCCGCGGATTGTTCGTTTTCGCATATTATTTGATGCAAAGGTCTCGAAGACTGTTGTTACCGTACCAGTATTGTTGGAGTGGTTTTTTGGGGCTAGAAGCTCCTCGCCACTTTTGGCCACCTGCCGTAGTATCCAACATGCTCGAAGGCTATGAGTTGGGACGGCGCCCTCTGTACTATGAAGCTTACAGGGTCCATTGAGCCATCCCTCCAGTACGGTTCCGTGCCCTTTATGGGGTTTTTGCTTTTTGGTTTTTGCATCTGGGTCCTGAGTGTGATGCACCCTTTTGTTGTGGACTGGGGTTGTGTTCGGGGCCGGATTATCCCAAAATTGGTTTTTGGTTTTCCGGAAACTCTCCATCGCACAGTACTTTCGTACTATGGACGCCAAATCGGCGAAACGTATAATTTTACGACGACCGATGGCGTTCAATATTCCCTTGTCCGTGCAATTATTGCAAAAGATTGAGATTGCGTTTTCCTCTTGGCAATCCTTTATCCTGTCCATAACCAGGAGGAATTTGGCCCAGTAGTGATGTACTGTTTCAGCGGGCTCTTGCCGTATTAGAGATAGATCGCATATGTCTGGGCGGGTGGGTGGACTAAAATCCGGATCCCTGCCCATCTTGGGGCTTAAAGGCCAAGGAGTTTCCGAATTTGGAAGCTTGGATTGCTGGACACGATCCAGCGAGTCCGGAATGATGCATGATTTTAAGTTCAATGCTCGATCGAAATCCGTCCCTCCGCGGAAATCCGGCATGGAGGGTTCGGGAATCCGGACGTGACTAGTTTTCAATATAGGCGAAGAGTCGCCGCATTGCTCCTCTACCACTGCGACGTGGTGGGTGGACTGGGGAGAGTTAATCTCTCTCAGATCGGTTTTAAGCCCAATCTGATTGTGGTCTGTAGCGACTCCCAGGGCGGCGATGCGATCCAAGAGCTCGTTAACAGACGAGAGCTCTATCGGATCCAACTGCTCGGCAGATTCCGAGCTGACACGAAGATTGCTTTTGACGACTTGAGAAGTCATTGTCGAAGCAGTGGCCGGACAGGCGGTCATAAGAAAACCACCTAGCCGGATAGTTTGGCCGGCGGCCAAGGCCCCTTTGGCGAGAATACCGTCTTTAAAGACGGGTGGAGGCATCCTTCCTATCGGTGACGACACAGAGGAACTCTCAATGAAAGCACCAATGTCGGTGTCAAAACCGGCGGATCTCGGGTAGGGGGTCCCGAACTGTGCGTCTAGGCGGATGATAACAGGAGACAAGGGACACGATGTTTTACCCAGGTTCGGCCCTCTCGATGGAGGTAAAACCCTACGTCCTGCTTGATTAATATTGATGATATGGGTAGTACAAGAGTGGATCTACCACGAGATCAAGGAGGCTAAACCCTAAAGCTAGCCTATGGTATGATTGCTGTAATGTATGTTGTGTCCTACGGACTAAAGCCCTCCGGTTTATATAGACACCGGAGGAGGCTAGGGTTACACAGAGTCGGTTACAATGGTAGGAGATCTACATATCCGTATCGCCAAGCTTGCCTTCCACGCCAAGGAAAGTCCCATCCGGACACGGGACGGAGTCTTCAATCTTGTATCTTCGTAGTCTTGGAGTCCGGCGGACGATGATAGTCCGGCTGTCCGGACACCCCCTAGTCCAGGACTCCCGCAAGGGGTCTAATTTTCCAGCCAGTGCTCTTAAAAAGGTTGTTTTTCCTGATCCAGGTGCTCCCACAACAAGAGTCATCCTAAATATAAATAGAAAGGAAAGCTTCAGGTACAATGAAATAATGTACTTCCCTTCATAGATATTCAATAGGACCTTAGGACATCGCCTCCTCGATAACGCAACAGGTTGTCCACGGCTCAATGAGGATGAGTGCACTATGCTTACTCCTTCTAGCCATAATGAAACTTATTTGTAACATAACGTATGCCATGGAAAAAGAATTATGTAGCTTTACCTTGATGATCTTATTGTCCCACTCGCCGTGTTGAGAATTTTGATTCCCGTCCTCTGTGTGGCACAAAGGTATGCAGATTCTAGGATTTCCTACGCAAGAAAGAGATTTTCGCCCGTACATAGACTTTTCAATGAGGATACAAGAGGATATTGTCATTAATTGGTGAGCACCATACAAACCAGCAATAGGAAAATACATCTGTGAACATAGCTGCAAGCGCACCTGGCTAGCTATTTGATAAAATCCGCAGAACATTATTGTACATACTTTTGTGTTTTCTATGGCCCTTTTACACTGACAATGAGCTTCATAAGTTGTATTTTTTTTTGCGTTGTTGTTTCTGTTCTTCAATTTGGTATGCTTGTTGTTCTCTTCTAGATTCTGGTCAAGCTCATGCGACTGGGTGTATGTTGTGGGATATGTGATACATACGTTGCCATGCAATAATGGCAATGAACAATTTCTATCAAATCCACGTCACACTGTATAGCTATAGATGAAGAACATAACACATATATTGTGTATAATTATGAATTTTAGCACTTGGGTGGTTAGGTCACGAGCCAACTTGACATGTACACATAGGAATAGGAATGGGCAAGCAGATACAACCACTAGGCCATTGCCATTCGACTAGTCTATCAGAGTATCCTATGAAGTCAGGTCCAGTAGGCACAGGATGCGTTAAGCCATTCGATCTTCCTGCTGGCGGTCCACCATAGAGCTCCTATGTAACCGTTTCTTTTCTCTCTTAAATAACTTGTTTCTTTTATGATCTCATGACTTTTTATGCGATTGGAAAAGGAATGAGATCAGAAAGATAGGCGGACGACTTGACCATAAGGTTGGATATTTCAGTGAGCAGTAAGCAACGGATCTCCCCTAAGAGGATTTATGCGGGTGCCTGGGTACCGACCCCTTTTTTTTTGGCTTTCAATTTTGATTCTTCTATATCTTTTGAACCAAAAGTCTAAATGAAGTTTTATTTGCACATTCATTTTCCTAGTGAAGAACTTTTAAATAAGATCATTTTGAATACGTTTTGACATGTTTTTAAAGCTTCACCAAGTTTCAACTGGTAAAACTTTTTTTTTTGCGGGAGTTCAACTGATGAAACTTGATATGAACGAACGGAAAAGTTACCAAGTTTCAGAAACTAAAAGTTAAAACTTGGTATTTCTCGTGCGGAATCCAATGATTTTGCGGATTCAGAAGCAATCATGCTGTCGGGCATGGCTGAGCTGGTGCGTCCCCTACACCCGCGTGCCTTTGCGAATTTCCGTGTACACATTACATGTTGAGCTAAATTTGTAAATAAGCATATGGGGGATGATGGCTTGCCGGGCATGAATTGAGCGCTAAAAAACTTAAAAGGCGTAACCGTACGCACCTTGGCAGCGCCGACGCCCGGCAGTGCACGCACGCCGGCTTGGACACTGACGCCGTCGAACTGGACCTCCACCTTCGCCGGAGCTCCGCCGCATCCCGACCTACGACACGCACACAGCTCCGCGTTCATTAATCTGCATGCGTTATGTGGAGTGCACACTAGCATATACTGTATATACTACTCCCTCCGTCTCAAAATAAATGTCTCAAGTTTAGTATAACTTTATACTTGCAAATGCAACCATGCATGCAAGCACGTAAAATCGTAAAAAGAACGTATATATGTACCGTAGCCTGGCCTCCCGGAGAATGCGAAGGAACTCTCGGTTCTCTGCATGCGTCAATGGAGGCACCTCCGCCATTGTTGCCCCAAGTATGTAACTGTACGTATATCAAACGGGTCATGGTGTGTATATATACACATTTAAAACGAACGCTTCCTCTTCGAGCGTAAACCTCAGGAAATGCTAGCGAGTAGTATACTTATAATAAACACGCATGACTCGCATTGCTCTGTATTCTAAGCGTCCAACCAACCATGCATGGGCCAAGAAGCAAAGACCTCTACCTACACGATCAAGAAAATGATTCAGTCGAATGTTAGTGGTGCTTATGATACGTATAAAATGGGTATGGGTTGATGTATTTCAGTATTTGTGCTGAAGTAATGGATGCGTGTTCTTTTTTAAAACATATAGTTACATGAGTTCACGTAAAAAAACAATAGTTATAGGTATATCAACGATCGACCCACGTTGTACAACCTACACATAATGCTAATACGCTCGCTAGAAAAATCTTAATCGGGTGGTTAAGAGATTCTGCAAGCGACGTGCGTTGAGGAGACGTACTAGCCGGCCTGGTGATCGCGTCGACTTTAATTATTACTAGCTGATGCACGCGCCACGTGGACTATACATTGTGCAATTGCTCTCCGCGGGACACCGCGGTGTGTGAAAGATGGCGTGTCCGCAGATTTGGTTCTTCGGGTCTGGCGTTTTGTCATGCACCTCCCGGCGATACGAGAAGCATCGGAACGAGAGCGAGGCAGGTGGACCTTATTGCATGCTGACAATGGCGCCATCGTATCGCACACTGCCGAACGGACACAACCCTAAATTTATTCCTAACCCTACTATCACTCGAACAAAGCCCCGGTGTCCCCCTCTCTTCATCGACCGGCAGATGGAGGGAGAGGTGGCCTCAGACTCGCGGGGAGTATGGTCGATCGGGCTCACCGCTCTCCTAAGTGAGGGGGAGAGAGGATAAAAGAATGACCCAACACTTTAACATCCTAACAAATTCGAGAATTTAACATCCATCTGATTTTCCTTGATCCACCATGCAAACCAGTTCATCATTTTCATTGACAATACGTAGCTCCTCATAATTCTCTGGCCTTACGAGAACATTCGTGTTAGGGCTAAAAAATATGGTTGATTTTGCCACATTCGCAAGTTAACCAGAATTTGTTATGTCTAGAACTTGTTGCAAGCAAGTTGCATTAATCGTATCAGCCTTTGTAACGATCAATGAAACGTAAATGAGGTACTCCCTCCGAATGAGAATACACTGATTTTTAAGTCTTTGAT
Organism: Triticum timopheevii; assembly: GCA_963921465.1. Classification (NCBI taxonomy): domain Eukaryota; kingdom Viridiplantae; phylum Streptophyta; class Magnoliopsida; order Poales; family Poaceae; genus Triticum; species Triticum timopheevii. The sequence goes on from OY997274.1 coordinate 80,754,722, forward strand.
TTGACTAGCGAAACATGAGTTTTATTCCATAAAAAATATATCTATAGATACATTGTCAAATGAAGTTTCTAAACATATATTAGTTGTCGCATATCATACATATTTTATTAGTTAAACTGATTACCTAAAACCCCGTGTCCAGCTTATATTCCCATAGAGAGGAAGTACCGAGTGTGCATTTCTGCAGACTCTGATACCTTCAAAGCCATCAACTTCTTCTTCATGCATTAACAAACTAGACAAGCCTTCCGCACATGGCAAGGAAGTGATAAGGGATGGCAAAGTCCCCTAGTTTGATGGAAACCATCTGCCACCTGAGAATTAAGCCAAATTAAGTTTAACCATACCATTCCTGCTCAAGGAGCCAGCTGATCAGAACATCTTTACCCTTCCTGGAACCCGTGTTTGTTGCACTGGAGCTTGCCTCGTCCAATGCTATCAAGTCGCCATGCAAACCCTAGTCCACGACGGGACATGTCACCCCAAGCTCAAGCCTATCACATGAGACAAGAGCCAAATGATCGTCATGAACAAGAAGAAAACCCATGGTTGCGATACCACTGAGAGGAGGGAAAATCCTAGACTTACGTTAGGGAAAACAAATATGTAAACTCTTTTTTTATGATGCATACTAATATGGGTTTATATACCTTCTTTTAGAAAACTCCACTCAAACTTATGGGTTTATATACCTAGATCCGCCAATATATCTATCGTACTCAATTCAGCGTAAGCTAGTTTCTTCTTTCTTTGAAAGCCTATTGGCGCTTTAGCCCGGGTGCGGTTATGCCTCACTTTATGCGAGACGGTACCTCGGCTCGCCTATAGGGAGCCGGTAGTGGGTCGGCCCAGCGGCCATGTGGGATTGTCATGCCGACGTCGCGCACGTTTTCTTTTTCTGTTTTACGCTTGTTTATATTTTGGAAATATTAAATACATATATTACGGAAAATTAGTTTTGTTAGTCTTTTACAATGTTCATCATACGTTAAAACATGCACATGCATTGTAAAACAATGCTCGACCTTTCGAAAATATTTGTACCGTCAAAAAAATGTATGCGACTTTTAGTAAATGTTCCAAGTTTTAAAAATGTGTTTGACATTTTTCTTAAATGTTATACAATGTAAATTAATTTTCATGTAATTAGATATAAAATCACACCATTAAAAAAAGATTATTACATTCAACGTTTGAAAAAAATTAACATGCATTCAAGAAATGCTTAACAAAATTAATCATGTGTTTAAAAAATATTAAACATGTACGTAAGATGTTTTAGATGTATAACAAAAAACGTACAATGTGTATTAAAAAAGTAGGTATCAAAACATATATTTAAAAAACTATTAGTCATGTACTTTTTTTTATCATCAGTACAGACACAAGCGCTCATATACACGCGCATACACTCACCCTACTTGAAAAATGGTAAACGTGTATAAAAATGTTTTTCATGTATATGAAAAATGTATAATGTGTATGAAAGACATGTGTTAAAAAATTAAACAAGAAAAAAGAAGAAGATAAAAAATACCAAATAACACAGAGAAAAAACAAACAAACCCGATGCAAAATAGCGAAACCCCAATAAAGAAAACCACAAACATAAAACTCACGCGACAGCTACAGTCCGGTTCCAGCCCAGTAGGTCCGCGCCAGAAGCGAGACCTCGCAGCGGGCGAGAAATAACTCTAACGCTTCAAGTCGAAAAGATACACGTTCTGCGGGCCCAACCAACCGACGGCAGGTGTAAACCCGAAACCCCCCCCCCCCCCCCCCCGTTTTAACTATTTTCCTTTATGAAATAATTCAGGATTTTAAAAAGTTATGATTTTGGAAAAAATGTTCATGACCTGAAAAATTATCGGGAAATGATAAATGCTCACAGATTCAAAAAAAGTTCATGAGTTTATGGAAAATGTTGACAATATTAAAAAATTGTTCGAAAATTCAGAAATCCTTCACAAAATTATAAAAATGTTTCCAATTATATAAATACTCATGAACTGAAACAATATTAGTAAAAACAAAAAAATGATTCTGAATTTCAAAAATTGGTCCTAAACATATATGGAATTTCAAAAACTGTTCTTGAATTTGAAAATATTGAAGATTTTTAAAAATGGTCACAGTTCATAAAATGTTCATGAATTTAAAAATACTCATGATTTCAATACAATGTTCATGAATTTAAAAAATGTTCATGATTCCAAAATATGTCACAAGTTTGAAAGATGTTGGCAAAAATGAAAAATAAAAGCAAAAGAATAAAAAGAAAAAGAAAAAAGAAAAGGAAAGGAAAGGAAAAAAACAAAAAAAGGAAAAAGAAAGAAAAAGATGAAAGGAAAACAAAAAAATCGGTCCAGGGAAGGTTCTAGAACCTTCCCAATACCGGTAGAGATAAAATTCAGAAATGGGCTGGCCCATACGAATAGTGGGTGAAGGGGGGGGGGGGGGTACGTGCTAGGTCACTAGAACCAGATCCTCAAAAAAAGCTAGGTCACTAGAAACGGCGGAATAGAAGTAGTCAAGTCGGGTCGTAAGGATATCTCCAACGATGACCTAACCGGACACCGCATTTGTGATTTGTCCCCTAAAAAAATGTTTGCGGACATGGGGGTCAGTCCACGGACACGGATGTGGGGCACGGCCATCCAAAATTTTCCGCATATGTCCTATTACATTTTGGAAGAATTCTAATGAAAATGGATAAATTTGATGCATATTTGAACGCACCGGACAACATTCACTCATACTTTAATAATTTTTACATAAAACCAGATGCTTTTCATCTAAACCGGAGCAAATTCATTACATTTAGAAAATTTTCTACTAGACTGAGCTCTAACCCTAGCCTAAAATGACTACCGACGCCCGTTCCCCATCTCCGGCCCGCCGTGAGGCCCGAAAAATGAAGCCCGGCCTCCTTCGCAGTCATGAGCGTCAGGAAGTGAAGTTATCCGCCTCCATGTCGCCGGCAAGCGGCTAATCGTCCAACGATGTTGAGGCCGCCAAGCTTGGCTTCGGCGAGAAGGGAGGAACGGGTGGCCTTCATGTGATACAAGCGTCGGTGACCTCCCGTGCGTTACTCTTCCTTGTTGTCGACGACGCTCGCGGACGTGCCGACTTCTTGGTCGTGGCGGCGGGATGCGGCCGAGCCGGCGACCTCGTCTTCGTCCTCACTCTTGCCAAACACTTTATCCGCTGCCTCGTTCATCACCTTGTAGGCGGCCTCTAAATCCGCTGGTATTGGTGGTAGCGTCAGCGCTCACGGCGGATGTCGCAGGCAAAGTGGTAGGACTCGAGCAGAGCCTCCTGCTCGGGCACGTCCACGTCTGGCGCGATAGCCGTGCCGACAGTGAGTAGCTCCTTCGTTTGTTGCTGCTCGTCAAGGAAGCAGAGGTTGTAGGCCTGGTCGGTCTGCGCTTGCCGCAATGCGGCCTTCCGGCCGATGTCCATGTAGTGAGCACGAGCCTTGCCCATGGTGATGCCAACATTGGCCGGCGCAGACGGTGGCACCTACTCGTCGTCAACCGCCTCTGCCATTGGCGCGTCCGCAGCGCCGACCTCTGTTGAGCTCGTCCGTCTAGCGCCCTGCCAGCCGGTAGTAATGGCGACGATCTCCTCCTTCTGTTCGAATGAGAGGCCGTCCCATAAGGCTTTGGACCTCGAGGAGGTCATGGAGGGTATGGTGCGGTGAGGAATAAAGAGCGGAGGAGGGTGGATGGATGCGGTTGTGTTGCCGACCCATGGGGGTTAAAAAGCGGGCAGAGGGCATGCCAGACGGCGAGGTCCTTAATGGTGGGTGACAGACGGACGGACGAGTGGCAGCGTAGTAGGTTTCTCGGCAACCGCACACGCTTAAGGGAGGGAGGCGAACGAACTGGTGCTGTTTGAATGCTAAGAGACGAGGTGTGCATCGGGACGCAACAACACTCTCAGCTGGCGCCGCTTCAATGCCGGCTCTAGTGATAGGTCACCTCTGCTCTGGGTCGGCATGGATGCGATGCTGACCAAAGTCGGGCAGGAACGCAGTCAAGCGAGAGAGATGGTTTTTTGGTGCGCCAGGTTAGTCAGATGCGGGCGTGGCAGTTGTCCGGAAGCCCGCAAAGCCCTCTGGTTTGTCTCCGGTTTGCAAGAAAAGGTCCATCTGGACCTTCGAGCGGACCGATGCAGGACCGCATGGTGAAACACGTCTAAACCGCGGGGTGAGACGATTGCGGGCGTTTCGAGGGTCGGCGTTCGAGATGCCCTAAGTAATTATATGGAAGTAAAATGCAGTTGGCGTAAAAAATACTCCCTCCGTCCGGAAATACTTGTCACAGAAATACATAAAAATAGATGTATTTAGAACTAAAATACGTCTAAATATATCCATTCCTACGACAAGTATTTCTGGATGAAGGGAGGATATCAAAATGAAATAATGGAGAATGCACAATAGTGTTTCCCTTTCTAAAATTTCTTTCCATGCGCCCGCCGTTCCCCCTCCTCCACTTTCCCCGCCGGCGCGCCGTGTTTCCGTCCCCAAACCCCCTCAAAACCCTGCAAAAACCTCCTCCCCCGGCCGCCTCCCCTTCCCCTTCCATGCTCCGCACCACCGCCGCGATGCTCACGTCCCCCTCCTCCCTCCGCGCGCTCCTGCGCCTCTCCCGCCGCGCCCCCCTCCCCCGCCTCCGCCCGCTCCTCCCCCACCTCCGCCCCCTCTCCTCCTCGCCCAAGCCCGCCCGCGACCCCCTCGCCCCGCCGGAGCCGCTCTCCTCGGCCTTCGCCGCCGCCGCCTCCAACCCCGAGGCCCCCGCCGACTCCGACCCCGACTCCTCCTGGGGCGTGTTCGACCCCGTCGCCGGCCGCATCGTCATGCAGGCGCACCCGCCCCCTACCCCTCCCCCTTCCAGCTCCGACCAGGAGGAGGAAGAGGAGGAGGTGGTGGAGGTGAAGCCGAAGGCGAGGCCGAGCGGCGGGAAGCGCGAGCCCAGGTGGGCGGATGTGGCCACCGCGAGGAGGGCCGCGGGGAAGGGCGGCAAGGCGCCGAGGGTCTCGTACGTCTGCAGCAACTGCGGGGACGGCTTCTCGCAGTGGTGGGGCACCTGCCGCGGCTGCCAGGCCGTGGGGACCCTCACCAAGTTCTTCCCGGGGGCCGCCGACTCCGCCGACGCCGACGCCGAGGGGTCGCACCACGCCGGCCGCTCCTGGATTCGGCAGAAGAGCAAGGAGATGGTGCCGAAGAAGCTCCGGGAAGTGATCAAGGGGTTTGACCAGGCGGGCTGGCGCATACCGCTGTAAGGTTCCTCACCCTCGGTCTGAATTTGGAGGAATGCTGGCCTCCTTGTTTTTAATTCTCTGAACTGCCGTGTGGATAAATTATGTTGACATGTTCAAATTGTTGAATGCCCTGTGCATACATGTTAATCGGCTTTAGGATGGTACTTATCGTGAAATGTAATTGCATATTCCCCTCATTAGCTAATGATGTGTATGATTGTGTTTGTTTACTTAACAGGCCAGGGACCTTTGGAAATGAAATTTCTCGGGTGCTTGGAGGTGGCGTTGTTCCTGGTAAAACATCACTCCAACCTCTTTGGTACTGGTTGAAAGCAAACTTGGTGTAGGATCAGTCAAGGATCGTATCTGTATAGATTCAGAACTGTGACATACTGACATCCATCATGCAGTTCTACCAAAACTTTTAGATTGCTTAGGATACCCATGTCTCACCAAATACGGTGCCAGTCAGATGACGCTTTTCAATAGATGTTATTTTGACTCTCGAAATTGGCTTCAGAGTGAGCTGTCTGTGACACATAGTGAGAATAGACTATTGAGCACTGCCACGTGCTCATAAGCTCTTAGCTCAACTTTTTCTTTCTTTCCACTTCGAGACTGTTTTTATCTTGCAATATTGCTTGATTTCGCTCGGAACACGCATCGCATCTTCTGCCTACATGTTCTGCACTTGTTCTAGATTCTTGTTGTTCCATACTTCTTACTCAGTTTGTATCCTGATTCCTGAAATAAGTTTTAAGTTTCAGATAACATGTTGGACATGAATATTCAGTAGTTACTGATAGACATAACCCTATATTCTTGCCCCTGCTTGCTCTAAGCCTCTAACCTGGACGCTGTCTGCATACACGATGTGCCACATTGGCACATCCCCATGGGTCCTCCAAATCAGTCGCAGCCTCCCCTTTCCTACCTCTACCACTCCCTATACATTTCAGCCACAAGCCCACAACCCCTCAACTGAATCTCCTCCCCATCTTTTTGAGTCCAGAATCAGGTACCTCTGCTCCTGCACATTTTCATTCATACGAGAATGCAAATTAATGGTTCATGTGTTTTTGCAAACGACGGCTACCAGCCTACCACTACAATTATATTTAAATCTTGGGAAAACAATGAAACTTTATGTTTCAACTCAGTTTGTAGCTAATGCTGTGACCTATCTTTTTCCATGGATCAGTTGCTGCCTTTAGTTGTTCCAACTTGTGGTTTTCGTCATGGTCTGAATTGAATATAAGCACTAGGGGTTGGTAATTTATTACCAGAAGGATGTTGTAGCTTCCCCTCTTATCTTTTAGTTCTATGTGAATTTTGTTTGTAGATCTCCAGATTGCAACTAATGAATGATTGTTGTGGAACCCAAGCAACATAAAAATTCCATACGGCTTTTGTGCGAGCTTGGGCCCACTACGTTTGCTTCTGATCTTGTGCCGTCCCATTTTTGTATTACACTGAATCATTGACCATGTCTGGGAAAACCGCACCTCATGTGTTGCATGAAGCTTTCTGTGTTTCATGGCATCAATGCATTTCCTACTGCTTTTCATTGTTTGGCCATCACACATGTGGTTTTGCAGGCTCCTTGGTTTTAGTAGGTGGGGATCCAGGTGTTGGCAAAAGTACATTGATGCTACAGGTAAAGATACACATCTGGCTATTAATTGTTAAATTGGCATGCCTTTTCTTGTGTTTTCAACCCATTAATTCCCTGCATGCGGTTATCTAGCTATACTTATGAATTTTAAAATTTATGTAATTACTCTTACATTTTGGGTATTAGAGTTTGGGATTTCTGCACCTAATTATTTAACTTTGGAATCTGACAATATTTTTTTGATGTAGCTTGCTTCTATTGTATCCGAAGGTTCCGAGGACCATGGGTCTGCTCCTGTTGTGTATGTGTCTGGTGAGGAGGTTGGTTATATAGCCTTGCCCAATCTCCATCATCTGCACCTTCCAACTGTTTTGTGTTATTGTTGACAAAAGCTTCATGGGTTGATCCATATGACACTCCTATGATTAGCTATTATCCTGAACATTCTTTGATAAAAAAATTGTGACTTTGTCCGCAGAGCATTGAGCAAATTGCAAATAGGGCTGACCGGATGAGTATCAGGTCTAAAGATTTGTATCTATACTCTAGTACAGATATTGAGGTAATATTATTTGTCTGGCATAATTTATATACTCATTTTCTTAGATTCATTGACCTTTGTTTTAAGGAAACACAAACATGCTAGAATAAGATATTTTAATTTTGTGATTTGAGATTTTTTACCAGCTGACAAAATCAAATAATTTTTATCTTGGCCTCTTGGGAGAATCTTAGGAGACAGATTCATAACTGATGAACTATTGATGTCTCTCACTTGTTCAACAGGATATCTTGGACAAAATCCAGTCATTATCTCCAAAAGCTCTTGTTGTTGATTCAATTCAGACAGTTTATCTATCAGCATTTGCTGGAAGTGCTGGGAATCAAGTGCAGGTGTTTCAACCAATACATTTGAGATTATTTTCTTACTAAATTTTGAGTTCATGGATGGTGCCATTTATAGTAGTTTTTCCTATCTTGTTGACTCTCCAAATGTCCAATTCAGCTCAACCAACTTCATGAATACATATCATGGTAGCTGATCCTGGAGAACTTGACCCATTTTCTGAATTTTGGTATTGGATCTAGTAACAGTTTATTTCTGTGAACTAGGTTACAGATTACAAACCAAATATTATTTAACATAAATTGTGATACTGAATGTGATGGAGCATAGGTCAAGGAATGCTCATATTCATATCTTCGCTTGCTGAAAAGATCTCCTATTTTCTGTGTGGAGCATAGGTCAAGGAATGCACATCTGCCTTGTTAAGTTTTGCAAAAATGACAAATATCCCTGTTTTCCTGGTGAGTTACACACTGCGATACATTTATTCTATGTCCTGCATAAATGGGCGATTATGTTTCCTTGATTATGTTTTCTCTCTCTCTTCCTCTAGATTGGACACGTCACAAAAACTGGTGATATTGCTGGTCCTCGTGTTCTAGAGCACATAGTAGATGTTGTTTTATATATGGAGGTTGGTAAATACTGATTTCTTGTACATGTTTTTGCTTGGTAATATTGGATGATTGTTTTAGAATTTTCACAGAAATTTATAGATTATACATGTGTATGCACCATTTTTTTTGTTCTGCTAGCGATACATGCTGGGGAATGTCTTAAATATAATTGTTTTATTGTAAAGGATCTTTAAGCTCACCATTCCTGTTAAGAATTCACTAAGAGCAGTAATTGTATACCAAAAATTTCCTTTGTCCACATTATTAACACCCAGGTGATAATTCACGATTTCTTTTCTTCTTTAAAAAAAATTCAAACAATCATGAATTGGTTGAAAGAAATTAATTACGAAAAACCGTGCAACTTTATCACTAATAAGGTGTAAATTTCTAAAAACCGTGCAACTTTACTCCTTTTTATGCAAGTTCATGTATTATACAGTGCAAGCCTAACAAGCTTGCTGCTCTTCTTTCAGGGAGAGAGATGCTTATCTCATCGACTGTTACGGTCAGTGAAGAATCGTTTTGGTTCAACAGACGAGGTATATGGTATACCCCCCCCCCCCCCCCCCCCACACACACACACACACACACACATTGTTGTCAAATGTAATGCATTTCATATCTTAGTGTATAAAAATCATCTATGTCGGATTTATCTGTCCTATTAGTCCTAAGATATTGCTTTCTTTGTTGCCTATTATCTTCTGATGTGATACTATAGTTCTGGTGGCTATTAATAATTTATCTGCATGATTAGTGATTTTTTTTGCTGTAAAACTTCCTCCAGCCAAAAAGGTGTTGCTCTAGATAAAAATAAGATCATGGAAGATAAGCAAAATGGCCCCTTCCTGATTCTGAGTGGATGTAACATGTTTATTCAGCAAATCCTAGAAGATAGTATTCATGGACCTGTCTAAAGAAATTGACTTTACTTTTTTATGATGACAGTAAAATCTACTATTGTTACTCCTATGTCTTCTAGGCATAGTCGGTCCCAAGCCCGGGTAAAGGAGGAGGGTTGTGATAGGCTTGGCGAGCCAACATAAAAACTAGCCAGTCCCATAGGTATGAAACCCATTTGAGCGAGAGTAGTACTAGGATGGGTGACCTCCTGGGAAGTCCTCGTGAAAGGGTTTCATATCTAAGAGTTGTGATAGGCTTGGCGAGCCAACGTAAAAACTAGCCAGTCTTTTGGGTATGAAACCCATTTGGGCAAGAGTAGTACTAGGATGGGTGACCTCCTGGGAAGTCCTCGTGAAAGGGTTTCATATCTAGCCTACCCCAACTTTTTTGGGATAAAAGGCTTCGTAAGTAAGTAAGTAAAATCTACTATTGTTACTGCTATGCCTTTTGAAAGCACTTCTCAATTTTGGACGAACAGTTAGTTAAAGGAAAATAGTTGGTTAGCAGCATCTTTGTTCAAGCCATGCCAGCATCTAACTGGGATCTTTTATGTCTAAATAGCTAGCCCCCGCTAACTATTTTAAAGCATATGCAACTATGCCACCTCATTCTCTCTCTAAAAAAAACTAAGCGACCTCATCACCTGAATAAGCTTCAGAAATTAAGTGAGTGCATGCATGTTTCCTTCATACTCGGTTTTCTTCTCCCGCACTTATGTTTTTTTAACTCTCTACCGGTAACTGAGTGCACATATGATGTGATCAAACATATGCAATAGATTACTAATTGGAATATCCATGTACATACAATCAAATCTTATGGAAATTTATTGCAACCAATTTCCATGGCAACACGTGGGGTGTCTAGTTACTAGTTAGTTAATATACTTGCAACAAACTGGATTCTACTGCACCGCACATCAGCCGCAAACTGACCCTAAAGCAAATGTGTGCCACTTACGCGGTTACGCCTTTTCTTTGGCCAGCTTGGTGTATTTCAAATGTCAGAACACGGTCTGCAAGCTGTTCTGAATCCCAGTGAGATGTTCTTAACTGAGCATGACTCTGATTCTGAGATCCTGGCTGGGCTTGCTGTAGCTGTTGTTTTGGATGGATCCAGAACCTTCGCTATTGAAGTTCAGGTACTAGATATGATATCATTCTTGAGCTGTGATTTATTTTCCTTCCAACAATTCATATTGTTTATTTTGTTCTCGTAGTGTAATATTGCGTTGAGCTTAATTTTGTCAAAATGGAACTTGTCGTTTGCTGTTAAGGTTTTTTGGTATAGGATGTAATAACAGTAAGGAAACTTAAGAAACAATCGTGTTATCAACTAGACTCGCTGTTTTGGAACTTGTATCAGTCTTTTGAATTGGGCACGTGGTACTGCAGCTTTGCTCATAAGCTAGCTAGTTGCATGAAGCTTGCATCAATCTGTTAAATAGGCCACATACTCCCTACAAAAGCTTTGTTTATAACGTTTTTGTCACTTCACTCTATGTTGGACCTTGTGAGGACCATTTGGACCATCTGAGTACTCTGAATATTGCAGCTGAGTTGAGACCATGGAATGTAAAATTAATTCCTCGAGACTTCCTTCAGCGCTGCTTCAAATAAACTTTCACCTTTCTTTTGCACATTTTAGATTGCAGTTCAAGAATTACGAGTCTTTGTGAGATGCAATTTGTGTTGTTTTTCAGGCACTGTCTGTTCCTGGTTCTCTTGGTCAAGGAAAAGTTGTTGGCACAAAGTCAAAAAGGGTTGAGATGATAATATCAGTAAGCACTTAGTAGTTTCCATAATACTTCCATCCTATAAAGCATTCTGCCCTGTAGTGTATGTCTAAAGTAAATATACATATAAGATCCAACTGGATCGGCAGTATTCCCAGATTATAAGGCAGATGGATAGTGTTGCAAGCTTATTCTAGCTCCGCTAACCCACTATTTTGGTGATAGAGCTGCAGAAATGAAACAAATAATGCCAACTAACCTCTTTTCTCAACCCTACAGGTTCTTATGAAGCAGGCAGGTCTAAAACTTCAGGATAATGTAAGCTCAGTTCCTGAATCCTCTATTTGTCTAGCTCTTTCTAGTTGCATGCAAGGTTTCCTTGTTAATTTAGAGACACAATCAGTAAGCTGGTGTCACGTGTAGGCTAGTTAGTTGCTTGGTTGGCCTTCAAAAGACTTGATGAGCTAATTTGCACCAACGTTCCACCAACCCACATATGTGCTCTGGCAGGGGAATTGACACAAATGCTGTGTGCTCTAAATTATGACTTGGATGGCAGTGGCCTATCTGTAGCAAGTTTTATTGACACTTTCTCTAGTGTGCCAGGATTTCTTTGACTATAAATCAAATCTTTTAGATGTTCTGTTTCCAGCTTCGTTCCCAGATTCTGATTCTGGTACTATTTCCTGTTTGCGATGCAGGTTATTTATCTGAATGTGGTCAGTGGGTTCGAGCTGACGGAGACTGCAGGAGATCTGGCCATAGCAGCTTCGATTTGCAGCAGGTCAATTCTTTTTGTGGTTTATGTTTTGGAGATCTTAATTACCCCTTTCGTCCCATAATATACTCCCTCCGTCCCAAAATAAGTGTCTCAAGCTTAGTACAACTTTGTACTAAAGTTAGTACAAAGTTGAGACACTTATTTTAGGACGGAGGGAGTAAGATGTTAACATCTTATATTATGGGACAGAGGGAGTACTTGATACAATTTCAGTTGGTATAAGTACTGGACCTCCCTCCTTAAATACCTCTTTGCACATGCCCTTGTGTTAGGGTGATGATGCAGATTTTCGTTAGGGATAGTTTCATAGGCTAATTAAAATTTGCTGTCTATATTTCTGCCTGTCTGTTTGTCAAAGTAACCCGTTTCCTCCTTGTTTTCAGTTTCTTGGAATTCCCTATCCCAAATGATATTGCATTTATTGGAGAGATTGGCCTTGGTGGTGAACTTAGAACTGTAAGTTTATATGTTTTTCTGCTTTGTGTGACCCTTGTTGGCTGTGAATATTCTTAGTTGGCACTTGCGGCTTAAAGGAAAGAGCTTGTGTTTGACGAGGAAAATGTGCCTTCGGAAGATAACAAGGAAGATGTTAATTGGGAAACAGGATCACCTATGTTCTTTCCCCAAGCCTATAACAGTGCTTAGCAATTGTTATCTCCGACCATTTTACTGAAGCCAATAAATATTACTACCACCAGTAGATTTTGCAGAGCCATGGAGCTATTAACAGGTTCATAGGAGAAGTATGCCCCACTAACCATGTTTCCAGCAACTACAGTGCCCTGAACCAGAAAACAACTTAATTAGCATTTTTTCCCTATATTGTGATAAGATATGGTTCCCGTGAAGAATTTGCAACGCTATTGAGTAGCTGTAAGCCATTTATTGGCTTGTATGCTTCTCCTAATTGTGCAAATACATGTTGCAATGTAACCTTTTGCTATACCTGATTATGTACTTTTCACGTATGGATTTCATACATGGCAAAAGTGCAAAATAAGTCTTTTGGGTCAGGCAATTTACCATAAATTTGTTTAAATGGATATTGTTTTGTAAGCGCCGCAGGGGGAAGAAACCCCTGTGTCTTTAATTAAGCAGAGTGTGTGACAACCCGCCGTTGCGAGCATGCAGGCTCGAACGTGGGTGGGCAGGGGCGCATCAGCCCGTCCGTGTCAGCCGGGCTATGCCTTGGTCCACAATGCACAAGAAAACAATCTGTCCGTCATCATTTTGGACATTATTTTTGGTAGATGTCTTTTAAAATGTACTGTATTTCATAGATTCATTGCGAATAAATGCTAGTGAACTTCTGACCACCCATCTAATACTAGTATTGCTTGTCGTGTCAAGTGGTCGTGCATAAATGAGGAACTCAAAACTTTTGGAAGAATAATCTGTAATGTATGTGGAAAGCATGCATTAATTTTATTACTGCAACTCGGCCTGCAGAACATAGTTGGCATACAGAGAAATAAATCTATTACTATTGGAAGTACACCCTATGTGGCAACAATCCCCTATCACTTTGTTCATCTTTCGGTTTGCCCCATACACTCCAATTTTGCAGAAATTACAGAGAAATAATATGTCCAAGGAAATTTGCATTTGCTTATCCAATTTTATTTTGTCATGGTTGATTGTTTATTATTTTTGCATGATCTCTCTGAGTTCAAGTTTCTTTCATTTCTCCCTCTTTAAGGTGCCAAGAATGGATAAGCGGGTGATGGCTATCGCAAAGTTGGGCTACAGGAAATGCGTCGTCCCCAAGACTTCAGAGAAGCTGCTCAAACCTCTCGATCTCGATATCCAGATCTTGCCCTGCAACAACCTGAAGGAGTTCATAAACACAGTGTTCAGGCCAGAAGTATGATGTTACATCCTGGAAGGGGTGCTCTTCTTACAACTAGCTGATTGACTGACAGTAGGTTTTTAGCGTGCCTAGGTCCATTGGTCAACCATAACTTGTTCGCTCATTTGAAGTGCCATTTTTACACTTCAACCGATCAAATCCCCAGTCATTTTGTGCATGTTCCTTCCGCTAGGAACTACGGCTCACCACTCCATGCACGCATGATGTAAATCTTTGTCATCCCATCCTGGTTATGTATATAGTTCTGTTTGCCTTTTGTTGCATGGGCTCAGGTTCCACGATGGTTGATAATGAAAGGTAAGGAACCTTTTGTATTAACCAGTGTCCTTGTTTTCCCCCCAAAAAAACCAGTGTCCTTGTTCTTGTCATTTTTGGGGCTTCTTTAGTTAACAGGATTTTACATACTTGGAATATGATGGAAACAGAGTAGAAGTTTGATGTCATGATATGTGGAAACCTACAGGTCTGAAAACGCAAGAATTCCTCGTAGCCCATGTAAATATGTACATGAAGCATTATATGCTGTAACAATGCCAAACTATCTTGTTCTATCACATGCCACATTGCTAAGTACGACTACCATCAAGAACATAGTCAGAAAATTTTGAATTCAATTTTAAGCCAAGGGCCTTGGTCAGCATTTGGTTTATAAGTCGGGCTAGGAATTTTAGGCCTTTGATTTCACTAATAAAATATGTATAAAGGCCTAGAATCCATGCCCTGACTTATATACCCAAGTGAACTACTCCCAATAAATGTATCTAGATGTATTTTAATTGTAGATACATTCATCATTATGACAAGTAATTTCGAACGGAGGGAGTACTTTACAAAAACTAAGGTAGAGCAAAACCCTTAAAAAATAGTAATATCAAGCAAAGTTTGATTTTGAGTCAAGATTTCAAAGTTTTTAGTAAAATAAAACAAAGTTTGATTTCAAGTCAAGATTTCAAAGTTTGAGATTGAATTTGTAGGGCCTTGCCCTCACCCAAAGGAGAGGGAGCCCTTTCAGAAATTCTCAATGACCCATGAGGGCCAAAGAGGGGGTTTGGAAATAGTTTTCAACCAGCAATTAACGCGCCTCGGTATTACCTCACTAGCTGCGTCATTGATGCCTTTTCCCGTTGGCCCACGGCCCCTTCTTATACCCACCTCCATCCCGGCCACGCCACTCTGTAGCCGAGGTGGGACTAATTGTGACGACCAGCAATGAACCGACGTAGCTCAGGGGACAAAGCTAGCAAACGTGGGCCTCTTCTCTGTGTTCGCACCTTTTCCACTACTACTACTACTTTACGTAGGAAGTGTTTCGGCCCATGGTCCGATAGCCAACAAGTGAACGTGCTCTGCTTACAGCTTGCTGAACGTGGGACTCGAACAAAATAATTGGGTGTTTAGTGTGCCGAGGTAGGCCCATTTGTCAGTAGTAGTCTGGTTGATGTGCCAAATTTAACTAGGTGACACCCCGCACGTTGTTGCGGGAACTCTTAGTACTACACATATGATAATACATAATTAAATAACTTTGTTTGCACAATAGAGATAGCCTTAATATGAAAATTACTAAGAAACACAATACTTGGACTATAATTATGATCAAAGAAAAAAAAATCTGAATTATGCGGTAAGTTCTCTACTAAATGTAGTGAAATGACATAAGTAATTTCGTATGAGTAAATAATTTCCCACATCTACATAGTTGTTATGACATCAACAAAGATGAAAACTAAAACCGGAGATAGCCATCGTAGTAGCTTGTTAGACTTGATGGCGAGAGACGGAGCTCCAATATTGAAATAAAAACAAAATCAATTAAGATCATCTAAACAAAAGAGTCCCTTAGATAATAGTATGAGACTTACACATAGCTAAATACCAATCCAAATTATCCATGTAGTTAAAAATGCCAACCACATGCAACCAACTAACCATATGAGGTATTCTCTTAGTGAGGTTCACACAGCGGACATGTGGTTTGCATATTCAAGATTCAGCTTGCTTCTATACAACACACAGGGGAGAAACAAAATTCAGCTTGTACTCCCTCCGTTCGGAATTACTTGTCTCGAAAATGGATGTATCTAGAACTAAAATACGTCTAGATACATCCATTTCTGCGACAAGTAATTCCAAACGGAGGGAGTACATGTCAAGAACATTGGTTGACACAGGAACATTCAGCTTGTACGCGCCTGTATTGTTGGTTTGCTCCCACCATTCCCCACCGGTGGTAGATGGCCGATTGTATCCTGACAGCTATGGGGTAAAAAGGAGTCCCTGTAGCCATGTTCTTGGCATCTACATATCATTTGCCTCCTAGTAGATTGATTTTCAGCTTGGAGCTGGTGAAGAAATGCATCAGTTCGGGCAGTCAGGTGGAAGTGTCTCCCCAGGTGCATGAGCCCAGATGAACATTGCCTCTAAAATCCCGAGTCAAAGTTATGAACATGCACAGAGGTTTAGAACATTTGGAAGTGAAAATAATGTCATTGCACACTGAAGGGAAAACAGAGAAGTGCAAGTGTGTCAAGCAGCACCTTATCCCATCTCCAGGAATGATGCTAGTGTGGTTTTTTGTCCTTTGTTGAATGAAACGAAGCTCCTAACCTTTTCCAAAAGGAAGAACCTAGTGCCGAAGTACTCCGCAAAGTACAGGAATGCAAAAACACTTGGTGCTGAACTTCGCTACATGGACTCTGATTGGATCCGTTCGTCCCAGAAAATCTCATCTGAAAAATAGAATTTACATCAATCCTTTAATAATAGTAATAGTCACAAAAGATGCACAAAGTTTCAGACAACATTGCAGATTATTAAAAAATCATGAACCATTCCTTGGTATATGGTAGAGGCAATCAGATCCCGTCTTCTTCCTCTCCGACAGCACGCCATGTCGACTGGCTCGTCAGAATGTCGATGAGCAGCCGAAAGACCCTTGGTGGTGCTGCGACGGTGCAGACTGAGTGTGAAGCTGCTGCGACGGTGCAGACTCGATTAAGAATAGGATATGAGGTGTGGAGATCGAACAGCCGGGTCTTGTGAGCTTTTTGGCTACTTCGTCTGTTTAGAAGACAGAAGAGCAACCTTAAGAAAAGAAGACGGGAGAGCAAACGAACCTGGGAAGGCAGCGCAATAGCCCATCACACGTGTGGGCCATGTGGTACTAAATAAAGTTGTATCACACGATTTTCCCTCAAAAACAAAGTTGTATGATGTATCACATTATTTGCTGAATATTTTTTCAGAAGTGGTATGTGTGGGCCATGGATGATGATGTGGATAGGTTGCATGTTAAGAGAAATAGGTTAGTGGGGATGAACTATTTAGGTATTATAGATTTGCTACGTTTTCTCAACAAAAAAAAGTTTTCTCAAAATCTTTTTTTGCTACGAAGACTCAATAAAATAAATAAATAAATTTGCTATGCACAGTGCTAAGCGTTTCTAAGACCCCATCCATTTTTGTGCCGGTCCCTTTTGCTAGTTAGCAACCAAGGTTATTACTTATTAGCACACATTTTTGTTCATCCTTCTTGAGGTCCTTATAAATCTGCAAACGGTTGAACTATAGACAAGGCATGTGTGTTCGCGTGTGTGCATGGTCTTTGCTCGGCAACGGTTTATGGCCTACTTTGATCCGGGCTGTTTCTCCTCCAACCAAACGGTCAACCATCCGCGGAAGGGTGGTCATCGGTCAGTGTACTTTCAAATGGAAAGGGAAAAGGAAAGAAATATGTAGCAAGAACAAATAAGGGAAACAATTCACTCGACCACCAGTCCATCAATCGGCTCGAGGGTGGAGCCCTTTTCTTCAAAGACACAAGATGATCCATGTACCGCAATGATTCGGAAGTGGATGTTTGTCTTCACGATGCAAATTGCTTTTCACGTTGCTGCAAATGTTGGTTTGCATGTTGTCTATGTGGCAATGATTTTTCTTAGGGATTTTTTTGATAACCGGTGGAGAATTACCCCCCCCCCCCCCCCGCCCCCCAAATTGCATGGGTGTATTTGAATTGTCGCAACTTTTTCTACAGGGTTTTGACATACCCACAAGATGATAAGTTGCAATGATGTTGCAAATTAAAAGAGAATTTTGTACCCATCTTTTTTTCTTCTGACTATTAGATGCACAAGAAATATCATTTTTTTAGTCTAAACATGCTTACTTTATTCACTCAATAACCATACGGACACAATTGATGTCTGGCGGGTTTATTAGCCACAGGTGGCGCCCCGACCCCAGACCAAAAGCATGTTTAGCGAGGCTATGTGCCTCAACATTAGTCTCTCGTCCTTCAAAAATGAAGGAGCACTGCTGAAAGAAGGTAGCAGTCACATTAATCTCCCTAACTATCGTAGCATATGGTCCTCCTGTTCAGTCCTGGATATCTCGGACAACGCCTTGACAATCAGACGCAATCACCACACTATCCAAATGGAGATCAGTGGCCAACGCCGTGTGCCTCACGGCATGCCACCGCTTCCAAAGTGGCTGGATCGGTCAGACCACTAAACTTCCTACATGAGGCTCCCAGAAACATACCTTCAGAGTTTCTGCACACAACGCTAACAGACCCCTCGTTTAGATCTCTGGAGACCGCTCCATCGACTCTCAACTTTGCCACCCCAGAGGCCGGGGGGATCCACCTTGTTCTATTCCGAGATGGAGTTGCTGCTGCCTGTCTTGGGGCTGTATTGGCTTACAATCTTTGAGTTCACGAAGGTACTTCATGATGAAGCTGTGTGTCGCCATAGGGTTTTGAAAAAGATTCTCATGGATAGCTTGGCGCCTCGCATACCAGATCGCCCAAAGCGTCACAAGAATTTGGGTAAATTCGGAGGGGGAAAGCAGTTCTATGATAGCAAAAATCCATCTCTTGGCATCCGACTCATGTGTGGTATTGAGAACTTCGACAAGGTCTGAACCTTGGAGGGCCCAAACGCATCTTGCAACACTACAATGAAGGAGTGAATGCTGCCAGGAGTCCTCCGCCCCACATAGTTTGCAAGTGGTGGTTGTCGACATGTTTCGAGCATGCAATAGATTAGAGGTAGGCATTGAGTTTTGAGCTAGTCGCTAGAGGAAGATCTTGACCTTTGAGGGGACGTCAACTTTCCACAGCTTCGACCATGATCTCTGTTCACCTTCATTGTTGGATAGATCAGCCCGTCCCTCAAGCCAGGCTTCCCTCCTCATCTTCGTATCAACAAGCATGCGATAAGCTGAACGAACCGAGAAGATTCCGTTCTTCTCATGCACCTAGTCCCAGAAATCTTCTATATTTCTCGTGCATAGGGGAATGGCATATATCACCCTTGCATCAGAGGGCAAGAACACCTCCTCTATTAGGGTTCTATTCCATTCCGCCCCGGGTAATATGAGTTCCTCCACCCTAGTAGGTGGGTCTTGGATTCTGCTAACAATCGGTCTCATGTTGTGTGGTTTAGGTAACCAGTTATGTTGCCATATCTTTGTATCCCCTCCAGTCCCAATGCGACGGATCAGGCCCTGTGTGAGTACATCCCGGCCTTCGATAATGGCCCTCCAAATCTGTGAGGGCGCCGTGCCCACTTCAGCTTGCAAAAAATCGGCATTGGCATAATATTTTGCCTTCAATACTCGAGCACTGAGTGATTCCGGGTCCCTCATAATTCTCCACGCTTGTCTTGCGAGAAGGGCAAGGTTGAAAAGTTCTATATCCCGGAAACCTAGGCCCCCACAGTGAAGGAAATATGCCCTAGAGGCAATAATAAAGTTATTATTAATTTCCTCATATCATGATAAATGTTTATTATTCATGCTAGAATTGTATTAACCGGAAACATAATACATGTGTGAATACATAGACAAACATAGTGTCACTAGTATGCCTCTACTTGACTAGCTCGTTTATCAAAGATGGTTATGTTTCCTAGCCATGGACAAAAGAGTTGTCATTTGATTAACGGGATCACATCATTAGGAGAATGATGTGATTGACATGACCCATTCCGTTAGCCTAGCACTTGATCGTTCAGTATATTGCTATTGCTTTCTTCATGACTTATACATGTTCCTGTAACTATGAGATTATGCAACTCTCGTTTACCGGAGGAATACTTTGGGTACTACCAAACGTGACAACGTAACTGGGTATTATAAAGGAGTACTATAGGTGTCTCCGAAGGTACATGTTGGGTTGGCGTATTTCGATATTAGGTTTTGTCACTCCGATTGTCGGAGAGGTATCTTTGGGCCCTCTCGGTAATGCACATCACTATAAGCCTTGCAAGCAATGTAGCTAATGAGTTAGTTACGAAATGATGCATTACGTAACGAGTAAAGAGACTTGCCGGTAACGAGATTGAACTAGGTATTGGATACCGACGATCAAATCTCGGGCAAGTAACATACCGATGACAAAGGGAACAACGTATGTTGTTATGCGGTTTGACCGATAAAGATCTTTGTAGAATATGTAGGAACCAATATGGGCATCCAGGTTCCGCTATTGGTTATTGACCGAGAATAGTTCTAGGTCATGTCTACATAGTTCTCGAACCCGTAGGGTCCGCACGCTTAACGTTACGATGACAATTTTATTATGAGTTTATAAGTTTTGATGTACCGAATTTTGTTCGGAGTCCCGGATGTGATCACGGACATGACGAGGAGTCTCGAAATGGTCGAGACGTAAAGATTGATATATTGGACGGCTATATTCGGACACCGGAAGTGTTCCGGGCGTTTTCGGAGAAAACCGAAGTGCCGGAGGGTTACCGGAACCCCCCCCCCGGGAGAGTAATGGGCCTTATGGGCCTTAGTGGAGAGAGAGAGAGGGGCGGCCAGCATGGGCCGCGCCCCCTTCCCCTCTGGTCCGAATTGGACTAGGAGGGGGGGCCCTTTCCTTCTCCCTCTCCCCCTTCCTTTCCCCCTCCTAGTAGGAGTAGGAAAGAGGGAGTCCTACTCCTACTAGGAGGAGGACTCCTCCTCCTTGGCGCGCCCTCTAGGGCCGGCCGGCCTCCCCCTTGCTCCTTTATATACGGGGGCAGGGGGGCACCCTAGGACACACAAGTTGATCTATGGATCGTTCCTTAGCCGTGTGCGGTGCCCCCCTCCACCATATTCCACCTCGGTCATATCGTCGCGGAGTTTAGGCGAAGCCATGCGCCGGTAGAACATCATCATCGTCACCACGCCGTCGTGCTGACGGAACTCATCCCCGACGCTTTGCCGGATCGGAGCCCGGGGAACGTCATCGAGCTGAACGTGTGCTGAACACGGTGGTGCCGTACGTTTGGTGCTTGGATCAGTCAGATCGTGAAGACGTACGACTACATCAACCATGTTGTCATAACGCTTTCGCTTTCGGTCTACGAGGGTACGTGGACACACTCTCCCCTCTCGTTGCTATGCCATCACCATGATCTTGCGTGTGCGTAGGAAAATTTTGAAATTACTACGTTCCCCAACAGTGGTATCAGAGCCAAGTTTTATGCATAGATGTCATATGCACGGGTAGAACACAAGTGAGTTGTGGGCGATACAAGTCATACTGCTTACCAACATGTCATACTTTGGTTCGGCGGTATTGTAAGATGAAGCGGCCCAGACCGACATTACGCGTACGCTTACGCGAGACTGGTTTCACCGTTACGAGCACTTGTGCTTAAAGGTGGCTGGCGGGTGTCTGTCTCTCTCACTTTAGTTGAATTGAGTGTGGCTACGCCTGGTCCTTGCGAAGGTTAAAACAGCACTAACTTGACGAACTATCGTTGTGGTTTTGATGCGTAGGTAAGAACGGTTCTTGCTAAGCCCGTAGCAGCCACGTAAAATTTGCAACAACAAAGTAGAGGACGTCTAACTTGTTTTTGCAGGGCATGTTGTGATGTGATATGGTCAAGACGTGATACTATATTTTATTGTATGAGATGATCATGTTTTGTAACCGAAGTTATCGGCAACTGGCAGGAGCCATATGGTTGTCGCTTTATTGTATGAAATGCAAACGCCCTGTAATTGCTTTACTTTCTCACTAAGCGGTAGCGATAGTCGTAGAAGCAATAGATGGCATAAACGACAATGATGCTACGATGGAGATCAAGGTGTCGCGCCGGTGACGATGGTGATCACGACGGTTCTTCGGAGATGGAGATCACAAGCACAAGATGACGATGGCCATATCATATCACTTATATTGATTGCATGTGATGTTTATCCTTTATGCATCTTATCTTGCTTTGATTGACGGTAGCATTTTAAGATGATCTCTCACTAAAAAATTATCAAGAAGTGTTCTCCCTGAGTATGCACCGTTGCCAAAGTTCGTCGGCCCAGACACCACGTGATGATCGGGTGTGATAAGCTCTACGTCCATCTACAACGGGTGCAAGCCAGTTTTGCACACGCATAATACTCAGGTTAAACTTGACGAGCCTAGCATATGCAGATATGGCCTTGGAACACGGAGACCGAAAGGTCGAGCGTGAATCATATAGTAGATATGATCAACATAGTGATGTTCACCATTGAAAACTACACCATCTCACGTGATGATCGGTTATGGTTTAGTTGATTTGGATCACGTGATCACTTAGATGACTAGAGAGATGTCTGTCTAAGTGGGAGTTCTTAAGTAATATGATTAATTGAACTTAAATTTATCATGAACTTAGTACCTGATAGTATTTTGCTTGTCTATGTTTGTTGTAGATAGATGGCTCGTGCTGTTGTTCCATTGAATTTTAATGCGTTCCTTGAGAAAGCAAAGTTGAAAGATGATGGTAGCAATTACACGGACTGGGTCCGTAACCTGAGATTTATCCTCATTGCTGCACAGAAGAATTACGTCCTGGAAGCACCGCTGGGTGCCAGGCCTGCTGATGATGCAACTGACGACGTTAAGAACGTCTGGCAGAGCAAAGCTGATGACTACTCGATAGTTCAGTGTGCCATGCTTTACGGCTTAGAACCGGGTCTTCAACGACGTTTTGAACGTCATGGAGCATATGAGATGTTCCAGGAGTTGAAGTTAATATTTCAAGCAAATGCCCGGATTGAGAGATATGAAGTCTCCAATAAGTTCTACAGCTGCAAGATGGAGGAGAATAGTTCTGTCAGTGAGCATATACTCAAAATGTCTGGGTATAATAATCACTTGATTCAACTGGGAGTTAATCTTCCTGATGATAGTGTCATTGACAGAATTCTCCAATCACTGCCACCAAGCTACAAGAGCTTCGTGATGAACTATAATATGCAAGGGATGAATAAGACAATTCCTGAGCTCTTCGCAATGCTAAAGGCTGCGGAGGTAGAAATCAAGAAGGAGCATCAAGTATTGATGGTCAACAAGACCACTAGTTTCAAGAAAAAGGGCAAAGGGAAAAAGAAGGGGAACTTCAAGAAGAACAGCAAGCAAGTTGCTGCTCAAGAGCAGAAACCCAAGTCTGGACCTAAGCCTGAAACTGAGTGCTTCTACTGCAAGCAGACTGGACACTGGAAGCGGAACTGGCCCAAGTATTTGGCGGATAAGAAGGATGGCAAGGTAAACAGAGGTATATATGATATACATGTTATTGATGTGTACCTTACTAGAGCTCGTAGTAGCACCTGGGTATTTGATACTGGTTCTGTTGCAAACATTTGCAACTCGAAACAGGGACTACGGAATAAGCGAGCACTGGCCAAGGACGAGGTGACGATGCGCGTGTGAAACGGTTCCAAAGTTGATGTGATCGCGGTCGGCATGCTACCTCTACATCTACCTTCGGTAGTTTTAGACCTGAATAATTGTTATTTGGTGCCAGCGTTGAGCATGAACATTATATCTGGATCTTGTTTGATGCGAGACGGTTATTCATTTAAATCAAAGAATAATGGTTGTTCTATTTATATGAGTAATATCTTTTATGGTCATGCACCCTTGAAGAGTGGTCTATTTTTATTGAATCTCGATAGTAGTGATACACATATTCATAATGTCGAAGCCAAAAGATGCAGAGTTGATAATGAAAGTGCAACTTATTTGTGGCACTGCCGTTTAGGTCATATCGGTGTAAAGCGCATGAAGAAACTCCATACTGATGGACTTTTGGAATCACTTGATTATGAATCACTTGGTACTTGTGAACCGTGCCTCATGGGCAAGATGACTAAAACACCGTTCTCCGGTACAATGGAGAGAGCAACAGATTTGTTGGAAATCATACATACCGATGTATGTGGTCCGATGAATGTTGAAGCTCGTGGCGGATATTGTTATTTTCTCACCTTCACAGATGATTTGAGCAGATATGGGTATATCTACTTAATGAAACACAAGTTTGAAACATTTGAAAAGTTCAAAGAATTTCAGAGTGAAGTGGAAAATCATCGTAACAAGAAAATAAAGTTTCTACGATCTGATCGTGGAGGAGAATATTTGAGTTACGATTTTGGTTTACGTTTGAAACAAAGCGGAATAGTTTCACAACTCACGCCACCCGAAACACCACAACGAAATGGTGTGTCCGAACGTTGTAATCGTACTTTACTAGATATGGTGCGATCTATGATGTCTCTTACTGATTTACCGCTATCATTTTGGGGTTATGCATTAGAGACGGCCGCATTCACATTGAATAGGGCACCATCAAAATCCGTTGAGACAACGCCTTATGAACTGTGGTTTGGCAAGAAACCAAAGTTGTCGTTTCTTAAAGTTTGGGGCTGCGATGCTTATGTGAAGAAACTTCAACCAGATAAGCTCGAACCTAAATCGGAGAAATGTGTCTTCATAGGATACCCAAAGGAGACAGTTGGGTACACCTTCTATCACAGATCCGAAGGCAAGACATTTGTTGCTAAGAATGGATCCTTTCTAGAGAAAGAGTTTCTCTCGAAAGAAGTGAGTGGGAGGAAAGTAGAACTTGATGGGATAACTGTATCTACTCCCTTATTGGAAAGTAGTTCATCACAGAAATCGGTTCCTGTGACACCTACACCAATTAGTGAGGAAGCTAATGATATTGATCATGAAGCTTCAGATCAAGTTTCTACTAAACCTCGTAGGTCCACCAGAGTAAGATCCGCACCAGAGTGGTACGGTAATCCTATTCTGGAAGTCATGTTACTTGACCATGATGAACCTACGAACTATGAGGAAGCGATGATGAGCCCAGATTCCGCAAAATGACTAGAAGCCATGAAATCTGAGATGGGATCCATGTACGAGAACAAAGTATGGACTTTGGTTGACTTGCCCGATGATCGGCAAGCCATTGAGAATAAATGGATCTTTAAGAAGAAGACTGACGCTGATGGTAATATAACTGTCTATAAAGCTCGACTTGTTGCGAAAGGTTTTCGACAAGTTCAAGGGGTTGACTACGATGAGACTTTCTCACCCGTAGCGATGCTTAAGTCTGTCCGAATTATGTTTGCAATTGCCGCATTTTATGATTATGAAATTTGGCAAATGGATGTTAAAACTGCATTCTTGAATGGATTTCTGGAAGAAGAGTTGTATATGATGCAGCCAGAAGGTTTTGTTGATCCAAAAGGTGCTAACAAAGTGTGCAAGCTCTAGCGATCCATTTATGGACTGGTGCAAGCATCTCGAAGTTGGAATAAACGCTTTGACAGTGTGATCAAAGCATATGGTTTTATACAGAATTTTGGAGAAGGCTGTATTTACAAGAAAGTGAGTGGGAGCTCTATAGCATTTCTAATATTATATGTGGACGACATATTGTTGATTGGAAATGATATAGAATTTCTGGATAGCATAAAAGGATACTTGAATAAAAGTTTTTCAATGAAAGACCTCGGTGAAGCTGCTTACATATTGGGCATCAAGATTTATAGAGATAGATCAAGACGCTTAATAGGACTTTCACAAAGCACATACCTTGATAAAATTTTGAAAAAGTTCAAAATGGATTAGGCAAAGAAAGGGTTCTTGCCTGTGCTACAAGGTGTGAAGTTGAGTCAGACTCAATGCTCGACCACAGCAGAAGATAGAGAGAAAATGAAAGATGTTCCCTATGCTTCAGCCATAGGCTCTATCATGTATGCAATGCTGTGTACCAGACCTGACGTCTGCTTAGCAATAAGCTTGGCAGGAAGGTACCAAAGTAATCCAGGAGTGGATCACTGGATAGCGGTCAAGAACATCCTGAAATACCTGAAAAGGACTAAGGATATGTTTCTCGTATATGGAGGTGACAAAGAGCTAGTCGTAAATGGTTACGTCGATGCAAGCTTTGACACTGATCCGGACGATTCTAAATCGCAAACCGGATACGTATTCTTATTAAACGGTGGAGCTGTAAGTTGGTGCAGTTCTAAATAAAGCGTCGTGGCGGGATCTACATGTGAAGCGGAGTACATAGCTGCTTCGGAAGCAGCAAATGAAGGAGTCTGGATGAAGGAGTTCATTTCTGATCTAGGTGTCATACCTAGTGCATCGGGACCAATGAAGATCTTCTGTGACAATACTGGTGCAATTGCCTTGGCAAAGGAATCCAGATTTCACAAGAGGACCAAGCACATCAAGAGACGCTTCAATTCCATCTGGGACCAAGTCCAAGTGGGAGACATAGAAATTTGCAAGATACATACGGATCTGAATGTTGCAGACCCGTTGACTAAGCCTCTCTCACGAGCAGAACATGATCAGCACCAAGACTCCATGGGTGTTAGAATCATTACTATGTAATCTAGATTATTGACTCTAGTGCAAGTGGGAGACTGAAGGAAATATGCCCTACAGGCAATAATAAAGTTATTATTAATTTCCTCATATCATGATAAATGTTTATTATTCATGCTAGAATTGTATTAACCGGAAACATAATACATGTGTGAATACATAGACAAACATAGTGTCACTAGTATGCCTATACTTGACTATCTCGTTTATCAAAGATGGTTATGTTTCCTAGCCATGGACAAAAGAGTTGTCATTTGATTAACGGGATCACATCATTAGGAGAATGATGTGATTGACATGACCCATTCCGTTAGCCTAGCACTTGATCGTTTAGTATATTGCTGTTGCTTTCTTCATGACTTATACATGTTCCTGTAACTATGAGATTATGCAACTCCCGTTTATCAGAGGAACACTTTGGGTACTACCAAATGTCACAACGTAACTGGGTGATTATAAAGGAGTACTATAGGTGTCTCCGAAGGTACATGTTGGGTTGGCGTATTTCGAGATTAGGTTTTGTCACTCCGATTGTCGGAGAGGTATCTCTGGGCCCTCTCGGTAATGCACATCACTATAAGCCTTGCAAGCAATGTAGCTAATGAGTTAGTTACGGAATGATGCATTACGTAACGAGTAAAGAGACTTGCCAGTAACGAGATTGAACTAGGTATTGGATACCGACGATCAAATCTCGGGCAAGTAACATACCGATGACAAAGGGAACAACGTATGTTGTTATGCGGTTTGACCGATAAAGATCTTCGTAGAATATGTGGGAGACAATATGGGCATCCAGGTTCCGCTATTGGTTATTGACCAAGAATAGTTCTAGGTCATGTCTACATAGTTCTCGAACCCGTAGGGTCCGCACGCTTAACGTTACAATGACAGTTTTATTATGAGTTTATAAGTTTTGATGTACAGAAGTTTGTTCCGAGTCCCGGATGTGATCACGGACATGACGAGGAGTCTCTAAATGGTCGAGACATAAAGATTGATATATTGGACGGCTATATTCGGACACCGGAAGTGTTCCAGGCGTTTTCAAAGAAAACCGGAGTGCCGAAGGGTTACCGGAACCCCCCCGGGAGAGTAATGGGCCTTATGGGCCTTAGTGGAGAGAGAGAGGGGCGGCCAGCATGGGCCACGCTCCCCCTCCCCCTCTGGTCCGAATTGGACTAGGAGGGGGGGGGGGCGGCGCCCCCCTCTTTCCTTCTCCCTCTCCCCCTTCCTTTCCCCCTCCTAGTAGGAGTAGGAAAGAGGGAGTCCTACTCCTACTAGGAGGATGACTCCTCCTCCTTGGCGCGCCCTCTAGGGCCGGCCGGCGTCCCCCTTGCTCCTTTATATACGGGGGCAGGGGGCACCCTAGGACACACAAGTTGATCTACGGATCGTTCCTTAGCCGTGTGCGGTGCCCCCCTCCACCATATTCCACCTCGATCATATCGTCGCGGAGTTTAGGCGAAGCCCTGCGCCGGTAGAACATCATCATCATCACCATGCCGTCGTACTGACGAAACTCATCCCCAACGCTTTGCTGGATCGGAGCCCGGGGAACGTCATCGAGCTGAACGTGTGCTGAACACGGAGGTGCCGTACGTTCGATGCTTGGATCGGTCGGATCGTGAAGATGTACGACTACATCAACCGCGTTGTCATAACGCTTCCGCTTTCGGTCTACGAGGGTACGTGGACACACTCTCCCCTCTCATTGCTATGCCATTACCATGATCTTGCGTGTGCGTAGGAAAATTTTGAAATTACTACGTTCCCCAACTCACAGTGTTTTGGCTGGGTCATTGTGCTCCATGAGACCCAGCTCGGCTTCCTTTGACCATCCTTGCTCCCCCACCAAAACTTACGTATTAGTGTATTGATGTGTTCACACAAGCCGCATGGTAACTTGAAGCAGGACATGGAGTAAACAGGGACCGCATGAGCCACCGATTTGATAAGGACTTCCTTTCCTCCTGAAGATAGGAGTTTTTCCAACCAACCTTTTACTTTATTCCACACTCTATCCTTTAAGAACTTGAAGGCTCCAGTTTTGCTATTTCCAACATCCGTGGGCATTCCCAAATATTTATCAGAAAGAGATTCATTAGCAATATTAAGAATGTTCATTACCTCGACCCGCAAGTGGTTGCGACACCCTTTGCTAAAGAACACTGAAGATTTTGCCAAATTAATCCTCTGCCCCGAAGCATTATAGTACCGATCCAATAAGGAAGACAACTCAATTGCACCACTTCCACTGACTTTGACAAACAGCAGGCTATCATCCGCAAAAAGCAAATGGCTTACCGGGGGTGCCGATGGAGCCACTCGAATACCACTGAGGTGCGATGATTCATCTTGTGATTTAAGGAGGCACGTAAGGCCCTCTGCTGGAAGCAAAAATAGGTATGGAGAAATTGGGTCCCCCTGACGGATCCCTCGCGACGGCATGAACTCATCTAACTTGCCACCATTAAACAGGATTGAGAATTTTACTGAGCTCACCATTCTCATAATTAAGGCCACCCAAGATGGTGCAAAGCCCAACTTGATCATTATTGCCTCCAAATAATTCCACTCGACGCGGTCATAGGCTTTCATCATATCAAGCTTGACCGCACAAAACCTATTCCTCTTTGCCTTATTCCTTTTCATGAAATGGAGACATTCATATGCTGTGATGATATTGTCTGTGATCAAACGTCCTGGTACAAAGGCAGAATGCTCCTCTGAGATTATATCCGGAAGTATCACCTTAAGTCTATTGGCCAGGACCTTGGAAGCTATTTTGTAGATCACGTTGCATAAACTGATTGGCCGGAACTATGCAAGTTGAACCGGATCCTTTACCTTTGGAATAAGAACCAACAAGGTTTTATTGATAACTTTCGGGCTTTCTTCCCCTCTAAGGATGCGTAGTACCACATTAGTGACTTCACCGCCACAAAGCTCCCAATGTCTTTGAAAGAAGTGGGCCGGGTATCCGTCTGGACCGGGGGCTTTTGTTGGATACATTTGAAACAAAGCCGTTTTTACCTCCTCCGGAGTGAAGGGAGCAGTCAGATTAGCATTCATCTCTGCTGTGACTTTCACATGCACTGTATGCAGTACCTCATCCATCCCAGTAGTGCCTTCAGAATGAAACAAGTCCCGATAGAACGCCGTTGTCATAGTGGTCATCTCTGCCGGGTCATGTGTTAGTGTTCCATCGGGTTTTTGCAATTTCTTGACTAGATTTTTTCTCCTCCGCATGCTGGCCCTTCTCTGGAAAATTTGCTGTTCTTATCGCCATCAACAAGCCAATCGACCTTGGACCGCTGACGCTGCAAGATCTCCTCCATATGATAGAGCTCAACTAATTGGTCTGTAATTTTTATCTCTGCATGTGATGGCGACAAACATTGGGGGTCATTTTGCAAAAGTGCTAACTCTTTCTTCAGTTTCTTTATTCTCCTGGATACACAACCTATGTTGTCCCCACTCCACTACCGCAAAGATGTCGACAGGTTCTCTAATTTAGTACTCAGCTCTGCCGCTGATTGGCTTCCCGGTGTCCCGCTCCACATGGCCTCTAGTGAGTCATCAAAGCCATCATGGCGCTCCTAGTAACACTCGTATCGAAACATCTTTTTCCTCGGTAGTGGTGCACTCGGTGGTTCCAGTTGCAGGAGGATGGGACAGTGGTCCAAGGATGCGCCAGTTTCATATATCATTTTAGTTGTATCAAATAGTCAGGAGGTGGCCCATCGAACACATCTTCTGCTAGACCAACGGTTAGCATCTCTTAAATGTGCCCTCCGTGCTACCGACGCCTAGCGCCTCCCAAGAAATAACATAATTTTAAATGAGTTTAAAGAAATAATTTAAAATGATCCACTTGACAGAAATAAATCGTCATTTTGATGTTGCGAGTACAAGTGCGGCTTAATATGTATTATAAAAAAAGTTTGATCTCATCTAATCACCATGTTCTGCCATGTGCTTTCGATTGAAAACCATGTACATGTTTCACCAGATGGTGGTCATTCAGACTAGTTACAATGTGCAACTATCTCAAGGCAAGAATTGGTTGGTGCATGCAAACAAGGGGCAATGGCGCATGTTGTCCATCGATGATCCAATTCCCTCGACTATTCTTCGTGTGCTACAGAAGTTCTTGGACATTTTTTAATACTCAAAGTCCTTACCACTTCGTCACGTGTGACCATATAATCTCCTCCAAGTATATGGGTGGCTGGCAAGGCCAGCGGGGGGCTCCTATTCAGCGCTACAGGCGCCAGTTAGGCTAACTGGCGCCTGCAGCTGGGGCAAATGGGTCGAATCTCTACAGGCCCAAATCAGTTCACAAAATTGAAAAAAGTTCATCAATTTTGAAAAAGTTCATCGTATTCGGAAAACAGTTCACAAAAAATGAAAACAATTCATCAATTTTGAAAAAAAGTTCACCGATTTTGAAAAAAGTTCATCAAGTTTTGAAAAAAGTTCACCGAATGTTGAAAAAGTTCACCGAGTTCGAAAAAAGTTCATCAATTTGGAAAAAAGTTCATCGAATTAAGAAAAAAGTTCATCGGGTTTGAAATCTGTTGAACCAAATGGGCCGGCCCATCTATCTTTACCACAGGCGCCGGTTAGCAAAATAACACATTAACCGGCGCCTGTGGCGCCAAATAGGAAATGCCAAGCCAGCGCTCCGTCTATCAGATGTTTTACGATGACTGGCGTGTGGGCCTACCTTCTTATTTGGTGTTTGATTTGATTTTGTTTTATTGAGAAACGGCATTTGATTAGAGGGTAAAATGCACAGTGGGGCGGCGTAGCTAGCGCGCTGGCATGCGGCTGAGGTAACTCAACATTACTCGCTCCTAAGTAAAAATTGACAGCTCCCGTTCTTAGAAAAATAACCAATTTTTTGATAGAACAAAATATGAATTTAAATATAGTCATGAATTTCAAAATATGCATGGATTTTTAAAAATCACAGTTTTAAAATATTCTCAATTCATTTATAAATCATTTTTAAAAATATTCATGAATTAAAAATAGATGACCATGAGTTTTAAAAAAATTCCTTAATTTTGAAAATGTTCATGAACGTTAAAAGAAATTGTTCATGACTTATAAAAATGTCCATTAATTGTAAAAATTTCATGATTTTAAAAATATTCATGCATTTGAAAAATCTGCATGCATTTAAAAACTAAAAAAGGAAAGGAAAATGTAAATGAAAAAACAAAAATATGAAAGGTGAAAATAAACCGCTAAAACTAGAAGAAACCCAGTGGAAAGCATAAAACAAACACACCAAAAAGAAAACCGAACGAAACCTAGATTAAATAAAAAATGGATGCAACACTCCACACTAGGCTAGCCCATAATTATTTAGTCCCATGCGATATAGCCACTAAATGTCGCAAAAAAGGAACAATAGGAAATTACATGGCTGAGTGCTTGTACTTTTTTTTACTGTGCATGCTACCTTTCTGTAGGGGTGTAACTCTCTTTTATTCAATCACGCAGAGTGTTTCATACAAAGAAAATTAGGTGGGTTAAGCACCCACACATGGCGCCCCACATCGAGAGTTAGTGAAGCTTTAGCTAACTCATGTGCCTCTCAGTTCATATCTCTCTTATCATGCTCATAAAGGACATGATAAAGCTCCTTCATCTTCTCCTTGATGTCATATATGATCACTAAGCTAATAGCCATATATGGGCCACACAAATGCTGCTCCACAGCTAGGCAGTCCATCATCACTTGAATGTTTCTCAAATAAATATCTGAGGCGAGATAAAAAGCCTCCCTAAAAGCCATTTCTTCAAGTATCCCAAGCCATTTCTTCAAGTATCCCTGACTGGGTTTGATTCATGAGAATTACAGCCTGTGCTTCCTAGATGCCACCTGGCGTGTGGTCTTGCCGAATAGACTAAGGAGCAGCCGCAATAGGTTGGGATGGGCCGGTGGGTTTGCGTTAATTTTTTCTTGGTCTATTTATGTGGTGGACCACCCCGTGTGCTCGCAGCCTTGTGGCCCTGCACATGGGGGCAAAGATGGTGTTGTTTGCGGTTGCCGAGAAGCGTAGCATATTTGTTGCCTGTTTGGTGGCCCTGATGTGGTCAAGGCATGTCAGTACTGGGTGCAGCATGCGAACACCCAGTAAACCTAATTCATTGTACCCATACCACATCACCACCCACAAATAATAACAAAACAGTACACAGTTCATGTTGACCGTCCTCTAAAAACACAGTTTAAAAATTTCTAAAAAAGCTGGATACGGAAATAAACATGCCTCAATCGTTGACCCGACCCATCTTAGCCTACGACTACGCGCATGACATCTCATTTAGGGCGTGTTTGGTTGCCGTGCGCTACAGTACCCACATTGCATACACTTCTCCATCCAACCTGGCTATGCAAATGCAGCCTCAAATGCACCATATGCATGTTGTTTGGTTGCCTGCATGCCCTCTTACCTGCATGGGCTGAACCACACTGCCTGGTGTTTGGTTGCCTGCATGTTAGTGCACAAACCCAAGGCATGGTGTTTGGTCGTATGCAAGGCCTGATGTGTGGTAACCTCTTTGGCTAGTTGGTGAAGTTACCACCACACTTCGGCAGCACACATCATAAGCACAACAAAGTATAAACAGAGTATCAACTAGCATAATTCAGATATAATTCATAACAGTTCAACGCATAAACCATAAACATGTTCAAAGCAGACTCGATAGTACGCTCGAAAAAGGTGGCCCGGCCCTACTCCTTGGCGGCGAAGGCTTCGTCGTGCTTCCCGCACTTGTTGACGACCTCAATGCCATCATCGTCAAAGATGATGACCTTGAGGGTGTCGGGAGTATGGAGCTTGAACGTCACCATGTAGCCGATCTTGATCTGATGAACGGCTGCGTAGGTGGCCCAACCCTGATCCAGGGTCACCCTGCCGTTCATCAGCTTGACCGTCACCTTCCAGGAGCAGCCGGTGTTGTTCCAGAGCTTGAACTCCGTCGGCACTGCGACGAAGTGCTTGGTGAAGTCCAATGGCATGGGGATGCACTCAAGCGTCGGTGCAAGGATGACCTTGCAGAAGTGAGTTGGGCCATCCTCCTGATGGTAGTGGCCGTAGTTGTGGCACTTGTTGCTGGGGGGCTCCTCCATGCCCTCATCGTCGTAACCCTCAGGCGTCTTCGGGTCTTCCTCGGCGGTGGGCGGCAGCTCAACCTCGTCGGGCATTTGGTGAAGGGGCTGCTTGCCCTTGTTGTCAATGGCCGGGAGCACCTCCGTGCCCATCTCATTGCTATCCTCGATCTGCACACAAGTCATGGAGTCAGGCACTGCACAGAGTTCATGGCTAATTCAAGAGCTTGTAGTTAAAACGGCATGACTGTCACTCTTCTCCTCCTCTCCACCCCCCTATATTTACTCACCCTGCCCACACTACTTACCCACCCCTCTCTTCTCTCACTGTCAATCTTCCTCCTCCCCATCGCCATGAGCTCTAGCTCCAGCTCCAACGCCAACCCCTTCCCTTGGGGTATTGGCTGGAGGGCCTTCTTCCTCGAGTGGACGGCTGGTGACTGGACCAAGTTCGAGAACACCATGGAGGTGTGCTCGAACTTCGGCTCCATGCCGGACATGCAGAACGAATCTAATGCCGTGCTCATGAAGGCCACTAAAGAAGAGCTGAAGACGCTGATTCCTGACCCAGCGAAGGGCGCGATGGCAGTTGACATCATTCGCTGGGCCATGAATCAGGCCGTCTTTGACGACCCTAAACAGAGGAAGAAGTGGTGCAAGTACAAGACCTACTGGGCTCCTAATGACCGCCGTGCCGCAGTGTACTGGGAGACGGCTATCGCGTCGCCGGCGGTCATCGGCGAGGAGCCTAAGGAGGAGGAATAAGAGCCTAGGGCGCCGGAGCCAGTCCATCCTACCTGGCAGATCGACCTCGACTCCGCCGAGGATGATGAGGACGACCCGCCGGCCTGCACGGCGATGAAGAAGAAGATGAAGGCCACCAGCTCCACCAGCCGCTCCGCACGCCGGTGATGGCCGCCGCGGTCAGCCGGTGTCCATTGTGTACCCCCTTTCCCCCTATTCCCCTATCCTCCAATCCCGAAATCTACCTTATGCATTCCGATCTTGCACGTATGAACTCGTATGAACTGCTATGAACTAGTATGAATTACCCCTATGCTTATCTACCTCTATTCCCCATTCCCGTCCGCCGTGGATCGAATCTATCACCGTCGATCGAATCAAGCGTGCATGTCGAAGAGAGAGAAGTGCTTACCGCCATTGATGGAGTCCGGTGGTCTGATTCCTCTGCTCCGGTCCGCCGCCGCCGGTGATGGAGTTCGGTGGTCTTCTTCCTCTGCTCCGATTCGCCGCCGCCGGTGAGAGTTGGGAGAGTGGGGAAGAGTGGGGAGAGGGAGCGGTGAGGGACGGTGAGGATAATAACTGCCGTGCTTCGGGAAGCAACGCGGCTTCTGGAGCATGGCCGCGCGCGTGCAGCCGCGCCGGCCCACATGTACCGCTCGGGCCTGGCCCTGGAGAAACTGCCAATCCATGCGTTACCAATGAGCCAGGCCCAGAGGTGTTGTAAGAAGCGTGCGATGCAAGCCCAATAGTGTATGCGGGCTACCAAACAGGCCGAATCCTTCCCGCGCGGGCCTGGTTCGACCTTATGCGGGCAACCAGACACGCCCTTAGTCTCTATCTCTACTAAGTACTCATTCTCTCGTAGGTGCTCATAGAGGTATGATGTGCATGTGTGTCTTCATAGGGGTGAGTGTATATGCATATATATGAGCGCCTGCGTCTGTATCGTGTTAATAAAAGTACAACCATTTTTTAATATGGAATTTACCATCATCATCTACAGTAGCAATATCGGCCCTCTATGCCACAAAATCAAGGGGGTTAGTTACGAGAGAATCCAACAAAATTCAGCAGTTGATTTGGGTATGTCTAATGGCTCGTGTTGTTCCTTCTACATGTGCCATGATGCCGAACCCAAGCATCCCCGTGCTCCTCCTCAGTCCTCACCCTATAAACTAGCAAACATTTTCATCCTAGAATCTCTCCCTAAAACCTTTGCCACCCTCTCTCATAGGTTGCGGAGGTCGTCTCATTGGAGAACCCTGCTCCTGCATCTTTATCCCCAAAATTTCGAGCCAGCCTTCCTACGATGATCCTTCACAGTCTTGTGTCATGCGGGAAGCTCCAAGTGTCACTCTCTTGATTTCACTTATGTTCTGCATCCGATTGCTCCATAGGAGACCCTTCTTACTAATGGGAATCAAGTCTCAACACATCAAAGCATCAACTTAGAAGATTCGACACTGTTTGTGATGTGTCAGTATTGTTTGTTATTCTTACGCACCAGCTGTTTGAGTATTTATCAAACCAACATCTATTACGGTTCTTCGAGGCATAAACATTGGCTGTCCAAAGAATATGTGCAACTAAAAATGCATATATCTGCAATTGAACATACATTCTAGCCAACTGAATCTGTATGGTTTGAGACCAACTTTAACAAAACTGAACATGTTTTCTAACATGCATGCCAGCCAAGTCCCCCTGGATGTGTTCAGCAAGCTGACTAAGACATATTTTCTAGCCAACTAAAACATGACTCTAGCCAACTCAACATGCATTGTAGCCAAAACTAAACATGCATTCTACCAAGTTGTAGTTATTGTTTGCAAATGAACACATTGACTGTCCAAAGAATATATGCAACTAAAAATGCATATATGTGCAACTGAACATACATCCCAGCCAACTGAACCTGTATTCTTGCAACTCAACATGCATGCTAGGCAAACTAAAACATGCATTGTACCCCACATGAACTAGATGTTTTGTGAGTGAACACTTTAGAAAATCCGAAGTATATGTTCAATAAAAAATGAATAACAATGACTATTTGGTTGGGATATCAAGCATAGGGGATGAGTTGCAGATATCAAGCATCATAACCAGACTAAAACTTGTATACTAGCCAAACTCAACATGCATTGTAGCCAAAACTAAACATGCATTCTACCGACTTGAATATGTTGTTTGCAAATGAACACCGTAAAAAATTGTAGAATCTGTGCAACCAAAAATCCATAAATGTGCAACTGAAAAACATGCATCCTAGCCAGCTGAAACATGTATCCTGGCCAAACTGAACATGCATGCTGGCCAGCTGAAAAACATGTATCCTGGCCAACTGAACATGTATCCTGGCCAACTGAATATGCATCCTGGCCAACTGAAATATGCATCCTGGCCAAAACCAAAAATCTGTAGTACGACAGCAAAAACACAAAGAACTTTTGTGAAAACCACACAATGATGCATACCAACTTCTCCAACAATTTGCGCAACTAAAAAATAAAGCAGGCTAATAAAACCACAAACCATAGTAAAATAGTCACGCATATATTCTTGTCCCACACATATACTCTCGTCCCACACCTATTGCAAAGCTATTGTGTAGAAATATGTTCAATATACTAGAATTTTTAAAAAAGCGACAACACTACTAGGGAAAACCCTAGCAGTAGTGCGGGTTTAATGCCTATCAGTAGCGCAGGGAACCACACTACTAGTAAGGTGCTACAGCTAAAGGTTAGCAATAGCGTGGGCGGGACCATGCTACTACTATGTCGAGTTAGTAGTAGCGCTTTCTGCAGTCAGCGCTACTAGTAATTAGTAGTAGCGCTTCTCCAGGCACGCGCTACTACTATTATTCCGAATTTTACTTCTTTTTTATTTCATGTTGTATTCATACACCTTTATACAAGTTTTCATACCACAACAAGTTAGAGATTGTTTTTACATCATAATGAGTTACTACATCAGTGGGAGAAAGAACCGTGGACTAGTTTAAAGTGGATGGACATCCACTTGAAACTAATCCGCGGTTCTTTCACCCAATGATATAATAAATATCATTATCATCATCATCATCATATCATTAACAACTTATCATCATAATACATCATTGTCATATAACACCTCCTCATGATCATCGTTTTCATCAATGAGACATCACATACAAGTTGGTCACTAGTCATAATCACAACTACTCATCATCAACTCTCATAATTAAACATATTGTACCTCATAGGATCTACTATATTCTCTTAGGACCTACTATATTCTCTTAGGTAAAATAGCATAAAACAAGATAGCCCCTGACTCTCCATTATGGACAATGGAGATTATCCTGTCTCCAATTCTTGCCTTTCGCACAATGTTGCTTCCAAGAACCTCCTTAGGACTGTCCATACATTTTTTCCATTCTTTGATTGTCATGTGTTCACCGGTTTTAGAAATCCGGTATGGACAGGTGAGATTCGTAGGACGACCTGGCTGTATGTTTGAAACATCAAGGCGACCATTCTGATACATCAAATGAGGCACACAGTCCATCGGGATTTTCTGTTGAAAAATATAGTAATAACTTCGTAGTTAGCAATGTAGTTCAGTTTTAGAAGTATGCAAAAGATGCACGGATGTCGTAATAGTAACAAATCTTACCAGGGCATCTCCATGGAAGTTATCGTGGTTCAACACGTGCACTAGTGGCACGTATTGACCATAATGTGGAGGAGTTCGATAATAGGCATTGTAATTCTCAATTTCAGTACAATATGCGACCAGATGATTTTTTTCCTGATAAGTTAACTCAGAGCCATCGGTGTAGTAGGTTCTGTCTACCATATTCCGCACATTCTTTGAAGAATGGAAATAAGCTATCAATGGAAATAAATTGTCAACTATTTTCAAATAAACAATATAAATTACTTAATAACTATGTTTGAGAAACTCACCTAGCGGTAGAATTGGAAGCGTATCAACGAGGATCCAAATGTACAAATTGTCTTGGTTGATGTCAGGATCACCAAGATCCATGGTGACAAACATACCCTCTAGAAAATCATACATCTTGCAAAGTGCTTCCCAACCCAGGCAACCAAAATGGGATACGCTCTCAGAATTGTATAGATTTACCTCAAAATCCATACCATGATGGGCCCTTAGGTTAATTTTATTTGTTTTATTCCTCTAATGATCTTCAAAACCCATCCTCTCCAAGACATAGCGTCTTGCATGGCATGGGATAAGGTAGTCGAATTGTAAAAGACGAAAATTACACGTTAAAGTAGTAGAAGTCGAGCTTAATTACGAAAAAACACTTTGCGTCGTAGCTTACCGTATCGCAATCGAAGGCCTCTTGGAGCTTAATGCTGAAGCGCTGACCTTCGTCCAGGTGAGGCCTGTCGCAGAACCCCGGTTGTCGCCGCACAATGAGCACTCCCCGGGACCTTCTTCATCTGACGACATTTCCTATGTTCATAATTCAAAGATTAAACTTGTACAATTAAATATATGTACTGCAAAAACTAAATTAGATCATTATTATTCATCACGGGTTGACTATCGGTTTGTCGAGTCTTTTCTTGAAAACTATCAGCTCACGTGGTGTATATATTCGACCGTCGGTGATGGTAGCTCCTCCTTTCGTTCCTGAGTGCATTACACCAAATTTTCTAGCACACGGGAACGAAGGAGAAGCTACCCCCACGACAACAGTCGAGATCCTTCGTCCTCTCATATATGGTGGAGACTCTCCCTCACTGATTCCTCTCTGACATTTGCGACCGTCGGTGATGGTCGTTACTGAAGGAAATATGCCCTAGAGGCAATAATAAAGTTATTATTTATTTCCTCATATCATGATAAATGTTTATTATTCATGCTAGAATTGTATTAACCGAAAACATGATACATGTGTGAATACATAGACCAACATAACGTCACTAGTATGCCTCTACTTGACTAGCTCATTAATCAAAGATGGTTATGTTTCCTAACCATAGATATGTGTTGTCATTTGATTAATGGGATCACATTATTAGGAGAATGATGTGATTGACATGACCCATTCCGTTAGCCTAGCACTTGATCGTTTAGTATATTGCTATTGCTTTCTTCATGACTTATACATGTTCCTGTAACTATGAGATTATGCAACTCCCGTTTACCGGAGGAACACTTTGGGTGCTACCAAACGTCACAACGTAACTGGGTGATTATAAAGGAGTACTACAGGTGTCTCCAAAGGTACATGTTGGGTTGGCGTATTTCGAGATTAGGTTTTGTCACTCCGATTGTCGGAGAGGTATCTCTGGGCCCTCTCGGTAATGCACATCACTATAAGCCTTGCAAGCAATGTAGCTAATGAGTTAGTTACGGAATGATGCATTATGTAACGAGTAAAGAGACTTGCCGGTAACGAGATTGAACTAGGTATTGGATACCGACGATCGAATCTCGGGCAAGTAACATACCGATGACAAAGGGAACAACGTATGTTGTTATGCGGTTTGACCGATAAAGATCTTCGTAGAATATGTGGGAGACAATATGGGCATCTAGGTCCCGCTATTGTTTATTGACCGGAAACATGTTTCGGTCATGTCTACATAGTTCTCGAACCCGTAGGGTCCGCACGCTTAAGGTTTCGATGACAGTTTTATTATGAGTTTATGAGTTTTGATGTACCGAAGGAGTTCGGAGTCCCGGATGAGATCGGGGACATGACGAGGAGTCTCGAAATGGTCGAGACGTAAAGATCGGTATATTGGACGACTATATTCGGAGTTCGGAAAGGTTCCGAGTGATTCGGGTATTTTTCGGAGTACCGGGGAGTTACGGGAATACGGGGGAAAAAGTATATGGGCCTTATTGGGCTTTAGGGGAGAGGAAGAGGCAGGCCGCGAGCCCCCCATTGACTAGTCCGAATTGGACTAGGGGGAGGGGCGGCGCCCCCTCCTTCCTTCTCTTCCCTCTTCCCCTTCCTTGTCTCCTACTCCTACTACTTGGAAGGACTCCTAGTTGGACTAGGAAAGGGGGAATCCTACTTCCGGTGGGAGTAGGACACCCCTAGGGCGCGCCTCTCCCTTTGGCCGGCCCCCTCCTCCACTCCTTTATATACGGGGGCAGGGGCACCCCATAGACACACAAGTTGATCTACGGATCGTTCCTTAGCCGTGTGCGGTTCCCCCTCCACCATATTACACCTCGGTCATATCGTCGCGGAGTTTAGGCGAAGCCCTGCGCCGGTAGAACATCATCATCGTCACCACACCGTCGTGCTGACGGAACTCATCCCCGAAGCTTTGCTGGATCGGAGCCCGGGGATTGTCATCGAGCTGAACGTGTGCTGAACTCGGAGGTGCCGTACGTTCGGTGGTTGGATCGGTCGGATCGTGAAGACGTACGACTACATCAACCGCGTTGTCATAACGCTTTCGCTTACGGTTTACGAGGGTACGTAGACATCACTCTCCCCTCTCGTTGCTATGCCATCACCATGATCTTGCGTGTGCGTAGGAAATTTTTTGAAATTACTACGTTCCCCAACAGTGGCATCCGAGCCTAGGTTTTATGCGTTGATGTTATATGCACGAGTAGAACACAAGTGAGTTGTGGGCGATACAAGTCATACTGCTTACCAGCATGTCATACTTTGGTTCGGCGGTATTGTGAGATGAAGCGG
Organism: Triticum timopheevii; assembly: GCA_963921465.1. Classification (NCBI taxonomy): domain Eukaryota; kingdom Viridiplantae; phylum Streptophyta; class Magnoliopsida; order Poales; family Poaceae; genus Triticum; species Triticum timopheevii. Next base: position 80,795,601 of record OY997274.1, read on the forward strand.
CCCGGACCGACATTATGCGTACGCTTACCCGAGACTGGTTTCATCGTTACGAGCACTCGTGCTTAAAGGTGGCTGGCGGGTGTCTGTCTCTCTCACTTTAGTTGAATCGAGTGTGGCTACGCCCGGTCCTTGCAAATGTTAAAACAACACTAACTTGACAAACTATCGTTGTGGTTTTGATGCGTAGGTAAGAACGGTTCTTGCTAAGCCCGTAGCAGCCACGTAAAATTTGCAACAACAAAGTAGAGGACGTCTAACTTGTTTTTGCAGGGCATGTTGTGATGTGATATGGTCAAGACGTGATGCTATATTTTATTGTATGAGATGATCATGTTTTGTAACCGAAGTTATCGGCAACTGGCAGGAGCCATATGGTTGTCGCTTTATTGTATGAAATGCAAACGCCCTGTAATTGCTTTACTTTATCACTAAGCGGTAGCGATAGTCGTAGAAGCAATAGATGGCGTAACGACAATGATGCTACGATGTAGATCAAGGTGTCGCGCCGGTGACGATGGTGAACACGACGGTGCTTCGAAGATGGAGATCACAAGCACAAGATGATGATGGCCATATCATATCACTTATATTGATTGCATGTGATGTTTATCCTTTATGCATCTTATCTTGCTTTGATTGATGATAGCATTTTAAGTTGATCTCTCACTAATAATCAAGAAGTGTTCTCCCTGAGTATGCACCATTGCAAAAGTTCTTCGTGCTGAGACACCACGTGATGATCGGGTGTGATAGGCTCTACGTTCAAATACAACGGGTGCAAAACAGTTGCACACGCGGAATACTCAGGTCATACTTGACGAGCCTAGCATATACAGATATGGCCTCGGAACACGGAGACCGAAAGGTCGAACGTGAATCATATAGTAGATATGATCAACATAGTGATGTTCACCATTGAAACTACTCCATCTCACGTGATGATCGGACATGGTTTAGTTGATTTGGATCACGTGATCACTTAGATGACTAGAGAGATGTCTGTCTAAGTGGGAGTTCTTAAGTAATATGATTAATTGAACTTAAATTTATCATGAACTTAGTCCTGGTAGTATTTTGCAAATTATGTTGTAGATCAATAGCTTGCGTTGTTGCTTTCATATGTTTATTTTGATATGTTCATAGAGAAAACTGTGTTGAAAGATGTTAGTAGCAATGATGCGGATTGGATCCGTGATCTGAGGTTTATCCTCATTGCTGCACAGAAGTATTATGTCCTTAATGCACCGCTAGGTGACAGACCTATTGCAGGAGCAGATGCAGACGTTATGAACGTCTGGCTAGCTCAATATGATGACTACTTGATAGTTTAGTGCACCATGCTTAACGGCTTAGAATCGGGACTTCAAAGACGTTTTGAACGTCATGGACCATATAAGATGTTCCAGGTATTGAAGTTAATATTTCAAGCAAATACCCGAGTTGAGAGATATGAAGTCTCCAACAAGTTCTATAGCTAAAAGATGGAGGAGAATCGCTCAACTAGTGAGCATGTGCTCAGATTGTCTGGGTACTTCAATCGCTTGAATCAAGTGGGAGTTAATCTTCCAGATAAGATAGTGATTGACAGAATTCTCTAGTCACCATCACTAATTTACTAGAACTTCATGATGAACTATAGTATGCAAGGGATGACAAAAACGATTCCCGAGCTCTTCGTGATGTTGAAATCGACGAAGATAGAAATCAAGAAAGAGCATCAAGTGTTGATGATTGACAAGACCGCTAGTTTCAAGAGTAGGGAAAAGGGAAAGAAAGGGAACTTCAAGTGGAACGACAAGCAAGTTGTCACTCCTGCGAAGAAGCCCAAAGCTGGACCATAGCCTGAAACTGAGTGCTTACACTGCAAAGGAAATAGTCACTGGAAGCGGAAATGCCCTGAATATTTGGTAGATAAGAAGGATGGCAAAGTGAACAAGGGTATATTTGATATACAGGTTATTAATGTGTGCCTTGCTAGTGTTTATAGTAGCCCCTGAGTATTTGATACTTGTTCGGTTGCTAAGATTAGTAACTCGAAACAGAAGTTACAGAATAAACAAAGACTAGTTGAAGGGGAAGTGACGATGAGTGTTGGAAGTAGTTCCAAGATTGATATGATCATCATCGCACACTCCCTATACTTTCGGGATTAGTGTTAAACCTAAATAAATGTTATTTGGCGTTTGCGTTGAGCATGAATATGATTTGATAATTTTTATTGCAATACGGTTATTCATTTAAATCAGAGAATAATTGTTGTTATGTTTATATGAATAAAACCTTCAATGGTCATACACCCAATGAAAATAGTTTGTTGGATCTCGATCGTGATGATACACATATTCATAATATTGATGCCAGAAGATGCAAAGTTAATAATGATAGTGCAACTTATTTGTGGCACTGCCGTTTGGGTCATATCAGTGTAAAGCGCATGAAGAAACTCCATAAAGATGAATTTTTGGAATCACTTGGTTATGAATCATTTGATGCTTGCGACCGTGCCTTTTGGGCAAGATGACTAAAACTCCATTCTCCGGAACAATGGAATGAGCAAAAAACTTGTTGGAAATAATACATACTGATGTATGCAGACCAATGAGTATTAAGGCTCGTGGCGGGTATCATTATTTTCTGACCTTCATAGACGATTTGAGCAGATATGGGTATATCTACTTGATGAAACATAAGTCTGAAATAGCTGAAAGGTTCAAAAGAATTTCAGAGTGAAGTGGAAAATTATCGTAACAAGAAAATAAAGTTTTTGCGATCTGATCGTGGAGACAAATATTTGAGTTACGAGTTTGGTCTTCAATTAAAATAATGTGAAATAGTTTCACAGCTCACACCACCTGGAACACCACAACGTTATGGTGTGTCCGAACGTCGTAACCGCACTTTATTGGATATGGTGCGATCTATGATGTCTCTTACTGATTTACCACTATTGTTTTGGGGTTATGCATTAGAGACAGCTGCATTCACGTTAAAAGGGCACCATCTAAATCCGTTGAGACGACGACATATGAACTATGGTTTAGCAAGAAACCCAAGTTGTCGTTTCTTAAAGTTTGGGGCTGCGATGCTTGTGTGAAAAAGTTTCATCCTGATAAGCTCAAACCCAAATTGGAGAAGTGCATCTTCATAGAATACCCAAACGAAACTGTTAGGTACACCTTCTATCACAGATCCGAAGGCAAGATATTCGTTGCTTAAAATGGATCCTTTCTAGAGAAGGAGTTTCTCTCGAAAGAAGTGAGTGGGAGGAAAGTAGAACTTGATGAGGTAACTGTACCTTATCCTGAATTGGAAAATAGTTCATCACTGAAATCAGTTCCAGTGATTCCTACACCAATTAGTGAGGAAGCTAATGATGATGATCATGAAACTTCTGATCAAGTTACTACAGAACCTCGTAGGTCTTCCAGAGTACGGTCCACACCAGAGTGGTACGGTAATCCTGTTCTGAAAGTCATGTTACTAGACCATGATAAACCTACGAACTATGAGGAAGCGATGATGAGCCCAGATTCCACAAAATGGCTGGAGGCCATGAAATCTGAGATAGGATCCATGTATGAGAACAAAGTGTGGACTTTGGTGGACTTGCCCGATGATCGGCAAACCATAGAAAAATAAATGGATCTTCAAGAGGAAGACGGATGTTGATAGTAGTGTTACTATCTACAAAGCTCGACTTGTCGCAAAAAGGTTTTTGACAAGTTCAAGGTGTTGACTACAATGAGATTTTCTCAACTGTAGCGATGCTTAAGTCCGTCCGAATCATGTTAGCAATTGCCACAATTTATGAAATTTGGCAAATGGATGTCAAAACTGCATTCCTTAATGGTTTTCTTAAAGAAGAGTTGTATATGATGCAACCAGAAAGTTTTTGTCAATCCTAAAGATGCTAACAAAGTGTGCAAGCTCCAGCAATCCATCAATGGACTGGTACAAGCATCTCAGAGTTGGAATATACGCTTTGATGAGTTGATCAAAGCATATAGTTTTATACAGACTTTTAGAAAGGCCTGTATTTACAAGAAAGTGAGTGGGAGCACTACAGCATTTCTGATAAGTATATGTGAATGACATATTGTTGATCGGAAATAATGTAGAATTATTCTGCAAAGCATAAAGGAGTGTTTTAAATGAGTTCTTTAAAAGAAAGACCTCAGTAAAAGCAACTTACATATTGAGCATCAAGATCTATTGAGATAGATCAAGACACTTGATAAGATTTTCAATGAGTACATACCTTGGCAAGATTTTGAAATAGTTCAAGATGGAACAGTCAAAGAAAGAGTTTTTGCCTGTGTTGCAAAGGTGTGAAATTGAGTAAGACTCAAATCCCGACCACGGTAGAAAATAGAAAAGAGAATGAAAGTCATTCCCTATGCCTCAGTCATAGGTTCTATAAAGTATGCTATGTTATGTACCAGACCTATTGTATACCTTGCTCTGAATTTGGCAAGGGAGTACAATAGTGATCTAGGAGTAGATCACTGGACATTGGTCAAGAATATCCTTAGTAAGGACTAAGGAAATATTTCTCGATTATGGAGGTGATAAAAGAGCCCGTCGTAAAGAGTTACATCGGTGCAAGCTTTCACACCGATCCAGATGACTCTAAGTCTCAATCTGTATGCATATTGAAAGTGGGAGCACATAGCTAGAGTAGCTCCGCGCAGAGCATTGTAGACATAGAATATTTGCAAAGTACATACGGCTCTGAATGTGACAGACCGGTTGACTAAGCTTCTCTCATGAGCAAAACATGATCACACCTTAGTACTCTTTGGGTGTTAATCACATAGCAATGTGAACTAGATTATTGACTCTAGTAAACCCTTTGGGTGTTGGTCACATAACGATGTGAACAATGGGTGTTAATCATATACAGATATGAATGTTGATGTTAAATCACATGGCGATGTGAACTAGATTATTGACTCTAGTGCAAGTGGGAGACTGAAGGAAATATGCCCTAGAGGCAATAATAAAGTTATTATTTATTTCCTCATATCATGATAAATGTTTATTATTCATGCTAGAATTGTATTAACTGGAAACATGATACATGTGTGAATACATAGACCAACATAACGTCACTAGTATGCCTCTACTTGACTAGCTCATTAATCAAAGATGGTTATGTTTCCTAACCATAGATATGTGTTGTCATTTGATTAATGGGATCACATCATTAGGAGAATGATGTGATTGACATGACCCATTCCGTTAGCCTAGCACTTGATCGTTTAGTATATTGCTATTGCTTTCTTCATGACTTATACATGTTCCTGTAACTATGAGATTATGCAACTCCCGTTATCGGAGGAACACTTTGGGTGCTACCAAACGTCACAACGTAACTGGGTGATTATAAAGGAGTACTACAGGTGTCTCCAAAGGTACATGTTGGGTTGGCGTATTTCGAGATTAGGTTTTGTCACTCCGATTGTCGGAAAGGTATCTCTGGGCCCTCTCGGTAATGCATATCACTATAAGCCTTGCAAGCAATGTAGCTAATGAGTTAGTTACGGAATGATGCATTATGTAACGAGTAAAGAGACTTGCCGGTAACGAGATTGAACTAGGTATTGGATACCGACGATCGAATCTCGGGCAAGTAACATACCGATGACAAAGGGAACAATGTATGTTGTTATGCGGTTTGACCGATAAAGATCTTCGTAGAATATGTGGGAGCCAATATGGGCATCCAGGTCCCGCTATTGGTTATTGACCGGAAACGTGTTTCGGTCATGTCTACATAGTTCTCGAACCCGTAGGGTCCGCACGCTTAAGGTTTCGATGACAGTTTTATTACGAGTTTATGAGTTTTGATGTACCGAAGGAGTTCGGAGTCCCGGATGAGATCAGGGACATGACGAGGAGTCTCGAAATGGTCGAAACGTAAAGATCGGTATACTGGACGACTATATTCGGAGTTCGGAAAGGTTCCGAGTGATTCGGGTATTTTTCGGAGTACCGGGGAGTTACGGGAATACGGGGGAAAAAAGTATATGGGCCTTATTGGGCTTTAGGGGAGAGGAAGAGGCAGGCCCCGCGCCCCCCCCATTGACTAGTCCGAATTGGACTAGGGGGAGGGGCGGCGCCCCCTCCTTCCTTCTCTTCCCTCTTCCCCTTCCTTGTCTCCTACTCCTACTACTTGGAAGGACTCCTAGTTGGACTAGGAAAGGGGGAATCCTACTCCCGGTGGGAGTAGGACACCCCTAGGGCGCGCCTCTCCCTTTGGCCGGCCCCCTCCTCCACTCCTTTATATACGGGGGCAGGGGGCACCCCATAGACACACAAGTTGATCTACGGATCGTTCCTTAGCCATGTGCGGTGCCCCCTCCACCATATTCCACCTCGGTCATATCATCGCGGAGTTTAGGCGAAGCCCTGCGCCGGTAGAACATCATCATCGTCACCATGCCGTCGTGCTGACGGAACTCATCCCCGAAGCTTTACTGGAACGGAGCCCGGGGATTGTCATCGAGCTGAACGTGTGCTGAACTCGGAGGTGCCGTACATTCGGAGCTTGGATCGGTCGGGTCGTGAAGACGTACGACTACATCAACCGCGTTGTCATAACGCTTCCGCTTACGGTCTACGAGGGTACGTAGACATCACTCTCCCCTCTCGTTGCTATGCCATCACCATGATCTTGCGTGTGCGTAGGAAATTTTTTGAAATTACTACGTTCCCCAACAGTTACTCCTCCTTCCCCTAGTGCATAACAAAGGTCTAGCAACCGAAGAAGAAGGAGAAACGACCCCCACAATAACATTCGGGATTCTTCGGCCTCGACAGACTTAAAGTCAACCCGAAATATCGTTTAATTATCTTTCTAGAAAATCCAGGCCACTCGATATTTCCTACATATTCTATCACAAGTCATGCCAAAATTCACGGAAAATTCTGGCATGACCTTTGCTAAAAAAGGACATATCAAGTGCCTGAAATTTACCGAAACATAAATTAATCAACACTCCGGCAAAACATAGGCCACTCGGAGGTGTAACCTGCAAACATGACCGACCACCTGGGCAACCGCATATCCTATTTGAGCAACACAAGATATACATGTTCTTGGGTGAGATTTGGCTGGTCTCACCTCAAGGTCGGAGGGGGTCGGTGACGGGGACAACGGCGGGGATGATGGAGAGGCTCCTAGATTTCTGCAAAAACAAAAACCCTATAAGTTATCACTAATACATCCCAAATAGTATCATACATATAACATCACTAGTACAACTAAAACCCTAGCGAACGACGGGTATCGATGACGAGGATGCGGGATAGGCATTGTCGACGTTGATGCGGGAGTAATTGCTTAAACTAAAAAAATAACAACAAATGTGACATGTTCAACTAGTTCTATTAATTCAACTAGTTCTTACTAAAAATAAACTTACTGTAAATAAAAATGAAGTAGTTCTTTCTAAGAATAAACTAGTTCAACTAGTTATATTAATTTTCTTACTAAAAATACATTAGTCCTATTAATTCAACTAGTTTACTAAAAATAAACTAGTTCAACTAGTTTTATTAATTTACTTACTAATTATTTTAAACACTTACTAAAAACAGAAAAAAACTACATTATACAATAGTAAAAAACTACAGTAAAAAACAGAAAAAAGAGTGATGGAGGGAGGAGGGGAAGGGAGGAGGAAGGAGAGAGGAGGAGGGGAGGAGGCCGGTGGGATCGGAGGAGGGAGGGGGCGGGGGGAGGAGGGGGAGGGGCGGCCAATGGAGGAGGAGGGAGGGGCGGGGGGAGGAGGGGGAGGGGCGGCCGGAGGAGGAGGAGGGAGGGGGCGACCGAACAAGAAGGAGGGAGGGGCGATGGGAGGAGGGTGGCCAGAGGGAGGGGAGGAGGGAGGAGGGAGGAGGAGGGACGGAGGGAGTACCTCTATGGAGGAGCAGCGCGGCGGCGGCGGACGATGGAACCAGCGCGGGCGAGAGTGAGAGTGAGAGGGAGAGTGAGTGAGAGGGTTGGGCGCGTGTAGGATAAGGTAAGTAAGTAGTAGCGCATTTTCCTAGCACGCGCTACTGCTATGGGATGTAGCATTAGCGCTGGTTAGAGATACACGCTACTGCTAAGTGGGGCTAGCCATCTGCGCCCAGTACAAACATAGCAGTAGTGCGTTTTTCTAGCACGCGCTACTGCTAAAGTAGTAGCAGTAGCGCGGTTTATATAGACACGCTACTACTAAATAGCAGTAGCGCCCATTTTTGTCAAGCGCTACTGCTAAGATGGTGTGTATAAGGTTTTCCCTAGTAGTCAATGAAACATATATCTATAATTTGTCATCCAAATTTTCTTTCTTCTTTCACCTGGATTTTTCATCTATATTGTAGCATCAAATTATGTCCAAATTATGTGCAAAAAAATCTAAATCAGCTCCTTGCGAACAGAAAACCTGTAGATCATTGTAGCAAACAACAGAAAAAGTCAGAAAAACACTAAAGTAAAAAAGGTCAAAAAAGTCATGTTCTTTATCCATGCCACCTATTTGCTGTAAACTGTGTAACTAACATAACCATTCTGTGCAATCAAAAACATGCATACCTATTATAAAAAAAGATTCTGCTATAGACATGTAGCTTTTTCAACTAAGATTGTCATAATGGTGTGCAAGTGCTTATGATTGTGTTGTAGCATACAAAAACAGAAACGTTTTTGGTTTGTTTGAAACACTCTTACATGATTAAACCGATGACATAACTTCCATCTTTTTTATGTGCAGGGGGTGTGGCAGTAGCAAAAAAAGAAAAGAAAAGCAAAATGATTGATCTCAATGAGTTGCCTCCTAATCTCAATGAGATTCTTCATGATATGGATCAGCAGCAACCCAGTGTACCACAAGGAGCTAATGCTGATTATGGGACAGAAAATGGGTGCTCTGTTTACTACACTCAGACAACCCGTGGGCCTAACCCTATGGGCTATGACAATGTGGCAGGGCAGTCATCAACTCGTGGTGCTCCTGTAGTGGTGTCTTTGCAGTCAGAGAGCCATACTCTTGATGACACGGACACTGCGGCAAATGTTCCTAGTCCAACCAGGACTGAGCTAGGAGTTGGCGCTGTTGACGGTCCTGTGTAAAGAGAAGAAGGAGAGGATGAGCCTGGTTCTCAGCCCCTAGAACCCTATGTTAGCATGAGGTTTGACAACCTTCAAATTGCTAAGGATCACTACAATAGCTACGCCCTATAGATGGGTTTCTCTGTCAAGATGAACACCTCTAGGCGGACAGCTCGCACTAATGTATTGGTAAAACAGCAGTTTTGTTGCAACAAGTACAAGAAGCTGAAAGCTGATGATGGAGGAGCTGAGGCTCCTCCTGTCCTGGACCCTATACGAGATCCAAAACCTGTTGACACTGATGAGGAAATGGAAGATGAACCTCCAATCTTTGCTGAAGAGGAGGCTGGTCCTAGTAAGAAAAAGAAGAAATGGAAACACTAGACAATAAAGCAGATCAATGCAAGGCAAAAATGTTGGTGAATCTGCTAGATGGCTGATGGGAGGTGACGCACTTTGTTCGTGACCACAATCATCCACTGGTGAACAAACCTTCGTTGTCCAATTACTTGAGATACCACCAAGGCATCTCTCCCGATGAAAAGGAGTTTTTGTGCATCTTGTATAACTACAACTTGACTACAGGTGTGTTTCTATATCCCTTACAGAATTAAGTTTCCCTCTAGGCAGTCCAGTGTGCAACTGTTATGGTACTCCTGTGCAACTAAAATGTCTTAAGTGTGCAACTAGTGTCCAACTTCCCATGCTGTTTCTATATCACTTTGGTGCTTGTTGTGCAACTAGATTACCTTCACTGTGAAACTATACAATGTCCTGTGTGCAAAGTGCAAGTGTTTTTAAAGGTGCAGCTAGGTGTCCATTTCCTGCAATTATCTTCTTTACCAACACATGCCCTATTACTATGCAGCTGGATGTGTGCATTCGTGCAACTAAAAAAAGATATGTTGTTTCTTTTTGTATTATGCAGGACGTATGATGCATATAATGGCAGAGTTCTATGGATCTGAGATGATGGTGCCGTTCGTACCAAAGGCAATAACAAATCTGTGTACAAGTTTCCGTATAGATGACACAAAGGAGGGTGACATGATTGAGACAATTGCGCACTTCAAGGATATACAGAAAACCAATCCAGACTTCTTCTATAAGGTAAAATATGATGAAGATGATAGAGTTGTGAACATATTTTGGACATATGGCTTAGCTCGAAAAGCTTATGCAGAGGCGTACCACATTGCATATCGTTTGACACCACCTACATGACCAACATGTACAATATGCCGTTCGCCCCCTTCATCGGAATAAACTGACATGGCCAATCTTTCATGCTAGGTTGCGCGTTTGTGAGGCAGGAGTTGGCATTGAGCTTTGATTGGGTCTTCCAAGCATTCCTAGAGGCTTTGGATGGCAAACCTCCTGATAATCTCATAACCAATCAGGATGGTGCGATGAAGAAGTTAATAGAGAGCATCTTTCAACCACCGTGCATCACTGTTGTCGATGGCACATCATGAAAAAAGCTTAGGAAATAGTTGGTTAGCTGCTGTGCCGGAATCCAGGGCTGCATGATGATTTCAACTACTGTGTTGACTTTAGCTTCACTCCAGACGAGTTTGAGCAGAATTGGGTTGGGTTAATGATGAAGTATGAGGCCATGACACACACACACACACACACACACACACACACACACACACACACACACACACACACACTTCGAGAAGTTGTATGAGTACATGTCAACTTGGGTGCCGTGCTACTTTAAACACAAGTTCTTCCCCTTCCCACAGTCTACACAGTGTAGTGAGGGGTTCAATGCCGTCCTAAAAATATATGTGAACCCACACAACTCAATGTTGAACTTCTTTAAGCAATATGAATTTTTTTTCAGAACCACATCCTTGCCAAGGAAGGCTGCAATGATTACAGGACATAACACCTAGAGACTGAGCTATGGTCCAACTTCCCAATAGAGAGGAAAGCTTACAAAACCTACACTAGAGACCTTTACCACAAGTTCAGAGAAGAGTTTGGGCTGATTGGACGTTATAATGCGTTCCAAGTTGGTGCCGATATATTTGAGCTGAGACCGAACCAGGAGTTTGTTGTCAAATATGGTTCTCGAAACTACTTGGTGCAAGCAAGGGTGGAGGCGTGTTCCTATTTTTGAGTGCTGTAAAATGGAAAAGGACAACATCATTTGTTGCCACATCCTCAAGGTGTTCTCCCATCTTGGAGTTGATGTCATATCGGAAAGGTACATGCTAAGACGGTGGACACCTACTGCTGTCCCTAGTGCGCCAGGGACCGGGTATGAGCAACCGGATGAAATGCCTCCCCAATCAAAGAAGCAGATAAGGGAGAGAAACATGATATACAATTTTTGGAAACTAACCAAGTTTGCGAATGGCTCTGATGCAGCACATGCCATTGTATACAAGCATATGTGTGGAGCACGTACCGAGATCGGCCACCTAAACAAGTCCAAGAAAAAAAACTGGTTGCTGCTACGGGGCCATCAGATGATGGCAACCCTCAAGGACCTCCTCCACCTCTCGGCCCTACACGACATGCTCGACCACCTACTCCCCCACCTGGCCCAACAAGCAGCGCCCCGCGTGCTCCTCCCAACTGCCCTACAAGAAGTACTCAGGGGGCTCATCATCCAGGTAATTACCTATCCCAACTCCCCATCTAACTAGGTGTGTAACTTCAGTTGCACACATCATGGTGCCCAGTTGCACAGAACATGCTACCCAGTTGCGCACACACACAAACTCATTCGGCCCACTCGCACCACCCCAAAACCCTGTTTAGCACGCTATGTTAGTTCGAGCATGAAGATAAACAACTAACTTGTTTTTCCTGTTCTGGCTATAGGTGATTACCATCCAAGTGCCATGACGGGCCGTTCTACTACAGGTTTATTTTCAACTTAACTTGCACACAACAACCAGTTAGTTGCACAACATGAGCTGTGTGGTTGCAAAGAACGTCAGTCCTGATTGCGCAAAAAATACTAAACTTTTTATATGATTATTCCACATGTGATTAGACACAACCTCGTGATGGTCCAGCGCCCACACACACTGATCCGACTGCCCCGTCGGAGGCTGCATCCCCTGCACAAGCCTCTGATGATTTTGTGCCCAAGGATCCTCCAAGGTCTACTACAAAGGGTGGGGCGAAGAGTCGACGGTACAAATCGGTGATGGAGCTACACCCAAAGAAGAAAAACAAATGCAGCCACTACCAATCTACAGAGCACACTGCCGGTGTATGTACACTCAGGCTGCTGTGATTCTCTTGCATTGTTTGTATGGAAAAAAGAAAAAAGGAAAAAAATGATGGTTTTTGAGCAATGTTGGGACCAGTGGACACATTCAACATCTATGCTTTCTCTTCTCTAAGTTGTTTTCCTTGAATTAGTTCATGCACTGTGTAAAATGGTTGCTATTTGTGCCTTTGTTGGCAAATGGTTTAATATTTAGTTGTTGAACAATTGTATGCCCCAGTGCTCCTAATGTGTCAACAAAAGTGATAACATTGAGTTGCAACGGAATTACTACTAGTGTGCAACTACAAACCAACAATGCATTGAAAAAAGGGCAGAGAATAAAAAGAGTACAGACCTAGTCCTTGTCATATCTCAGCAACTTTCTCCATGGGGTGGAGTTGTGCATGCTGGTGACCCAATCATATGCCAGCTTCTTCCTGATGTTGAGTACTTCCTTGGGCTCATAGTTGGGCAGTAGGCTACCGTTCCACTCAGTGGTGTTAAGCAGTGCAAACAGACCGCACTCATTGCTGCGGTGGAGAAAAGGAAAATTTGTCACAGAAATTTAAAACCAATAAGATAATGTACTCTATGGCACTGTGCAACTAATTATGTGCCACTGTGCAACTACCGATGTTCCACTGTGCAACTGGCTAGATAATTCATGAGAAAGTCATAAAAATGAAAAAGAGATTGCAAACTAGTTGTGTGTCTTAAAAAACTATAGATTATACATCTATAAAACAAATAATCATTTAAACAAGAGAAAAAACAGCACATCTAGAAATTTTTAAAGACTACAGGTTGATTTAAAAAATTGAGAAGAATGTCATGCTTCTTGTCTTACTTGCCGAGCTGCTTCGGTACGTCGATGTGAATAATCTGGAAGTGCTGGATGTTGTGCTTGTTGGGGAACGTAGCATGCAATTTCAAAAAGTTTCCTACGATCACGCAAGATCCATCTAGGAGATGCATAACAACAAGAGGGGGAGAGTATATCCACATACCCTCGTAGACCGAAAGTGGAAGCGTCAGTTAACGCGGTTGATGTAGTTGAACGTCTTCACGATCCAACCGATCCGAGTACCGAACGTACGGCACCTTCGAGTTCAGCACAAGTTTAGCTCGATGACGTCCTCGAACTCTTGATCCAGCATAGGGTCGAGGGAGAGTTTCGTCAGCACGACAGCGTGATGACGGTGTTGATGATGTGATCCGCACAGGGCTTCCCCTAAGCACTATGATGATACTATTGGAGGAGTAAACGGTGGAGGGGCACCGCACACGGCTAAGACAACGTTGTGTCTTTGGGGTGCCCCCTGCCCCCGTATATAAAGGAGGGAGGAGAAAGCCGGCCACCAGGGGCGCGCCAAGGGAGGTGGGCGTCCTACTAGGACTCCACTCCTAGTAGGATTCGGCCCCCCTTTTTTTCCTTCTTACGGAGGTGGAAAGGGGGAAGGAGAGGGAGTAGGAGAAGGAAAGGGGGTGGCACCCCCTTTCCCTAGTCCAATTCGGCCTCCTCCCTTGTGAGGGGCGCACCAATCCCTTGTGGGCTGGTTAGCCTCCCTCCCATGGCCCATATGGCCCATATCTTCCACCGGGGGGTTTCGGTAACCCTTCCGGTACTCCGGGTTGTACCCGATACAATCCGGAACTGTTCCGGTGTCCGAATACCACCTTCCAATATATCAATCTTTACCTCTCAACCATTTCGAGACTCCTCATCATGTACGATCTCATCCGGGACTCCGAACAAACTTCGATCACCAAAACACATAACTCATAATATAAATCATCATCGAAAGTTAAGTGTGCGGACCCTACGGGTTCGAGAACTATGTAGACATGACCGAGACACACCTCCGGTCAATAACCAATAGCGGAACCTGGATGCTCATATTGGCTCCAACATATTCTACGAAGATCTTTATCAGCCAAACCGCATAACAACATACGTTGTTCCCTTTGTCATCGGTATGTTACTTGCCCGAGATTCGATCGTCGGTATCTTCATACCTAGTTCAATCTCATTACCGGCAAGTCTCTTTACTCGTTCCATAATGTTTCATCCTGCAACTAACTCATTAATCACATTGCTTGTGAGGCTTATTGTGATGAGCATTACTGAGAGGGCCCAGAGATACCTCTCCTATACACGGAGTGACAAATCCTAATCTCGATCTATGCCAACCCAACAAACACCTTCGAAGACACCTGTAGAGCATCTTCATAATCACCCAGTTATGTTGTGACGTTTGATAGCACACAAGGTGTTCCTCCGGTATTCAGGAGTTGCATAATCTCATAGTCAGAGGAACATGTATAAGTCATGAAGAAAGCAATAGCAATAGAACTTATGGATCATTATGCTAAGATAACGGATGGGTCTTGTCCATCACATCATCTCTAATGATGTGACCCCATTCATCAAATGACAACACATGTCTATGGTTAGGAAACATAACCATCTTTGATTAACGAGCTAGTCAAGTAGAGGCATACTAGGGACACTTTGTTTTGTCTATGTATTCACACATGTACTAAGTTTCCGGTTAAGACAACTCTATCATGAATAATAAACATTTATCACGATATAAGGAAATATAAATAACAACTTTATTATTGCCTCTAGGGCATATTTCCTTCAGTGCTTTGGGTAATGCTTCCTCCATAGCTGGCGCACTGCCCCTGCGATGGTAGAGGCGGTGTTCATCAACTCAATGTCGTCTAGCTTCCTGTTTGAATCAAGAACTTCGAAACATCCGTCCCTCAAGTTGACGTTGAAGACCCAATAATGCCTCCCACCATGGAGGTCGTTTATATCAGCGCACTCAAGAACTCATAGCATGACCTGCATGCGTGAACGATTCAGACACAGATACATGCTGTAGGTAAGAAAGCAGTAAAAAAATGGTGAAGTTAAAACAGGTTGACATAAAGTATTTGCCAACTAATAGATGTGTCATGTGCAACTGAACATGCTATGAGTGCCAACTAAGAGATGGATCATGTGGGCACAACACTGACCAAGTCTTGCTTGTCGAGACATTCTTGTATTCAAACTTCTTGTTTATCTCATTCACAATGTGGATCCCTTGCTGTAAATTGATCTTCAGAAATTAGAAACATGCCTCAAACTCCTTACTAGATGAAAGGACTCCCTGAATTGGTCAACAGAAGTGCTACAAAAAAGAAGAGGAGAAAAAGGTTTTGAAAAATCTTACAGAAAACCTCAGTGGCATAACGACCTTCTTTGACCCTTCTAGTAAGTTATCCATGACGCGTATGATTCCAGTCTCAATAAAAATTGTTGATAGCCATTGAACAGGTTTCATGGAATCAACTAACTCCTTTAAAGAAATGTAGAAAGCACCATACCTGATTATCCCAGGGCTGAATTTTTCTAAAAGAAATAAAAGACAAAGTTAGCTTGAAGGGTCACAGCAAGAAAATAAATTGTGTATTAAAAAAAACAAGAGTGTGCAACTAAAAGCACTATTCTGTGCAACATGATCTGCTTGTTGTGCAACTAAGTGGGTGGTACTGTGCAACTGAAAAAGATATGTATATAGGCTGTGGGGAGTTGGTTTACCTGGTATCATCATCATTTGCTCCTGGGTGATGCTTGACCCAAAACAAGATGGCAGCGTAAAGCTTGTTGACTGCCTCATTGGAGTTGAAGGTCTTCTTTTTATTGTAATCAATGAACAAGGACCTTTGAGATGCTCCAGGCCTTATTACCCTCCTCGATCTTCGTGCAACAAGTGGTCCTGAAGAAATGCTCGTGCCAACTGCTGGTTCTCCGCATATCGGGGTGTGGTAGCTGTTTGGTGATCCAACATCTGGCTGGTGAGCTAATCCCTTGCCAGCATCAGCAGCAGAACATCCTTCATTCACAATTGCTGGGTCCAACTCACCCTCATCTATGACAATCACATTGGCTTCCCCTGTTTGTGCTGCTGGAGCAAGTGCTGCAGCATGCTCAACATCACCATCTATGCCCAGGTCAAAAGTTGGTGCATCGCAGTACCCCACCATGATAGTTGTACGAGTTTGATCTGCGTATGGGTTGAAGGCCCAGGGCATCTCCTTGCGACACAATCACTGGTGCATCATTTGCTGACTTGGTTCGTAGTAATGTTGTAGTTGGCGGCCTGGGAGGCTTGCACCTTCTTACAATGTTGAACACCTCCTCTTGTGTTAATGTGTGCTGAAAATCAACTCTTGGTGATGTAGGCTTGCTTGGATGCACTGTGTTAGCTCTTGGAGACGGCAGTTTGGCAGACTGATGACCTCCTTCCGTGTTTGGCATTGAAGAATCTCTATGAGTTGACACCTTGGGGCTTGCAGTTGCAGTTGTGTCTTCCTGAGCAATAGTGGTAGTTTTGACTGTGACCCACGTGCTAATTGACACTTTAGTTGGTAGAGTAGTATCTGCACTTGGCATCTTCCCAACCTCACACTACTAGGGAAAAGCCTAGCAGCAGTGCGCGTTTTAGGCCTATCAGTAGCACGGGCAGGAGCGCTACTAATACGGAGCTACAGCTAAATCTTAGCAGTAGCGTGCCTGGACCCATGCTACTGCTAAATTGACTTGGTAGTAGCGCTTCTCCAGAGGAGCGCTACTGGTAATTAGTAGTAGCGCTTCTCCTTGCCCGCGCTACTACTATTATTTAGTATTTTATTTCTTTTTTATTTCATGTTGTATTCATACACCTTTACACAAGTTTTCATACAACAGGAATTTAGATTGTTTTTACATCATAATGAGTTATTACATCACGGGGTGAAAGAACCGTGGACTAGTTTCAAGTGGATGTCCATCCACTTGAAACTAATCCGCGGTTCTTTCACCCAATGATATAACAATATCATCATCATCATCATATCATTAACAACTTATCATCATAATACATCATTGTCATATAACACCTCCTCAAGATCATCGTTTTCATCAATGACATCACATAGCAAATTGGTCACTAGTCGTAATCACAAGTACTCCTCATTATCAACTCTAACACATTACCACATAATAAACATATTGTACCTCATAGGACCTACTACATTCTCTTAGAACCTACTACATTTTCTAAGGTAAAATAGTAAAAAGCAAGATAGCCCCTGACTCTCCATTATGGAGAATGGAGATTATCCTATCTCCAATTCTTGCCTTTCGCTGAATGTTACTTCCAAGAAACCTCCTTGCGAATGTCCAAACATTTTTTCCATTTTTTGATGAACATGTGTTCACCGGTTTTAGAAATCCGATATGCACAGGTGAGCTCCCTAGATTTACCAGACAGTATGTTCAGAACTGTAAGGCGACCATTTAGATACATCAGATGAGGCACACAATCCATCGGGAGTTTCTGTTGAAAAACATAGTAATAACTTCGTAGTTAGCAATGATGTACTAGTTTTAGAAGTATGCAAAAGATGCACGGATGTCATAATAGTAAAAATCTTACCAGGGTATCTCCAGAGAAGTTACTGTGGTTCAACACGTGCACTAGTGGCACGTATTCACCATAATTTGGAGGAGTTCAATAATAGTTATTGTAATCCTCAAGAAGAGTACAAAATATGATCAGATGATTTTTCTCCTTATAAGTTAATTCGGAGCCATCGGTGTAGTGGGTTTTGTCAACCATCTTCCGCACAGTCTTTGAAGAATCAAAATAAGCTGTCAATGGAAATAAGCTATCAACTATTTTGAAATAAACAATATAAATTAGTTAATAACTATGTTCGAGAAACTCACATAGCGGTACAATTGGAAGCGTATCAATAAGGACCCAAATTTCCATATTGTCTTGCTCGATGTCAGGATCACCAAGATCCATGGTGACAATCATACCCTCATAAAAACCATACATTTTGCAAACTGCTTCCCAATTTTGGCAACCAAAATGGGTTACGCTCTGAGCATTGCACAGATTTACTTCAAAATCCATATCATGATGGGTCCTTAGGTGTATTTTCTTTGTTTCAAAATTTTCATGGTCTTCAAAACCCATCCTCTCCAAGACATAGCGTCCTGCATGTCATGGGATAAGCTAGTCGAATTGTAAAATATGAAAATTAGACATTGAAATAGTTGAAGTCATGCTTAATTACGAAAAAACACTTGTCGTTGTTGCGTACCGTTTCAACATCGAAGGTCTCCTCGAGCTTAATGCTGAAGCACCGATCTTCATCCAGCTCAACGAACTTGTCGCACATACCTCGATCGTCGTGGCACCAGCTGCACTCCCCTAGGAGACTGTTGTCGTCCGAGTATGACATTTCCTACGTTCATAATTCAAAGATTAAACTTGTACATATTCTAGCACAAGTCATGCCAGAATTCACGAAAAAATCCGGCATGACCTTTGCTAAAAAAGGAATATCGAGCGCCTGAAATTTGCCGGAACGGAAATTAATCAACACTCCGGCGAAACATAGGCCACTCGGAGGTGTAACCTAAACATGACCGGCCACTTGGGCAACCACATATCCTATATGAGCAAAACAAATATACATGGAGATTTGGCAGGTCTCACCTCGAGGTCGGAGGGGGTCGGTGAAGGGGACGATAGCGGGGATGATGGAGGGGCTCCTTGATTTCTGCAAAAGCAAAAACCCTATAAGTTATCACTAATACATCCCAAATAATTGCTTAAACTAAAAAAATAACAACAAATATGACAAGTTCAACTAGTTCTATTAATTCAACTAGTTCTTACTAAATATGAACTTACTATAAATAGAAAAAAACTAGTTCCTTCTAAAAATAAAGCAGTTCAACTAGTTATATTAATTTACTTACTAAACTAGTTCAACTAAAACTAAACTAGTTCAACTAGTTTATTAATTTACTTACTAAAAATACATTAGTTCTATTAATTCAACTAGTTTACCTAGTTTATTAATTTACTTACTAAACTAGTTCAACTAAAACTAAACTAGTTCAACTAAATCTAAACTAGTTCAACTAAAACTAAACTAGTTCAACTACTAAAAATCATTATCTATGAACCCTAAATTAACATCTACTACTACTGAAAAACATCTAGTACTAACTAATTAAGCAGAGAGAAAGGGGTGGGGAGGGGTGGGGGGCTTACAGAGAGGGGAGAGACAGTGGCGGGGAGGTGCTCGGCGACGGAGAGGTAGGGGCGGCGAGGGCGGGCTCGGGATTGGGAGGCGGCAGTGCTGGGCGGGCTTGGGCGGCGGCGGTGAGGTTGACGGGGGCGACAGTGAGGTCGAGAGAGACGGCGGGCGGCGGCGCTGAGGTTGAGGGCGGGCGGCGGCGGTGAGGGCAGGCTCGGGCGGCGGCGACAGCGGAGTAGGGGAAAGGGGGGAATGAAGGACTTAGCCAAATTTTGAGCCGGGGCGGGTGGTTAATTCAGAAGTAGCAGTAGCGCGTTCCGAAAAGTGCGCTGCTGCTACGTTAGCTACAACGCGTTCTGGTATACACGCTACTACTACTCCTTTCTCCTTTTTCCCTTTTTCATTTATTTTTCTTCACATTTTAATTTTTTCCTTTCACCTTACTCTATTTCTTTCATTTTCAATTACCTTTCTATTTGCTTTCCATTTAATTTTATACCGTTTAGCAGTAGCGTGTTTAGAAGAAAACGCGCTGCTACAAAGTAAGTAGCGGTAGCGCTGTTCTATATGGATCACTACTGCTATGTGTAGCATATCGGCTAAGCCGTGGGAATTATAGTGGTAGCGCTTGTTTCCGGACATGCGCTACTGCTAACTTTTTGAGCTATAGCGCGCTTTGCGTGAACGCGCTACTAGAAATTAGCAGCAGCGCCCTATTTTAACTGGCGCTACTGCTATACCTCTGTGTATAGGCTTTTCCCTAGTAGTGTCAGTTGGCAGGAATCTAGCTGAACTTGGCACTCCTGCATCGATGGTTGTGGCACATTGTTCTGTCTCGTGTCTGAACCCCACACCTTTTGTGCTTTGTTCCCCCTTTGTGCCCTTGGCAAACTTGACAATCTTTTGCTGCTTAGCTGGTTTAGGTGGGACTGTTGACAGAGGAGTCTTCCCCTTGATCTGTTGAACTCCCGTGATGGTTGTAGGCTCAACATGCATTGCTGTCTCCTGATGAGTGGTGGTTGGCTCTCTGCTCACTACAGTTGACACCACAGCTTCCTTTTCCACATTTATTTCAGCATCTGCCTTGAACATCTGTTGCTTGGTTTGAGGCAACTTCAGATTCTTCTTCATTGAAACTGCTTTGCGCTTCTGGACCACATGAGGGTTTGCTACGAATGGTGCCTTGCTCTTGCTGGAGCTTATATCTGGAAGATGCTTCAAACATTCCTTGTATTTTGCCTTTGAATGAACCCAGTCAAGACCCTTTCCTGCTTCCTCCATGTCTACTTTATTCTTTTCAGCCTCACTTAATAAGAATAGTTTCTGGTTAATGGCAAAATCGATCTTCTCACACATCTCTTTCTCATGGAAGTCTGGCACAGGGAAAGTGGTTGGCAAAGCTGGCTTCAAGTTGCACAGCTTAAACATATCAATGCTACCCTGAGACTCCGCTTCGTCATTTTTCTTTGACTATGGTAAATGCTTCTCTTTCCAGCAAGTTTTGTCAATCAACATCTGTAGTGTGCTCTTGCTGCTCATTGAGTTGTTGCTGCTAACAGGGTTGGCAGAGCTGCTAGTCCCCCTAGTTGTGTTGCCTCCTGTACCCCCAGAACCAGGGCCATTGTCATCCACGTCATCGGTGCTGTCGTTGTCTGCATTGCACCCCCGTTGATCATCACGATCAACATCCACGTCTTCTTCCTCGTCATCTCCTTCCACCTCACTACCATCAACTGCTGCACCTTTGTCTCCATTCCCCACTTTGGCATCATCTTCTTCTTCCTCCTCCTCTGCCTCATTATCTTCTTCTTTGTCCTCCTCTCCTTTGTCCTCTTCTTCTTTATCCTCCTTGTCTTCTTTCTCCTCTTCTTCTTCTTCTTCTTCCTCCTCCTCCCCCTCATCTTCTTCTTCTTCTTTGTCATCCTCCTCTTTTTCCTCCTCCTCTAATTCATCCTCATTTGTGTCCTCGTCATCATCAACATCTAGCGCTGCTTCCAATTTCATCAACTTCTTCTGACTCCTCCTCAACAAACTCCTCTTCTTGTATAGGTGAAACCCGTCTCTTTCTTTTTGGAGCACGGCGTGACGTGCCAGTTCCTGTTGATGGCTGTTGTACATAGGGATCAATATCCGGCTCCTCGTCATTGATCTTGGCAACTACTTCAATGAAGGTGCCAACCTTTTCAGTTACTGCCTTGCATAGGTCATTAACCACTTTGGCAATCTTTGCCTTTTTCTGCATCAGCACAAAAAAAGTTTTAGTACTGATTCAATTAGAATTTTTTTTTTAAAAAGAAAATGTTGGTAACTGATCCAAACTCCTTTATGTAAAGACTTACCTGCGGATTGTAGGTTAGTGGTAACTTGGATGCCACAAATGCTTCATCTTGCAAAAGACCACCAAACAATGGTGTCTGCTCCACGCCCCTATACTCCTCTTTAAGCTGATGTGAAAAAGAGAAAAGGTAAATAACAAGGTTATCAAACAGATTTTGTGTTGACTGAAAACAATTATTATAACCTGTGCAACTACAACAAAAATGTTGGGTAGACCTGATTCTACATATATGCAACTGCTCAAACCAAAAAAACTATGCAACCCACAGGACACCTAAAAATGTTTCTGCCAACTAATGTCACACATCTGTGCAACAAGATAAGTAAAACTGTGCAACTTGAAACAAATGATGTGCCAATTAAAAATGAACATGTGTGCAGATACCAAACTAAAGCTACAAGTTGTGCAACTACAGGCATTGTTGTGCCAACTGATCACAATTTTTGTGCGACTACCAAAAAGTGTCTAAAGCTGATCTCAAAAGCATATGTGCAGCTACTAAGGAATTAAAAACTGAGCAGACATGAATAGAACATAAAAAGAGCCACTGTTGAAAAAAAAACAAAGATAACTCACTTGTAATTTGGCGAACACACCAGGAGAGATCGAGTCCTTCTTGATCACCTTGGCAATTAGGCCACTATCCCATGCATTCGCTCGTATGACGCAGTTGCTTACTGGGATATCATGAATGAGCGCATCAAGGTACATGATCTACCGCAGAACCAAAAAAGGAAACCCAACTTCAGTTATTATGAGGGGTATTTCAGATACTATAACTGCATAAAGAAGAAAAACACATGGAACTTCTAGTTTTCACTAACCATCAAGTGATACAAGCAGCAGCAAACGGTTTGCTTCTCTTGGTCCATGTTCCGGAAAGCTTCATTAATGTGTTCTGCTACAAAGAGGCAGATGTTTGTGTTCTTGAGCATTTGATGATCTAGCACAAGTCCGTAGCACTTTGGGCTCAGCCTCAGGGCCGTGGTTGATGCTAGAAAAGTGCTGAATGCAACTGCAAGCCAGGCCATAAAGAATGTGTCATCCGTTTTTTCCACCATATCCTTAACCATCTTGCACCATGTATTGATCTGGGGATGAGAATTTCCAGTTATGTTGAAAGCCTCTTTGAATCTCCTAGTTGCATCCTTGTCTACTACATATCTGGCTTTTTGACCCATGTTTGGGAGATCAAATACCATGTGAACACTGTTAGCATCGACACGGATCCTTCCCCTGCCTGGGAACACCATTTCAGAGCTCTCTGGCTGGTAGGACTGCACCAGGAATTTAGTCAGGTCCGCTGGAAGTGTCTCTGATAAGTTCAAGAGGCCCCCAAAAAACCTTGAAACTAACTTAGACTTCTGCGGTGGGGATAGAGAGCTGTTGAACTTTGCAAACTGCCCTGGTGATGTCCTTATCTTGCCCGCTTGTGATGGTCGCTCCACATCTTCCCCTACAGCCACCTCGACTCCTTCACCGCTACCATGTTGATGAGAAAATAAAAGCATTAAACACAAGACAAGAAACTAGACTGAAAAAACAACTATGAATGATCATTTGGATCAGTATATCAAAAAAAGGAGGGGGGCCAACTGCTTTGCTAAAACTATATAAACATAAATGGATGATGCCAACTAATATGATATTCTTGTGCAACTATGAAAGCTCATGATGACAACTGCAGACTACCAGTGTACAACCTGCAAGGAAACTAAGAAATATACTTGACCTGAAACTACAAAAAGTTCTAGGGGATGTGCAACGATAAGCATGATATTGCAAGAAGATAACAAGCAACAAAAAAAAGTTTGCAAGAAACCGTTCAATAGCTCATAAACACAAAAAAATACCCACACACCTCAGCATCTGCTGCGGAAGATGACCCAGCTCCTCCAGCAACTCCCGCCTGCACAAAATGGTGGTATAGAAAAGATCACATGTAAAAAACAAGGAGCATACCAACTAATACAGAAATAAAATTTTCTACACCAATGAAAAACAGAGCATGCCAACTCATGTCAACTTCTGGGAAAATTATATTTAGATCAAGATGAGCAGTGATGTCAACTAGAAGATTGTTCTTGAGCAACTATAACAAATAGTGATATCAAGGGCTGCATAATTTCATGAGCGTCTAAAAAGCGAGAAAGACTCATATTCAACGATTTATTTACCATAGTAGATGATTCAGCTCCCCTTGCAATTGCTGCACGTCTAGTCCTCTTTACAATCCGAAACTGATCAACATCCTAAGAAAATAAAAAACATGGGCATGGGAAAAAATATTATATGACCCCAAAAAACAAGGTGCTTGTGTCATGAGCATGCCACTTACCACAACTACCTCTCCCTCCTGAACACTATGCACAGGGCGTGGCTGGCGATTAGCAGTATGCTTTGAGTTCCGGCGAAGGGGTTGACTTCCAGAACCCTAATTAAGCAACCAAAAAAACATAAAAAAGGATATAAGCATACATGGATCAGAAGAAAACAACTCAAAGACACAAAAAAATGAAAAAAAACATCTTCTTCATTGCCATCCGGATCTCCTCCTATTATAACCATTTTTAGCCTGTGGGGGAATTAAAAGAAGAGAAAACATAGTTAGAAGATGCGCAAACAAACTAGAAAAAAACATAAAAGGTTGCTTTGATCTGCAGCCCTCTATGCATAAGCAGGACACCTAGTGCAGAAAACTGTAGAACATGTGGACAACCAACTACTAAAGTGATGCAACCAACTGGGCAATAAACCTTGTGCAACTGGACATCATATAAGCCAACTAGTGTCACTAAGGCAAGTAACAACTAGGCAGAAAAATAGTTAACTAAAGGCAGCCAACTGAGTATGATAACTTTTGCAACTGGGACAAAAAAAGAAGGACTATGACAAAAGAAATGCAAAACAGGAAGCAGAGCAACTTTGTGCAACTCAACAGCATATAGACAACCAACCTAATACAAAACAGGAAGTAACATAAGCATGACAACTAGTGCAAGAATGCAAAACATGTGGACAGCCAACTAGTATATGGATGCAGCCAACTAATGAGGCAACTTGTGCAACTGAATGACGTATAGACAACCAACCTAGCACAAAACAACAAGCAAACTAAGCAGGGCAACTAGTGCCAAGTGTAGAACACATGGACAACCAACTAGTATAGTGATGCAGCCAACTCAGCAGGCAACTTGTGCAACTGAATAACGTGTAGACAACCAACTAGTACAAACAGTAAACCAACAGACCAAGACAATTGGTGCAATTGCAGAGCATATGGACAACCAACTACTATATGGATGCAGCCAACTGGGGAGAATTTCGTGCAACTAATCAAAAATATCTACC
Source organism: Triticum timopheevii (assembly GCA_963921465.1). Taxonomy (NCBI): domain Eukaryota; kingdom Viridiplantae; phylum Streptophyta; class Magnoliopsida; order Poales; family Poaceae; genus Triticum; species Triticum timopheevii. The sequence continues at coordinate 80,820,723 of OY997274.1, forward strand.
TATACAACAAGTTCAATCAGCCATTGCATTACACACAACATTGCGCACACCTAACAAACAACAACATAGAACTTGACATAGAACTTGAAGAAGGACTAGGAGAAATCATGAACAGATCTCAAACCCTTGCCCCTTAACAGCAACAGCCTGGACAACGAACAACCGCTCTCCATCGTCCTAAAATCGCACAACGGCCGCCCTGGACGTGCATTCCCTGCTAGCTTTCGAACACCGTAGCAAAACGAGTAGCCGCGCCCTACCCAACTACACCACTGTGCCATAGATCCCGACCATAGTTGGAGGCGTGCTACCAGAGAAAAGGCTCAACCGCATCAGAGGGAGAGATGTGCTAAATTGACCATAAGTTGGAGCAGTTCGCGCCGTTCGAACCCTAGGAAGTATCCCTTCACATTTCGGTGAATTCGCCACCCAGCGAGACGGAGAGAGGAAGGACAAGCAAGGAGAAGCAGAGCATACCTTCGACGCCGACGAGCACCATCGATTCCCTCCGCGGAGAGCCACCCGCGAGCCCCCCACCGACTTGAGGACTCCGTCGTGCCTCCCCCGTATCGTGGCCCGTTCGGTTGAGAGGCCAGACGAGGACGAGGACTGAATGGGGAGAATGGGGAGGGAGCACCGATGCGAGTGATTTCAGGCACCAATTTTGGAACAGCCGCCCACGACCCCCTCTCCTCTCTCTTCTATCGCTTACAGGTGGGCCTCCATCACGTCCGGATGGGGACAAAACCACCCCACGACCGTGGGCGGGGCCAATCAGACCAGGTGGCACCTGGCGGGCGGGGGCGCGATCCGTGGCGCGACCGTGCGGCCAGGATGCGGCCACCCGGTTCTGTTAATTAGTGTGCGTGCCCTTTGGAGGTTTTAGGTAAACATAATCTATTGAATTTCTTGGGATGAATATATTAGCATGAAGTTACACACAAAACCCGCAAAAAAAGAAGTTACACACAAAGGATTTCAACATTTTGAAATGATAATGGTCTTATGTTTATATTATTTTATTTGGGGGCATTTAGGAGCTTATATACAGTCTTGTTAACAACATAATTACATTTCATCTATTTTTTTTGTAATTTGGAGCTTCATTGATTACTCAGAGGTAATACATTCACGGGCAATGCAATCACGGAGGAATTCTAGAATATAATTGATCGAGAGGCACCTGCTACGAACCTCATTAGCCTGTTGGGCACTATATTGGCCGCTCGTCTTACAAAAGAAATATAAAAGCTAATGAAATCCCCTCATAGCTCCTTGATCTCCTGAAGAGGCTTAGCTATATCAGCTTTTGCAAACTCCCGAGGCTTCCACAAATTGACAACTTCAAGGGTATCACTTTTAGCTAAAACTCGCCTCACATTTCATCTATTCAGGTTCCCATATAGATTAAATGGAAGACGTGTTCTTATAACATCACCTGTTCATGACAAGCAGAAATGATGGCTGATTGTAAATTGACATACTGACTAAACCCTATACACGACTGCACTTTTTTTTGCCTTATCTAGGTGGTAGACAACGAGTGAACAGGTTTGCCCAACATTAATAGTTCAAGACTGCCCTTTGACAAAAAGGAAGTAGAAAAAGAGTACAGCTACATGTCGTGCCTATCTGCTAGACATAGTTTTTGCTATCATGTATTCTTGTTATCATGATATAATCATAGTTTCATATGTATGTGCTCGACTAGTGGGTAATGATAGCAGCTCCTTACAAACGCATCCAACAGGCGATGCTAATATGTAATCTCTTATGTTTAACAAGGTATACCAATCAGATGGAAGCATGAAGTCATTTCAAAAGATACTACAAATCTTTCAATGGTCGATTTAGTGTCTTCATCAAAAGTGAAAGATATATTTTGATGTCAACTGTACGACATCAGAATATCATTCTTATAATACAATCACGTGAGACCAAGTAAGAATAATCATCCCATCAAAAAGAAAGTACAAGAAAAATCATGTGATTCTTCAATGCAGTTGGGTTCTAGATTCTAGATCCCCTCTTTGGAGGAGCTTTTGATCACCATGCGCTTGCATTTCAATGCTAATAGAAGTTGAATGCTCTTGAATCGCTTGTGAAGTACAGTGTCAAGAAGCAGTCAATGGTCACTCGAACCTCAGAGGTGAAAATTTGCTATGATGTTGCACACTATTTCTTTGAATGGACATGTAACCAAGAAACAATACTCACCAAGAAAAAGGAGAACAATGAAAAAAACAATCATACTTTCATATCCGTGGATTCTATATGTGCATGACACGTGGCTTCAATAATGTATCCTAGGATCTTCCACATGATTAGCTAGCTGGTAGACTCTAAAGCCGGCGGCCGTGTCCGGCAGGTTCTTCCTCCGCAACGCGTCAGCCCTCCATCTCGTTAGCTTGTCCCAGAGGTGGTCCGGCCAGAACTGGTCCCCATCGTCGATGTGCATCTCCTCAAGCACCATGGTGTTCTCCACGAGGAACTTGGCCAGCTGCACCTGGAAACAGTTGACCTCCTTGGACTTAAACTGCAGCGTCACCTTCCGCAGGCTCGTCCTCAGGCAATCAAACGTGCAGCTGTTGGTGAAAGGGTCCGGGAGGTCCGAGACTGCCCCAAGCTCCACATCGTCGCGGTGTTCGGGGCACATTGACCCGAGCCTCTTGAACCTTTCCACCGACAGGGCGAAGGGGCCTCCGGCTTCTCGTTCCTCGGTCTTGCGATTGTAGTGATAGTCCGACGCCATGTTTAGCCAGAGCCGGAGCTCCGACAACGCCGGGCAGGCACGGAGAAGCGTGGCCAATGCCAGTGTGGTATTGCTGTTCCGATACTTGAAGAGCCCGTGTATCTCGAGGAGCTTGAGGTTCGGGAAGGTCGGCAGGATGGTGGCCTCGCCAGGGTTTAGGTTGCCAGATTCGTCATCGGGGTTAGAGATGATCTCCTCGATGGTGATGAGGTGCAGCTTGAGGGCCCTTGTGCTGGAGAAGCTTGCGAGCATGGAGGCAGCGGGGCTCGCACTTATAGAAGCTTCTCTCGCGGCGATTGGTGTCGAGGTCGACTCGTGCCAGCCCCGGCGCCGGCGTTGTCAGCGAGAGCTTGATGGGGAACCCCTTATAGCTGAAGGAGCGCAGGCTCGGCATGTCAAGTTGTATGCCGATGTTGCGGGAATCGTCGAGCTCCTCGTGGGGGACATTGGTCTCGAGTACCATGGTGGTGACCGTCGGGGAGCGGAGGCGGAGGGGTAGGTTGAAAGACTTGGATTCCTTGTGGCGATCCCTCTTGCCGGAACCGGCCGGCCTCGGCGGCTTATTAGTGACGTCCACCAGCGCAAGCCTGGTCAGCGCCGGCGCGGCGTCGACCACGGCTGCAGATACCCCTGCAGGTAAGTGCAGCTGCGCAGAGACAGATCCGCAAGGCACGGGAAAGCGAGGCAAGTGGACGGCTCCGTCGACGGCGGCGGCTCAAGGTTGCAGTTGTGGATCTCCAGCACCTGGAGAGTGGTGGCGGCGCACGGCAGGGAGGCCAGCGGCGGGACGTACATGAAGCTGTAGCAACGGTCGCTGGCGATGCGGAGCTCCTCGAGCGAGGCCGCTGCGGGGTCGGCGAGGAGGCCGGCGACCCGGGCGTCGTACTCCAGCTCCGCGTCCTCGTCCATGTAGTAGTGCCAGCTATCGTGGACGAGGTAGGCGTCTTCCACCAGGAGGAGCGTGAGCCTCTTGGGTGGCGTCCCAAGGCGGCCGGCGAGGGCGGCCTTGCCTTGGCGGAAGAAGTCGTCGAAGCGGTCGTCGAGGGAGTGCTGGCGGGAGTAGGGCCTGCTGTCGAGGTTGAGGGCGCTCGCGCGGCGCCACAGCGGGCGCCACCGCCGCGAGAGGGCGGAGCTGGCCGCGGCCTCCTTGGCCGGCGCGAAGGACAGGATGTGCTGGAGGAGTTCGTCGGAGAGGGCCGAGAGACGGTCGGCGGCGGCCATGGTTCGAGCGAGTAGATGGGTGGATCGGGTCGTGGCTGGAGTGATTCTAGGTATGTGCGCCGCCGTGGCATGGGCGATCTATCGATCGCGTCGGTTTGTTTCTGTTGAACGAATACGCCGCGCGCATTGGCGGTTCGGGAGTCCTTTTGGCAATCTTTTTATCGGTGTTTGTTTGCTGAGCGATTCGGCCTTCAGCTGAACGGCCCACTATTTTTTTTGCTCTTTCAGCCCTTCCACCCAAAAAAACAGACTACACGCTTCTGTGATCAAACATGCGACGAATCGCAAGATTTCTAAACCCCGTTCGCTCGCTCGCCCTCACGCCCCCCTCCCCGCATTCCCCTCTCCAGCCACCGCAGGTGTGGTCCACCGGGCCTTGCCCGCGCAGCGCTGGCGGCGGCCGCTTGTTCTTTCCCGCGTGTGTGTAGGTGGCGCGGGGGCCTCTTAATGGCGGCGGTGCTGCTCGGTCGGCGGCGGTGTGGCTTGATACGTCTCCAATGTATATATAATTTATGAAGTATTCATGCAATGTTTACAACAGTTTTATATAGTTTTGGTATGATTTGAATGGAACTAATCTGGGATGACGCCGTTTTCAGCAGAACTACCGTGGTGTTGTTTTTTGTGCATAAATAAAAGTTCTCCAAATGCAATGAAACCTTTTAACGATTTTTTTAAAACAAAAGAGACCCCCGAAACTTCGTGGGAGGACCAGAAGGTGAAGGCGGTTGCCACTACTCACCAGGGCGCGCCAGGTGCTTTGTCGTGGGTTGGTGGGCAATGGCACCTCGTGGCCCATCTGAACGTGAGACTGACGCCAAAAAAGCCTATAAATACAGAAATCCCTAGAAATTACCCTAGAATGGAAATTTGCGCCGCCGCAAATCTCTGTATCCATGAAAACTTAATTGGGAGCCCGTTCCGGCACCCTGCCGGAGGGGAGAATCATTACCGAAGGTCATCTTCATCATCCCGGCGGACACCATAATAAGGAGGGAGTAGTCCACCCTCGGGGCTGAGGGTTTGTACGAGTAGCTATGTGTCAATTTCTCTCTCTCTCTCTCTCTCTCTCTCTGTGTGTGTGTGTGTGTGTTTTCTCTCGTGTTCTTGATTTGACATAATCTTGATATACCTCGAGTTAATATAGTTGGACCATATGGTGTTTCTCCCTCTCTATCTTATTGTGATGGATTAAGTTTTCCCTTTGAGATTTCGCTGTTATCGTCCTTGTTTTTTCAGTAGAAATCTTGGGGCACTCTTTGAGATTTTTTGTGTTGGATTGAGTATTATGAATCTGAAATTGTTTGATGCATATCATATAATCAACTCACAGATACTTGCGATGACGTTGGAGTATTTATGTGACATTAGAGTTGGTTGATGTGTATCATATGATGTTATTTTAGTACGAACTCTAGAGCTATTTGTGACACCTATAGGGATAGCTTAAAAAATTGATCGGAATTTTAGTACGACCTCTAGGCCCGTTTGTGACACCTATAGGGATAGCTCAAAAAATTAATCGGAAATAATAACTTTGAGGTGGTTTCGTATCCTATAAAAAATTTCTTCTTATGTTTCTCTGCTAGATAAGAACTTTGGAGCGATTCTTCATCGCACGTTGAGGGATGGTTATATGATCCAATTATATTAGCATTATTGAGAGATTGTATTAGTGAAAGTAAGCATTGCAATATCGTTTGTGCTCACTTTTGTTACTTGCTACCTTGCCGTTTTTTTATTCCTATTACCAAAATAATATCTACTATCATTGCTACACCTTTATCACGATCTCTTCGCCGAACTAGTGCACCTATACAATTTACCATTTTTTTGGGTGTGTTGGATCACAAAAGACTCTTTGTTATTTGGTTGCAGGGTTGTTTGAGAGAGAATATTTTCATTCTACGCCTCCCACGGACTGTAAACCTTAGGTCATTCACTTAAGAAAGAGAAATTAGGGTTGCATGCTATGCGACCGCCGCACGCCCCATGAAGATTTGCCAAGACCGAGACAAAAGAAAATTTTCCTGCGGCACTACAAGTCCTAAGAAAATTGCACAGGGCGGCGGCAGGCAAAACCGAAGGCATTTCCTCGTTTCTCTTTTCCATAGGAGAGCAGGACTGAGTTCCCGAGAAGAAAAAGGCATCTTCTATGGGCCCTATTTGGATCAGGGGGTTAGAGCTAGTATGGGTTAGTTGAGGCAGAAATAACCCTGAAATATCCAAACATGTCGGTTAGAGTAGAGTTGTTTGCATCTAACCCAGCAAAAAAAACCAACCGGGTGGGGAGGTGCTAATTGGTGTTAGATGTGGTGGGTCCCATTAGAAAAGTACTGCATCCCATCCATCCCGCATCTGGATCCCGCACCTGGATCCCGCATCGCATACCGCCTCCCTCCAGTTCGCATCCCGCCGCCGCCGCGGCCCTCCTCCGCCCCCGTCCTCCGCCCCCCGTCCTCCGCCCCACCCTCTGCCCCTCCGCCCCCAATCCATCCGCCCCTCTCGTTCGCATCCCGACACCGGCGCCCCCAGGCGCGCACTCTGGCGGCCGTCGCACCGGTTGTATGGATAAAATAGAGTCTTGGGTAGTATCTCTCTGATGGAAATAAGTAACTGCTGTACAGTTTTGGTATTCTATTTTGAACACATCTTGGTTTTTTACTGTGAGCAATCTATGTTTATTTGCATGTGTGTTGCTCCTCCGTCCGCTGATTTGCAGAGTTGCTACAGATTGTTGGCTCATGTTGCTGGAGATCAGATCAAACCAGCAGTGAGCAGTAGGTTGTTTCCCTTTTTGTTCTATGAGCTGATTGCCAGGAGGTATACACCAGACCAGAGGAGAGGTTCATCGCTCACAATACAATTCAACTTGTTCTTTTAATAAGAGAATTGTTCGGCAACAGCTTACAGGAGGTTATATCATTTAGGGATAGAAACTTTTTTTGTAGAGAGCATATAGGTCGTTTATGCGTGAAATTCTTAAACAGGGTGTGCAGACTGCATACACAGAGCTTTCTGTGCTGTACCTTTTTTCAAGTTGCCAAGAGCATGTGGTTGAGAAATTCTTTTGACTAACTTTTCTAGGCACTTTTAGTGCCACAAGTTTTTAGTCCAACAGTATATAGATCGTTTATGCTTGAAATTCTTAAACAGGGTGTGCATACTGCATACACAGAGCTTTCTGTGCTGTACCTTTTTTCAAGTTGCCAAGAGCATGTGGTTGAGAAATTCTTTTGAGTAACTTTGCCAGGCATTTTTAATGCCACAAGTTTTTAGTCCAACAATTTTTTTTCATGCATGTTAAATGAGCTGGATCATACTCACATGAAAAGTTATTTTTTTTTCAATTTTGTATGACTTTTCCTAGACTCCTAGTTAGTTTTCTCTTCAGATTCTTGTGCACTTCTTGTAGTTTAAGTCATTTCTGAGCGGGAGGAGGCCACACAAGAGCCGAGCACAACGAATCCGACTGAAAAGAGGGCCAAATGATTGAGAAAGTGTATTTATTGTCAGTCTAACCCTCTCATCCAAACACCACAAAAGCTATAGTTAGTTCAGAGTTAGTCACAAGTTAGAAACCAACTCTAACCTCTAACTAAGTTAGAATATCCAAACAGGGCCATGGATGCGAATTTGCTTGTGAAATAGAACCAATGAAAGGTCAAATCAACCAAAAGGAGTACTAGTATTCATTACTACGTGGAAAGCTACTAGTACATACACGGATTCTGAGATGGTTTACAATTTGCTGCCAAAAGAAAAAAGAGTTAATACCACAATTGGTATATAAACTTGTAGGGATGGGAACAGTTTCATACAAAAACTATGAAACCCAACAAAACTGCCCCTCCAACTTGACTGTTGTAACAAAATCATACAAAACAGCGGTGGAGACGACATTTGGCATGCCACGTTGGCTCTGGTAATTTTGCAGAAAGGCCCGCCAGTTTTATTTTTTTACACCACGCTCCTCTCTCCCCTCCTGCTCGTTCCCCATTTGCCAATCCCTAGCCCCGAGCTCCTCTCTGTCCACTCGGCTGCCGCCCCCTCTGTCCACTCCGCCGCCGCTCCGGCCACGGCGCCGCCGTCCTCTCGCTTCCACCGCCGGCTCGTGTGACTTGAAGGGGTCTCCATCTTCAGGATGGAGGGAGCAGGTAGGACGCCGTGGGGCAGGGGCAGCGCCGTCGTCTGGCCAGCGTCTTCCGCTCCATGGATGTGACCTCACGGGCACCGACAAGACGAAGGGCGGCGAGCCCTGGGTGAAGATCACCGGCGAGGTGCGCTACATGGATGTTGATTCTTGCAAGGTGTGTACCCTCTCCTCAATTTGAAGATGCAGAGTGTAAATTTGTACTGAATGGATATTATTGTAGATGTTGATTCTTGCAGACTTGGTAACTTGCAAGATGTAGTGAATTTCTTTCAAATTTGTACTCAATGTGGTAACTTTCTGAAGATGTTGTCACTTGCAAGATGTAGTGAATTTCTTTCAAATTTGTACTAAATGTGGTAACTTTCTGAAGATGTTTTGGTTGGATATGATTGTAGGGGACTGCAGTGTTTCCAGACTTCGATTGGAGTATACCTCCATCCTCCCCTGATGCTGCTTTCAATGGCATTGACAGTAGTGACAAATATTGTCACTTTCTGAACCCAGCAAGAAGAGTTTGCTGTGAGGGCTATGACTATGGTCGTAGATTTCCTGTCTGTCCTGTTGAGGTTAGAATCCAGCAAACATATCTGAAGTGTGTTCCAAAAATGCCTGTTTAGAATGGATGCTAATTTACTAAATGTGTGTTCCACAATGCTTGTTTTATATATGTTTTCAAGGTTATGGTACATGCGCTTATCTGAAGTGGGTGGACAAAGAATGGCAGGGGAGGCCTAGGCAGGTGATTGGCAAACTTGCTGAAGAGAATGTGGCTCTTCAGAAATTTGTCTTTGACAAGGATGCTGAAATTATGAGGCTGAAGGAAGAGAGGAAGGCCATGATCATGAAGCACAAGAAGGAGATCAGAACTAGGGGTAGGAGGGAAATTTGGTTATCCTGTTTGGTCTGCTGCTCTGCACTGGTGTATGGTGTTGTAGCTCTAGTGATAAGAGGTTTTGTGTAAGTTAGGTAATTTAGTATTTGGCATGATGTGAGAGGTGAAATCAGTGGCTACCTATTATCTATGTTGAGTGTTATAAACATTTCAAACTGTTTGATGTGAGAGGTGAAATCATTTGCTACATAGTGTTATTCAAAAAGTTTGGCCTTTTCTCGTAATGATTCACCTATTTCGCATGAAAATACACTCATTTTGACATGAATGACAATGGTAGACACTCCTAAATTTGACAGACTTATATTTGCAAGCAGAACGCAAGCAGAACACAAGTTGACATTACACAAAATAGAAGCTTGACATTACAAGCTTTAGCACACATTTAGGCACATAAGCTTGACATTACAACATTTAGCACAAGCACACAAGCTTGACATTACATTCAGGCACAAGGTTGAGATTACATTTATTTAGTAGAAGCAGAACACAAGCAGACATTGAGGCACACATTCAGAGCTCCTCCATTGTCAAGCCTGGCCGTGGAGATAGGAACGACAGAGGATCCACCTGTTCAGGCTGCGGCGGCACCGTGGTCGGCATTCGACCACAGAGGCACACCCACCTGTCCCTGCCCGGTAGAGCTCTCACCTCCTCCCTTGCCCAGCGAACGATGTCCAACGCCGGCGCACTCAGGGGCGGCATCCTGGCTCGCTCCTCCATTGTGGCCTCGAAGTACACCCTTCGAGCAAAATTGCGGAGCATCCAGTTGGCGTACCGCTTGGCAACTTGAATGGATGCTTGCCGCTAGACAATGGAGATACCGGGATCTGCCTCCATCTCCGCCTTAACTCTGGTAAACTCCTTGAAGGCTTCTGTCCATGCCTTGGCATCATCGTAGAGCCACTCTGCCCTCTCCTTCCACCGGCTTGTCCTCGTCGCCTCTAGGACCTCCGGTGAGACCGATCCCATCGGCCGTAGCAGTGCGGGGAAGTTCTCGTAGATGTAGGGAAGTGGCACGGGGTTCTGGATGGGCTGAAGGAGAGCGGGCAAGGCATTCGGCGTGTGGTGGAGGGGAGCACGCGAGGCATTCGGGATGTGCTACTCCGGCGAGCCGTTGGGCGGTGGCAGTGGCAGTGAGTGGGAGAAGAAGAAGGAGTGAAAGCAGCGGCGAGCCATTGGGTTTTTATTGTTGCACGGGCAGTGGGAACGAAAGCGCGGGAGCGCGCGGGAAGGAAAGCACGGGCAGAAAAGGGCGCGAGCGACCATTAGCTGTGCGGCGGCAGGTGGGAGAAGAAGAGGGGCATGCAGAAGAAAAGAAATGTCACTGAGTTTATGTTTGAACTCCTCTGAATAGCCTAGTGGTCGATGGAACTTGTGTGACTCCATCAGGTTCTGGGATTGAATCCGAGCACCACCTTTTTGCACTATTTTTTTAATAAATTTTCTATCTACATAGAAAACTCAAATGCTTAGTTTTCTTAAGCACAGAAAACCTAAATGCCTAGTTTTGTTAAGCACAAATAATTCAAATGCTCATTGACACAAACAACTAAAATGTGCAAAAACTCAAATGTGGAAAAATCTAACTGTCATTGACACAAACAACTCAAATGTGCAAAAACCCACATGTCTTTCATTCTTGAGTACACTGCCGTAAAAAGGCAGTTCATTACATGTATATTGTATGTCACCAAAAAAGTCTAAATGTCATTGCCACAAAAAAGTAGTTCATAAATGAAAAATGTCTTGCACTCAAAAATGCTAGCATCAAGTTCAGACATGAACTTCTACAGTTTAGCATGAAGTTCATTGATGAACTAAACAGACATCTAACTGTCACCCCCAGGTGCATTCTGAGAAGCTGGAATTTCTTCAGTTAAATTGAGATCAGGTATTGGCTCCCTTGCTCCATCATCACCAAACATGAGTCTGTATGCTGGATAAGTGCTAGCTTCCCTCCTGTGTCTTCTCCCACCCACTCCTCTACCTCTGGCTCTACTCCCAAAAGATCCTCCTCTCTTTGTAGTGCCAGATCTCACTGTCTTTCCTTTCTTCCTTCCTCTTCCTCTAGTTGCACTTGACCCTGGCTCATCTGGATGTGGTACTGTTGCAGCTCTAGTCCCGCCTCTTGCTCTCCCCCTCACATTTGTTGTGGCTGTGGTTGTGGTTCTTCTGGGAGGGATAGAATCCCTAGCTTGCACCACAAAAGCAGACTCTTCAGGAAGTGGCCCAGGAGGATTCCAACTGCTCACATATGCCCTCTCCTATGCAGGATCACAAAATGTCAGGAAGATATAAATGAGAAAAAGAAATGCAGGTACAAAGTCAGAGAAAGACATGAATATGTAAAGTTCACCTCCTGGCCTATGGTGTAGACCATACTGCTTCTGTCATTCATAGGATCAAGCCTTGGATCAAGTCTTGTTGGCATAACATCCTGTAGTCACAAAACAATTCATGTTAGTAACCTAACTGAATTTTAATGCAGTTAACTGAAATCACTGATTTAAGCTGCAGAATTGAAGAATCTCCAACTTCTTCATCATCTTCTAGTAGAGCTTCCTGTTGCCTCATAAACTTGGCATGTCCTCTCTTGTTGTGGTCAGCACTGCCACACACTAAGCAATGCACGACCACTCCTTTTTTGTTGATGTAAACAGTTCCATCTTTCTTCTTATTCTCTTCTGGTGTCTTTCTCCTGTTCTTAGCTGGCCTGCCCATTTTCTTTGTGCAGACTGGAGGATGGATGGCAATGCCATTCATCTTTTCCCAGCTTTTCCTGTCCCTCATAGGCATGATGTTGTGCCCATAGGCCTTTAGATAGTTTTCTATGCTATAGCACTTGTGAACCAATGTTTCAGGGTCAATCCTATCAGCTCTACAACAGGCAATCACATGATTGCAAGGGATGCCATCCAACTGAATTTTTTTGCAATCACAAGTTCTTGCTGGAATATCCACAACATACTTGTTGCTGCCTGATTCAACACCATAAATGCTAAGACCTGAATGTGTTGGAAAGCAGTTACCTGAGTACTCTCCATTCTTGTCCAGTTTCTTCCTAATCTTGGGGCAGATTAGTCCAGTCCACTTTTCAGAAGCTTCTTTGTACTTCCTGTCATGCCTCACAATAATTTTATGTGTTATGCATTCTAGCATTGATATAACAAAAAGTTCTCTTGCATCCAAGATGTAGCTGCAAGAGAGACATAACAAAGTTTTGTCAAAACTCAGTGACACTACAAGATTGTGTTAAACATAACTGAACTTGTATGCTAGATGAGTGAACTAACTGAATTTTACCTATTGTACACCTCTGACATGTTGTTCAGCAAAATGTCACACTTGGGGAAATCTCTGAAGTATGCTTTCACCCACTGGTTGGGGGGCTTGCCATCCAACCAATTATATGCCTCCAAGTTCTGTGCCCTCAACTTCTCTCTGTTCATGGTCCACTTGTCCACATTAGTTGACCTAGCAATGGCCCACAACATATTCTTCAGTGTTTCCCCTTTGAACTTCTGGTGGAAGTTTTGATAAAGATGTCTAATACAAAATCTGTGTTCTACATCTGGCCATATCTTCTCAATAGCATTGATCAAGCCCTGCAAAAATAGTTAATAAACATGTCAGACAATAACAACATATGGAAACATGTCTGGACAAATGGAACACACCTTTTGCTTGTCACTCATTATAGTGAAAGGGGAGGTGTTAATGATGTTTAAATCATTCTTCAAAGTGGTGAGAAACCATTCCCAAGAGTAAGTTGACTCCACCTCCACCATCCCCATTGCAATTGGAAATATGCAATCATTGGGATCAATCCCAACAGCTGTAAGCAGCACAACCTTGTATTTGCTCTTCAGGTGACACCCATCAACAAATAGAATTGGCCTGCACCCCCTCAGAAAACCTCTCTTGCAGGCATCACAGGACCAATATAGTGAAGATAGGTGATCTTTTGGAAGCAGGTCACCTATTTCCTTCACTTTGGTTGTGCAAACAATAAATTTGCTCCTTGGATTACTTCTCCTCAGTTCTTGTCCATAGTCCCACAACTGGCTGTATTGTGCTTTCTCATCACCATGTATGGTCTTAAGTGTTGCACTCCTGGCCCTGCCAAGCTTCATTCTCACTAGATTAAGCTTGAACTTCTACTGAACTTTTCTTCCAAATGTACCCAAGTCCATGCTCTTGTTGTCTCTGAACTTATCCATAAATATCTCAGTTAGGTACTTTACTGTCAAGCACTTGGAATCCCATGTTTTCTGACATGTGTGCTCTCCATTGTACTCTCTGATGATAATACTCCCTGTTCTATTGTCTCTAGATGCTTTCAACCTCCAAGGGCAATCTGTTTGACAAACACCAATGAATCTCTCTGCCTCATTTCTAGCTTTGCTGATTTTCACTCTGTTTTTGACTGTGTATGCAGTGACTGCTTCCCTTAGCTCTTTCATTTCTCCAAATTCTTGCCCAACCCTGAAGATTGGGTTGCTCATGTCCATTTCTGCATTGAATGTTCTGAATTTATATTTCAACTTCTCCAACTCATCTTTTGACAGGTTAAGCTCATCATCATCCAGTGGATCTTCCTCCTCAAATATCTCTTCCTCTTCTTCATTGTTGTCATTCAGTGATTTGTCAACATTCTGAGCAAACAAATCATCATCTCCATCTTCACAATCATAGTCACTCTCATAAAAGTCTGAGTCAGTTTCATTCAACTCTTCTTCTCCATCATTGTTTTCAACTGCATTATCTGTATTCTCTGCATCTGCATCATGATCTGCCTCTGCATCCTCTCCTTCCTCTCCATTCTCTGCATCATGATCTGCCTCTGCATCCTCTTCTTCCTCTGCATCCTCATTTCCATCTGCATTTGGGCATCCTTTTAGTATGATTTTAGGATATAATGTCTGAATCTTGTTCTCCTCATCAACTAACAAATCCAATGTCTTGGCTTCTCTGCTGGACCTCACCATAGCAGCTATAACATCTGGATTGGCCACACATAGTAGGCCATCACCATAGTCTTTCCCTGGCAAAATACAGTATACCTTGATTTGAGGGTCTGTAGGGTCATAGTCCATCCTTGACAAGAAATACTTGATCATCCCCAGTGACCATGTGTCTGTATGACAATAGTAAAAAGCTTCATGACTGCACCCAATGTAAGAGAACTTCATTTCTCCACCTATGCATTCCCCAAGAAAATTCCATTGTACTCAAACTCCACCCTTTCATCACATTTTACAGTGCATCTACAGTTCAGTGAAACAATAGCATATAATCTCTGAATATGTAAACAATAAAATCACATCAAAAGACCCCCTCAAGGACCCCCTTTCCCTGTGTGCTACCCACAACCCTAGATCAAATCCCCTCACATTGCCCTTGATTGACCCCCCCCCCCCCAATTCCCCAAATCAGCATCAGGAAACACTAGCTCATCAAACAAGCTCATGGAAACTACATCCCCTACGAACCCTGGAGACGCACACAACCAACCCTAGTGAGCAGATCGACCCAAATTTCACAAAGCATCGGCATGATCGGCCTCAAAAACCCTATTGCGCCGGGTGCGGGAACATGGTAAGCAGAGGAATAGGGGAAGCGTGAATCGGCAGGTGCTTACTGTATTCAGGAGGGAACTCGCCGGGTTCCCTATGTCGCGGCTCCATGGCGCCTTGTGTCGCCACCGATGAGGCCGACGGCGGCGTCGCCTCGCAGGAGGAGAGGGCAGAGATGAGGAGGAACAGGGGACGGGCGAAAGAAGGGAAAGGTTTTGGAAGGGGTTTGCATCGGGGCCGACGACCAGGTGGTTTTCTGTCGAGGGATGGACTTGTCTGCGAAATTGGTAAAGCGCGAGGGTTTCTTTGTAAAAATGCGATCCGGGCCCGACAGAGCCTACCTGGCGTGCCACGTGTGCAGTTCAGGGTGGTTTTGTATGATTTTGTTACAACAGACAAGTTGGAGGGGCAGTTTTGTGGGGTGTTATAGTTTTTGTATGAAATTGTTCCCACCCCTACAATTTTATGTACCAATAGTGGTATTAACTCAAGAAAAAAAAGATCCATCAGAGGAAGATGATAATGGGAAGTAGGACTTGGTCTCTGCCTCGGTCTTAACTTTTGAGCCACCTGTGTTCCACGTGACCCGTGGCTGAGCCGCTGCCTGACCCCGCCTCTGCTGCAGGCTGGCACCACCGAGCCGCCATGGTTGCACCCCGTTGCTACCTATGGTCAAACCGGACCCAACTTAGTCACCTATTGAGCTGCCCCTCACGAGAGTGCCGAGCTACTGCCGCGGCCGCGCCATCGAATCCAAATAAGATTAATTTTTACTGCAGTCGTTTGTCGCCGAGATCGACAGGAATTGTGCTACTCCCTCCGTTTATTTTTAGGCCGCATATAAGGTTTGGTCAAAGTCAATCTTTGTAGAGTTTGACTAACTTTATATTACTCCCTCCATTTAAGTGACTAAGTTATCTTAGGTTGCGCACCGTGACCAAGGAAAAGGGGAAAACGAGAGACTTTAATGTTTATTTGCTAATTAATAGCTTTGCATGCAATGAACTAACCACTCCATGTCGTGTTTGGTATAGTCTCAAGTCATTAAAAACATGCACAGCATCATCTCTCGTTGGTTGATATGTCAAAAATAAGAAACGAGGTAGAAGTTAATGTACCGCACCTAAGTGTTTTGGAATTATTTGATTTTTGTAAGCTGACTTACATACCTAGACGGAGAGAGTAAAAAATATGAAAATTCACAATATAAAATCAATATTATCTGATGCACCATAAAACGTATTGTCATACTATATAGTTTTTAGTATTGTAGATGTTCATATTTATTATCATGCGTGCTATTGTAGAGTAGTACTATTTTGATTATGCTAGTACTATTATCATGAAGGCACTACTACTACAGCAAGACTACTCCGTTGTTGCTGTTCACATAAAGTGATCCATCAAATACTACTTCAGTACTGCGCATGGTAAGAGCTCAGATTTTGAGGAGACAACCGACCTAGGAGAAATAATGTTTGTTAAAGCGGTTTGCCTGAGCGCACATGTTTTGGCAAAGGATTACCACACTGGATCGAACTGGGAAGTCAACAGGTTTAATCTCTAACGCACACCCGTTAGGCTCGCTTCTGCTGCTACCATGCGTGCGTGTATATGTGCACAACCGTCCGGCTCGTCTCTGCTGTTACCTGCGTACAACCGCCTCTACTGTGTTAAGCCGCCAGGGCTGCGTTGAGCCGCCTCTTCTGTGTTGAGTCGCCGGGGCTGCGTACAACTGCCTCTACTGTGTTGAGCTGCCGGGGCCGCGTTGAGCCGCCTCTGCCGTGTTAAGCCGTCGGGGTTATATTGAGTCACCGTCTGCCTGAGCCGTTTCTGTCGCGTTGAACGGATCATATGTCATCCAGACAAATCAGGTGAAATCTATCTAAATTTATTTTATTAACACATATTGTTTCCGTCAAAGAACAATCACTTGGTCTATGATATTTTTTCGCATGACCATTATCCCTTATAAAAAGGTGTCGTAAAAGGGGTATGAGAAAATATTATTTTTGCACTAGCGTTCGTCCTGTGCAAGTTGCCACCCCCGCTACATCAGCACACGTGACTGACTCGTTGTCCTGCCCATGGCCGACTCGCCCGTCCGCTCTCGCGTCCGGTTCACGCGTCCACGCCGGCTTACAACGAGGAGGACAACTTGCTCGTCAGCACCGGCTTACAACACTGCGGCCGACTCATCTGTCTGTTCCCGCGTCCGACTCGCTCGTGATTGATTTCAGCTTCAGCGTGGTGATCATCAGTTCTGCGGTGGATAATTTCTGACCTAATATATCAGGTGAAATCCATCCAGTATATTTTTATATTATATAATACTTTCTTTAAAATAGCAATTACTCTGTCTTGCAAGTTCTCCAATGCAGGGCAAGTTATATCACTGAGCTGTTGAATGACTCATACTGGTTTATATCATGGTCAAAGATGGAGAATCTCAAGCTAACTCCTCGAGTCGTCTTGAGACTCGGGGGCTACAATGGCATAACTCGGCACAATTGGCCGGTTTCAATGAATTCAAGAATTCCGGGTCATTGGAGGGAAAAATAACCTGGCTCCGGAGATTACTGCTATATCGATGAAAATTTAAAGGCCATCAGAAAATTTCTAGCTCAAAATGAAGATTCCGGTTTAAAATCCGGCTCAAGAGACATCTCTCTCCCATAAAGCTTTGAAGCTCTCAATATCCGGTTTACAATTCCGGCTCAAGAAGAATTTATCTCTCGCAAGATTCGAGTTCTCAGGAAAAATTAAAGGGACCAAAGAGAGTCTGTTGCAAAGCACAACTCAAACATAGATACCCTGCTTCAAGGTCATTTGGGGGCTTCCTGTTCAAACATAGGTCGTATTCGAACCAAAGAGAACATAGCTGTCGGTACCCTCTTGATCGGCGCAGTGCCAAACCCACCAAGGGCTTCTTGATCATATTCGAATCATAGCTTAACCCCTTTTTGGGTCCGACTATGATCATATTCGAATCAAAGTTGTTAAAAAACTCTCAAGGTCATTTGGGGGCTTCCTGTTCAAACATAGGTCGTATTCGAACCAAAGAGAACATAGCTGTCGGTACCCTCTTGATCGGCGCAATGCCAAACCCATCAGGGGGCTTCTTGATCGTATTAGAGTCATAGCTTAACCCCTTTTTGGGTCCTACTTTGATCGTATTCGAATCAGAGTCATTAAAAAACTCTCAAGGTCATTTGAGGGCTTCCTCTTCAAACATAAGTCGTATTCGAACCAAAGAGAACATAGTTGCCGGTACCTGATACGTCTCCAACGTATCTATAATTTATGAAGCATTCATGCTATTTTATTATCTGTTTCGAATGATTATGGGCTTTATTATACACTTTTATATTACTTTTGGGACTAACGTATTAACCGGAGGCCCAACCCATATTGCTGTTTTATTGCCTGTTTCAGTATTTCAAAGAAAAGGAATATCAAACGGAGTCCAAACGGAATGAAACCTTCGGCAACGTGATTTTTTGGAAGAATGTCATCCTGGAGGCTTGGAGATCAAGTCAGAAGATACTCGAGGAGCCCAGGAGATAGGGGGACGCGCCCCCCCCTCTACAGGGCATGGCCCCCTGTCTTGTGGACCCTTCGAGCACCCCCCGACCGACTTCTTTCGCCTATATAAGCCTACGTACCCTAAAACCATTAAAAATCAAGATAGATCGGGAGTTCCTCCGCCGCAATCCTCTGTAGCCACCAAAAACCTCTCAGGAGCCCTTCCCGGCACCCTGCCGGAGGGGGGATCCATCACCAGTGGCCATCTTCATCATCCTGACGATATCCATGACAAGGAGGGAGTAGTTCACCCTCGAGGCTGAGGGTATGTACTAGTAGCTATGTGTTTTGATCTCTCTCTCTCTCGTGTTCTCTCTCGTGTTCCCTCTATGGCATGATCTTGATGTATCCCGAGCTTTGCTATTGTAGTTGGATCTTATGATGTTTCTCCCCCTCTACTCTCTTGTGGTGAATTGAGTTTCCCCTTTGAAGTTATCTTATCGGATTGAGTCTTTTATGAGAACACTTGATGTATGTCTTGCCGTGCTTATCTGTGGTGACAATTGGATATCATGTGCCTCTTGATGTATGTTTTGGTGACCAACTTGTGGGTTCCGCCCATGAACCTATGCATAGGGGTTGGCTCACGTTCTTGACTCTCCGGTAGAAACTTTGGCGCACTCTTTGAAGTACTTTGTGTTGGTTGGATGAATCTGAGATTGTGTGATGCATATCGTATAATCATGCCCACGGATACTTGAGGTGACAATGGAGTATCTAGGTGACATTAGGGTTTTGGTTGATTTGTGTCTTAAGGTGTTATTCTAGTACAAACTCTTTAATAGATCAATCCGAAAGAATAATTTTGAGGTGGTTTCGTACCCTACCATAATCTCTATGTTTGTTCTCCTCTATTTGTGGCTTTGGAGTGACTCTTTGTTGCATGTTGAGGGATTGTTATATGATCTATCTATGTTATTATTGTTGAGAGAACTTGCACTAGTGAAAGTATGAACCCTAGGCCTTGTTTCCTATCATTGCAATACCATTTACGCTCACTTTTACCACTTGTTACCTTGCTGTTTTTATAATTACAGATTAAAAAAACCTTTATCTACTATCTATTTTGCACTTGTATCACCATCTCTTCGCCGAACTAGTGCACCTATAAAATTTACCATTGTATTGGGTGTGTTGGGGACACAAGAGACTCTTTGTTATTTGGTTGCAGGGTTGCTTGAGAGAGACCATCTTCATCCTACGCCTCCTATGGATTGATAAACCTTAGGTCATCCACTTGATGGAAATTTGCTACTGCCCTACAAACCTGTGCACTTGCAGGCCCAACAACGTCTACAAGAAGAAGGTTGTGTAGTAGACATCAAGCTCTTTTCTGGCGCTGTTGCCGGGGAGGTGAGTGCTTGAAGGTATATCTTTAGATCTTGCAATCGAATCTTTTTGTTTCTTGTTTTATCACTAGTTTAGTTTATAAAAGAAAACTACAAAAAATTGGAGTTAAGTTTGTCTCGTACGCTTCGTCTTTTTAATATCTTTCGTGAGTTTGATGGAAATGAAAATTGTGCTCAAGTGCTAGAAGAAGAATGCATTATAATGTTTGGTACTAGATCTTTGTATGATGAGCATGATTGCAATGTTGTTAGTATGAATTCCTTGAATATCCATGATGCTAATGATATGCAAAGCCACAAGCTTGGGGAAGCTATGTTTGATGAATATGATATTTTATGTCCCCCAAGTTTTGATGAGAATATTTATTATGATGAAAGCATGCCTCCTATTTATGATGATTATATTGATGAAAGTGGGTTTGGAAGAGTGTCAACTTTAGGAAGTAGTGATCCCACTATTTTGGAGGATGTTGAATCTTATTGTGATGAACATGAAAGTGGATTTGGAAGAGTGTCAACTTTATTTACTGATGATTCCACTATTTCGGAAGAGGTTCCAATTGATTATGAGAACAAAGTTGCTATCTATGATGATTATTGTGATGACTTGTATGCTATTGGGAATAATGATAACCATGAAACTTGTCATCATGATTTTAGTTTTCAATTGGATTATGCCTCACGTGATAATTATTTTGTTGAGTTTGCTCCCACTACTATTCATGAGAAGAAATTTGCTTATGTGAAGAGTAGAAAATTTTCTATGCTTGTAGATCATGAAAAGAATGCTTTAGGTGCTGGTTATATTGTTGAAATCATTCATGATGCTACTGAAAATTATTATGATGGAGGAATTTATGCTTGTAGGAATTGCAATAATATTAAGTTTCCTCTCTATGTGTTGAAAATTTTGAAGCTATGCTTGTTGTACCTTCCTATGCTAGTTGATTATTGTTCCCATAAGTTGTTTGCTCACAAAATCCCTAGTCATAGGAAGTGGGTTAGGCTTAAATGTGCTAGTCATATTCTTCATGATGCTCTCTTTATGTTTTAATTCTTATCCTTTATGTGAGCATCATTGCCATCATCATGCCTAGCTAGAAAGACATTAAAGAAAAGCGCTTGTTGGGAGACAACCCAATATTTATCCTTACTGTTTTTGTGTGTACACATGATTATGCTACTGTAGTAATCATGTTTTATATCTTTTGTTTCAATAAAGTGCCAAGTAGAATCTTTGGGAAGACTCGGGTGAAGTTTATGTGATCTTGCTGTAAAAAACAGAAACTTTTGCGCTCACGATATTAGTTTCCACTTTTTACTGGAGAGTGATTTTAGGTTGATTCTTTTTGCATATTATTAATAGACAAATTCCTCAGGTCCAGAAATTTATTTCATAATTTTTGGGGTTCCATAAGTATACGTTTTATACAGATTACTACAGACTGTTCTGTTTTTGACAGATTCTGTTTTCATTGTGTTGTTTGCTTATTTTGATGCATCTATGGCTAGTATCAGAGGGTATGAACCATATAGAAGTTGGAATACAGTAGGTTTAACACCAATATGAATAAATAATGAGTTCATTACAGTACCTAAGTGGTGGTTTTATTTTCTTATACTAACGGAGCTTACGAGTTTTGTTTTGAGTTTTGTGTGGTTGAAGTTTTCAAGTTTTGGGTAAAGATTCGATGGACTATGGAATAAGGAGTGGAAAGAACCTAATCTTGGGGATGCCCAAGGAACCCCAAGGTAATATTCAAGGACAACCAAGAGCCTATGGTTGGGGATGCCCCGGAAGGCATCCCCTCTTTCGTCTTCGTTCATCGGTAACTTTACTTGGAGCTATATTTTTATTCACCACATGATATGTGTTTTGCTTGGAGCATCATTTTATTTTGTTAGTTTTTGCTTGCTGTTAGTTAGAATAATGTTTTGAATCTTTAGTTTCAATAAAAATGTCAAGGATAGCCTTTGCCATGCTTATTTTGCTAGTATACCTGTTGTTTTTAAAAAACAGAAAGTTTACCGCTGTTGCAAAAATTCCCTAGAAAAGTCAGAGAATGGTATAATGTTGAATCTTTTTGCATATTGAGATATGATAAATTTATTACAGTAGGAATTTTTTCTCATAATTTTTGGAGTTAGGGAAGTATTGATACTCTTGCATTATTTAAAGACTGTACTGTTTTGTCAGATTGCTGTTATGTTTGCATTGTTTGCATATGTTTGCTTGTTTAATGATTCTATTTGAGGATAGGAGTGTTAAATATGCAGAGGCATTTAGTATTAAATGTTGAATAATAATGTTAGTGATTTGTTACAGTAGAAGATGATATGGTTTTGCATTGGTTTATACTAACCTATCTCACGAGTTCTTGTTGAGTTTGTTGTGAATGAAGCTTTTGATAAAAAGAGAAACCATGATATGAGAGGAATTAAGGAGACACAAAAGTTCAAGCTTGGGGATGACCAAGGCACCCCAAAATAATATTTCAATAAGTCTCAAGCATCTAAGCTTGGGGATGCCCCGGTAGGCATCCCACCTTCTTCTTCAACAACTATCGGTTAGTATCGGTTGAGCCTAAGTTTTTGCTTCTTCACATGAGTCGTGCTATCCTTGCAATGCTATTTTATTTTGTTTCCTTGCTGTTTAAATAAGATACCAAGATCTGAAATTCTTATTTGATAGAGAGTCTTCACATAGTTGCATAATTATTTAGCTACTCATTGATCTTCACTTATATCTTTTTGGAGTAGTTTTTCACTTACTCGTGTGCTTCACTTATATCCTGTGAGTAAATGGTTGAATGAGTTGATTGTCATAAATCTGAAATTATTTATGTTTCATTTGCTTATGCCATGGGGAGTAATGACTTCACATTTAAGAAGTAGAGGTTGTAAATTCATTGACGGTTAGCAAGCATTGTATTAGTCATGTGAACAATTAATGAAAGAATATTGAAGGAAGAGAGATTTCACATATAAATATATTATCATAGACATCTTTTATAATTGTGAGCACTCATTATGTATGACATGCTAAAGAGTTGATGTTGTACAAGGAAGACAACGTAATGGGTTATGTTTTCTCACATCTTAGTTAAAGTATATTGTCATGGATCACTCATACATGTTGAGCTTGCCTTTCCCCTCATGCTAGCCAAAATTCCTTGCACCAAGTAGAGATACTACTTGTGCTTCCAAATATCCTTAAACCCAGTTTTTGCCATGAGGGTCCACCATATCTACCTATGGATAGAGTAAGATCCTTCAAGTAAGTTGTCATCGGTGCAAGCAATAAAAATTGCTCTCTAAATATGCATGACTTATTAGTGTGGAGAAAATAAGCTTTGTACGAACTTGTTATGGAAGCAATAAAAGCGACGGACTGCATAATAAAGGTCCATATACAAGGGGAAATATAAAGTGACGTTCTTTCACATTAAGATTTTGTGTATCCAACCATAAAAGCGTGTGACAACCTCTGCTTCCCTCTGCGAAGGGCCTATCTTTTACTTTATGTCTTTTACTTTATGCAAGAGTCAAGGTGATCTTCACCTTTCCCTTTTTCATTTTATCCTTTGGCAAGCACTTTGTGTTAGGGTGATCCTGATATATATATATATATATATATATATATATATATATATATATATATATATATATCCAATTGGATGTACGTTAGCATGAACTATTATTGTTGACATCACCCAAAGGTGAATACATTTGGAGGCAACATTATAAGCCCCAATATTTCTCTGTGTCTGATTAAAACTTCATAACCACAAGTACTGCGTGAGTGTTAGCAATTGTAGAAGACTATATGATAGTTGAGTATGTGAAGTTTGCTAATCAAAGCTCTGACATAGACTCTTCCCAAAAGTGAGATGAATTGCAATTGTTTTGATGACTAAGAATGAAGTTTGCTAGCTTTCAATAAAGTTTATGGTCTATGCTTCAACATGTGAATTGCTTGTTACGTTATCATGAAAAGTTTTATGAGATGAACTACTGTTATGACATATTATCATGCGAGAAAAGGTGATTGAAATTATCGTTGATCAAACTTGTGCACCCTCTAGCATTCACACTTCATAAATTCTTTATTTTATCATTTACCTACTCATGGACGAGTAGGAATTAAGCTTGGGGATGCTTGATACGTCTCCAACGTATCTATAATTTATGAAGCATTCATGCTATTTTATTATCTGTTTTGAATGATTATGGGCTTTATTATACACTTTTATATTCCTTTTGGGACTAACCTATTAACCGGAGGCCCAACCCATATTGCTGTTTTATTGCCTGTTTCAGTATTTCGAAGAAAAGGAATATCAAACAGAGTCCAAACGGAATGAAACCTTCGGCATCATGATTTTTTGGAAGAATATCATCCTGGAGGCTTGGAGATCAAGTCAGAAGATACTCGAGGAGCCCAGGAGATAGGGGGGGCGCCCCCCTACAGGGAGCGCCCCCCTGTCTCATGGACCCCTCGAGCACCCCCCCGACTGACTTCTTTCGCCTATATAAGCCTACGTACCCTAAAACCATTAAAAATCAAGATAGATCGGGAGTTCGCTGCCGCAAGCCTCTATAGCCACCAAAAACCTCTCGGGAGCCCTTCCCGGCACCCTGCCGGAGGGGAGATCCATCACCAGTGGCCATCTTCATCATCCCGACGCTATCCATGATGAGGAGGGAGTAGTTCACCCTCGAGGCTGAGGGTATGTACCAGTAGCTATGTGTTTTGTTTTCTCTCTCTCATGTTCTCTCTCGTGTTCCCTCTATGGCACGATCTTGATGTATCCCGAGCTTTGCTATTGTAGTTGGATCTTATGATGTTTCTCCCCCTCTACTCTCTTGTGATGAATTGAGTCTCCCCTTTGAAGTTATCTTATCGGATTGAGTCTTTTATGAGAACACTTCATGTATGTCTTGCCGTGCTTATCTGTGGTGACAATGGGATATCATGTGCTTCTTGATGTATGTTTTGGTGACCAACTTGCGGGCTCAGCCCATGAACCTATGCATAGGGGTTGGAACACGTTCTTGACTCTCCGGTAGAAACTTTGGGGCACTCTTTGAAGTACTTTGTGTTGGTTGGATGAATCTGAGATTGTGTGATGCATATCGTATAATCATGCCCACGGATACTTGAGGTGACAATGGAGTATCTAGGTGACATTAGGGTTTTGGTTGATTTGTGTCTTAAGGTGTTATTCTAGTACGAACTCTTTAATAGATCGTTCCGAAAGAATAACTTCGAGGTGGTTTCGTACCCTACCATAATCTCTACGTTTGTTCTCCGCTGTTAGTGGCTTTGGAGTGACTCTTTGTTGCATGTTGAGGGATTGTTATATGATCTATCTATGTTATTATTGTTGAGAGAACTTGCACTAGTGAAAGTATGAACCCTAGGCCTTGTTTCCTATCATTGTAATACCATTTACGCTCACTTTTACCACTTGTTACCTTGCTGTTTTTATAATTTCAGATTACAAAAACCTTTATCTACTATCTATTTTGCACTTGTATCACCATCTCTTCGCCGAACTAGTGCACCTATACAATTTACCATTGTATTGGGTGTGTTGGGGGCACAAGAGACTCTTTGTTATTTGGTTGCAGGGTTGCTTGAGAGAGACCATCTTCATCCTACGCCTCCTACGGATTGATAAACCTTAGGTTATCCACTTGAGGGAAATTTGCTACTGTCCTACAAACCTGTGCACTTGCAGGCCCAACAACGTCTACAAGAAGAAGGTTGTGTAGTAGACATCAGTACCCTCTTGATCGGCGCAACGCCAAAGCCACTGGGGGCTACATGATCGTATTCGAATCCTAGCTGAAACCCTTTGGAACGGTTTACTGATCGTATTTGAATCAGAAGCCTTGATTTTTCTTTCTATTTGGCTTAAGTTTTTGAAAGCAAACTTTGATTTTGTCTTGAGACCTTTTTGTTCATATCTGAGGCATATATATGTGGTTTCTATTTAACCCGGCTTAACTTTGAATGATAAGTCGCCAGCATATGACAAACATAAAACAGTTGGAAGTCTTGACTTCTACAATCCGGGTCATCACCCTTACTACACGGGTATCATAAGCCAGCAGTGCAATTCAATATCACAGGCCATATATCCTTGATTATATGACTCATCCTTGAGCGTCTTTGGGTTTGATGAACCGCCATGATGGCAGATTTTAAGTCGCCAGGATACTTTGCATTGAGCAATAAAAATGACGATATTTCATGACTCCGGGTTGATACTGGCCCCGGATTATAATTATCAAGGCATCACCATGGTATTAATCTACAGTCCAATCATCATCAAAATTGATGCTTCAAAATGATTATCTGTTCTGGATTTTCTCAAAGGCTATAAGCCGCCGGGTTGTAAAAATTCTAGCTTACAATTAATCTGTATTAAGTCGCCATCGGCCAAGAGTCACCGAGTATTCAAACTTCGGATTTACTTGTCAACCGATAAGGTATTCAAATTTCTAATAGCCAAACTTGGTTGGATTTTCATGATGATATTGAATGATTGAGGTTTTCATACCGGATTATATTATTCAAATCTTGAATAGCCAACCTGGCTGGATTTTATTATGGTTATCAATAACCAGTATTATGAGGTTTTCAAAGTCGCTTCAGCGCAATGGCTATCAATGGATATGATTGTTTCTACAATGGAAGGAATAGTCCCGAGTCAATGCAGGCTTACGACCCGACACTTGGGGGCTATATTATTCAAGTTGAGGTTACATCAAATATACAAGTCTCATGTCACTGCCAGCATGCACCATGGTACTTGGGGGCTAATGCAAAGTCACTTTTTGCTCAACTTATTGAAGAACCGACTCATCACATTATAATGAGCCGGCCCTTGGGGGCTACCAATTGCTCCTGTCAAAATTTCAAGGTACACAAGCCTCAGTCCATTATATCGAAAGATCCACTACTCAGTTGGTACAGTGCAAAGCTCTTAGCCTTGTGGACGTGTGTTCAAGCTCCATGGTGGAGATTACATCATATGATGTTATTATCAGTGATTTATATACAAAAGTCCCTGCTCATTATCACATAATGACCTGGCCCTTGGGGGCTACACTGGTTGAAGTTTTTTATGAGCATAAGGCAATTACAAGTCCCAGGTTGCTTGAAGCATGACAACCCGGCACTTGGGGGCTACAGGTGATATACATATGAGGGAAGGATAACTTCAAATTCTCACTTTTGAGCAAAACATGTATTATATTATTATTGGAGAAATCTGCAAAGTTTATGACCCGGTGTCTGCAACAATCATGACCCAGTATCAGCAACAATTACATGACCCGACATCATTTATTTATCACCCCACATACTTTATTTATAACCTAGCATCATTTAGTTATGACCTGGTAATTTTGGCAATCATAAATCAGCAAGATCTACATCTTTAAGCCGACTGAATATCAGTTGAATATTTCAAGAGCAATATTTTTGTCAAGTCAGAGCATTGAAGGCCGACTCAAATGGATTATTTCTCTACAAGAGCCAATGTCAGCAAATTGATTATGAAGCTGGCCTACTGACCCGGATTTTTTGCATTGGCAAAGTTTGAACACATCTGTTAAAGGAGATTTTATGAGATCATGAATACGCCTTCAGGAGGAAATGACAAGGACTTAAGAATGATCAGGTGCCAGCTCAAGAGAACTTTTAACCCGGAGCACAACCTATCAAGTTTGTTCTTGTGTTTATTTTATAGGATCAGTTTAACATGGATAAATCCAAATTAAACTTGGGTCTAATGTCGGGGATAATACCCTGCGGTATAAATCGCCGGATGTATGACCCGGCTGGAGCTTGGAAATTCACTGGCGACCCACTTCGACCTGGTGGTTTATGACTCATCGGAGACCCGGCGGGCGGGTCAGATGGACGACAAGGCCCAAGGCCTAGTAGGCCGGTTCATGTGATGGTGGGCCGACTTAAGAGGAAAGCGTAAGGAATATTCCCTTACAAAGGAAGCAAGACTAGGACTCCACTTGTCATAGAGTAATCCTAATCCTACTAGGACTAGTCATGTAACCCGCCCCTTCAACATATATAAGGAGGGGAAGGGCACCCCAAAGAGGGGAAGCAAGAAACAATCTCTAGGGCTAGACTCAAAGAGCCGGCTTACCAGCGACTCTCTCATGATCATAATGAGACCTAGCCACAAACAACATGTAGGCCTATTAACGGATGGTGTTTCCCGGGGCCCGAAGCTGTCTAAGTTCTTGTCTTGTGAGTTGCGTCTCTCGTCCCGATCAACCCCTCTTAAGCTATTGCATAGATGCGTTGGCCTTACGACTAAGTCCTCACACTAGGATATCTGCCGTGACAATTTCACGACAGACCGGGTTTAGGGTTTTAGGATTTATAAATTATGGTTTGTTTTTCTTTTTCGTTTTTGCGTTTTCCATTTAATTGTTTTGAATTTCAAACATATTTCACCCTACTGCAGTCGTCAAGTGCCACTGGTACTACATATTGTACATGTCATATATAATAGAATTTCTTGTAAAACCATGCACGCGCGCGCGCGCACACACACACACACACACACACACACACACATATATATATATATATGGTGGGTCTATTATGATAACACCCTTAAGACCCTTATTTTGTTAGCAAATTCTTATTCTGCTAGCACTGCGTCCGGACTCCCAGCGATGGTCGGTCAACCCCCACACAGAGGCAACTACCCCCACCAACCCGCAGTGCCCGCCCCACCCACTCCCTCTCCTACCCGGAGTGGGTACAAGTACTTGTAATGTGATCTAGTGCATTTTGGCTGTCCTCAAATTGTAATTTGGCTGGCTGCTGGTGCTGATTTTTTATCTGGCTAGTGCTAATTTTCTGTGTATGTATGTGTGTGGCTGTGTAAAACAACAGATGGATGGACTGTGTCCATGAGCATCAACAGTGGGGCAAAAACATAAAGTGTGCGTGCAGCTTGGTTAGCTCAGTCGTGCAGTACTTTATTTTTGTTACTAGAACATAAAGACGCACGTTGTCGCGCCCGTACATCTTATTGGAATAATAATATAAGTATATCGAAAAAATATGGACAAAAAAAGAACATTCAGATGGCGGGGCATTATTGAAGCTTTAGGTATAAATTACAAAATTGACACAGGTGACAATGCCATCTAAATCATCAGTTTGTCTAAGAGCGTCTAAAGCCGCATGCACTGATTCGGCCCCTCAAATGCCCCGGGTGCGTCCGCGGGCATTGACCGGGCACGATTCATATTTGCCACTCTGCATCCATGTATCTCATATCCGGTGCCTTATATCCCTTCTATACATGCAAGGTTGAGCTACTCTACGTGATCAAACAATGGACAACCAAAATCGGTTGCAAACCAACACAAGATCGGCTGCAAACGGATATTAACAAATTTTGCAACATCCAAAAGATCATCTTAGTTCGTCACTGGACAAGTTCTTAAACTTCTACAACTAAAAACGATATAAACATATGAAGACGGGGTGGGATCACCACTTACTTGCCGGGCCTTTGCCCTTCGGGTCGCTGGCACAACTGTAGGCGTCCACGACTGGTGGAGTGTCTTGGTCGTCTCGTCCAAGGAGGAGGTGCAGCTGTCGCAGTCGCAGTCGCCGTTGTCTTTGTCGGAATCAGAGAGGGTGATGAGCCCCTTCATTCGACGAACCGCCCTGTTCTGCTCCCGCTTCAACTTGGTGACTCGAGCCTGCTCCGCCACTGCCTCCTTCGCCTCGTGCTCCGACTGCCCAATAGCAAGTCGGAGCGCCTTGGCGTTCTTCCTTGTAGACGACAAGCACCCGTCTCCGCCATCGTGAGGGACATGTGGTAGACCCATGCAAGGAGCCACTCATCCACGTCGGGCTCCCCCTGCATCCCGCGGCGGCGGCGCGCGGACTACTCCGCTGTATCCCTCTCCCGTGCCCGCTGCCTCTAGCGGCGCGCGCCTTCGTTTCTGGAGCACACGTGCGGGCCCGGCTAGCACCCAACGCTGCCCGCGTGGAGGAACGGCCGACGGGGGAAGGATACGGGGAGGTACAGATTGCGCTATCCTAGCGGAGCCGTACACGGCCCGAGAGGGTCCAACTCCAGCGTCCGTGCTGCACCGGCGCGAGAGCTGCGACGACACTCCAGATCCAGAGCCGTCGCCAGTGTCCACCTTGGACCGCTCCAACGCAATACGGAGGGCCATCTTCTCCTCGTAGTCGAGGTCGGAGCTAGACATCAGAGTGGATGGGATCGGAACTGGAGAGGGAGAGGAGAGGACTGAGCAAGAGAGTGTTAGGGTTCAGAGCGAGGCGCCTAGATTGGGGTTTTTGTGGGACAGTTGTGGGGTTGGTTGTGGGTCGGGCCTGTCAAGTGGACGCGCCCGAGCCGCCTCATATCTGCCCTAGATTTGGGCTAAGTATGAGGGGTGCCGCTCAGCCCGGGCGTTTGTCCGCGGTTTGAGAGGTCCGCCTGGATTGTTATTTTTGAGCGATCAGTGACCGTACGGCATGCCTAGAACAATTTCCGATTCTTTTGGATCGTGACGACTCGGATGTGGGGTTTACTCCCACGACCTACCTGGCCCGCACTATATAGTCAGACAGACGTCTACCCTAGCCGCCGCCGCTTCGTATTGTTTCTCACCACCGCTCCAGATCATTGCACCGCCAAGCAAGTCTTCTCCATCCCTCCTTTCGGCGTGCACTGGGAGAAGGGACAGCAGGCCTCCGGAACCCCGCCTCTCGTGATCCTGTATGGGAGAGGGGCGATCAGGTTTTTGGGGAGTGCACTCGCGCGACTGCTGGCAGCGATGACTTCGCGAACGACGACTTCTTCCCCGACCTCGGCAACCTCATCCTCGACGACATGGGCGACAACGTCAACGCCGGTGGTGCTGCTCCCGCTGCACCGTACGTGATTCTATCTTTCCTGTTCGAGATCGTGGTAGAATTCATGTTTCTAGTATGTGCCCTAGATGTGATCTGTTCATCTGCTATGCTAGTTCGCATGATTAGTTCAATCTCTGCTACTGTAGTCATGGTTTATCTTTTGTTCATTCGGATTAAATCTCGTAGTAATTTCCTCATATTTCCAACAATCCAAAAACCTGATTATAGGCAATTTACTCCGAGTGGTTTTGCTGCGCATCTGAAGCCGCCTGCCTTTAAGGGGGCTCAATATAAGAGGTGGCGCACGAGAGCAGTCTACTGGTTTCAGACCATGGGCTGCTATGACGCCACTAAGGGCAAGCCTGAGGGCAATCTTAATCCAGCACAGCTGGAAGCTTTTGGGAAGATCGATACTCTCTTTAAAGGCGCTCTTCTGGGTGTTCTTGATGATTCCATTGTGGATTCGTATATGTCGTTTGACAACGGCAAGGACATGTGGGCTGCGCTCGAGGCCAAGTTTGGTGCCTCGGACGCCGGTAGCGAGTTGTACATCATGGAGCAATTCTATGACTACAAGATGACTGATGAGCACTCTGTTGTACAGCAGGCTCATGAGATACAGTCGCTCGCAAAAGAACTTGAGCACTTCAAGTGTGTGTTGCCGGACAAATTTGTTGCCGGAGGCATTATTGCCAAGCTTCCACCTTCGTGGAACAATTTTGCTACTTCACTGAAACACAAGAGACATGAGTTTTCCGTTGCGGATCTCATTGGTACTCTTGATGTTGAAGAGAAGGTGAGAGCAAAGGACACATGTGCTCGAGTTGCCGAGGAAGCTTCTAGTGCCCACATGGTACAGAAGAAGAACTTCTAGCCCAATAAGTTCAAAAACAACAAGAACAAAACTCAGGGGAAAGGCAAGTTTGATACAAAGAACAAGCCATCACATTCTATCAACTTCAAGAAGAATTCTCATAAGAAGGGGAAGGGACTTTGCCATGTCTGCGGTGATCCTAATCACTGGGCTCCGAAGTGTCCTAACCGCTATGAGAAGCGCGAACATGAGAAGGGCGGCAAGTCCGCTAATGTTGTCATCGGCGATACTGATATGAAGGAATCAGGGTACGGTATTTTTCCTACCATCCTTTCAGTATTTCAATCCCCTGATTGGTTAATTGACACCGGTGCCAATGTACATGTTTGTGCTGACGCCTCCATGTTTTCTTCTTACCAGGCCACAGGGACTTCTCCCGTGCTGATGGGGAACGGGTCACATGCCATCGTTCGAGGTGTTGGTACGGTCGATCTGAAGTTTACTTCGGGGAAGACCGTGCATCTGAAGAACGTTCATCATGTGCCATCCATCAATAAAAATCTCGTTAGCAGTTCCCGTTTATGTCGAGATGGTTTTAAGTTGGTTTTTGAGTCCAATAAAGTTGTAATTTCCAAGTGTGGACAATTTGTTGGAAAAGGCTATGAGTACGGAGGCTTGTTCCGCCTATCTTTGTCAGATATTTGCACTAAAGTTATTAATAATGTTTGCCACAATAATGAGTCGGATATTTAGCATTCACGACTTTGTCATATTAACTTTGGTTGCATGACGCAGCTAGCCAATATGAATTTAATTCCGAAAATCTCTACTATCAAAGGCTCTAAGTGCCAAGTATGTGTGCAAGCTAAACAACCTCACAAGTCTCATAAGACTGCAGAGGCAAGAGACTTGGCGCCACTAGAGCTTATACATTCTGATCTTTGTGAGATGAATGGCGTGTTGACAAAAGGTGGAAAGAGATATTTCATGACGTTGATTGATGACTCCACTAGATATTGCTATGTGTATCTTCTGAAATCAAAAGATGAGGCTTTAACTTTCTTCAAAAACTATAAAGCTGAGGCAGAGAACCAACTTGATCGAAAAATTAAACGGCTTAGGTCCGATCGTGGTGGAGAGTATTTTTCCAATGAATTTGATCTGTTTTGTGCGGAACATGGTATAATCCATGAGAGTATGCCTCCCTACTCACCTCAGTCTAATGGGGTGGCCGAAAGAAAGAACCAAACTCTAACTGATTTGGTTAACGCCATGTTAGACACATCGGGTCTTTCCAAGGAATGGTGGGGGGAGGCGCTAATGACCGCGTGTCATGTCCTCAACCGAATTCCCACAAAGCATAAGGCCATGACTCCATTTGAGGAATGGGAAAGGAAAAGGTTGAAACTCTCTTACCTACGTTCTTGGGGTTGTTTGGCGAAAGTCAATATACCAATTCCCAAGAAGCGCAAGCTTGGACCAAAAACCGTGGATTGTGTTCTTCTGGGCTATGCTTTTCATAGCATTGGCTATAGATTTTTGATAATAAAATCTGAGGTATCCGACATGCATGTTGGTACGATTATGGAGTCTAATGATGCAACTTTCTTTGAGGACATATTTCCTATGAAGGATATGTCAAGTTCATCAAATCAGGAGATACCTATTCCATCTAGTGAGGAACTCACTGTAATTCCTGAACCCACCATTGCGATGAAACACGTTGAGAATCCTGTTGAGGGTGACAATGAAACTCCTATAAGGAGTAAGAGACAGAGGACTGCAAAGTCCTTTGGTGACGATTTCATTGTGTACCTGGTGGATGACACACCCAGGACTATTTCAGAAGCCTATGCATCTCCTGATGCTGACTACTGGAAGGAAGCTGTTCGTAGCGAGATGGATTCCATCTTAGCTATCGGAACCTGGGAGATCACTGACCGTCCTTATGGGTGCAAACCTGTAGGATGTAAGTGGGTGTTCAAGAAGAAGCTTAGAGCTGATGGTACGATTGAAAAGTACAAGGCACGGCTTGTGGCTAAGGGTTATACCCAGAAAGAAGGTGAAGACTTCTTTGATACTTACTCACCCGTGGCTAGACTGACCACAATTCGGGTGCTACTATCACTTGTTGCCTCACATGGTCTTCTTGTTCATCAAATGGACGTTAAGACGGCTTTCCTCAATGGAGAGTTGAAGGAGGAAATTTACATGGATCAGCCAGATGGTTTTGTAGTACCTAGTCAAGAAGGAAAGGTGTGCAACTTATTAAATTCTTTATATGGCCTTAAACAAGCTCCTAAGGAGTGGCATGAGAAGTTCGAAAGAACATTAACTACTGCCGGCTTTGTAGTAAATGATGGTGACAAGTGTGTGTACTATCGCCATGGTGGGGGCGAAGGAGTTATTCTTTGTCTGTATGTCGACGACATATTGATCTTTGGAACCAAACTTGATTTAATCAAGGAGGTTAAAGATTTCTTATCTCGCTGTTTTGAGATGAAGGATCTAGGAGTAGCTGATGTTATCTTAAACATCAAGCTGTTGAGAGATGAGAATGGTGGGATCACACTGCTTCAGTCTCACTATGTGGAAAAGGTCTTGAGTTGTTTTGGGTATAGCGACTGCACACCTTCTCCAACTCCATATGATGCTAGTGTGTTGCTTCGAAAGAATCGACGGATTGCTAGAGATCAACTGAGGTATTCTCAGATTATTGGCTCGCTTATGTACTTGGCGAGTGCCACGAGGCCTGACATCTCTTTTGCTATGAGCAAGCTGAGTCGGTTTGTGTCAAAACCGGGAGATGATCATTGGCGTGCGCTTGAGAGAGTTATGCGCTACTTGAAGGGCACTGCGAGCTATGGGATTCACTACACCGGGTATCCAAGGGTACTGGAGGGTTATAGTGACTCGAACTAGATATCTGATGCTGATGAGATTAAGGCCACAAGTGGTTATGTTTTTACACTTGGTGGTGGCGCTATTTCCTGGAAGTCTTGCAAGTAGACCATCTTAACGAGGTCAACTATGGAAGCAAAACTCACAGAATTAGACACTGCCACTGTGGAAGTAGAGTGGCTTCGTGAGCTATTGATGGACTTACCTATGGTTGAAAAACCAATACCCCCTATCCTGATGAACTGTGATAATCAAACTGTGATCGTCAAGATAAACAGTTCTAAGGACAATATGAAGTCCTCAAGGCATGTGAAGAGGAGATTAAAATCTGTCAGGAAACTGAGGAACTCCGGAGTTATTACGTTGGATTATATCCAAATGTCGAAAAACTTGGCAGATCCCTTCACAAAGGGTCTATCACATAATGTGATAGATAGTGCATCGATGGAGATGGGTTTGAGACCCACCGCATGAGTTGTCCATAGTGGTAACCCACTCTATGTGATCGGAGATCCCGTGAAGTAGAAGTGGGAGACAAGTTGTTGGTCAGCTGAGAGGAGAGTATCCTTATTTTAATTATCCCACTCCGTGAAGATGCAATACTCTCCTGATCTGCATGGCAGGTTGATATCTATCTTAATGTGTTCCAAGTGGCTTATTTGAGTAAGCAGAGATGTTGTCCTGCAGAGCATCTCCTGAGGAACACACCTATATGAATTTGACTGTTAACGTCGCAGTCTGTGAGAAGTGGGTGCTCTCTAATAAATTCATGAAAGGCCCTGGAGTACGACGTATACGCTCCACCCGCGGGGAAGCCTTGCGGCAGCCAAGTATCGGTCAAGAATTTGTGTGAAACTAGTCTCGCAGAAAACTTGTAGTTCAAGGCATAGTCCACTATTCAAGTTGTGATCTAGTGTAGCATAAATCTTTAAGTGGAAGTTCAACTTCACAGTCTCCACTAAGCACCGGTATATAAACAATGTTTTGGAAACAAATGGTGAAATGTGCCAATGAGACTTTGTGGGGGATTGTTGGAATTTGCTAGTGGGCTTTTGGCCCAAAGCCCAACTAAAATTCTGAAATTCTCTTGGCCCATTCATGCACACATGTGAGTGAAGTGAGTGAGGCTAATGTTTAGTCCCACCTCATAAGTTGAGAGAGAGTTGCACCTCTTTATAAGGTGAGCTCTCCTACCACTTGTATGAGCATGAGAAGAGGAGACCTACACGCGTGCTCTTCCTCCTCGCTCGCCTCGCCATGCCTCGTCACGACGCGCCGCGGGTTGCGGGATTGAGCCGAGCGAGGACAGAGCTATGCATGTTGTCTATATTTTTGCTGCTTGGAAAAAATTAATGAGTCATTAATTAATAATTAACGGATGCTTTAATTACTGAACAGTTTCCGATTCTTTTGGATCGTGACGACTCGGACATGGGTTTACTCCCACGACCTACCCGGGCCGCACTATATAGTCAGGCAGACGTCTACCCTAGCCGCCGCCGCTTCGTATGGTTTCTCACCACCGCTCCAGATCATTGCACCACCAAGCAAGTCTTCTCCATCCCTCCTTTCGGCGTGCACTAGGAGAAGGGACAGCAGGCCTCCGGAACCCCGCCTCTCGTGATCCTGTACGGGAGAGGGGCGATCAGGTTTTTGGGGAGCGCACTCGCGCGACTGCTGGCAGCGACGACTTCGCGAACGACGACTTCTTCCCCGACCTCGGCAACCTCATCCTCGATGACATGGGCGACAACGTCAACGTCGGTGGTGCTGCTCCCGCTGCACCGTACGTGATTCTATCTTTCCTGTTCGAGATCGTGGTAGAATTCATGTTTCTAGTATGTGCCCTAGATGTGATCTGTTCATCTGCTATGCTAGTTCGCATGATTAGTTCAATCTCTGCTACTGTAGTCATACTTTATCTTTTGTTTATTCGGATTAAATCTCGTAGTAATTTGCTCATATTTCCAACAATATCTGCCCTAGATTTGGGCTAAGGTGATGGGTGCCGCTCAGCCCGGGCGTTTGTCCGCGGTTTGAGAGGTCCGCCTGGATTGTTTTTTTTGAGCGATCAGTGACCGGATGGCATGCCTAGGCATTTGAGATGGCTATAAGAGGTCCCGCGCTCTAAGCATCACATTTGCTAACTTATTTGAATAAGTGGTGGAGATTCTTTGCGTGTCACGCTTGCATGATGCAATTGAGCCG
This sequence comes from Triticum timopheevii, assembly GCA_963921465.1. Lineage (NCBI taxonomy): Eukaryota > Viridiplantae > Streptophyta > Magnoliopsida > Poales > Poaceae > Triticum > Triticum timopheevii. The sequence continues at coordinate 80,857,110 of OY997274.1, forward strand.
TAAGTACTCGCAAAAAGAATTGAACCGTAAGTAGCCAAAAACTACTGAGATCCACTGCGACTGGAAAGTGACGGACTGAGGGAATTAGGAAAAGCAACAAGCGGCCCACCTCCTGCACAATCACCTCACGGCCACTCGGCCCACAGCAGTCCGGTTCATGAGAACGACCAAAAGTAGGGCTGTGGAGCAGCGGCCCTTTTGACGTTGGCTTTGCCGGCTTCAGCGAGCAGATGAGGCGAACGAGGCCCGAGGGAATGTTGCGGGGTGGTGAAGTAATCTGATGCATTCCTTTAATCCGATGGTTTAGCATTCCAAATCGCTATGAGGAGGCATAGCTAGCTCAGTTTTACTGTTTAGTAATGTGTGGTTCACTTGTTTGCTAAAAAATTCAAAAGAATATTGGTGGGAGGTAATATTCTTTTGATGCAATGTAATTTTATGTGCAGTCCGGTTGCCTCATCCATATAGCTCACTAACATTAACCATGTAGTTTCGATGAAATTATGTGCAGCTCACTGTACATTATTGTGCAGCTCGCTGAACCCTGTTTGAAGCTCTGAAAAAAATGCGGCCCCTTAGTGTTCACTTTGTAAAAAGAAAGAGAAAGAAATCTCCAAGGGAGGTTCACTTCTTTCTCTAATGCAATTTGTTTTGTTTGCGGGATGATTGAAAAAAGTAATTCACTTCAATTTATGTAGCATCTCATTGCCCCTTTGTATGAAGTGCAATTTATTTCCTGTGTTTCAAAATTCAGTTGACCACAACAACACATGCAGTGTGTTTGTTCCACGGATGTGGTTCACTTTCGAGAGTGATGTTGTTCACTCGCGCCTAGCATGAAAAATGTGAAAAACATTAGCGAAACAATAAAATAGTAATGCGGTTCACTTCGACCTATGTCGCATTTCACTTCTCCTCGTCTATGTAGTCTACTCTCGTTCATAAAAAATGTTGAAAAAAAAACAACAAAAACTCATGTGAGAAAGTTTATGTCCGACAAAAGAATTCATGTAGTGCAATTTTCCGTTTGAAGCTGTGCGGTTTTTTGTCTGATGTAGTACATACGATGATTTTGGCGTCGCGAAAAAACAGTGTCGGCATTCCATTAAAATCAAAATTATTCTTAAACCGTGAGGAATCAGAGAGAGTGTTCTACATGAAAAAGTTGCGCCTCATAGATATCTTTCCAACGGCGTATAATTTGAATCATTTCGACCAACAGTTTGTAAAAATTTCGTGAAAAATGGCCGCTGCCTCTCGTCGCCAGCCGCGCGATTTTCAAAATTAAATTAAAACGTAAGGAATCTCAAAAACATTTCAACATATGAAAGTTACGCCTCGTCCATAGCTTTTAAATGGTGTATTACACGCCCATTCCGACAAACGGTTAAAAAACTGGATCAAAACAGTTCCGAAAATTTGATTTTTTTTTTGAAAAACAGAATTCCGCGATTTACTAAATTTGAAACTGCTCTTAAACCGTAATGAATTAGAGAAAATAATAGATATGAAAAAAATGCGCCTCGACGATATCTTTCCAACTCCGTATTGTTTGCTTCATTCCAATCTACAGTTTAGAAAAAAATCACGAAAACACGCTCGCTGCATCCTGTCATGCGCGCACTATTTTTGATACTGCTCTTAAACCGCGAGGAATCTCGAAAAGTGTTCAACATAGCGAGGCTGCGCATTTTTCATAGCTATCCAACGATATATTATACACTTCATTTCGACAAACGATTTTAAAACTGGACCTAAAACAGTGCCGAAAAAATGCATGCAGTTTTTTCTGGTGACATTGCAGTGCTCGTTTGATAAACACACTCACGAACCTGACCTGGGCAGCCCACTACGCCCGACCCGCACCTTCTCCTTCTATCCACACCTCCCACCCTGGCGCCCAACCACCACCCCACCCCCCGGCCGACCGGCCTCCTCTCTACCCCCGTCCAGAGCTCCGTCCCACCACCACGCACTAACGCCGCCACACGCTGGATCCGGAGGGATCCGTCGATCCCCGCCTTCAACGCCCACATCTAAGGCCGCCCAACGGCCGAATCCGGCGAGCCCTGCCTCCACCACCCTGGGCTGGATCCGGCAAAATGTCGCCGTCCTAGGCTCGTGTCGTCTCCCACCTCCCACTTCTCCATCCTACGACTGGTGCGCCGCGCCAACCCGGCGTCGGCCCGTGCTTGCGCCGCCCCACCGCCTCCCACCTTCCACGGCACCTCCCTTCTGGTCGTTGACCGACCCCGTCGCCAGCCTGGGCTCGCGCCGCCCCTGCCAGGTGTCGTCCATCCCCCATGCTCGGGTCCGCCCTCGTCCCCGATCTAGATCGAGCCGCCGCCAGGAAGTTCAGCGTCACAGCGGAATGCAACGCGGTTTGGCGCCCTTCCTCATCATCGGTCACGGTGCCGCAGCCGCCGGCCTCGAGCGTTTGCTCCTCCCCCTTGATTTTCTGCTTGTCGGTGTCGCCCCAGCCGATCCAGGCAGTTGGGTGGGAGTTGGGGTGTCTCGGGCGTCCAACCGTGGGTTCCCGCCGGTGAGTTGGACGTCTGCCCCCTCCCCCTCCCTCTCCACATCCCATCCCCGCGGGAGCAGCGAGGCGTGTCCCTATGCAGTGTAGTGACCCCCAAGGTGCAGTGCCGTGTGCGTGTTGGAGAGGTTAACTTATGTGTTGTTGTATGTTCACTTGCGGCCGCACCTTGATTTTAATTTTGTTTGTGTGTTGAACAAGAACTAGGTTGGCCTTGCAGTTCACTAGCAAGAATCTGCCTCTCCCCCTCCGTAGATGCAGTTTGGCCAGAAGGGCTCTGTAGACCGGTGGTTCAGCTCGCGAATGCTTTCAGTTCGTCGACACCAACATGAAGCTCGTCCTCTTCTCTGAAACCTTGCAATTCGTCGCCGTGCCTTGTGCGGTCTGGTGACCATGGACGTGCGGCTCACTGGCACATGCAGTCCACCCCCAGCGGCGTGCAGTACGACACTCGTTTATGCAGCCCGCTGGCTGCACCTATGCGCGATGATGATGAAGAGTGTGGCGTGTAGCTCGTCATGGCTCGGCTTGCAACTCGACTTGCGGCGGCGTGCAATCCGCTTGGTATATGTTGGAGAGGTTCATTTTTCACGAAGAAAATGGTTGATGCAGACCACTTCGAGGAGTACTGTGGTCCACTTCAGTCAAATATATTTATTTTTTTTGTAAAAATAGATGCCACTCGTTTGGGCACTGCTTGCGGTTTGCATGGCTCGTGTGTGAAGGGTATGATGTGCTCGTGTGTTTATTCTGTGAAGTACACGATGTGCTTGTGTGTTTCAAAAATCAGTCGATTCTGTCAAACACATGAAGTGCACTTGGTCCTCGGATGTAGTTCATTTTCGAGAGTGATATTGTTCACTTGTGCACAAAATGAAAGTGCTAAAAATTTAGCGCAACAACAAAGATAGTAATGAGGTTCACTTCGATATATGTCGAGGTTCACTTGCCTCCTCTTTGCGGTCCACTCTCATTCACAAAAAAAAACAGAAACTCATCTGAGAAAAATGTACGTCCGACAAAAGAAACCATGAAGTTCCCTTGAATGTTTGATGCAGTGCGGTTTTTCGGTCTGAAGCAGTGTGTTCATCTGTCCGATGCAGTACACGCGACGATTTGGGTGTTCAAAAAACAGTGTCCGTGTTTTGGTATTTTTAAAACTGCTCTTAAACCGTAAGGAGTCGAAGAGAGCATTCTACATGAAAAAGTTGCGTCTCGACGATATCTTTCCAATGATGTATAATATGAATCATTCTGATCAACGGTTTGTAAAAATTTCACGAAAAACGATCGCTGCTTCTCGTCGTCAGCCGCATGATTTTTAAAATTAACTAAAAACCGTAAGGAATCTCAAAAATATTTCAACATATGAAAGTTGTGCCTCAACCGTATCGTTCCAACGGCGTATCACATGCCTCGTTTCGACAAACAGTTAAAAAACTGGAGAGAAAACAGTACCGAAAAATTCAAAAAAAAAATGAAAAACATAATTCTGTGATTTAGTAAATTTGAAACTACTCTTATACCGTAACGAATTTGAGAAAATAATCGATATGAAAAAGATGCGCCTCGACGATATCTTTCCAACGCTATATCATTTGCTTCATTCCGACGAGCGGATTAGAAGAAAACGCGAAAAAAGCTCGCTGACATTCATCATGAGTCGTACAATTTTCGAAACTGCTCTTAAACTGTGATGAATCTCGAAAAGTGTTCAACATGGCGAAGTTGCGACTAATTCATAGCTTCTCATCGATATATTACATGCGTCATTCCGATAAATGGTTAAAAAACTAAAGCAAAAATAGTACCAAAAAACACAGTGTGCAGTTTTTTTGACACGAAGTTCACTCGCCCGAGTACTGCAGCACACTTGGTTCAAACAATGACGTGCACTTTCAATTAATGTGCAGTGTGAAAGTGTTATCAAAATAGTTATTCTGCTAATATTAGCAGAATAGACCCAAGCGTAAATCGCCAATTATACGCTCCGGTCAGGTTGCGCTCATCGCTAGACCAAATGGGCGGTTCTCGTTCCGGCATGCTAGTAAAAGTTTTAGGAAATAAAGTAATAGGATTAAAAGTGTTACTGTGAGCATGCATGCGCCGGCCCAGGCCACGCATTCTGGCCCGCATGGTAGTAAAAAATCTGGTAAATCTAGTAATACAATTAAAATCCCAGTATATGAAAAAAATCTGCCGATCTACCATACATATCAGAAAACATCTTATATCTTATATTTACTAATTTGAGGCACCATACGAGGCTCCACGTTAATTCTTAAAAACTACTTACAAATAACCGTTGGATATAATTGAGCGCCTAGGATTAAATAAAACATGGGAATAAGCGTAGGCAGCCTATACGCTTGGAGATCCCATCGGGACAAAGAGTCCATGTGTACTACTCTAGAAAGGAAACATGCATGTGTTTAAAAAAAGAGGAGTCCATGCATGCTACTCTACGAAACGTGCAAACTAAAATAACCTAATAAACTAATGATTCATTTTTTCCAGGAATATACCAGTAAGGTTACTCATCCATGTATAACAAAGTTAGCATTATACATATCACAGATCAACGTTTCTGACTTATCTAAAAATCTGCATGCAGTGTTTCATTATTTATTTGACCACGCTTCAGTGTGAAAGATGTCATGCGTACATCTTGGTAGGTGAATAATTTTTCTCATCCAGAAATCACAACGCACACAACCATAATGCATACGTGCATCTATACATGAACAAACTTTTCCCGTCCGTAAATCACAACAAATATAAACTTCCAAATTTGTATGTGACAATGCACGTATTGTTTCCTAAAATATAAGAAATAGTGTCAAAAAAGTTATTAAAATCCCACTGATATCAAAAGTCAGGAATGTAGTCTAAGTTTCATATATGAGAAATTAAAGTAGCAAGCGCACAATAACGCAATAGTGCTTAGTTAGTATCAATTTAATACTCCCTCCGTTCCTAAATACAGACACTAACTGTTATCGCCTAAACAAATGTGTCAACATTACTTTTTCCAATCACTCTATTTGGATGTTAGAAAGATCAATTTACAAGAATGTATAAAGTAACATCAAAAAATTCTTATAGGTGGGCATCCTGTAATTAAGGGAAATTTTCAAAACAACGAAAGGGCAAGCTTCTAGAAAATTACATACCAACCTGAAAAATATTCAAGAAAATCTCTGAAAGTTAGATTTTAAATTAAAAATAAATAATGATTACTTCTAGAACATTACAGTCCAAGTAATAAAAACTCGCTATGAATACCCGAAATATATATATATATATATATATATATATATATATATATGGAATTTTTTAAAATATAATAAAAAGGCTTCCATGAGTTTTAAAATAAACTTTAAGAAGCTCAATAATCCTCAAAATATGTAAAAGTTTAAGGATAAGCTTTAACTCAGCTTCCCTGCAAAAACACTTTAACTGAGCTGCGTCTCATAGTGGGGTGTGCGGCTCGCCGACATGTTGAACTAAAGCACACTTGACTGTTGGGGCGGGGATGAGTGAGATAAGGATATGTATGTCTGTGTGCACGCGTGTATGCGTGCATGTGAAAAAGAGGCTTCATAGAATAGAAAGAGAGACATAGAGAGGGACAACACGTATGGATAGGGTTGAGAGTGGTCGGCCTGACACTGACTAATTGCTCGAAGAATGGTTGTTTGCCACACATGTTTTTGATGAAACATTTTAATCATGTGTATGCATGGGGAAGAATAATGTAGCCATGGAAATAGTAACAGGTAGAGAGCAAAATCATAGATGATGTACGTATATTGGAAAATTTTGTGGCTAAATAAAAAACATCTTCATGTGTATTTAGTCATTGCTAAAGCTGGGAAATATAATATTTTATTTGCTATGAAAATAGGTAGTAAAAGATATTTATAAATATTTCATAGATCTAATTTCTATAAGATTTAAAGAAAATAATACTTATACAAACTTTCTATGTCAAATATTATAAACTTCTAAAAAATTCTAGCCCGTGCAGAAGCACGGGTTGACGACTAGTGGTAGTAATTGAATTTAGGGCTCCTAGTAAAATCCCTGTATACATGGTAATGAGATTGAATTAAATGGTTACCATATGCATGCGTACTCAATTAGGCCATCCTTTTTAGCGCGGTGGTTTACCAGCAAACGTTCAATTTACCATATAAACCTTACTATTTATTGTCAAGACAAGTGGGCCTGGGAGATTTAATCTGTTACTATGGTTACTACCGATTGTATTATCTGTTACGATCAAAATCAATTGTGGGTGTCCAGTCGGTTTGCTTGCTTGATTGGCTAGGGACTGTAACGTACGTAGGGTGGTTCATGTGGACAGGCAGCGCGTAGAATAACAACTAATGCGCTCAGGCTAATTTTAGCAAGCCTATATATACACACACGGTAGCGCTAAACCGAGCGAGCGCGCAGAATTACTTATCGTAAGCGCTGGTCCTAATTATGCGGGTCGCTCCGACCTCTTCACCCGCCTAACCAACGAAGGGGTAAATCTTGTAGAAGAAAAAGCAATGCATTTGTTTTCATTACCATCCCCCGTGGTTCACCTACCGCCCCGTGTACAGAAGTTGCTAATTGTTGGCAGTAAAAGGGGTTGAAGAAGTGGTAATGCTTTACTCCCTCCGTCTAGGTGTATACGACGTTTAAGAAGGTGCAGCGCGATCTAGGTGCATATGGATTGGACTAGAGAAAATTAATTAGCGCGTGTTTATATGTGAATTCATTGCACTGTTTGGGGCAATGCACTTGGGCAGCCAACCACTACTAGTGCAGAACCGGGCAATAGCACCGGTTCGTAAGGCCCTGTAGTGCCGGTTCCATAACCGGCACTAAATTGTGGTCACTAAAGGCCCCCCCTTTAGTACCAGTTCAGCACGAACCGGTGCTAAAGGGCAACCACGTGGCACGAGCCAGTTCTGGGGGCCTGGAGCCATTTAGTACTGGTTTGTAAGACCAACCGGTACTATAAGGTTTGGGGGGTTTTTAGTTTTATGATTTCTTTTTCATTTAATTTTGTGTTTCCATTTTAATTCTTTTTCGTTTGCTGATATTTTACGATACTACACATTGTTCACGTTATGCATATATATATATATATATATATATATATATATATATATATATATATATATATATATATATATATATATATATATATATAGAATTTCTAGTAGAACCAATCATGCATATATATATATCATCAATGTCTCACAAACCATCATATTAATTAATTCACACATACACACATGTATAGCTATATACAATTTCTCCTACATATGCATGTTGCCTTCGGAGGCAGTGGCATTAGCCTAATTGGTGCCTTCGGAGCACAATGACAATTGGAAATGGTTTTCATGGGGGCGGTAGCGGGTAATAGAATTCTCCCTTCGGATTTATGATCTGGTCGAGCAAAATTCCCGCTATTTCCTCTTGAAGTGCTTCTACGCGCTCCGTTTCTAGGAGCTTCTCCCGCACCTCTTTGAACTGTTAAGAAGGAGATCAATATGCATGTGTATTAGTTGTGTGACTAGATATCGATAATGGTGTAAAAATTGTGAATAGTGTTCTGACAAGCGTACCCATTCCTGTCTTTGAGATCTGCTCCTTTCGGACGCCATCATGCGAATGTTCTCGCAAACACAGAATGCACACAGATCAGTCCCCCGCGCCTGCTTCACGGCCTTTACGAGAATGGAATTTGATTAGATAATAATTAATCAAGCATGATAATTCAAGAGATGGCAGCTAGCTAGCTAGCTAGCTAGTACTACTTAATTACTTACCTTGGGTCGAAACCATTTAAGCTTTTTTTCCATTCGCCGGGCGTGACGCTGATGAACCTTGCCCAAGCCCTGCCCGCCGACAAAGAAAATGAATAAAGAGGTTATTAAATAGTTCATATCATGAAATGACGAACTAAATAGGCTGAGATATATAGTTAATAATGATTGAAATTACCTGTTGACTATCCCAAACAAGATGTTATAATCAGTTTTTCTGAGAGTAGTGAGTCCAGTACTTCAACTGTTCCGGCGTCAACTTTAATGATACATAAGACTCAGTGAAATCTGCATGCACACACGTTTGCATGTCTTAATTAAGCGGGCATATGTAAGCAAAAACATGTAGCTAGCTAGTAGGCAAAAACAGAGAATTTGTAGTACAAGACAGTGTGACTCACTGGAAGTCGTAAGGAAGTAGTATATCTTCATTGTATTTGAGGCGCTTCAAGAACTCTAGCATGTTGTCCTCTACGTTCTTTTGCTGACGTTGATTTATCTTCCATGTGTATTCATTAACGGTGTTTGGGTCAATGAACCCAATGCCAAAGCGTCCACCTTTTCTCATTTCATACATCTTCATCCTGCATAATACCACAGAAAAGAATATAGTGAGGATAATTATAGGTAATGATTGATCAAAAGGATCACTACAGCTAGCTTGAGACTTAAATTACAGAAATAAATCACTTACAGACAATAGCAACTGACGATAGATTTGTCGAGTGCGTCTTGATTGTATAACTGAAACAGTTCTAAATACTCAACGGACACAACTTTCTCATGGAAGTAATGCTCCTCCTTGACATTCACCATGAGGGACAATCGATCTGAAATCTTGGTAATGTTCATGTACCATTGATGCAATTCATACATTCTCGTTGGGAGGTTCTTGACCTTGTCTGGCTCGACCAAAGGTTGGCCCCGGACATATTTCCGTTTTATTTCATCCTCTCTAAGCAAAGGCATGGGCTCGATCTCGAGGAGTTGTCCAACAGTGATGTTGAGAACTTCAGCTTGCATTATATGCTCCTCCGTTATTACCACATTGCCCACCTCGGGAACATGCACTGTTTGCCCACAATAATATTGGGCGCGCGTACTGTCATGTGTTGTTGGCACAACAAGCGAGGGGATCGATTGCGCCGCCTGTTCTCCCAGCTGGGGAATGGTTTTCCCGCATTTTTTGGCAGCTGCTTCTTGTTTGCTCGATCCCGATGTAGACGTGCTCGCCTCTCTTTGTAGACGTGCTCGATTTAACTTCCTGATGTGGCGCTCATAGTCTGTGTCAACAGGCTTGGGAGCTGGTGATTGAGCCGTACGAATGAAGCAGTCAATTGTTTCCTCAGGCACTTTCTCCCTTGGCGGCGGTGGCGGTTTCGGTGCAAAATGGGCTTCCACCTCGGCCTTCGATATGGCTGCGATTTCCTCCTCGGACTTGTCATAAGAGCTCTGCGGAAGAGGCGTGAGGCTTGGACCATATTTATATCGCTTGCCTCCGCCTGTACTTCCTGTACTACCTCGACTCGTATCGCTACGCACCATAGCTGCGGGGTGTCTCTTCTGCGACTGCTGAGGCGGCGGAGACTACTGACGGGGCTGAGTTGGACGAGGAGGAGTGGCCTGAGGTTGTGCCGGACTTGGAGGAGGAGTGGACGTCTGACGCTGTGGCGGACTTGGAGGAGGAGTGGCCTGACACTTTGCCGGACTTGGAGGAGGAGGAGTGACCTGACACTTTGCCGGACTTGGTGGACTTGCAGGAGTGGGCGTCTGCTGACTTGGTGGCGGACTTCGACGAGGAGTCGGCTGACGCGGTGTCGGTGGCTTTCGAAAGATGATGCAATCCTTTTTTCATAGGATGATACGATGTTTGGCCTCTCCGAGAAAGCGCTCGCCGTCACCTCCAGCAATGTCAAGCTGTAGCTCCAAATATGGTGGGTCCACCACCTCATCAACCAAGACACGAGCATAGCCCGCTGGAATCGGGTTGCAATGGAAGGTTGCCTCGGGGGGATTTGTAAAAGCAACGCCGTCCGCCACCTTCATGGATATGTTCTTCATTTTGACGTGTAGCTCGCAGTTAGTGTTCTCCGTGATGTCATCCACGGGGTATCTACCCAGCATTGCATCATCCGGGACGGAACCCACGCTGCTTCTCGGCATGGATGGGCCGGTGCTATCCAATGCTGGATCATCCGCTAGCTGCTGCAGCTGCTGAGACCCCCTTTGCTGGGTAAGTGAGTTGATCTGCTCCTACTGTCGCTGGAATTTGACTGCCAATTCCGCTTGACTTGCTTCTAGGCCTTGAAGGCGTTCATAGTCCCGCTTCCTCTTCTCCTCCTCCATCTTCCTCTTCTTCTCCTCCGCAATCTTCTTTCTCGCACGGGTTCTGTAGTCGGTGTTCCATTCTGAAAACCCCTCATACCACGGAATAGCGCCCTTGCCTCGTGTTCTTCTCGGGTGTTCAGGATTTCCCAGGGCACGCGTAAGCTCGTCGTTCTCTCTGTTGGGCTGGAACACCCCCGATCGTGCCTCTTCTATTGCAACAAGCATCGCATCGTCGGCTCCCTTCAGACTTGCCCTCATCGAAACATTGCCTGTCTCCGGGTCCAACTCCCCCCATGCGCATAGAACCAAGTCCTGACCCTGGGGGGCCAGCTCTTAGTAACCGGAGTGACACCTGCATCCTCCATCTCTTTCTCAGACTTATCCCACTTAGGCATAGCCACCGCATAGCCACCTGGCCCCAGCTTATGGAACTTATCCTTTTTCGGCATTCTTCTTATTTATTCTCGACCATTCCTTAGCTAATTCCGAATCCTTGAATTTCACGAAATCGTCCCAATGAGCATGTTGGTTCTCTAGGGTTCCCTTGAATACTGGAGTCTTCCTTCCTCCCTTGACGTACTTGTTCCATTCACGATTCTTGTGGTTCTTGAATGCAATCGCCATCTTCCTAAGAGCAGCCTCCATGACTTTCTGCACATCTGCTTCTGTGAAATGATCTGGTAGGGTGAAATGTTCCATGAGAGTATCCCAAAGCAGATCTTTTTGATTCTTGTCGACAAAAGTAACATCTGGACGTGGCTTTGCTGGCTCTCTCCACTTGAAGTTTGATCGGGAGTTGGTCCTTCACAAGAACTCCGCACTGACGAACGAACTTGTCCGCAATCTTCTTAGGCGCTAATGGTTCGCCAGTATGAGTGCATGCCTCGATATTGTACTTTACGCCCTGCTTCAACTTTTTGTTCGGGCCTCGTTTCGTCATTTTGCCTGAAGATTTGCTCGATCTGGATGGCTGAAAGAACAAAGATCGATTCGTTAATATATCTTCAAGTCATTTAAAACTTGTGATGATCGATCACCAGATGCCTGCTTATATAAATACATATACCTCGCCGGTCTTTGTTGTTTTAGGATCAACATGTTCTTCGTCATCGTCATAATCGTAGTTCATGACTTCATCAATTCGGTCGTCGCGATCGAATATCATATCACCCTCTCCGGTGTTGTTTAGAAATTCAGAGCCGTCATATTCTTCTTCATTCTGATCATCATCTGGCCCGCGTATCATATCGAACATGGTCTGTTCTCCCTCTCTGTCGGTATTGTCTGCCATAGCTTTTATTTAACTAATCCAAAAGAAATATAAAACAATTTAGTATTCAAATTACATCGTCTCGAATAATAGATATAATCTCGAATACATCGTCTAGAATAATAGATATCATCTCGAATACATCGTCTTGTATAATATATAATATTGAATAGTACATCACTGGCTATTAGCTAATAAAGATCGAATACTACAGAAGAATCTAGGACACTCGCAGTTCCTCCGGCGCGGGCGGTGGACACCCAAAGAGAAGGAACCCTCACAGGATCATAGCTGAAGTGAGATCCCCGAAGAAACTGCCAGGTATTTGAGAACCTGCCGCCCTCTAACGCAACCATGTAGCGATGGACGTGCTCGTCCTCCTCCCTGACACGGCGATGTACCACCTCCGGCGGGGCCGGGTCCCTCCGCACCAAAACTGGCCCACGCGGACGCCACCAAACGAGATCAGGGTCGACGACGGGACCTGGGGCCGGGTTCCTCATCAAGCGGCGCGCCCCTCCAGGCAGCACCTCCCAGTGCCAGCGCGGCGGAGCCCAGTCCCGGACATGGGTCGGCTGGATGTCGTCACGGACGGGTCGACGGCGAGGATGCGGGTCGGGCATCGTCGAGAACAAATACTAGCTATATGCCCGCAAAAAGTAACATTTTTTAATGATTGGATTTTGATAACTAAAATTTCTAACATTTCTATATAACACTAATTATGCTATCATTGCATATGTCAAAAATCTATATACTATTTCATACTAATTAAGCATCTAACACTAAAAACAGAGAACACAACTTCTATACATCCATTAAAAAACTGAAAAACAACATTATATAAAAAATTTCCATACTAATTAAACACTAATTATATCCATCTAACATGCATTCATAGATATATATATATATATATAATAGTGAAAAAATAATAATCTAAATAATCTAAACTAATTAAACATACAAAATACGTGTGTGTGTGGGTGTACTAATTAAACACTAATTATCTAAACTAATTAAACATACAAAATAATAATCTAAATAATCTAAACTAATTAAACACTAATTATATCCATCTAACATGCATGCTTGTGTGTGTGTGTGTACGGGCTCGGGGAGGGGCGGCGCCCATGGTGGCCGCCGGGGGCGAGGGAGAGGGGTTAGAAGGGGAGAGCTCACAGCGGGCGACGGCGACGGCGAGGCGATGGCCGAGGCGGCGACGGCGGGGACGGCACGACGGGGACGGGGACGGCGCGACGGGGACAGGGACGGGCCCGGGGCGGCGACGGGGACGGGGGCGGCGACGGAGACGAGCGGCGACGGAGACGATCGAGGGCGGCGGCGATGGCGACGGAGATGGAAACAGAGGAACGAACAGAGAGGGAAAACGAAATTTTCGCACTCTAGCATATATAGAGGGCACCTTTAGTACCGGTTGGATCCACCAACCGGTACTAAAGGTCTGTTTTGGCGAGGCCAAGCGGCGGGAAGCGACCCCCTTTAGTACCGGGTGGTGGCACAAACCGGTACTAAAGGCCCCCCCTTTAGTACCGGTTTGTGCCACGACCCGGTACTAAAGGGTGTGCGCTGACGCAGGTGCGGTGCAGCAAGTTTAGTTCCACCTCGCTAGTCGAGGGGCTACCGCACTGGTTTATAAGCCCCAGTGCGGTAGCTCTCTCGAGCTCCTCTCCTAACCAGGCCTACTCGGCCTACCTGTCCTCTTCGCCTAGTGGGCCTACTGGGCCTTTGCGGGCCTGCATCCTGGCCCAACGAAAGGTTGTGTCGCTAGTCGTATGCAGGCCACTTTGGCCCAGTAGGCGGGCTTTTTTTTCTTAATTTTTTCCGCTTTATTTATTTTTGTTTTATTTATTTTTGAGTTGTTTTTTGCTGTATTTAGAGTTTCTTTGTGAATATTTTTGCTTTAGGTACAAAAAATTACAAACTTTCTGTTAGTGCCGGTAGATTTCGAATTTGAATAGTTTAAATTTTGAATTATTTGAAATTTGTGTGAATCACTAGTTTGTGAATCACTTAACTTTGAAAAAAGTTTTTTCAGTGATTCTTTTTTCTTATGTTTAATATTAGTGTGTTTTATCATTATATTCAATTTAGTAATGCTTAGGTTATTTAAAAAATGAAATGCCTTTGTAACAGTTCAGTTTTCGTCGGAAACCCTGATACTTCAAAAGAGATTGTCCATTTTGTACACGAAGTGCATCCAGTTTTTGCCGTAACCCTCTCTACTTTCTTGCACATGCTATTTGTATGAAATTATGATACCATGCCAACTTTCAACCTTTTCTGAGTTTATTTGAATTGCTTTTCAATTTCAGGATCATTTAGCTGGAAAAAAATCAGTAAATGCATGAAAAGAATTTGTTTGCACATAAAATTTCTTCGCGTTTCAAATGCCAAAACACATAACTACCCTAACTATTACAGACATTCCCTCCTGGGTGTGAAACACAGAAGAAAGTGATGATAGTGAAGCCGATCACATCCCAGATCTTTGGGTGTGAAACGTTTTCTTCGCGTGTGTCCCTTTGCGCCGTAACCATGGAAAATCTTCATCATTTAACGGGATGCTCGGGTCAATATTCACTGTGAATGGAGCAATTTCATCAAACTTTTCATAATCTTTTGACTTGTCTGCCTTGTCATCCACTCCCACGATGTTTCTCTTCCCAGAAAGAACTATGTGCCGCTTTGGCTCATCGTATGATGCATTCGCTTCCTTATCTTTTCTTTTTCTTGGCTTGGTAGACATGTCCTTCACATAGAAAACCTGTGCCACATCATTGACTAGGACGAATGGTTCATCTGCATATGCAAGATTGTTGAGATCCACTGTTGTCATTCCGTACTGCGGGTCTTCCGTTACCCCGCCTCGTGTCATATTGACCCATTTGCACCGAAACAAAGGGACCTTTAAACCACGTCGATAGTCAAGTTCCCATATGTCCTGTATATAATCATAATATGTTTCCTTTCCCGTCTTGGTTTCTGCATCAAAGCGGACACCACTGTTTTGTTGGTGCTCTTCTTATCTTGGGCGATAGTGTAAAATGTATTACCATTTATCTCGTACCCTTTGAAAGTCATTATATTTGAAGATGGTAACTGGGACAGCAAGTACAGGTCATCTTCAATAGAGGTGTCATGCATGGTACGTGTCTCCAACCAGCTGGCGAAACTCCTGGTTTGTTCACGTGTAATCCAGTCATCAGACCGCTCCGGGTGTTTGGAGCGTAGCAAATTCTTGTGTTCATCCATATACGGAGCCACCAAGGTGGAATTCTGTAGAACTGTGTAGTGTGCTTCAGTGAGAGAATGTCCGTCCATACATATTATTTGTTCCCCTCCTAGCGTGCCTTTTCCATCCAGTCTGCTCTTATGCCGCGATTCAGGAGCACCAATCGGCTTAAGGTCAGGAATAAAGTCAATACAAAACTCAATGACCTCATCATTTTGATGGCCCTTGGAGATGCTTCCTTCTGGCCTAGCACGGTTATGAACATATTTCTTTAAGACTCCCATGAACCTCTCAAAGGGGAACATATTGTGTAGAAATACAGGACCCAAAACGTTAATCTCTTTGCATAGGTGAACTAGGACGTGCGTCATGATGTTGAAGAAGGATGGTGGGAACACCAACTCGAAACTGACAAGACATTGCACCAAATCATTCTGTAACCTTGGTATGATTTGTAGATCGATTACCTTCTGAGAGATTGCATTGAGAAATGCACATAGCTTTACAATGGCTAATCGAACGTTTTCCGGTAGAAGCCCCCTCAATGCAACCGGAAGCAGTTGCGTCATAATCACGTGGCAGTCATGAGACTTTAGGTTCTGGAACTTTTTCTCTGCCATGTTTATTATTCCCTTTATATTCGATGAGAAGCCAGACGGTACCTTAATACTGAGCAGGCATTCAAAGAAGATTTCCTTCTCTTCTTTGGTAAGAGCATAGCTTGCATGACCCTGATGTATGACGTCTTCTCCGTGCATACGTTGCTGGTCCTCCCGTGCCTCAGGTGTATCTTTTGTCTTCCCATACACGCCCAAGAAGCCAAGTAGGGTCACGCAAATATTCTTCGTCACGTGCATCACGTCGATTGCGGAGCGGACCTCTAGGTCTTTCCAATATGGCAGGTCCCAAAATATAGATTTCTTCTTCCACATGGGTGCGCGTCCGTTAGCGTCCTTCGGAACAGGTTGTCCGCCAGGACCCTTTCCAAATATCACCTTCAAATCCTTGACCATATCATGTACATCAGCACCAGAACGGTGGCGAGGCTTCGTCCGGTGATCCGCCTCACCTTTGAAATGCCTGCCTTTCTTTCTTACGGGATGCTGGCTCGGAAGAAATCGACGATGTCCCAGGTACACATTCTTCTTATAACTATTCAAATATATACTGTCGGTATCATCCAAACAGTGCGTGCATCCGCGGTATCCCTTGTTTGTATGTCCTGAAAGGTTACTGAGAGCAGGCCAATCATTGATGGTCACGAACAACAACGCCTTTAGGAACACATCAATGTCGTCGCCGGGTTGCTTAGGGCCTTGGATGAGCACTGACATCATATTGAACTTCCGCTTCATGCACAACCAAGGAGGAAGGTTGTACAAACATAGAGTCACAGGCCAGGTGCTATGGTTGCTGCTCTGCTCCCCAAAAGGATTAATGCCATCTGCGCTTAGACCAAACCATACGCTCCTTGCGTCATCTGCAAACTCCTTCCCGTACTTTCTTTCGATTTTTCTCCACTGCGACCCGTCAGTGGGTACTCTCAACTTTTCGTCTTTCTTACGGTCTTCTCTGTGCCATCGCATCGCCTTGGCATGCTCTTTGTTTTGTAACAAATGTTTCAACCATGGTATTGTAGGAGAATACCACATCACCTTGGCAGGAATCTTCTTCCTGGGGCGCTCGCCCTCGACATCACCAGGCTCATCGCGGCTGATCTTATAGCGCAATGCACCACATACCGGGCAAGCATTCAAATCCTCGTACTCACCGCGGTAGAGGATGCAATCATTAGGGCATGCATGTATCTTCTACACCTCTAACCCTAGAGGGCAGACAGCCTTCTTTGCTTCGTACGTACTCTCGGGCAATTCGTTGTCCTTTGGAAGCATATCCTTTATCATTACCAGCAACTTTCCAAATCCCATATCAGATACACCATTCTCTACCTTCCATTGCAGCAATTCCAGTGTGGTGCCCAGCTTTTTCTTGTCACCTACGCAATTCGGGTACAACAATTTTTTGTGATCCTCTAACATGCGCTGCAACTTCTTCTTCTCCAAATCACTTGCGCAGTTTCTCTTTGCATCGACAATGGCCCGACCTAGATCATCAACAGGCTCATCTGATGCCTCTTCTTCAGCTTCTTCCCGCATTGCCGGCTCAGCTTCTTCCCGCATTACCGGCTCAACTTCTTCCCCCATTGTTGTATCATCGTATTCAGGGAACCCATGGCCAGGATAGCTGTCGTCGTCCTCTTCTTCTTCATTGTCTTCCATCATAACCCCTCTTTCTCCGTGCTTGGTCCAAACATTATAGTGGGGCATGAAACCGGACTCAAACAGGTGGACGTGAATGGTTCTTGACGTAGAGTAATTGTGACCATTCTTACAGCCAGCACATGGACAAGGCATAAAGCCATCCACCCGCTTGTTTGCCTCAGCCGCAAGCAGAAAAGTATGCACGCCCTCAACGAACTGGGGAGAGCATCGGTCATCGTACATCCATTGCCGGCTCATCTTCATTACACAACACCAAATAGACCAAATTAATACAAGTTCATACATAAAGTTCATACAACACTTAAATGCAACAAACAAATAACTCTCTAGCTAAAGCATTTAAATGCAACAACAAATGTGATCAAGATCGCAACTAAGGTAACAATTGACAGCATAATGATACCAAGCCTCACTATCGATGGCATATTTTCTAATCTTTCTAATCTTCAAGCGCATTTTCTCCATCTTGATCTTGTGATCATCGACGACATCGGCAACATGCAACTCCAATTCCATCTTCTCCCCCTCAATTCTTTTCAATTTTTCTTTCAAGTACTCGTTTTCTCTTTCAACTAAATTTAACCTCTCGACAATAGGGTCGGTTGGAATTTCCGGTTCACATACCTCCTAGATAAAAATATCTATGTCAGCTTGATGGGCATAATTTGTCATAAACACGAAATGCAACAAATAGTTTCAAAAGAGAATATATCACATCCGAATCATAACAAGGACGAGGGCCGACGGGAACGGATATCAAAACCATGGCACTATGTATAACAAACAACGTACGGTTAAGATAATTATTACACGATTAACTATATATCCAAATCACACAAACATCAATTTTTTATATAAAATTTCATGAACAAGAGGCTCACCACAAGGTGGTGCCGGCGACGGGACGGTGCAGGCGATCGACAGTGGTTACGACGGAGATTTAGAAGGCACTAAGTAAACCACACCTACATATGCAAACTAAGTGTTATTTTTGACCTCAAATTGCATATAAATAAAATACTAGCACATATATATATTTCCTCCAAAATTACTAAACTCACAAATTAATAACTATATAAAGCATTGCAAGAGCTAATCTAGCAATGAGAGATGAAAGGACAAAGTTGCTAACCTTTGTGATCACTTGAATGGATGGGGGCCTTCAAATCTTGACAAATTTTGGGCAAAATGTGTGATGAGCTCGAGGGGAGAAGAGGAAGAACAGAGAGGAGAGGAGAGGGGAAAGGGGGAAGAACAGAGCGAGCTGGACGAAGGGTTTATATGCAGGAGGACCTATAGTACCGGTTCGTGGCACGAGCCGGTACTAAAGGTGCTGGAGGGGGCCCAGACTGACAACATCCTGCCACCACCCTCATTAGTACCGGTTCGTGGCACGAACCGGTGCTAAAGGTTAGCCACGAACCGGTACTAATGAGAGCGGCCCGGCTAGCCGTTGGAACCGGCACTAATGTATACATTTGTACCGGCTCTAATACAAACCGGCACTAATGTGCTTCACGTTTGACCCTTTTTCTACTAGTGCACGGAGCCTGGCTGTTTGCATGCGCATACGATAATTATGTCTTGTGGTTTGCATGCACGACCGTTTGCAATGACTAGCCTACGTATGTGCCTTGTTATGTGGACTGGACTCACAAAATTAATTACTCCACACGGGACTAGCTAAATGTAGTGACTTATATTATTGGAATTTCTGGATTTGGTTAGATGCCTAATGCACCTGGACAGAGGGAGTACCACTTCAGATGAATTAGTGGCGGTTTGCTAATTGTTGGCAGTAAAATGGGTTCAGGAAGTAGTAATGCTTTAGGCTGGTCTTACTGAAGAGTAACATATAATGCATAGTATGATAAAGTAGTGCATAGTATCATAAAGTAGTACTCCCTCCGTCACGTTTAAGAAGGCACAGTTAAATTTGCGTGCATTTCCACAATAGACAAGGTTTAGGGCGCATTGCATTTATTTGTAGTAGCTAATTAGTACTCCGGTGTACTATTTCTATATGCATGCGTAGTGTGAATGCTATTTTTTAGCCCATCTCATAACCAATAGATAATCACCTAGATCCCAGAGAATTTCCAAGCGCGCCTTCTAAACCGTGACGGAGGGAGTATCATAGATGGTCTCATTTATTGTCATGCATGACACACAGTAACATAACATTTATTATGTTACGGTATCTACCTATGTTACTACTATCCTCTCTCTCTTCTTTAATTGTCTGCCACATAAACATGTTTGCGAGTTCCAAGTACATGATACTAGTTATGTTACCCCCACTATGACCAGCCTTACCACTTCTAGAAGAAAAAGTAATGCATTTAGTTTCGTTGCCATCCCTCGTAGTTCACCTACGCCCTCAGTACAGACGTTGCTAATGTTCGCAGTAAAAAGGGTTGAGGAAGTGGGAATGCTTTACCACTTCAGACGAATTGGTGGTCTTCTAATTGTTGGCAGTAAAGTAGGTTGAGAAGTAGTAATGCTTTACCACTCACATGAATTACTGTGATTCAATCCAACAGTAAAATGGGTTGAGAAAATGGTGTACTTTACCACTTCAGATGAATTAATGGTTGTTCAATTCCTAGCTTGGTTAACGTACGAAAACATGGTAATATGTACTCCCTCCGTAAACTAATATAAGAGCGTTTAGACTACTAAAGTAGTGATCTAAACGCTCTTATATTAATTTACAGAGGAAGTAGTAAACAATTACTACATGTCCCCTCGTCTAGTAATTATCAATTGAATGGTAATATGTACGTGGGCAAGTATCTGGTCCTAACTCATTACGATGGGATTTTCGGGCTAATGCACGCATACTGGCTGGTTGGGTCAACTGCCAGAGCGTATGCTAACTTGTTCTGCGCTCTGGAGTACTTTAGCGTGCCTATATATACACACACATACACACGCACAATTTAATATATACAATTTATTCTATAATTTGTAGACCATTACATGCAGGCATTAGGTGTAATAGTATTCTTTTTCGGGATCTATGACCCGGTTAAGCAAAAATCCTGCAATTTTCGTTTGAAGTGCTCGTATGCGCTCCGTTTATAGGAGATTATCCCGCATCTTTATTAAAAAAGAGATCAGTATAAGTGTATTAGTTGTGTGTATATATATTAGATCATGATAAAAAGAATTGTGAATTGTTTTTACATATGAAAAAATTTCTTCCACTTTTGCTCCTTTCTATCATAAAGTGAATGTTCTCACAAACGTAAAATGAACATAAATTATTCCCCGACGCCTGCCTCATGCACTTTACGAGAATAGAATTAATTCAGATAATAATTAATCAAGTATGATAATGGTATTGAAACTGGAATTAAAGAGATGCGCGGACCTAGCTAGTACTACTTAATTACGTATCCTGGGTCGCACCCATTTCAGCTCCCATTTCAGCTCTTGTTTATGGGCCTTAAACTTGTTTGGTGAACTTTTGCCAAACCCTGCTCTTCGGAAAATAAAATAAATAAAGGAGTTACTAATTAGTTTATATCAGGAAATGAATTAAAGAGGCCGACATAGTGTGATAATGATTGAAATTACCCGTCGAACATCTCCTTCATGTTTGAGTATTCTTTAGGTTCTTTTAAGTAGTGAGTCCAGTACTTGAACTTTTTCCTCGTCAACTTCAATGGTTAGCAGAATCCAGTGAAAACTGCATGATGCGCACATATTTATATAATTAAGCGGGCATGTGCATAACTCATCAACTACACTTATTAACATTTAGTAAGCAAAACAAAATTTGTAGTACAAGACAGTAACAACACTCACCCGATGTTGTAAGGAAGTAGTATTTCTGGTTTGGTATTTTATTGCTTCAAAAACTCTAGCAAGCTTCTCTCTGTCTTTTTTGCTGATTTACCACACACCATCATTAACGGTATTTGGGTCAATGAACCCAATGCCATAGCGTCCATCTTTTTTCATTTCATAATTCTTCATTCTCCACGGGCTACTGTTCATCCACCGTTGAATTCCTCCAGCCTCCACCTGCTACTATTCATGCACCGTCGACTTCCTCCATCCTCCACCGGCTACTGTTCATCCTGCCCTCCACGGTGCCCTATTCATCCAGCCTCCACCGGCTACTGTTCAACCAGCCCTCCACGGGTACACATTTGAAATGCTTGCCTTTCTTTCTTAAGAGATGCTTGATTGGAAGAAACCGACGATGTCCCAGGTACACATTCTTCTTACATTTATCCAAATATATACTGTCGGTATCATCTAAACAGTGCATGCATGTGTGGTATCCCTTGTTTGTCTGTCCTGAAAAGTTACTAAGAGCAAGCCAAATATTGATGGTTACAAACAGCAACGCTCGCAGGTCAAATTCCCGCTATTTGTGATCATCCCACCCACATACACCTTTTTTGCCCCACAGCTGTGAAAGTTCTTCAACTAATGGTCTTAGGTACACATCAATGTCGTTTCCGGGTTGCTTGGGGCCTTGGATGATCACTGGCGTCATAATGAACTTCCGCTTCATGCAGAACCAAGGAGGAAGGTTATAGATACATAGAGTCACATGCCATGTGCTATGATTGTTGCTATGCTCCCCAAAAGGACTAATGCCATCTGCACTTAAATCAAACCATACGTTCCATGCGTCATCAGCAAAGTCCTCCCACTTTCTCTCGATTTATTTCCACTGCAACCCGTCAGCGGGTATTCTCAACTTCACGTCTTTCTTATGGTCTTCATTGTGCCATCGAATCAACTTGGCATGCTCTTTGTTTTGGAACAAACGTTTCAACTGTAGTATTATAGGAGCATAGCATATCACCTTCCAGGAATCTTCTTCCTGGGGCGCTCGCCCTCAACACCACCAGGGTCATCGCGACTGATCTTATAGCACAATGCACCGCATACTCAGCATGCATTCAAATCCTCGTACTCACCGCAGTAGAGGATGCAGTCATTAGGGCATGCATGTATCTTCTGCACCTCTAATCCTAGGGGGCAGACAGCCTTCTTTGCTTCATGCATACCGTCGGGCAATTCATTGTCCTTTGGAGGCATCTTCTTTAACATTATCAGCAATTTTTCAAATCCCTTGTCAGATACGACATTCTCTGCCTTCCATTCCAGCAATTCCAGTGTGGTATCCAACTTTTTCTTGTCATCTTTGCAATTTGGGTACAACAATTTCTTGTGATCCTCTAACATGCGCTGCAACTTAAGCTTCTCCTTTTCACTTGTGCAGTTTCTCTTTGCATCAACAATGGCCCGGCCAAGATCATCAGCAGGCTCATTTGATCCCTCTTCTTCAGCTTCTTCCCCCATTGTTGTACCATCATATTCAGCGAAACCATGTCCAGGATAGCTATCATCATCCTCTTATTCTTCATTCTCTTCCATTAGGACCCTTCTTTCTCTGTGCTTGGTCCAACAGTTATAGCCGGACTTGAAACCGGACGTGAACAGGTGGACGTGAATGGTTCTTGAGTTACAGTAGTTGTGAACATTCTTACAGACATCACATGAACAACACATAAAACTATCCGCCCGCTTGTTTGGCTCAGCCGCAACCAAAAAAGTATGCATGCCATTAATGAAATGGGGAGAGCATCCATCATTGTACATCTATTGCTGACTCATCTTCATTACACAACACCGAAAAGACCAAATTAATACTAGTGCATACATAAAGTTCATACACACTTATTCTCATAAAACAACATACAAACTCTCTAGCTAAAGCATTTAAATGCAACAACAAATGCGATCAAGATCACTGATACGTCTCCAACGTATCTATAATTTTTGATTGTTCCATGCTATTATATTATCCATCTAGGATGTTTTATATGCATTTATATACACTTATATATTATTTTTGGGACTAACCTATTAACCGGAGGCCTAGTCCAAATTGCTGTTTTTTTGCCTATTTTAGTGTTTCGCAGAAAAGGAATATCAAACCGAGTCCAAACGGAATGAAACCTTCGGGATAGTTATTTTTGGAATGAACGCAATCCAGGAGACTTGGAGTGGACGTCAGGGAAGCAACGAGGTAGCCACAAGGGTCCAGGGCATGCCCTATGATGGGGAACGTAGCAGAAATTCAAAATTTTCTACGCATCACCAAGATCAATCTATGGAGATTCTAGCAACAAGAGATGGAGAGGATGAGCATCTTCATACCTTTGAAGATCGCTAAGCGGAAGTGTTACAAGAACGCGGATGATGGAGTCGTACTCGCGGCGATTCAAATCGCGGAAGATCCGATCTAGCGCCGAACGGACGGTGCCTCCGCGTTCAACACACGTACAACCCGGGGACGTCTCCTCCTTCTTGATCCAGCAAGGGGAGAGGAGAAGTTGAGGGAGAACTCTGACAGCACGATGGCGTGGTGGTGGTGGAGCTCGTGGTTCTCCAGCAGGGCTTCGCCAAGCACTACGGAGGAGGGGGAGATGTTGGAGGAGGGAGAGGGCTGCGCCAGGGGAAGGGTGCGGCTGCCCTCTCTCTCCCTCACTATATATAGGGGGAAGGGGGTGGAGGAGGCACCCTAGGGTTCCCTAGGGGATGGGTTGCGGCCACAGGGGAAACCCTAGATGGGTTTGGGCGCCCCCACCCCTTGGAAACTTGCCCCCCAGGCCGGGAGGGGCGGCTGTCCTAGGGGAGCGACCCCACCTCTCCAGGTTACGTGAGAGGGGTTGAGAGGGGTGCACATCCCCTTAGTGGGCTGGTGTGCACCCTCCCCTTGGCCCATAAGGCCCCCCAACGCTTGTCGGGGCCTCCGAAACACCTTTCGGTCATGCTGGTTGTCACCCGGTACTCCCAGAACAATTCCGGACTCCAATACCCTTCGTCCAATATATTGATCTTCACCTCCGGACCATTTCATTGTTCCTCGTCATGTCCGGGATCTCATCTAGGACTCCGAACAACCTTCGGTAAGCACATACTATTTCCCATAACAACTCTAGCGTCACCGAACCTTAAGTGTGTAGACCCTAAGGGTTCGGGAACCATGCAAACATGACCGAGACACCTCTCCGGCCAATAACCAATAGCGGGATCTGGATACCCATATTGGCTCCCACATGTTCCACGATGATCTCATCGGATGAACCACGATGTCGAGGATTCAGTCAATCCCGTATACAATTCCCTTTGCCTATCGGTATGTTACTTGCCCGAGATTCGATCGTTGGTATCCCAATACCTCGTTCAATCTCGTTACCGGCAAGTCACTTTACTCGTTCCGTAATGCATGATCCCGTGACTAACTACTTAGTCACATTGAGCTCATTATGATGATGCATTACCGAGTGGGCCCAGAGATACCTCTCCATCATACGGAGTGACAAATCCCAGTCTCGATTCGTGCCAACCCAACAGACACTTTAGGAGATACCTGTAGTGCACCTTTATAGCCACCCAGTTACGTTGTGATGTTTGGTACACCCAAAGCATTCCTACGGTATCCGGGAGTTGCACAATCTCATGGTCTAAGGAAATGATACTTGACATTAGAAAAGCTCATAGCAAACGAACTACACGATTTGTGCTATGCTTAGGATTGGGTCTTGTCCATCACATCATTCTCCTAATGATGTGATCCCGTTATCAATGACATCCAATGTCCATGGTCAGGAAACCATAACCATCTATTGATCAACGTGCTAGTCAACTAGGGGCTCACTAGGGACATGTCGTGGTCTATGTATTCACACATGTATTACGGTTTCCCGTTAATACAATTATAGCATGAACAATAGACAATTATCATGAACAAGGAAATACAATAATAACCACTTTATTATTGCCTTTAGGGCATATTTCCAACAGTCTCCCACTTGCACTAGAGTCAATAATCTAGTTCACATCACTATGTGATCGTAATGAATCCAACACCCATGGGGTTTGATCATATCTCGCTTGTGAGAGAGGTTATTAGTCAATGGGTCTGAACCTTTCAGATCCATGTGTTCCTTACAGATCTCTATGTCATCATCTAGATGCAGTTACCACGCGCTATTTGGAACTATTCCAAACAACTGCTCTACTATACGAATACGGTTTACTACACATAGTCATCCGGATTAGCGTCAAAGTTTGCATCGACGTAACCATTTACGACAAACTCTTTTACCACCTCCATAATCGAGAAAAGTCCTTAGTCCACCAGTTACTAAGGATAAACTTGACCGCTTTCCTGTGATCCATTCCTAGATCTCTCTTGTACCCCATGACTGACTCATGGCAAGGCACACTTCAGGTGCGGTACACGACATAGCATACTGTAGAGCCTACGTCTAAAGCATAGGGGACGACCTTCGTCCTTTCTCTCTCTTCTGCCGAGGTCAGGTCTTGAGTCTTACTCAATACTCACACCTTATAACACAGCCAAGAACTCCTACTTTGTCGATCTATTTTGAACTCCTTCAAAATCTTGTCATGGTATGTATTCATTTGAAAGTACTATTAAGCGTTTTGATCTATCCTTATAGATCTTGATGCTCAATGTTCGAGTAGCTTAATACAGGTTTTCCATTGAAAAACACTTTTCAAACAACCCTATATGCTTTCCAGAAATTCTACATCATTTCCGATCAACAATATGTCAACAACATATACTCATCAGAAATTCTATACTGCTCCCACTCACTTCTTTGGAAATACAAGTTTCTCATGAACTTTGTATAAACCCAAAATCTTTGATAATCTCATCAAAGCGTATATTCCAACTCCGAGATGCTTACTCCTGTCCTTAGAAGGATTGCTGGAGCTTTTCATACTTGTTAGCATCTTATAGGATTGACAAAACCTTCTGGTTGTATCATATACAACCTTTCCTCAAGAAAATTGTCGAGGAAACAATGTTTTGACATCCTATATGCAAGATATCATAAATAATGCAGTAACTGCTAATATAATTTTCAACAGACTCTTAGCATCTCTACAAATAAGAAAGTCTCATCGCGGTCAACTCCTTGAACTTGTCAGAAAACATCTTAACGACAAGTCAAGCTTTCTTAATGGTGATACTTACCATCATTGTCTGTCTTCCTTTTAAAATCCATCTGTACAAAACAGCCTTACGACCATCAAGTAGTTCTTCCAAAGTCTATACTTTGTTTTCATACATGGATCCTCTCTCGGATTTTATGGCCTCAAGCCATTCTTCGGAATCCGGGACCACCATCGCTTCTCCATAGCTCATACATTCATTGTTGTCTAGCAACATGACCTCCAAGACAGGATTACATACCACTCTGGAGTAGTACGTATCCTTGTCGACCTATAAGTTTTGGAAGTGACTTGATCTGAAGTTTCATGATCAATATCATCAGCTTCCACTTCAATTGGTGCAGGCGCCACAGGAACAACTTCCTGTGCCCTGCTACACACTAGTTGAAGTGACGGTTCAATAACCTCATCAAGTCTCCACCATCCTCCCACTCAATTCTTTTGAGAGAAAATTTTCCTCGAGAAAGGACCCGATTCTTGAAACAATCCCTTTTGCTTCCGGATCTGAGACAGGAGGTATACCAACTGTTTTTGGGTGTCCTATGAAGATGCATTTATCCTCTTTGGGTTCGAGCTTATCAGCCTGAAACTTTTTCACATAAGCATCGCAGCCCCAAACTTTTTAAGAAATGACAGCTTAGGTTTCTCTAAACCATAGTTCATACGGTGTCATCTTAATGGAATTGTCTGGTGCCCTATTAAAGTGAATGCGGTTGTCTCTAATGCCTAACCCATAAACGATAGTCTTAATTCGATAAGAGACATCATGGTATGCATAATATCCACTAGGGTGCAGTTATGTTGTTTGGACACACCATCACACTATGGTGTTCCAGGAGGTATTAGTTGTGAAACAATTTCCACAATGTCTTAATTGTGTGCCAAAGTCGTAGCTCAAATATTCATCTCTATGATCATATCATAGACATTTTATCCTCTTGTCACGACAATCTTCAACTTCACTCTGAAATTACTTGAACCTTTCAATAATTCAGACTTGTGTTTCATCAAGTAAATATACTTAGCATCTACTAAAATCATCTGTGAAGTAAGAACATAACGATATCCACTGCGTGCCTCAGCACTCATTGGACTGCACACATCAATATGTATTGCTTCCAACAAGTTGCTTTCTTGTTCCATCTTACTGAAAACGAGGCCTTTCAGACATCTTGCCCATGTGGTATGATTTGCATGTCTCAAGTGATTCAAAATGAAGTGAGTCCAAATGATCCATCTGTATGGAGTTTCTTCATGCACATATACCAATAGACATGGTTCACATCTATCAATCTATTTCAAAAACGAGTGAGTCCATAGATCCATCAAACATAGAGCTTCTTCATGCGTTTTATACCAATATGACTCAAGTGGCAGTGCCACAAGTATGTGGTACTATCATTACTATCTTATATCTTTTAGCATGAACATGTGTATCACTACGATCGAGATTCAATAAACCATTCATTTTAGGTGCAAGACCATTGAAGGTATTGTTCAAATAAACAGAGTAACCATTATTCTCCTTAAATGAATAACCATATTGCGATAAACATAATCTAATCATGTCTATGCTCAATGCAAACACCAAATAACAATTATTTAGGTTTAACACCAATCTCGATGGTAGAGGAAGCATGTGATGCTTGATCACGTCAACCTTGGAAACACTTCCAACACATATCGTCATCTCACCTTTAGCTAGTCTCCGTTTGTTCCGTAGCTTTTTATTTCGAGTTACCAACACTTACCAACCGAACAGGTATCTATTACCCTGGTGCTACTAGGAGTACTAGTAAAGTACACATTAATATAATGTATATCCAATATACTTCTGTCGACCTTGCCAGCCTTCTCATCTACCAAGTATCTAGGGCAGTTTTGCTTCAGTTACCGTTCCCCTCATTACAGGAGCACTTCGTCTCGGGATTGGGTTCAACCTTGGGTTTCTTCACTAGAGCAGCAACTGATTTGCCATTTCATGAAGTATCCCTTCTTGCCCTTGCCCTTCTTGAAACTAGTGGTTTTACTAACCATCAACAATTGATGCTCCTAGTTGATTTCTAATTTCGCGGTGTCAAACATCGCGAATAGCTCATGGATCATCATATTTATCCCTGATATGTTATAGTTAATTACGAAGCTCTAGTAGCTTGGTGGCAGTGACTTTGGAGAACTATCACTATGTCGTGCGGAAGATTAACTCCCACTCAATTCAAGTGATTGCAGTACTCAGGCAATCTGAGCACATGCTCAATGATTGAGCTTTTCTCCCTTAGTTTGCAGGTTAAGAAACTTATCAGAGGTCTCATACCTCTTGACGTGGGCACGAGCCTGAAATCCCAATTTCAGCTCTTGTAACATCTCATATGTTCTGCGACGTATCAAAAAATTTCTTCGGTGCCTCAATTCTAAACCGTTTAACATTACGCACTGAACTATCACATAGTCATCAAAACGTGTATGTCAGATGTTCGCAACATCCACAAACGACGCTCGAGGTTCAGCACACCGAGCGGTGCATTAAGGACATAAGCCTTCTGTGCAGCAATGAGGACAATCCTCAGTTTATGGACCCAGTCCGCATAATTGCTACTATCAACTTTCAACTAAAATTTTCTCTAGGAACATATCTCAAAATAGTAGAACCAAAGCGTCAGCTGCGACATAATTTGCAAAGACATTTTGACTATGTTTATGATAATTAAGTTCATCATATCAAATTATTCAATGAACTCCCACTCAGATAGACATCCCTCTAGTCATCCAACTGATACATGATCCGAGTCTACTAGGCCGTGTCCGATCATCACGTGAGACGGACTAGTCATCATCGGTGAACATCTTTATGTTGATTGTATCCACTACACGACTCATGTTCGACCTTTCGGTCTGTTGTGTTCCGAGGCCATGTCTGTACATGCTAGGCTCATCAAGTCAACCCAAGTGTTTTGCATGTGTAAATCTGGCCTACACCCGTTGTATGCGAACGTTAGAATCTATCACACCCGATCATCACGTAGTGCTTCAAAACAACGAACTTTCGCAACGGTGCACAGTTAGGGGGAACACTTTCTTGAAATTTATGAGGGATCATCTTATTTATGCTACCATCATTATAAGCAAATAAGATGTAAACATGACAAACATCACATGCAAATCATAAAGTGGCATGATATGGCCAATATCATCTTGCGCCATTGATCTCCATCTTGAGGCATGGCATGATCACCTTCATCACCGGCATGACACCATGATCTCCATCATAGTGTCTTCATGAAGTTGTCTCGCCAACTATTACTTCTACTACTATGGATAATGGTTTAGCAATAAAGTAAAGTAATTACATGGCATTATTTAATGACACGCAGGTCATACAATAAATTAAGACAACTCTTGTGGCTCCTGCCGGTTGTCATACTCATCGACATGCAAGTCGTGATTCCTATTACAAGAACATGATCAATCTCATACATCACATATCATTCATCACATTCTTTTTGGCCATATCACATCACATAGCATACCCTGCAAAAACAAGTTCGACGTCCTCTAATTGTTGTTGCATGTATTACGTGGCTGCTATGGGTTTCTAGCAAGAACGTTTCTTACCTACGCAAAGACACAACGGTGATATGCCAATTGCTATTTACCCTTCATAAGGACCCTTTTCATCGAATCTGATCCGACTAAAGTGGGAGAGACTGGCTAGCCACCTTTATGCAACAAGTGCATGTCAGTCGATGGAACCTGTCTCACATAAGCGTACATGTAAGGTCGGTCCGGGCGGCTTCATCCCACAATAGCGGCAAAACAAGATAGGACTAGTAACGGTATGCAAATTGAACAAACCAACAACCACAACTACCTGTGTTCTACTCGTGCATAGAATCTACGCAATAGACCTAGCTCTGACACCACTGATGGGGAACATAGCAGAAATTCAAAATTTTCTACGCATCACCAAGAACAATCTATGGAGATTCTAGCAACAAGAGATGGAGAGGATGAGCATCTTCATACCTTTGAAGATTGCTGAGCGGAAGCGTTACAAGAATGCAGATGATGGAGTCGTACTCACGGCGATTCAAATCACGGAAGATCCGATCTAGTGCCGAACGGATGGTGCCTCCGCGTTCAACACACGTACAACCCGGGGACTTCTCCTCCTTCTTGATCCAGCAAGGGAAGATGAGAAGTTGAGGGAGAACTCCGACAGCACGATGGCGTGGTGGTGGTGGAGCTCGTGGTTCTTCCAGCAGGGCTTCGCCAAGCACTACAGAGGAGGGGGAGGTGTTGGAGGAGGGAGAGGGCTGCGCCAGGGGAAGGGTGCGGCTGCCCTCTCTCTCCCTCACTATATATAGGGGGATGCGGGTTGGAGGAGGCGCCCTAGGGTTCCCAAGGGGATGGGTGGCGGCCATAGGGGAAACCTTAGATGGGTTTGCGTGCCCCCACCCCTTGGAAACTTGCCCCCCCCAAGCCGGGAGGGGCGGCTGCCCTAGGAGAGGCGCCCCCACCTCTCTAGGTTACGTGAGAGGGGTTGGGAGGGGAGCACAGCTCCTTAGTGGGCTGGTGTGCCCCCTCCCCTTGGCCCATAAGGCCCCCCAACGCTTGCTGGGGCCTCCGAAATACCTTTCGGTC
This sequence comes from Triticum timopheevii, assembly GCA_963921465.1. Taxonomy (NCBI): domain Eukaryota; kingdom Viridiplantae; phylum Streptophyta; class Magnoliopsida; order Poales; family Poaceae; genus Triticum; species Triticum timopheevii. The sequence goes on from OY997274.1 coordinate 80,888,272, forward strand.
ACGATGGTCGTGACCCGGTACTCTGAGAACAATTTCGGACTCCAATACCCTTCGTACAATATAACGATCTTCACCTCCGGACCATTCTGGAGTTCCTCGTCACGTCCGGGACCTCATCTGGGACTCTGAACAACCTTCGGTAACCACATACTATTTCCCATAACAACTCTAGCGTCACCGAACCTTAAGTGTGTAGACCCTACGGGTCCGAGAACCATGTAGACATGACCGAGACACCTCTCTGGCCAATAACCAATAGCGAGATCTGGATACCCATATTGGTTCCCACATGTTCCACGATGATCTCATTGGATGAACCACGATTTCGAGGATTCAGTCAATCCCTTATACAATTCCCTTTGTCTATCGGTATGTTACTTGCCTGAGATTCGATCGTCAGTATCCAATACCTCGTTCAATCTCGTTACCGGCAAGTCACCTTACTTGTTCCATAATGCATGATCCCGTGACTAACTACTTAGTCACATTGAGCTCATTATGATGATGCATTACCGAGTGGGCCCAGAGATACCTCTCCATCAATCCCAGTCTCGATTCGTGCCAACCCAATAGACACTTTCGGAGATACCTGTAGTGCACCTTTATAGCCACCGAGTTACGTTGTGACATTTGGTACACCCAAAGCATTCCTACAGTGTCCGGGAGTTGCACAATCTCATCGTCTAAGGAAATGATACTTGACATTAGAAAAGCTCATAGCAAACGAACTACACGATCTTGTGCTATGCTTAGGATTGGGTCTTCTCCATCACATCATTCTCCTAATGACGTGATCCCGTTATCAATGACATCCAATGTCCAAGGTCAGGAAACTATAACCATCTATTGATCAACGAGCTAGTTAACTAGAGGCTCACTAGGGACATGTTGTGGTCTATGTATTCACACATGTATTATGGTTTCCAGTTAATACAATTATAGCATGACAATAGACAATTATCATGAACAAGGAAATACAATAATAACCATTTTATTATTGCCTCTAGGACATATTTCCAACAGTCTCCCACTTGCACTAGAGTCAATAATCTAGTTCACATCACTATGTGATCGTAATGGATCCAACACCCATGGGGTTTGATCATATCTCGCTTGTGAGAGAGGTTATTAGTCAATGGGTCTGAACCTTTTAGATCCATGTGTTCTTTACAAATATCTATGTCATCTTCTAGATGCAGTTACCACCCGCTATTTGGAAATATTCCAAACAACTGCTCTACTATATGAATCCGGCTTACTACACAGAGTCATCCGGATTAGCGTCAAAGTTTGCATCGACGTAACCATTTACGACGAACTCTTTTACCACCTCCATAATCGAGAAAATTCCTTAGTCCACTCGTTACTAAGGATAAACTTGACCGCTTTCCTGTGATCCATTCCTAGATCAGTCTTGTACCCCATGACTGACTCATGGCAAGCCACACTTCAGGTGCGGTACACGACATAGCATACTGTAGAGCCTACGTCTAAAGCATAGCGGACAACCTTCGTCCTTTCTCTCTCTTCTGCCATGGTCAGGTCTTGAGTCTTACTCAATACTCACACCTTATAACACAACCAAGAACTCCTTCTTTGCCGATCTATTTTGAACTCCTTCAAAATCTTGTCACGGTATGTATTCATTTGAAAGTACTATTAAGCGTTTTGATATATCCTTATAGATCTTGATGCTCAATGTTCAAGTAGCTTAATACAGATTTTCCATTGAAAAACACTTTTCAAACAACCCTATATGCTTTCCAGAAATTCTACATCATTTCCGATCAACAATATGTCAACAACATATACTCATCAGAAATTCTACAGTGCTCCCACTCACTTCTTTGGAAATACAAGTTTCTCATAAACTTTGTATAAACCCAAAATCTTTGATCATCTCATCAAAGCGTATATTCCAACTCCGAGATTCTTACTTCTATCCTTAGAAGGATTGCTGGAGCTTTGCATACTTGTTAGCATCTTATAGGATTGACAAAACCTTCTGGTTGTATCATATGCAACCTTTCCTCAAGAAAATTGTCGAGGAAACAATGTTTTGACATCCTATCTGCAAGATTTCATAAATAATGCAGTAACTGCTAATATAATTCCAACATACTCTTAGCATCGCTACGAATGAGAAAGTCTCATCGCAGTCAACTCCTTGAACTTGTCAAAAAACATCTTAACGACAAGTCGAGCTTTCTTAATGGTGATACTTATCATCATTGTCCGTCTTCCTTTTAAAATCCATCTGTACCCAACGGCCTAACGACCATCAAGTAGTTCTTCCAAAGTCTATACTTTGTTTTCATACATGGATCCTCTCTCGGATTTTATGGGCTCAAGCCATTTGTCGGAATCCGGGGCCACCATCACTTCTCCATAGCTCGTAGATTCATTGTTGTCTAGAAACATGACCTCCAAGACAGGATTACGTACCACTCTGGAGTAGTACATATCCTTGTCGACCTACGAGTTTTGGTAGTGACTTGATCTGAAGTTTCATGATCAATATCATCAACTTCCACTTCAATTGGTGCAGGTGCCACAGGAACAACTTCCTGTGCCCTGCTACTAACTAGTTGAAGTGACAGTTCAATAACCTCATAAAGTCGCCACCATCCTCCCACTCAATTCTTTCAAGAGAAACTTTTCCTCGAGAAAGGACCCGATTCTAGAAACAATCCCTTTTGCTTCCGGATCTGAGACAGGAGGTATACCCAACTGTTTTTGGGTGTCCTATGAAGATGCATTTATCTGCTTTGGGTTTGAGTTATCAGCCTGAAACTTTTTCACATAAGCGTCGCAGCCCCAAACTTTTAAAAAAATGACAGCTTAGGTTTCTCTAAACCATAGTTCATACGGTGTCATCTTAATGGAATTGTCTGGTGCCTTATTAAAATGAATGCGGTTGTCTCTAATGCCTAACCCATAAACGGTAGGGTTAATTCGATAAGAGACATCATGGTATGCATAATATCCAATAGGGTGCAGTTATGATGTTTGGACACACCATCACACTATGGTGTTCCAGGCGGTATTAGTTGTGAAACAATTTCCACAATGTCTTACTTGTGTGCCAAAGTCGTAGCTCAAATATTCATCTCTATGATCATATCATAGACATTTTATCCTCTTGTCACGACAATCTTCAACTTCACTCTGATATTACTTGAACCTTTCAATAATTCAAACTTGTGTTTCATCAAGTAAATATACTTAGCATCTACTAAAATCATCTGTGAAGTAAGAACATAACGATATCCACTGCGTGCCTCAGCACTCATTGGACTGCACACATCAAAATGTATTACTTACAACAAGTTGCTTTCTTGTTCCATCTTACTGAAAACGAGGCCTTTCAGTCATCTTGCCCATGTGGTATGATTTGCATGTCTTAAGTGATTCAAAATCAAGTGAGTCCAAATGATCCATCTGTATTGAGTTTCTTCATGCATATATACCAATAGACATGGTTTGCATGTCTCAATCTTTTTCAAAAACGAGTGAGTCCAAAGATCCGTCAAACATGGAGCTTCTTCATGCGTTTTATACCATTATGACTCAAGTGGCAGTGCCACAAGTAGGTGGTACTATCATTACTATCTTATATCTTTTGGCATGAACATGTGTATCACTACGATCGAGATTCAATAAACCATTCATTTTAGGTGCAAGACCATTGAAAGTATTGTTAGAATAAACAGAGTAACCATTATTCTCCTTAAATGAATAACCATATTGCGATAAACATAATATAATCATGTCTATGCTCAATGCAAACACCAAATAACAATTATTTAGGTTTAACACCAATCTCGATGGTAGAGAAGCATGCGATGCTTGACCACATCAACCTTGGAAACACTTCCAACACATATCGTCATCTCACCTTTAGCTAGTCTCCGTTTGTTCCGTAGCCATTTATTTCGAGTTACCAACACTTAGCAATCGAACCGGTATCTATTACCCTGGTGCTACTAGGAGTACTGGTAAAGTACACATTAATATAATGTATATCCAAGATACTTCTGTCGACCTTGCCAGCCTTCTCATCTACCAAGTATCTAGGGCAGTTTTGCTTCAGTTATCATTCCCCTCATTACAGAAGCACTTAGTATCAGGTTTGGGTTCAACCTTGGGTTTCTTCACTAGAGCAGCAACTGATTTGCCATTTCATGAAGTATCCCTTCTTACCCTTGCCCTTCTTGAAACTAGTGGTTTTACTAACCATCAACAATTGATTCTCCTACTTGATTTCTACTTTCGCGGTGTCAAACATCGTGAATAACTCAAGGATCATCATATTTATCCCTGATATGTTATAGTTCATTAGAAAGCTCTAGTAGCTTGGTGGCAGTGACTTTGGAGAACTATCACTATGTCGTATGGAGGATTAACTCCCACTCAATTCAAGTGATTGCAGTACTCAGACAATCTGAGCACATGCTCAACGATTGAGCTTTTCTCCCTTAGTTTGCAGGTTAAGAAACTTATCAGAGGTCTCATACCTCTTGACGTGGGCATGAGCCCGAAATCCCAATTTCAGCTCTTGTAACATCTCATATCTTCTGCGACGTATCAAAAAATGTCTTCGGTGCCTCAATTCTAAACCGTTTAACATTACACACTAAACTATCACGTAGTCATCAAAATGTGTATGTCAGATGTTCGCAACATCCACAAACAACGCTCGAGGTTCAGCACACCGAGCGGTGCATTAAGGACATAAGCCTTCTGTGCAGCAATGTGGACAATCCTCAGTTTATGGTCCCAGTCCGCATAATTGCTACTATCAACTTTCAACTAAAATTTTCTCTAAGAACATATCTAAAAATAGTAGAACCAAAGCGTGAGCTGCGACATAATTTGCAAAGACCTTTTGACTATGTTTATGATAATTAAGTTCATCAAATCAAATTATTTAATGAACTCCCACTCAGATATACATCCCTCTAGTCATCCAAGTGATACATGATCCGAGTCAACTTGGCCGTGTCTGATCATCACGTGAGACGGACTAGTCATCATCGGTGAACATCTTCATGTTGATCGTATCCACTATACGACTCATGTTCGACCTTTCGGTCTCTTGCGTTTCGAGGCCATGTTTGTACATGCTAGGCTCGTCAAGTCAACCGAAGTGTTTTGCATGTGTAAATCTGGCTTACACCTGTTGTATGCGAATGTTAGAATCTATCACACCCGATCATCACGTGGTGCTTCAAAACAACGAACTTTCACAACGGTGCATAGTTAGGGGGAACACTTTCTTGAAATTTTATGAGGGATCATCTTATTGATGCTACCGTCATTCTAAGCAAATAAGATGCAAACATGACAAATATCACATGCAAATCATAAAGTGACATGATATGGCCAATATCATGTTGCGCCTTTGATCTCCATCTTGAGGCACGACATGATCACCTCCGTCACCGGCATGATACCATGATCTCCATCATCGTGTCTTCATGAAGTTGTCTCACCAACTATTACTTCTACTACTATGGCTAACGGTTTAGCAATAAAGTAAAGTAATTACATGGCATTATTTAATGACACGCATGTCAGGGGTTGGGTGCGACATATGCCAAAGGATGGCTTATCATGGTGGGAGCGAGTAGAATGTCACTGGTGCCTGGAAGCGGGATGAGGCGTAGACACATGCGCCGGCGGACTTTACCCAGGTTGGGGGCTCTCCGTGGAGATAATACCCCTACTCCTACTCTGCGGGGTATCCGCATGATCACTAAGGCACTAGTGATACAAAGTGCTTCTTGAGCTGTGTCTGGAGGTAGGAGAAGGCAAGGCTAGCTCTTCCCCTACCCTAGGTAACTGGCTAGTTCTATCTAGGTTGGAACAATTTGCATGGGTGCCCTGGGGGGTTTATATAGGCCTACCCCCAGGGGTACAATGGTAATCCGTCCGGGTGCTGGGCCCCACTGTCAGTGTCTCTGGCCTCCGGCTTCTCCGCCGACCGTTGGGGACCGCCGCCTGGTGGACCCCGCCGACTGGTTGGTGGCTGCTTACTGTAGCCGTGCCGTTGATGACGAGGGCTTGGTCATCCCAGTGTGGCTACAGTCCCGCCGCCTGGTGGGAGATCACTGTAGCCACACCGGGTCTCATCATCTTAATGGCATGCTTGCCTCGGGGCAAGGGACGGCCGCCTGCTGGAAGCCGGCCCTCCCCGAGCCCGGCTGATTGAGCTTTCGCCGTCTTCTACGGCATCACTGCCTGATGGAGCCCGCCGCTGGCAGGCCGTACCGACAAGTCGTCGTGGGGAACAGGACTCCGCCTGCTCAGGGCGATGTCAGGGGGGACATGGCACAGTGCCCCGCCGTGTGGAGATCTTCGCCTGTATGGAGCAATGTAGCCATACTGGTTCAGGGATTCGGGAGCGTCGTGTTTCACTGTAGCCATGCGCTACCTTGTACTCTTGATGGGGGCTCGGATTCTGAGGGCGCCGGGTGGCCGCCCTCTCTGGGAGCCTGCCTGCTGGAGCTGGCCGCTCCCAGTGTCGTCTTCTGGTGCTTTGGCCGTCCTCCGGTGGCCGGCCTCTGAGCTAGCCGGTCCCCAGAGGGAGGAGCTTTTAACTGGGGTCTTTATGAGACGAAGCTGGCCTGAAGTTTTGATGTGCCAAGGGACTCGGGTGAGGCTACCCGTGGCCCATTACTCCGACAGTAGTCCCCGAAGCCGGCGAGGCGTCACGGTCGAGGGACCGTGAAGACTCAGCGGCTTCCCCCTCACCGAGCTCCAGAGAGTGCTATGGTCCGCTTTGCGGCGCACCTACACACCTTGGTCCGACTTGCGGCACGCCGGCCTCTAAGGCCGGCTTCGACAAGGCGGGGTCGTCGGCCAATTTCGAACTTCACGGCGGGAGAATAGGTGGCGTGCCTGCTATGCTTCCCAGGCCGTCGCCCGCCGTGGGAACGCCACGCGACGTACGCCAACCCGGCCAGCCTGCCACCCCACACTCATGATGGGATGTGACAGTGGGCCGGGCCCGCCACCACCGGGCCTCGGCACGCAGGCGGATCCACTGTGCCGAGCCGGGCGGTTGCGATTCCCGCGGGCATTCATGGTGTAGTAAGTGCGGTGGCGAACGTGGGGTCGTGGGCACAGTTAATCCCATGACCCACACCCCGTCCCCTCGGCTTCACAGCCCGAGGGCTATAAGTAGGGGGAGGGAGGAGTGCGGCGGGGCACGCGCACTCCCTCCCACTCCTTCTTCCTCCTCTCGCTCTTGCTGCCTCTTGCCGTGGTGCTGTTGCTGCCGCCGCCACCGCTGCGCTCTTGCCCCTCCCACAACTCCGCCCGTAGCCATGGCGCGTGAGAAGGGCGGCGACTGGGACGGCTCGACGGTCATTGAAGACCACATCACCTTCCTTCGCAACACGCGTCGGATGCCCAGCGCGGCATTCGTCAAGGCGCGGGTGCCGCCGGAGACGGAGATCTCGCCGGTGCCGCAGGGGGACGAGCGGGTCGTCTTCCGCTTGCACTTCCTCCGCGGCTTCGGTCTCCCGGCAAGCGGCTTCTTCCGCTTGTTCCTCGACTTCAACCACCTCCAACCTCATCATCTGACGCCCAACTCCGTGACCCTTCTCTCCGCCTTGGTCTCGGCATGTGAGGGCTACATCGGCATCCTCCCCACAATCAAGCTGTGGGGAGCGTTCTTCTACGGGAAGCTGGGCACCTCCGCCAAGGACACGCCGGCCAAGTGCGGCGACTACGTCGCCGTGCGCCGGCCGGCGAAACGGAATGCCTTCCCGGTCATCAAGTTGGCCCAGTCGGTGAAGATGTGGCAGCAGTCCTACTTCTACGTCGTGAACGTAGATCCTGCTGCCGACTTCCTCAACCTGCCGTCCTACGAGGCCGCCTCCCCCACCGGGCTTCGACCCAACTGGGGGTACAAGCCGAAGCCGGTGTCGGCGGACGCGGCGGCCGCCATAGGCCGACTCTGGGTGCTCCAAGAGTCAGAGGGCCTCGTGGCCTTTGACCTCCTCGTCGCCTTCGTCGAACACTGGATCCTCCCGCTCCAGAGCCGCCCTCATCCGATCTTCCAGATGGGCGGACACCACGACCCGTGCCGGCTGTGCATGAAAGGGATGCCGCCTGCCGAGGTGGCACGGATGGTGAATGAGATCTCCGACCTAAAGGTGTCGGAGGAAAACTGGCAGTACAAGAAGCGGCCGTACTCCCGCCATAATTCGCCGTCTGCCGTAAGTCCCTTGAGTTCTCTCTTTAGATTTTTCTTTTGGTCTTGCTCTTCTGATGATTCGACTCTTTTCTTGAGCGTAGATTTACATGTCCGCGACAGCGGCCGCCATCGTGGGGCCGGGTGGTGACTACCACCCGGACAGAGCGGTGAGCGATGAGGATGACCCTGACTTGGGGGCGGCCGCCCTGGCGGACGACGCAACAGGCGGCGGCGGCGGCGGAGCAGGCGGCACCGAGGAAGGCGGCGGCATGTAGACCTGGCCCGACGACGACGATGATGAGGACGAGCCGCGCCCCACTCAGAGCACGACCAACACCGGCGCCGGCCCATCTGCTGGGCCACCCGCTCGCGGCGGCAAGCGTAAACGGGAGCAAGGCGCTGTAACACTCCAAAATTTTTGATTTAGTTTTTATCAAATTCTTTAATTAATTGGAAGGAGGTTGTTTAATTTTTTTCTAAAAGACTCTCCTTCTGAAAAAGTTTCTTTTATGACAAGTATTTTTTTATGGGTCCTTCCCAACCTTGATTGTTGGTCTTGAAGATTTTTCATCTTGGGTTGGCTCAACACAAATACTTTTGAGTGGACCTTTCAAATCCTTTTACTAAATAGAATTCCTATAATTTTTTGGATTTTATTCTTCCCCATTCAAAAAAATTATTCTCTTGCCATGACCTATGTTGAAAACTTTCTTCCAAAACCCACCTCCCCACTTTGGGTCAAGCCAAGCATCAAGTCCAGCAAAGTTCAACCTCCCCTAGATTTTAATTCTATTTATTTTTAAACTCAAAATCTTTTTCTGCCATTTATTTGGACCTTAGTGATTTACAAAGGAACTACAAGATTTCCTTGAGTTTTGGTTCCAAGTAAATTCCTCTGGCTAGTTCTTAGTGCCCTCAACCTAGATCCATCAAGATCTGCTGGTCCACAGTTCAAATTTTTCAAAATTTGCTTGCTTCAAGTTTGGACCAGATTTGCCATTTTTGGTGAAATTCATTCTTTTCCTTTTCCAAAAATTCTGAAGAAATTCAGGCAGTCTCTAGATGCATCAAGAGGCCATCCCACCAAGTTTCAGCACAAGAAAAATTTTCCACGTGCGCCAAACATTTCATCCAACAGCTGGTGTGCACTGTTCCTGTTCGAATTCAGAGTTTTAGTGTTAAGCTACAGTCGTCAGTGTCGTTTTCTTCAGAGCTTGGCGTCAATCTCGCCAGTGCTTGCCCTGGCCTCTTACTCCCTGTTCCCCCTCCTTATCCAGTGCGCTGCACGGTCATTTTGCCGGTCGTGAGCGTCAGTGGTGACGTATCACGTCAACTCCGGTGCCTCCCGCGGTGGCAGAACCGCCCGTGGCGGCCTGCAGGGGCCAACCCTGTAGTACGACGCCGTCCAGCACCGCCCACGCCACTAGGAACCTCTGCGTGGCCATCCTCTTCTCTGTGCACGCTGAAGAACCGTTGTCGTGGCCTGAGAGGCGCAGAGCGCGCTCTCTGCCACCGACGAGCCCGTGAGCTCCGTTCCGTCGAAGCCACGGGAGCAGGCCAAATCCGATCAAGCTTAGCTGTTGAATGGAGCTAGTGGACCAATCCGCAGCTGCCCAGTCACCTAAGCCGTCAGTTCGACCACCACCGTGCCATAATTACTCGCCGGAGAAATCCCGTTCTCGGCAACCGCCTCGGGCCGGCTATAAATAGAGGCCCCGAGCTCGCCTTCGATCCTGCACCACTCCTCGCCCCGAGCTCCCAAGTGACACCTAACCAATCTAGGAGACACCACTCTCCAAGAAGTAACAAATGGTGTGTTGATGATGAACTCCGTGCTCTTGTGCTTCAAATGATAGTCTCCCCAACACTCAACTCTCTCTCACAGGATTTAGATTTGGTGGAAAGAAGATTTGCGTGGAAAGAAACTTGGGGAAGGCTAGAGATCAAGATTCATATGGTAGGAATGGAATATCTTGGCCTCAACTCATGGGTAGGTGGTTCTCTCTTAGAAATGATAAGTTGGAAGTGTAGGTTCATTCTGATGGCTCTCTCCACGAATGAAGAGGAGGTGGAGGGGTATATATAGCCTCCACACAAAATCTAACTGTTACACACAATTTACCAATCTCGGTGGGACCGAATCAACAAACTCGGTCAGACCGATTTAGAAAACCTAGTGACCATTAGGATTTTCGATGGGACCGACATGCAACTCGGTAGGACCGATATGGTTAGGGTTAGGGCATAACGTAATCTCGGTGAGAACAATTACACAACTCGGTGAGACCGATTTTGGTAATAAGCTAACCAGAGAGTTGGTCAGGTAAACTCAGTGGGACCAGTTCGCTCATTTCGGTGGGACCGAAATGTTACGAAAAAGAAACAAAGAGTTTACATTGCAATCTCGGTGGGACCGATCGCTCATCTCGGTGGTATCGAAACATTACGAAGGGAAACAAAGAGATTACAATCCCATCTCGGTGAGACCAAGATCCCTATCGGTGAGACCGATTTGCCTACGGTTTGTGGAAGTGGCTATGCCATCTGAACTCGGTGGCGCCGGATAGAAAGAATCGGTGGAGCCGAGTTTGACTTTTGGTTTGGGTCATATGTGGATATGAGAAAGTAGTTGAGGGTTTTTGAGCATATCACTAAGAAATGTGGAGCAAGAAACGCATTAAGCAACACCTCATCCCTCCTTGATAGTATTGGCTTTTCCTATAGACTCAATGTGATCTTGGATCACTAAAATATAAAATGTAGAGTCTTGAGATTTTGAGCTTGAGCCAATCCTTTTATCCTTAGTATTTTGAGGGATCCACTTTCCTCATCCATGCCATGCCATTCATTGAGCTTTTCCTGAAATATTCATCTTGGAATGATGTTAGCTCAATGAGCTATATGTTGTTAGGAATTACCAAAACCACCTAGGGATAGTTGCACTTTCACTTGCATAGCTCTAGCTCAAACTAGGGGAGGAATCTCCTATTGCACCCACTCCCCTAACCCGCGCTCCGATTTGGCGTATGCAGCTCTCTTCGGAGGGATCCATCCTCGACCGAACCGCCGTCCGCGGGAGTGGAAGCCGCTGTCGGCGTGGTGCTCGCCGACGGCCAAGTCCACCACCCGCCGACGCGGAATTGTCCCGTGAGTGCAACCATACACATGCCCTCCTCTGGATCGCCGACGATCGTCGCCGACGATCATCGTTTGCTTCGGTCGACGGTGAGATTTTAAACCTGACATGTGGGACCCCCTCGTCAGCCTCTCCCCTTTTATTCGAAACGTTTTCTGAAAGCGCCTTCGGGAAAAGTACGTTTTCCCTTTGGGCTGGCGTATTTCTAACTGAAACGTTTTCTGTTTTTTTAAACTAGCCCCTAGAAAGTTTCTGTTTCATCACAGATTAGTCCCTGGACTAAAACCGTAATAACTTTTAAACAGAAGATGATTTTGAGTTGATTCTTTTCTTGTCATCTTTATTTTTCTATCTAGTTTTTTATCATATTTATTAAAAAATATATATTTGGAACAATTTTTATGCACACACGGTATTTACGTTAGTATCCGATTTCTTTTATAACGTAGATACCGCAGGAAGTGACGGAGCCGCAAACTTCGCCGAGCTAGACTCCGACTACTCCGAACCAGGCAAGCATGTTTGAACCTTTGATATGATGAGTGTTTTTCATGATTGATTGAGTGGTTTTCTCATGACATGTTTATATAAGGATTTGTGAATGTTATATTTCATGCAAAGCAAGCTGCAAGTGAGCTTCGAAATTTGATGTGTTCATATGATGGTGAGATAACCTGATCATGTGGTGGCAGGATAGGTTACAAGCTGGTATTGTTGAAGCATGCCAGTTTTATGTCAATCGTTTAACTCCAGTTTTAACGTGGACCAAGTCTTATTCCCGTTCGTCCCCTTTTGTGCCGCCACATATCTTCTGCATAGAATGCGGTTTAGTGAGTTGCAAACCTCTTTCCTTGTACACGCCAAATAGAGGGGCCGTGATGAGGGTTCCATGGCCCTGGATTAAAGCCCGTCATCCGGTCAGGGGGCATGGGTGTTTCTGGTTGGGACCTAGAGGGGGGCACCCCTTAGAGCGTGCGATATAAATTTGATCCCATGCTATTCGAGGTTGTAGCCTCCCCGTCTTAGAGTTTTTCTTGAACGTTGCCTAGGGTGATTCCTGGCAGCGGAATGTGGAATGGGTGTGTACTAGTTAGATGTGTTTATCCTAAAATACCGTAAACGGAACTAGTCCTTTGTGACTACTGAAATCCATTGGATGTGGTTAAAGAGTACAAACTCTGCAGAGTCTAAACCATTCGTGTAACCATGTCCATGGTCAAGGACTTTGATCAACATATTAGTGTCAGTCTCAGTGTCAGTCTCAGTGACAGTCTCCGGAGAATAAGCATGAAATTGAGAGTGGTAGACCCAGCTGAATGTTATTCCTGTGGATGGACTAACCAGTTTATTATCATGTACCGAGTATTCTGTGGAATGATGTTACCTTCATGAGCTACTTGAATTCAAATGATGAGATATAAGCCCTTTATGTGATGTCGCTCAAACGTCCGACTGTGGCATTCTTGTTATCTACTTTTGATATAAGCCCTTTATGTGATGTCGTTCAGACGTCCGACTGTGGCATTCTTGTTATTTACTTTTGATATAAGCCCCTTTATGTGATGTCGCTCAGACACCCGACTGTGGCATTCTTGTTATCTACTTTTGATATAAGCCCTTTATGTGATGTCGCTCAGACGTCCGACTCTGGCATTCTTGTTATTTACTTTTGATATAAGCCCTTTATGTGATGTCACTCAGACGTCCGACTGTAGCATCCTTGTTATTTACTTTCGGTATAAGCCCTTTTCGAGATGTCGCTTAGACGTCCGACTGTGGCACATACTGTCATTTATGTTTCAATATAAGCCCTTTATGTGGTGTCGCCCTGACGCCCGACTGTGGCATGTTAATTTATTCTTACCTTTCGAGGCGTCGCTTCAGACACCCGATCGGTCTTCAGTTATTTTATTGAGATTTCGGGAGGACTACCGCCTGACTTCCTTTTTATTTAACATGCAGTGCAAATTTATTATCTGAGTGCGCATTACTAGTCTGCTCATGTGCATCATGTTTGCATTTGTTATATCTTATGTCCAAACTTTCTTTACATTCAAAGTACTCACCTGGCTTGTTGATTTGGCCAGATGTTGACGAAGGCGATCTTATGGATGAAGAGTACGATAGCGAGTCCGACGCCTAGAGGAGTCCCAGTCAGTCCCGTGCGATCCTGGAGTTGGTCACTTGTATTATATACGCTTCTGCTACCCTAATAAAATCATCGAGCCTCACTCCGACGCTTGATGAGCTGTAAGATTTTGGAGTCATGTCACCCACTTCACTGTGACATATCCACCACCACTTTTATTACGAGTAAGTAGTTATGCCACCATACCCTTTGTGTCATCCGCATTTATGTGTAATATCGGCATGCTTGTAATAAATTGTTGAGCAGCGTCAGCTCAACCCTCTATAACATTTAGTACTTCTGGATTTCTGTATCAAGGATTTGTCTACCTGTAAGGAGGATTCTTCTATACTGGTCTGATAAAATGGTCGATTTTTTAATAAATATTTTATTGGAAAACCAGTCCTGACAACCTTGGTATCAGAGCCAGGCTGACTGTAGGAAACCACTAGGTGCGATCGCTAATCTGTTATTAGCGTAATAAGTGCTATTTTAACTTTTTACAAATGTAGCAATTTTCTGTTAGTCATCATAAATTTATGATTTGACTATTCGGAATATTTGTCTACCATTGCAGATGGTTGGCAGCGACTGTGAGTCATAGGTGTTCGCCAATGTACCTGAGGGGTTTATCAAGCTTCTCGTCTCCATCACCAAGGTCGTGATTGGGCCATCGACTCGTCCGGAGTTCACACTCTACCAGCACAAGATCAGCGACAGCGTGTCCATGCACCAGGACACGGTGCAATTCAAGGGAGGACGTTCTGAGTCACGTCGCTTCCGATTTGTGGGAAGGGCCATGCCTACGGAGAGGCATGCCATGCAGATGGCTGCCTGTGAGGCGATAGCTCGTCTCCGGGATGCCCTCCCTTCGATGAAGGCTCGTCGCTACCGCTACCTCCCATGCCACGTGCCATACACATGTCACTATGCGTTTGCTTGCGCTAGGGGGGAGAGAGATGAGGCTATTGAAATGTTGGTTGAGTATCTCAAAGCTCTTGAGGCAGCTTTTGATAACCTCATGGACGACTTTGTGGCTGCTCGTATGGACTTAGTTCAGGGCTGTTCCGCCAACAGGAGGGAGCTCCTCCATACAGCACCACCACTGACTTACGTCTCGTCCTCAGCATCCTATACACCTGCCATCTTAGCCACCGCTCGCCGCCTTCCTATAACTGAGGAGTTTGACCAAGTCATTGCTCCTACTCCAGTCAGTGTTGCACCACCTGCCGTGCCCGCACCAGCTCGTCAACCCAGTACTTCGCGCCTGGAGCCTATTACTGAGGAGGAGGTTGAGTGTCCAGCATCACTTGGTCTTACCCTCGGCAGGCCGAGGGAAGTTTTTACCATCTCCGACTGAGTGCGCCTAGTAGCCGTATGATGTACCAGCTTGTATGATATGTTTAAATGTATATAGGTTTGGTGAGAAGTAGTTTGTGTGCGCATCATGTAGGAACTCGGAGAAATGCACTAGCGTAAATAACATGTCAGGAATCTATACGCACATCCTGAGTGATGTATTGTATAATTACGGCTTGCGTGTAAGATATGTACTGAGCGGTCCTTCTCCATGCGCAATCAAGCAATTTTCTTGAAAAATCGTGGAGTTTCGCCTTTGCAATATTATTTAATTTTGCCACTCGGTTTTTCTCATGAGTTCTGCAAAAATACCCTAGAGTGGAAAATGCCTCGTCCTGGACTCGTTCCATGCCAAGTCCACCGGAAGAAAATTATGGTACCCAGACAAGTAACAATTTCACACAGGGGCAGTCAAGTCAGCAAGGCAGTGAAGCAACATTTTCTCAAGTATGCCGCCTTTATGAGCAAAGCCAGCAGCAGCATCAAGAAATGATGAACCATGTTATCAATATGGGGAATCACCGTGAACCATATCAGCAGCATTCCAAATTGTCTGAACTACAAAAGACACATCCCCCAACGTTCTCTCACACTGATAGACCTCTTGAGGCCGATGATTGGCTTCGAGATATTGAAAGGAAGTTAATTATTGCACAATGTTCGGACTGTGAGAAGGTACTTTATGCACCTCACTACCTCACTGGAGCAGCTGCATCATGGTGGGAAAGTTTCCTACACATGCACCCCAATGAAAATAACATCACCTGGGAAGAATTTAAAGAAGGTTTTCGTGGGGCGCACATTCCCAGAAGCATCATGAGGATCAAGAAAAGGGAGTTTGATGACCTCAAGCAGAGAAGCATGACAGTGACTGAGTACAATAGTCAGTTTACTCAATTATCTCGTTATGCCAATGAAGAGCATATGACTGAAAATAAAAAGATGGAAAAATTTCTGGACGGTCTGGCACCAACACTTAAATGCCAGCTGGTCGTACACACCTTTCCGGATTTCAAAACACTTGTGGACAAAGCTATTACATTGGAAAATGATCGCCGCAGCTTGGAGGTTTTTTGCAAGCGCAAAAGGGACAAGACTACTCATGTTCGCAACAACCGGAACAAGACTGATTTTCAGAAAATTGGAGTGAACAAATCCACAACCATTGTTCCACGCCCAAACAAAAATTTTCATGCAAGAGACAAGGATTTTACATATCACCCATGTGTTACTTGCTACGCTTGTGGAGAGGAAGGACACTATGCCAAATAGTGCCCAAAGCCAAGAAACTCGGCCCCCAAGCCGAACAATAGTGGAAATAATTCAACACCGAAGCGTAACAACTTCAACCCCAATAACAATCACAAGAAGGGTCACTTGAACCATGTGACCAAGGAGGAAGCACAGAATGCCCCGGATATCGTACTTGGTACGTTCCCTGTCAACACAATACCTGCCACGGTTTTGTTTGATTGTGGAGCTTCTCACTCGTTCATATCAAAGAAATTTGCTTTGCAAAAATGATTTTTCAATGCTTCCCTTGGAAAAATCCATGACCATCAAGTCCCCCGGGATTAAGCAAATCACTCAGAGTTACTGCCAAGGTTTGGTTATTGAGATTGAGGGACTAAAGTTTCAGGCAAACCTCATTGTATTGGAAAATAAGGGACTAGATGTTATCCTAGGAATGGACTGGTTAACCACCAACAAGGGATTTATCGACTGCTTCAATCGGACTGTAATTCATACTCATCATCACGGGTAGACAATAAAAATTGTAGCTCAAGAAAGACCAATATCACGACAACCAAGGTTGAACAAGGTGGACATTTCAGAGTTAAGAAAAGTTCCAGTGGTGTGTGAGTTCCCTGACGTATTTCCCAAAGAACTACCAGGCATGCCACCAGACCGGGAAATAGAGTTCATCATTGAACTAGCACCTGGAACCATCCCCGTTTACAAGAAACCCTATAGAATGGCACCCTCCGAGTTGGTAGAATTAAAGAAGCAAATAAAAGAATTACTGGACAAAGGATTTATACGGGCCAGCTCCTCACCTTGGGGTTCAGCAGTATTATTTGTCAAGAAAAAGGATGGGACCCTGAGATTATGTATAGACTATCGAGCACTCAACATGGTCACCATCAAAAAAAAAATATCCGATGCCACGGATAAATGATTTATTTGACCATCTCGCACAAGCCAATGTTTTCTCAAAAATTGATTTAAGGTCAGGGTATCATCAATTAAAGGTACGGATAGAAGATATCCCTAAGATAGCATTCACCTCCAGATATGGATTATATGAATTTACAGTAATACCGTTTGGACTGACAAACGCCCCTGCATATTTTGTCCACCTCATGAACAAAGTGTTTATGAAATTTATGGACAAATTTGTTGTGGTGTTCATTGATGATATTCTGGTATACACTAAGACACCAGAAGAACATGCTGAACATCTCAGAATTGTACTGGGAGAATTAAGGAAACATCAATTATACGCCAAATTCAGCAAATGTGAATTTTGGTTAAGACAGGTTGGTTTTCTAGGCCACGTATTGACCCAAGAAGGTGTTGCTATGGACCCAGAAAAAGTCAAGGTCGTACTTGGCTGGAAACCACCAGTCAACGTAACAGATGTACGAAGTTTCATGGGAATGGCTAGATATTACCGAAGGTTTGTTGAGGGGTTCTCCACCATAGCAAAACCAATGACACAATTACTCAAGAAGGATAAGAAATTTGTATGGACTGAAGCTTGCGAGAAAAGTTTTCAAGAACTCAAAAGGAAATTAACAAGAGCACCAGTATTGGTTGTACCAGACATACACAAAAGTTTTGAAGTATATTGTGACGCATCCCGGAAGGGCCTCGGATGCGTACTAATGCAAGAAGGCAAAGTAGTCGCATACGCTTCTAGGCAACTACGAAAGCATGAAGAAAATGATCCTACTTATGACTTGGAATTGGCAGCCGCCATTCATGCACTCAAAGAGTGGAGGTACTTTTTGCTTGGAAATCGTTGTGAAATATATACAGACCATAAAAGCCTCAAATATATTTTCACACAACCAGAACTCAATTTACGACAACAGCGTTGGTTGGAATTAGTGAAAGATTATGATGTTGGCATTCACTACCATCCAGGAAAGGCGAATGTAGTAGCATATGCTCTTAGTCGAAACCCCAGCTTGGGCAACGATAGTCTACAAAACCTGAGACCTGAATTTCAGCAGGAGTTAGCCAAACTCAACTTGGTGATGGTCACTGAAGGCAATGTGTCAAATTTGGAAATATAAACCACCCTAATGGAACAGATTAAGAAGGCTCAGCATGGACACCCCGGCATCGAAGGCATAAAAAGAAAAGTGAGTCTGGGCAAGGTTTCAGAACTCGTCGTAGACGATAAGGGAATATTATGGTACGGAGACAGACTTTGCGTACCAAATATAGAGGAACTCAACAGCATATTCTAGCCGAAGGCCACACCGCTCCATATTCAATCCAACCTGGAGGAACCAAAATGTACAACGACATTTAGGAAATTTTTTGGTGGCACGGTATGAAGAGGGATATAGCCACATTTATTGCATGTTGTGATTCATGTCAGCGCATTAAAGCCGAGCACCAAAAACCAGCAGGACTATTACAGCCAAACAGGATACCTGAGTGGAAATGGGATGAAGTTGGAATGGATTTTATTGTCGGACTACCTCGGTCATGACACGGAAATGATGCCATATGGGTAATCACAGATAGATTAACTAAGGTGGCACATTTCATCCCAGTAAAGACAACCCACACCACTCAGAAGCTGGCCAAACTTTATCTCTCCCGTATAGTTTGTCTGCATGGAATTGGAAAGACTATAATATCCGACAGAGGCACTCAATTCGTCTCTAGATTTTGGGATCATTTGAAACAAGCTCTGGGAACTCAACTAGTATTCAGTACAGCATACCACCCCCAGACTGGAGGACAAACTGAACGTGTGAACCAAATTCTAGAGGACATGCTAAGAGCATGTGTTCTCACCTATGGAACCAGTTGGGAAGAAAGCTTGTCGTATGTCGAGTTCACGTACAACAACAGCTACCAAGCCAGTCTACAAATGACACCTTTTGAAGCCTTGTACGGGCGAAGATGCCGTACCCCATTAAATTGGTCAGAAACAGGAGACAGTTCTATCTTCATCCCTGACATGCTCAAGGAAGCTGACGAGAAAGTTAAACTAATCAAGGATCGACTCAAGACAGCCCAGAGCCGACAAAAGAGTTATTACAATAAAAAACACCATGAAGTCAGCTTTGAACCTGGTGAATACGTGTATCTACGAGTATCTCCTATAAGGGGCCTGCAACAATTCAAAGTTAAAGGAAAGCTAGCACCACGGTTTATTGGACCCTTCTGTGTGATTGCACGAAGAGGCATAGTGGCCTACCCGCTAGACCTACCCAAAGAACTGTCAGACGTCCAGGACGTGTGCCACGTCTCACAGTTGAGGAAATGTGTAAGCAACCCAGAGAAGCATGTATCTCATGAGAGCATTGACGTACAACCAGACCTCACCTACATGGAACGTCCAATAAAAATATTGGAGGAATCCAAAAGGAGGATCCGTTAGAAAACAATTAAATTTTTCAAGGTTGAGTGGAGCAATCACACCGAGGATGAAGCAACATGGAAAAGAGAGGATTTTCTTCGGACAGAGTACCCACACTTATTTAAGGATTAGCTAAAATCTCGGGGACGAGATTTTTCCTAAGGGGGTAGGTGTTGTAACACTCCAAAATTTTTGATTTAGTTTTTATCAAATTCTTTAATTCTAAAAGACTCAACTTCTCAAAAAGTTTATTTTATGACAAGTATTTTTTATGGGTTCTTCCCAACCTTGATTGTTGGTCTTGAAGATTTTTCATCTTGGGTTGGCTCAACACAAATACTTTTGAGTGGACCTTTCAAATCCTTATACTAAATAGAACTCCTATAATTTTTTGGATTTTATTCTTCCCCATTCAAAAAAATTACTCTCTTGCCATGACCTATGTTGAAAAATTTCTTCCAAAACCCACCTCCCCACTTTGGGTCAAGCCAAGCATCAAGTCCAGCAAAGTTCAACCTCCCCTAGATTTTAATTCTATTTATTTTTAAACTCAAAATCTTTTTTTGCCATTTATTTGGACCTTAGTGATTTACAAAGGAACTACTAGATTTCCTTTGAGTTTTGGTTCCAAATAAATTCCTCTGGCTAGTCATTAGTGCCCTCAACCTAGATCCATCAAGATCTGCTGGTCCACAGTTCAAAATTTTCAAAATTTGCTTGCTGCAAGTTTGGACCAGATTTGCCATTTTTGGTGAAATTTATTCTTTTCCTTTTCCAAAAATTCTGAAGAAATTCAGGCAGTCTCTCGATGCATCAAGAGGCCATCCCACCAAGTTTTAGCTCAAGAAAAATTTTCCACGTGCGCCAAACATTTTGTCGAACAGCTGGTGTGCACTGTTCCTGTTCGAATTCAGAGTTTCAGTGTTAAGCTTCAGTCGTCAGTGTCGTTTTCCTCAGAGCTTGGCATCAATCTCGCCAGTGCTCGCCCTGGACTCTTGCTCCCTGTTCCCCCTCCTTATCCAGTGCGCTGCACGGTCGTTTGGCCGGTCGCGAGCGTCGGTGGCGACATGTCACGTCAACTCCGGCGCCTCCCGCGGTGGCAGAACCGCCCGTGGCGGCCAACAGGAGCCAGCCCTACAGTACGGCGCCGTCCAGTACCGCCCACGTCACCAGGAGCCTCCGCGTGGCCGTCCTCTTCTCTGTGCATGCTGCAGAACCATCGTCGTGGCCTGAGAGGCGCAGAGCGCACTCTCTGCCGCCAACGAGCCCGTGAGCTCCGTTCCGTCGAAGCCACGGGAGCAGGCCAAATCCAATCAAGCTTAGCTGTTGAATGGAGCTAGTGGACTAATCCGCAGCTGTCCAGTCATCTAAGCCGCCAGTTCGACCACCACCTCGCCATAATTACTCACCGGAGAAATCCCATTCTCGGCAACCGCCTCGGGCCGGTTATAAATAGAGGCCCCAAGCTCGCCTTCGATCCAGCACCACTCCTCCACCTCACCAGAGCTGTGCCTAGCCGCTAGAAGGACCTCGAGGAGGCCTTCTTCCCCAACTCCGGCCGCCACGACCCGCTCTGGTAGCCAGCTTGATTCACTCGATTCCTTGCTGTAGGATCGGAAGTATGTCTAGGGGGGTGATTAGACTACTTGACCAATTAAAAACTTATCCTGTTCCCAATTTTAGTCTTTAGCAGATTTTAGCTATCTCAGCACAAGTCAAGCAATCTTCACACAATTCAAGCAAGCATGCAGAGAGTATATGAGGAGCGGAAAGTAAAGCATGCAACTTGCAAGAATGTAAAGGGAAAGGGTTTGGAGAATTCAAACGCAATTGGAGACACGGATGTTTTTTTCGTGGTTCCGATAGGTGGTGCTATCGTACATCCACGTTGATGGAGACTTCAACCCGCGAAGGGTAACGATTGCGTGAGTCCACGGAGGGCTCTACCCACGAAGGGTCCACGAAGAAGCAACCTTGTCTATCCCACCATGGCCGTCCTCCACGAAGGACTTGCCTCACTAGCGGTAGATGTTCACGAAGTAGGCGATCTCCTTGCCCTTACAAACTCCTTGGTTCAACTCCACAATCTTGTCGGAGGCTCCCAAGTGGCACCTAGACAATCTAGGAGACACCACTCTCCAAGAAGTAACAAATGGTGTGTTGATGATGAACTCCTTGCTCTTGTGCTTGAATTGATAGTCTCCCCAACACCCAACTCTCTCTCACAGGATTTGGATTTGGTGGAAAGAAGATTTGAGTGGAAAGCAACTTGGGGAAGGCTAGAGATCAAGATTCATATGATAGGAATGGAATATCTTGGCCTCAACAGATGAGTAGGTGGTTCTCTCTCAGAAATGGTAAGTTGGAAGTTGTAACACCCCGAATACAACTTTCCATATTCCTAACTCCAACTCTTGCCTTTTCCGAAGATGCGATATGATATTTTCTCTGTGGTTGGGTTTTTGCCTTCCGTTTTGCCTTTTGTTCATGTCATGCATCTCGTCTCCTAGCATCATTCGCTTTGCATCGGCATTGTTTTCATAAAACTCGCACCTGTTCGTAGTTCCCGTGTTCCCCTTGCCTTCTTTGACCGTTTCGAGAACAACCGGGTTTTTCAAGTCCCTCTTGCCTGACCGCCTAACCCCTCTTTGCGCAGTGCATAGACCCCTCTCGTGCGTCCAACATCTGTCCCGAACCCGACCCGCTCAGTCATTACCGTTGAATTCAGATCATCCCCAAACATCCCTAAAACATCTCCGTTTTCTTTGTTGGACTTCCCTAGCCATATTTTCGTCCGCCCGATCCCGATCTGATGATCCAAATCCTCCCTCCTATTACCTACCTGCTATTTAAACAAATGAACCCTAGATCCTAGGGAGCTTGTCCCATCTGTCCTGTCCCTGCCGCCGCCACTGTTCTCCATCCCATCACCCAGATCCGTCGCCACCCACCTCCTCGTTTTCCTCTCCTGCCCAATCCACCACTGACTAGCCTCCACCTTCATCGGGATCCATTCCCCAAGTAGCTAACCAGCGGTGATCTCCTTGATCCACTGCCCAATCCCAGCCAGCCCCCGACCACCTCCCTTGTTCTTCGCGCCTCCTCCTTCCACAGTGCCGCGCAGCGCCGCAAGGCCCGAGCGCCTCGTCCCCTCCTCCTATGCTTCGATCCAGGACAGATCAGAAGCAGCGCCCGACGCCTCCTCAGCCTCCTCCCGAATCTGGTCGGGGCAAGCCGGCCTCCTCCTCGGCTCCACCCCGCTGCCTGCGCCTCCCTCCCGAGCTCCTCCCGAAGGCCAGCAATGAGCACGCCGCCCCTCCGAGTCGACCTTTGCGCCCTACCTTCTCCTGGAGCCCCTCCCGTGTTCTCCTCCTTCAGCTCGCCTCGCCGGAGTTCGGCGCCACCGGAGCACCACCACGAGAGACCTCAACCACCAGGCGCCTCCCCTGCCCCGTTCCTTTCTTCTCCTTCGCTATTTCTCTCATGTTTGTCTCTCTTGACTGCTCTCTTTGTCTTTGCTGCAGCGCCACCAGGACCACCGATGGGAGATGCCTCCCCTGCCTTGCTCGCGCCCGGATCCAGCCGCCTAGCTCGCCTATACTGTCCAGCGCCCGGCCTCCGTTCGCCTCCATGTCGTCCCTGTCGCCAGGTCCCCTGCCGCCTTCTTCTGCATCGCCTGCTGTTGATTCTATTCTTCAGAAACGAGCGCGAACGCTCACCCTGTTGACCGCACCCCTGCACCCTGCGACCCGTGCCAGCCGCAGCGCCTCAAGGCCCAGCCGCGCCCCTTCAGCCCTCCAGCCCACTAGATCTGCTAGGCTGAGCCCAAGGCCCTCTGGTGAGCCTCAGCCCAGCCTCTGTTTGCCATGTGCACTGTTGGGCCAACCAGATTTGGCCCGTGTCTTGTTTTTTTTTTTCTCTGGACGAATTTAGCTATTATCCGAGGATTTACAGTTTTAAAGAAAAACCCTCAATGTTCATGCATTTTATATCTCATCAACCGTGCATCGAATTAAAATGTTGTAAACATGTAAAATGCTTAGAATTTTGTCTAGTTTCATAATATGCCACTTTCATCCATGTTTAAAATGCTTAAAATGCTATTTGTTTAAATTTGCTCAAATGCCATGTTAAAATGATTTATTTCATAACTAAATAACCGCAGCTCGGTTTTAAATAAACTTTATATGTAAATGGGGTGTAAAATGCATAGATTAACATGGTCCAATTTATTTTCTAGTTTAGCAACAATAAAATATGTTTTAGGGCAGAACAGTACCAAATTCATAAATTGCACATGAGGATTTTCCGGAATTGTTGTTTGTTGTTCCGGCCTCATTTAAACTTGCCTAGATAGGTAGTTTTCATATGCTTTACCCCTTGCCATGTTTAATAACATTTAATATTGTTGGGTACATAAACGGGAGAGAACTAAATAAATGAATGTGGTGTTTCGTCAATGTGTAACTCGTTGCGTATTGAGCTCCACTTAATTTGTAGTATTGTGTGTTGCAGTTTGCCATGCCATGCCTTATTAAACCTGACATGCATCATACTTGGTTGTGCATCATGCCATGTTTAGGCTTGTGTGTTTACCATGTTTTTTGTTTCTTTTCGGTGTTGCTTCTTAGTTTCGGTAATGTTGCGATTGTGAGGATTCGTTCGACTATTCCCGTTCGTCTTCTTCATGGACTCGCTCTTATTCCTAGCGGGAATTCAGGCAAGATGACCGCTACCCTGGATCTCACTACTATCATTGCTATGCTAGTTGCTTTGTTCTATCGCTTTGCTGCACTACCTATCAATTGCTCTTCAAGCCTCCCAATTGCCATGTCAGCCTCTAACCTTTTTCACCCTTCCTAGCAAACCATTGTTTGGCTATGTTACCGCTATGCTCAGCCCCTCTTATAGCGTTGTTAGTTGCAGGTGAAGTTGAGGATTGCTCCATGATGGACAGGATTATGTTGGGATATCACAATATCTCTTATTTAATTAATGCATCTATATACTTGGTAAAGGGTGGAAGACTCGGCCTTATGCCTGGTGTTTTGTTCCACTCTTGCCGCCCTAGTTTCTGTCATACCGGTGTTATGTTCCTTGATTTTGCGTTCCTTACGCGGTTGGGTGATTTATGGGACCCCATTGACAGTTTGCTTTGAATAAAACTCCTCCAGCAAGGCCCAACCTTGGTTTTACCATTTGCCTCACCTAGCCCTTTTTCCCTTGGGTTTCCGGAGCCCGAGGGTCATCTTTATTTAACCCCCCCGGGCCAGTGCTCCTTCAAGTGTTGGTCCGAACTGAGCTGCCTGCGGGGCCACCTCGGGGAAACTTCAGGTCTGGTTTTACTCGTAGCTAGTCTCATTCGGTGTTGCCCTGAGAACGATATATGTGCAGCTCCTATCGGGATTTGTCGGCACATCGCGCGGCTTTGCTGGTCTTGTTTTACCATTGTCGAAATGTCTTGTAAACCGGGATTCCGAGACTGATCGGGTCTTCCTGGGAGAAGGAAATCCTTCGTTGACCATGAGAGCTTGTGATGGGCTAAGTTGGGACACCCCAGCAGGGTATGAACTTTCAAGAGCCGTGCCCGTGGTTATGTGGCAGATGGGAATTTGTTAATGCCCGATTGTAGATAACTTGACACTTTACTTAATTAAAATGCATCAACCGTGTGTGTAGCCATGATGGTCTCTTTTTGGTAGAGTCCGGAAAGTGAACACGGTTTTGTGTTATGTTTGACCTAAGTAGGAGTTCAGGATCACCTCTTGATCATTGCTAGCTTCATGACCGTTCCGTTTACTTCTCTTCTCACTCTCATTTGCGTATGTTAGCCACCATATATGCTTAGTCGCTGCTGCAATCTCACCACCTATCCTTTCCATACCCATTAAGCTTTGCTAGTCTTGATACCCATGGTAATGGGATTACTGAGTCCTCGTGGCTCACAGATTACTACAACAATAGTTGCAGGTGCAGGTTTATGCGATGATCATGACGCGAGAGCGATGTTTGCTTGTTTTGGAGTTCATCTTCTACTTCTTCTTCGATCAGGGGATAGATTCCAGGTGGGCAGCCTGGGCTAGTAGGGTGGATGCCGTTTGAGTTTCTGTTCGTGTTTCATCCGTAGTCGGATGGTGCTCTTATGTAAGATGATGTTGTATTCATGTGGCATTGTATGCCTTTTGTATGTATCCCCATCTATTATGTAATGTTGATGTAATGATATCCACCTTGCAAAAGCGTATCAATATGCGGTTCTATCCTTAGTGGGACCTTCGAGTCTCTTTAGGATAGTATCGCATATTGGGCGTGACAGGTTGGCATCAGAGCCTCGACCGACCATAGGAGCCCCCTTGATTGTTGGCCATTGTTGAGTCTAGAAAAAAAACTATTTTGAGTCTTAGGATTATATATATCGGAGAGTAGGATTCTTTTTACTCCTCAGCCCCCTTCGTCGCTCTGGTGAGGCCTCCTGACGTAGATGTTTTGTCTTTCCTCTCCTCAATTTTTCACAATTTTTTTAGGATCACGCAGGTATCTTGGGATCGTTCCGATATTCTTGTGACGAGAACATTGTTCTTGGTGCCTCCTGACATTTAGGGGTTGTGGTAGTGTCCCGGGGAGTTGAGCTCCCAGGTGTTGTCGTCACAATTTTATCGTTGTAGTTCTGGAATACCTGAGTTTTGCCGACATCAAAAATCTCTTTTATGCAGTTGTTGGTGAGATAACCTCGATGCCACCCAGTACTGAGGAGTTCGGGAGTATTGCCATAGCTCGTATAACGGATGCTTTTCGAAGGTTGAGGTACAAGATTTCTGGAGTTTTATTGGTTATGTGTTGACGGATGGATACAGTTAGATGTAGGGATTGTTAGTTTGGGTGAGATATATATTGCTTCCCCTGTATCCCCAACAATAGATTGCATAACCAGAAAGTTTTGGGAGTTTTATAGGTGGGAAATCAAGTAGCTCTAGTTTTTTTTCTTTCTGACAGATGCATGATATGAGTTGGGGTTCGACGTCTAGTGGTCTGCCTATCCACGGTCGTTTTTACAGTGGTCTCGTTGTGTCTTAAAGAACCCTTGGCTATGCTGGTTCAGGGACACTTTGTATGTCATGTGCACTGCCTTGTACATGATGGTGCTGTACGATCGAGCCCGTGTGGGCCCCACCACGAAAACTTCGGACGAAATATCTATCATATGTTTGTTCCGGCTTATTCTGCAAGCCAAATCCTTTGTTTTGTTTTATTTGTGGTATTCGAGTTGCTTCGAAGTCAAATGTTGAATCCATACCTTTCCTAAATGGTGTTCTCATATTCCTATGGGGATACTAATCCTTCTTGATCATCGAGATTTCCATCTTAATTCTATTTCCAATCGGTGCGTTTCTCTTCGAGATGATCCCATCATTCTCCCCATCGGCAAGATCAATTATAAGTTTTCTCAACGGTGTTTCTTCCATCCGTCCCAAGTTGCCTTTGTTTTCCTGCCCTCCCACCCTTTTTCTTCAAGGACTCATATTTCGTAATCATGTATCCTTTTATTTGTGAGAAGTCTCTTCGTTCGTTTCTTTCAGTGTTCTTATTCGGTGATTTCCGATGAAGATGCTCAACAGTTTCAAGTTCATCATCCTTCGTTGTTGTTTCTTCTCCGGTGGATTAATTTCAAGTTTCAGTGTTGATCATATCTCTTCCTTTTGTTTCACATATCTTTGCATGTGAATTTCTTATCCAAGGCTCTCTTATTTATTCACCTTGCCTAGTTCATATCCGGAGTGCTGAAGATATCTCAGAAGAATCATGTTTCCATTCTTAATCCATTGGAGTTACTTCAAGTTTTTCTCTCATTCAAGCTATTTAATTCTACCGGTGCAATCTCTATTTCAAGCAATCCTTCAACGATGGTTCTTTCGAGTGGGCCCTAATCCACAGGTCTTTTCCCAGGATCTTACGTGACTCTTCTAATTCTCCCGGAGTTATTCTCAAATTCTTTTCAAGTGTGACGTAAGAATGAGTTTCATCAGTCAGATGTTTTCCAAGATCGATTTCGAATTAATTTTCATTGTTGGCTCAACCTCTTTGTTTTTCATTCTCCCGGAGCGTCTCAACAACTCATGGTGGTGTTTCTCGTCGTCATTCTCGAATTGTGAAGACCGAAGAAGAGTTCCTCTTAAATCCTTACCCGTTTCTTCCAGAGATTCATGGTTCTAGCTTTATGCCATCCTCTCATAATTGTTTTTGATTGTGACAATTCTTTGCTTACCCTCCGGAACATTTCATGAGTTGTTTCTATTTTTTTTCCTCCGAAGGCCATCATGTCATAATTCTTCATTCTCAGCGTGTAGCTATCATTCTCCAAATCTTACCGGTGCATCATTCAAATACCCTCTAATCAGTTCATGATCTCTTTGTTCTCATGTATTTAAATCCCCTCAAGTATCTTCATTCGTTTTCCAATTCTTCCCGGTGAATTGTGCCTTTGCTATGTTCATTTTCAATTCGTACGGTGGTTCGTTCAAGATTTCTCTTCCTTCATCATCGTATCAATTCATTCATTCATTCGTTGTTTCCAAATCCCACTGGTGGTTCCATCAATACCTTCTCAAGTTTGCTCTATCTCTATCCTTAATCCCTCAAGAAGAATAAGTAGTATGCCAAATCCATGGCTTGTCATCAATTTAATTTGATGAAGGATAAGCATACAATAAATCTTATTCTTATTTCCTCGAGGTGATTCAATTCTTTTTTTCCGAAGATTGTTCATGATGAAGTAATTCACGGTTCTAGTGTTTCATCTTCTCCTTTTTCGGAGTTCCAAGTTTTCTCGGTTACATCATCGCGAAGCTCCATCTAAATCATTGCAAGGCTTCACCTTGTGTTTTCAACTTCTTTTTCTTTTCATCATCCTTTTATTACCGGAGTTCTTCATGGAGGCTCTACATGATGGTTCGTCAAGGATTCTTTTCATTCTTCAATTGTTCTTCAAGATTTCTCTTGAAGTTATGATCCACCAAGCTATACTCAAAATTAAACATGGTGTCCAACAAATGTTTTTTCTGAGGAGTTCAAGTATTCTTCTTCTTGCATTTCGAAGTGCAATTATTTCTACCTTATCTTTTGAGATGGTGATATGTCATTCTTGATAATTTCCATTCATGTTTCGTGATTCACATGTTGTCAAGAATGAGGTATTTTAAATCCATCAATCTCTTCGTTGGAGTTATCTAGGTAAAGATTTCACCTAAAGCCTTCCCTAAGGAATGTTGCTATTATGGTGTTTATCAATGATCCGAGTTATCTCTCTATCATCTTGGTGGAAGAAGTTTTTCATCTCTTCGATGCTCTCAATCAAATCAATGGTTTCCATCTGTGGCCGGTTGTCACCTCATAGTCTTGAGATGTTTTCCATAAGCCCATTACAAGCTTATTCGTTTCGTTGTTGGTTCTACAACAACTCTGTTATAACCTTCTTGGAAAGATACTTTCCAAGCTCATTTGTGGCAGAAGTTAGCATTTTCTTCTCCATTCTGTTATTCCAATGATCTATCTTCTATTCTTTCTTCCGGAGGCATTGTGATGTTGCTCCTTTCACTGATCATCTCGAATTGTGAGGATCGTGTTCTTTTCATGCTTATCTATTTAACTGGAGTGTTGTGTCATCCCTTCAAGTTCTTTTCATCCTATCAGGTTTTCCTTCTTCTATCAGTCAGATTGCTGCCCAAATTATATCAATCTTATCCCTTCTCTATCTAGTTTTAACCGGAGTGGTTTCAATATCTATCTTATCACTAAACCTCTTGGTTCTCGTTGTATCCCTTGTTCCTCTTTTCTAACGGAGTGTTTTCAACTTTGCTCATCTTCGTTGTTTTCTTCCTTTCATTTTGCTCAACCTCTCAAGGTTCATGGTTTTCACTCGTTCGTCAAAGAAGCAACTTAGCTTTACCTCTTCTCTTCCTCTTCCGTTTCTCTCTGGTGCCATCCTAGATCTCGGGACGAGATCCTCTTGTAGTGGTGGAGTGTTGTAACACCCCGGATACAGCTTTCCATATTCGTAACTCCAACTCTTGCCTTTTCCAGGGCTGCGATATGATATTTTCTCCGTGGTTGGGTTTTTGCCTTCCGTTTTGCATTTTGTTCATGTCATGCATCTCATCTCATAGCATCATTCGCTTTGCATCGACATTGTTTTCATAAAACTCGCACCCGTTCATAGTTGCCGCATTCCCCTTGCCTTCTTTGACCGTTCCGAGAACAACCGGGTTTTTCGAGTCCCTCTTGTCTGACCGCCTAACCCCTCTTTGCGCAGTGCATAGACCCCTCTCGTGCGTCCAACATCTGTCCCGAACCTGACCCGCTCAGTCATTACCGTTAAATTCAGATCATCCCCAAACATACCTAAAACATCTCCATTTTCTTTGTTGGACTTCCCTAGCCATATTTTCGTCCGCCCGATCCCGATCCGATGATCCAAATCCTCCGTCCTATTACCTACCTGCTATTTAAACAAATGAACCCTAGATCCTAGGGAGCTTGTCCCATCTGTCCCGTCCTAGCCGCCGCCACTGTTCTCCATCCCATCACCCAGATCCGTTGCCAACCACCTCCTCATTTTCCTCTCCTGCCCAATCCACCACCGACCAGCCTCCCCTTCATCGGGATCCATTCCCCAACCAGCTAACCAACGGTGATCTCCTCGATCGACTGCCCAATCCCAGCCAGCCCCCGACCACCTCCCTTGTTCTTCGCGCCTCCTCCTTCCACAGCGTCGCGCAGCGCCGCAAGGCCCGAGCGCCTCGTCCCCTCCTCCTGTGCTTTGATCTAGGACAGATCAGAAGCAGCGCCCGATGCCTCCTCAGCCTCCTTCCGAATCTGGTCGGGGCAAGCCGGCCTCCTCCTCGGCTCCATCCCCGCTGCCTGCGCCTCCCTCCCGAGCTCCTCTCGAAGGCCAGCAACGAGCACACTGCCCCTCCGGGTCGACCTTCGCGCCCTACCTTCTCCTGGAGCCGCTCCCGTGCTCTCCTCCTGCAGTTCGCCTCGCCGGAGTTCGGCGCCACCGGAGCACCACCAAGAGAGACCTCAACCACCAGGCCGCCTCCCCTGCCCCATTCCTTTCTTCTCCTTTGCTATTTCTCTCATGTTCGTCTCTTTTGACTGCTCTCTCGTCTTTGCTGCAGCGCCACCAGGAACACCAATGGGAGATGCCTCCCCTGCCTTGCTAGCGCCCGGATCCAGCCGCCTAGCTCACCTACGCCGTCCAGCGCCCGGCCTACGTTCGCCTCCATGTCATCCCCGTCGCCATGTCCCCTGCCGCCGTCTTCTGCAACGCCTGCTGCTATTTATGTTCTTCAGAAACGAGCGCAGACGCTCGCCCTGTTGACCGCGCCCCTGCATCCTGCGACCCGCGCCAGCCGTAGCGCCTCAAGGCCCAGCCGCGCCCCTTCAGCCCTCCAGCCCACCAGATCCGCTGGCCCAAGACCCTCTGGTGAGCCTTAGTCCAGCCTCTGTTTTCCATGTGCACTGTTAGGCCAACCAGATTTGGCCCGTGTCTTGTTTTTTTTTCTCTGCACGAATTTAGCTATTATCCGAGGATTTATAGTTTTACAGAAAAACCCTCAATGTTCATGCATTTTATATCTCATCAACCGTGCATCGGATTAAAATGTTGTAAATATGTAAAATGCTTAGAATTTTGTCTAGTTTCATAATATGCCACTTTCATCCATGTTTAAAATGCTTAAAATGCTGTTTGTTTAAATTTTCTCAAATGCCATGTTAAAATGATTTATTTCATAACTAAATAACCGTAGCTCGGTTTTAAATAAACTTTATATGTAAATGGGGTGGAAAATGCATAGATTAACATGGTACACTTTATTTTCCTGTTTAACAACAATAAAATATGTTTTAGGGCAGAACAGTACCAAAATCATAAATTGCACATGAGGATTTTCCGGAATTGTTGTGTGTTGTTCCGGCCTCATTTAAACTTGCGTACATAGGTAGTTTTCATATGCTTTACCCCTTGCCATGTTTAATAACATTTAATATTGTTGGGTACATAAACGAGAGAGAACTAAATAAATGAATGTGGTGTTTCGTCAATGTGTAACTCGTTGCATATTGAGCTCCACTTAATTTGTAGTATTGTGTGTTGCAGTTTGCCATGCCATGCCTTATTAAACCGGACATGCATCATACTTGGTTGTGCATCATGCCATTTTTAGGCTTCTGTGTTTACCATGTTGTTTCTTTCTTTTCGGTGTTGCTTCTTAGTTCCTGTAATGTTGCGATTGTGAGGATTTGTTCGACTACTCCCGTACATCTTCTTCATGGACTCGCTCTTCTTCCTAGTGGGATTTCAGGCAAGATGACCGCTACCCTGAATCTCACTACTATCATTGCTATGCTAGTTGCTTCGTTATATCTCTTTGCTGCGCTACCTATCAATTGATCTTCAAGCCTCCCAATTGCCATGTCAGCCTCTAACCTTTTTCACCCCTCCTAGCAAACCCACCGCTATGCTCAGCACCTCTTATCTCATTGTTAGTTGCAGGTGAAGTTGAAGATTGCTCCATGATCAATAGGATTATGTTGGTATATCACAATATCTCTTATTTAATTAATGCATCTATATACTTGGTAAAGGGTGGAAGACTCGGTCTTATGCCCAGTGTTTTGTTCCACTCTTGCCGCCCTAGTTTCCGTCATACTAGTGTTACGTTCCTTGATTTTGCGTTCCTTACGCGGTTGGGAGATTTATGGGACCCCCTTGACAGTTCGGTTTGAATAAAACTTCTCCAGTAAGGCCCAACCTTGGTTTTACCATTTGCCTCACCTAGCCCTTTTTCCCTTGGGTTTCCGGAGCCCAAGGGTCATCTTTATTTAACCCCCCGGGCTAGTGCTCCTTCGAGTGCTGGTCCGAACTGAGCTGCCTGCGGGGCCACCTCGGGGAAACTTGAGGTCTGGTTTTACTCGTAGCTAGTCTCATCCGGTGTTGCCCTGAGAACGAGATATGTGCAGCTCCTATCGGGATTTGTCGGCACATCGGGCGGCTTTGCTGGTCTTGTTTTACCATTGTCGAAATGTCTTGTAAACCGGGATTCCGAGACTGATCGGGTCTTCCTGGGAGAAGGAATATCCTTCGTTGATCGTGAGAGCTTGTGATGGGCTAAGTTGGGACACCCCTGCAGGGTATAAACTTTCGAGAGCCGTGTCCGCGGTTATGTGGCAGACGAGAATTTGTTAATGTCCGGTTGTAGATAACTTGACACTTGACTTAATTAAAATGCATCAACCGTGTGTGTAGCCACGATGGTCTCTTTTCGGCGGAGTCCCGGGAAGTGAACACGGTTTTGGGTTATGTTTGACGTAAGTAGGAGTTCAGGATCACCTCTTGATCATTGCTAGCTTCACGACCGTTCCATTTGCTTCTATTCTCGCTCTCATTTGCGTATGTTAGCCACCATATATGATTAGTCGCTGCTGCAACCTCACCACCTATCCTTTCCATACCCATTAAGCTTTGCTAGTCTTGATACCCATGGTAATGGGATCGCTGAGTCCTCGTGGCTCACAGATTACTACAACAACAGTTGCAGGTACAGGTTTATGCGATGATCATGATGCGAGAGCGATGTTTGCTTGTTTTCGAGTTCTTCTTCTCCTTCTTCTTCGGTCAGGGGATAGGTTCCAGGTCGGTAGCCTGGGCTAGCAGGGTGGATGTCATTTGAGTTTTTGTTCGTGTTTCATCCGTAGTCGGATGGTGCTCTTATGTAAGATGATGTTGTATTCGTGTGGCATTGTATGCCTTTTGTATGTATCCCCATCTATTATGTAATGTTGATGTAATGATATCCACCTTGCAAAAGCGTATCAATATGCGCTTCTATCCTTAGTGGGACCTTCGAGTCCCTTTTGGATAGTATCGCATATTGGGCGTGACAGAAGTGTAGGTTCGTTCTGATGGCTCTCTCTACGAATGAAGAGGAGGTGGAGGGGTATATATAGCCTCCACACAAAATCTAATCGTTACACACAATTTACCAATCTCGGTGGGACCGAACCAACAAACTCGGTCAGACTGATTTAGTAAACCTAGTGACAGTTAGGATTTTCGGTGGGACCGACATGCAACTCGGTAGGACCGATATGGTTAGGGTTAGGGCATAACGTAATCTCGGTGAGACCAATTACACAAACTTGGTGAGACCGATTTTGGTAATAAGCTAACCAGAGAGTTGGTCAGGTAAACTCGGTGGGACCGGTTCGCTCATTTCAGTGGGACCGAAATGTTACAAAAAGGAAACAGAGGGTTTACATTGCAATCTCGGTGGGACCGATCGTTCATCTCGGTGGTACCAAAACATTACGAAGGGAAACAGAGAGATTACAATCCCATCTCGGTGAGACC
Organism: Triticum timopheevii; assembly: GCA_963921465.1. Classification (NCBI taxonomy): domain Eukaryota; kingdom Viridiplantae; phylum Streptophyta; class Magnoliopsida; order Poales; family Poaceae; genus Triticum; species Triticum timopheevii. The sequence continues at coordinate 80,922,117 of OY997274.1, forward strand.
GAGATCCCTATCGGTGAGACCGATTTTCCTAGGGTTTGTGGCGGTGGCTATGACATCTAAAATCGGTGGCGCCGGATAGAAAGAATCGGTGGGGCTGAGTTTGACTTTTGGTTTGGGTCATATGTGGATATGAAAAAGTAGTTGAGGGTTTTTGAGAATATCACTAAGCACTGTGGAGCAAGAAAATCATTAAGCAACACCTCATCCATCCTTGATAGTACTGGCTTTTCCTATAGACTCAATGTGATCTTGGATCACTAAAATATAAAATGTAGAGTCTTGAGCTTTTGGGCTTGAGCCAATCCTTTTATCCTTAGTATTTTGAGGGATCCACTTTCCTCATCCATGCCATGCCATTCATTGAGCTTTTCCTGAAATATTCATCTTGGAATGATGTTAGCTCAATGAGCTATATGTTGTTAGGAATTACCAAAACCACCTAGGGATAGTTGCACTTTCAATCTCCCCCTTTTTGGTAATTTATGACAACATATAGATCAAAGCTTCGACAAATAATAATAAGAGTGAAAAACATTGTCGCTTTGAGAAGTATGTGATAAGCAAAAGCTCCCCCTAAATTTGTGCATAGATTAAGATTTGCTTTGGACTGCAAATGCACAAGGAGTTAGGCTCATGGGTTACTCTTCCATGTCACATACATCTTGGTGGAGCGCTCAAAATAATAAAGATTGAATACATGCACTCATCACCAAGCAAAGTGAATGATCATATAGAGATAAATGGGATAATGTCATCCAACAAGCATAAATGTAGCATATGATCAAACACATCATCATCCAGGTATCACACAGACTAAAAGTATCTCAAACAAGCAAATAAAGTTCAACCACCAAAGCAAGAGAGAACAAAAAGCAACACTCTCTCTCGAAGCCTATGATCTATACATTTTTCTCCCCCTTTGGCAACAAGTTACCAAAAAGTTCATAGAAAATGCATAGTACTAAATCGACTCTTAGGCTTGATCTTCAGGTGGTGGTGTAGAGATGGCTCCTTGGACGAAGACTTCAGTTGATGTGGATGGAGCTGGAGGAGTAGGTGCTGGAGCTGGTTGCACGGGAGCTGTAGGAGCTATAGCTAGTGCAGATGAAGTGGCTCTGGTGTCTGTCACTGGCACTGCAACTGATCTCTGATCTCTAGGCACTCTGGCAAATGCATTAGTGGTCGTCTTGCCCTTCCTCTCCTGCATATCATCCTGAAGCTGCTCAACAACAGATTGGATCTCAGTTACCTTCACATCCAAGTCATAGAACTTCTGCTCCATGATCCTCTCCAGGCTCTCCTAGTTTTGAGTCAAGGTGGCCAGCCCCTTCTCAATCCTCAAAGTGGATGCAATCAAGTAGCCTAGTTGATCTTGTTTGCTCTTCAAAAAGTACTGAGATACCTCTTCCCTCGTTGGCATCTTGGTAGCCTTCTATGTCCTTGCCTTCTCCTTCTTTGCTTGAGCATGCACAGAAGATGGTTCATCTTCATTCATAACCACTTGGTTATCCTCAAAGTCTGGAAAGATAGGCATGTGTTCCTTGTCCAACAAGTATGTGCCTCTGCCCATCTTGGAGTTAATCAGCTCCTGGATCTGTGGGGCATACCCACAGCTTCTCTTCTGGTCAGCTGCTGTCCTCTCGATAGTCTCAACTATGAGGCTCATGACCTTGAACTTCTTTGGCACATCAAATATGTGTAGCAAGTTTATTGCATGGCCTCTGATCATGTTGTGGTCACCTAACTTGGGCAAGAGAGTATGCCTGAGGATCCAGTTGATGGTTGGCAGTCCTTACAGAAGATAATGTACAGATCCAAACTTATGAGTTTCAAGAGCTTTATCTGGGATCTCCTTGTACATGTGTGCCATAGAATTGTGATCCTTCTTCTTCTTGGCATAGACATCCAAGTCATCTTCATTCTCCTTAGGTGCATTGATCAGATTTGCCCATTCTTCAATAGTTGATTGGTATCTAGTACCTTCAGACATCCATACTATCCTGCCATCTGGATAGAAGTTTGCTATGGAGTAGAATTGCATTATGAGCTCATCATTCCACTTTGTGAACTTCTGTCCAACAAAGTCTGCAAATCCACAAGCACTGAAAATGTCATACACACCAGGGTAGTGTTCCTCATTCTCCTTCATGTATTTCCAGTCCACCCACCTCATGTCACAAACTATAGGTTTCTTGTCCAGCAGCACAGTTTCATAGAAATCCTGTTGTTCCTTAGTGTGGAACCTGTAGTCAACAACAGTCCTTCTCTTGATAGCATAAGGATCAGACAAACTCCACTGTCTGAGTCCTGCATCCTTCCTCAGCTTCATGTTCTCAGCCATAGGATGAGCATCATTGTGGTCTAGAATCTTTGGCTTCAACTTTCTCAAGATATGCTCTTCATCATCATCTTCTTCAGCAACAACTTCAGGCACTGGGGCCTTGTTCTTCTCAGCAACTCGTATGTTTCTGGTATTCCTCTTAGGTGCAGTCTTGGGCTTGGAGGCAGCTTTGGGTGCTTCTTTGGGCTTTGATGATGCAACCCTGACCTAATAGCATCACCCATAAGCTTTTGCGCCTTGGGTGCTGGAGCAGCAACCTCTTCTTCCTCTTCCTCTTCTATCATGGAAGGCTGTCCAACAACTCTGGCCATGGTCTTCTTGACCCTTTCCTTCCTCTTCTTCCCTTCTGCAGCAGCCTCTTCGGGATCAGATCTCTCAGGTACTTGAGTTGATGCTCTGACTTTTAGCATAGGTGTCCTCTTGGCAGGGACCTTCCTGTTTAGACCTGGCTTGGTGGCTGCAGCTGTGCTAGATTCCTTTTTGAGCAATTTATTTTTGGAAGTGGCCTCATCCTCAACTGCCACATAGTCTTCATCCTCAGAGTCTGAGGTTCTCTTCTTTCTGGCCCTGGTGGCAGCTTTGGGCAAGTTGCTTGGGGTGCTCCTACTGCCATCATCTGAGGTGCTAGAGGGACTAGTGCCCTCACTCATGTGAATCTGCTCCTCTGGCTGTCACTTTGATCAGACATATTGCAAACACTGACTGCAGACCCTGTGAGTAGATGTAGATGAGATAGATAGGATAAGCATCACAAAATACAGAAGTTTTTGCAAAAGAATGAGTTAAAAACTTTGTTTTAGTTTTCCACAGAAAGCATTTCGGATCAACCGATTTGCAAACTCGGTGATACCGAAGTAGCTTTTGGAACCTAAACTAGTGATCTCAGTCAGACCGAGTCACAGTTCGGTGGCACCGAGACTGTTAGGGTTTCACAAAGTCCTGAACTCGGTCTCACCGATTTGCAATTCTCGATCAGACCGAGAATCACTTGTGCAATGGCCTTAGCCGAATCGGTGGAATCGAGTTCTACAATTCGTTGGGTCCGAGATGGTTTCGGCGAAAACCTAACCCTAAATTTCCAATTCACTTCTAATCTATGGATTGTTTTGACTAGATAGAATCGTTTCAATCATGGCAAGAATCATGATGAACACAATGTGCTAGGAATCGGACGGGGATAGCACTGTGATCGAGTCCATACCCTAGCTTGGCGATGAACTCGCTACGGCGGCAACGGCGGGGTTGAATTCCGTAGACGGCGGCGGAGACCAGCAACTGGAGGCGGCTGGCGATGAGGAGGACGATCCGGAGATCCTGGAGGCAGAGCGAGCTATGCGCGGGCGAAGGGGTTTGGAGAAAGTTTCCAAATTTTTGCCCGTGAGTATATATAGCCCGACCCTGTCGGTGTGACCGAGTGGAACAACTCGGTGGCACCGAGGTGCATAACTGTTGACAGTTACAGCAACTCGGTGAGATCTAAATGTTCAAATCGGTTGCACCAAGATTGAAAACCTAGATCGACTTAGTGATCTCGGTATGAACGAAATGGAAGAATCGGTCAGACCGAAACGCACAAAGAAGTTTTGCAAGTTGAAGTCTATGATGAATCGGGGACTCCGAGTGCTCCTCACACAGAGTGGTTCGAATCTGACTTGATCAAATTTTGTGATGTAGCATGAATAGAGTTTGAGACAAGAAAAGCATAGATAGCTAGAGAAGGTTCTTAGGCATTCTTGTTCATCCACTTGGCAAAATAAAAAGAAGCCAATCAATCAAAGCAACAAGTGGATGTCCTCGAATGAGTTAAATGTGCAACCAACATGCTCACACAATAAAATGGCAAATAAAATATGTGGCAAAGCATGCACAACCAATTCTAGCATCTATCGAACAACTAGCGATGACTAGGTCATCTATATATGAGTATATTGACTTAGGAGTCAAATTAGAACATTTGATCATAGGTCATACCACTAGTAGAAAAAGGGTCAAACGTGTAGCACATTAGTGCCGGTTTGTATTAGAGCTGGCACTAATGTATACATTAGTGCCGGTTCGAATGGATTTGCATTAATGCCTGTTCGTGTTGAACCTTTAGTACCGGTTCGTGGCACGAACCGGTACTAAAGGGGTGGTGGCAGGCTGGCGTCAGGCCGGGGCCCCACGATCACCTTTAGTACCGGTTCGTGGCACGAACCGGTACTAAAGGTTAGACCTTTAGTACCGGTTCGTGCCACGAACCGGTACTAAAGGGGTCTGACCTATAGTGTCGGTTCGTGCCACAAACCGGCACTATAGGGCAATTTTCGCATCCGATGGGAAAATGTAAAACGGCTATAACTTTTGCATACGATGTCGGAAAAAAACGTATAATATATCAAAAAATTCAGCACGAAAATCCGCATCCGCTGGAGATAGCCTACGACCTATTTGGAATTATTTAGAATCCTCAAATTCCAAAAGGAAAAAAAGATATGGTCAAATAATTTCAATTTTTTTAAAAAAATTTGGTTAAATCTGGTCAAACTACTTATTCAAGAAGTATTAATGTTACTACATAATTATTCAAGAATATTAGTGTTACTAAATAATTATTTCAATTTTTTGAATTTTGGTCAAATCTGGTCAAACTATGGTCAAACTGTGGTCAAGCTATGGTCAAACTTATTCAAGAAATATTAGCGTTACTAAATAATTACTGTTTTTTAGAATAATAGTTTCAAACTCAAACGGTGAAATGTGTGACTTCATGCTCAAGCTAAACTCCTGAGGGTTAATAGGATTAACATCTTACTATTGTCAGGAAAACAACAAGTGCAGACTCGGAAACGAAGGAGAATAGAACCCGAAAGTTAAGCGTGCTCGGGCTAGAGTAGTGAGAGGGATGGGTGATCGGTCGGGAAGTTAGATGATTTGGAATGAGTGATCCACACTTGAGAAATTAAGAGAGGTGATTAGAGACTAAATCATCCAATAATTCAGAAAAATTAAAAATAAAAAAAATCAAATTTTTTTTTCCAAAATTTTCAAAAAAAAAAACCTTTAGTGCCGGTTGGTAACACGAACCGGTACTAAAGGTCCCCCATACCGGGGCGCGAGCTCACGCCACATGGTGGCACTTTAGCGCCGGTTCGTGCCGAATCGGTACTAAAGGGGGGGGGGGGCTTTAGTGACCACCCTTTAGTGCCGGTTATGGAACCGGCACTAAAGGCCCTTATGAACCGACGCTAAAGCTCCATTTTCTACTAGTGTACTCATCGTTTAAGCTCAAGTGCAGTTACCACTTTTACATAATGCATTGATGTGTTCACACCATTAGAGTTGCTTTGACTCAATTCTTAGAGTTAAGCTCCCCCTAGATGTGAGATCCCCCCTTAGAGGGATGAACTAACCTTGGGTTTTGTCGATGATGACTTCATGTAGGTGTTGAAGATGTGGATGCTCAATGTTGATGAAGATCATTTGGAGCAATCCTTTGGAGTGAGTTGCACTTTCAATACCTACACGGGTTAGTCCCACAAGGAACAAACAAGTATATCCATAGACATAGAGTGATGCACACACAAGATGATGTCCATGAAAGCATTAGGTTACCTTGTCCCTTGTCTTACCAACAAGAGGGTTTGTGACTCCTTGAACTAGTGCAAGATGTGGAAGTTGATTGCACTTGTTGTTGCCAAAAAGATATGAGTGAAGTATGTTGGCGGAGTCACCCTCAAGAACTCTCTAGTTCTTCTTCTTCGGGATCCACATCATCTTGATGGGAATCCTTGGAGTTGTAGTAGTACTTGATGAAGTAGAACTTGACGTAGTCTTGGGAACCCACTTGACCAAGGCCTTAGGAGCTTCTTCAAATGAATCAATCTCCTCTTGAAGCTTGTCCTTGACTTTTTGCTTGTGGTCTTGTGGTGGAAGATCATCTTAAGCTTGTGTCCCCTTGAAGGAAGTAGGATCATACTTCTCTTGTTGAGGAACAAACTTCGTCTTGGGATATTGATCCCCTTCCCACTCAACTCCATTGGCATTGAACTTTCGTACAAAACCAACACCTTGGTTCTTCCGGTGCCTTCCTTGCTTGCGTACAATTTCCTCAAATTGCTTACTCCCAGCAAGGCTCTTGTAAACACCTTTCTCTATAATTCCCTTCAATAAGCTATTTTCTTGCTCAAGAGTAACTTGGCTAAGAGAATCATTAGTGGAATCAAGAGAACTACTAGAAGCAACAATATTGGATTTAGCATGATTATTGTTACTACTAGAGGAAGAATCCTTCTTGTTTTTGTTAATGGACTTGACTTGAGGCATGTAAGTAGATAAGAGTAAACGCTTGGCAATGTAAGAAGAACTTTTCTTACGGAGATCATCATTGATTGCCTTTAAGAACTCATGCTCTTGCTCAAGGTTGAGCTTTTCAAAGCGTAATTTCTCATGAGTCCTTAAAAGTTCTCGATGATCTTCTAAGATAGTTTCATGAGCTAACTTAAGAGTGTTTAGTTCTTTAGTAAGAAGCTCAATATTCTCCTTATCATTGTCATTCGTTTTATCTTGATTAGCATGATTAATTCACGTTTCATCACAGTATTCATCACTAGAGTTGTCAACAAGTAAATCATCATCACCTAACAAGTCATCTTCATCACTATTGAAATCAACATACTTGGGGTGTGTTACCTTAGGGACTTTAGCCATGAAGCATCTTCCAAGTCCTTCATTTGGTGAATCAAATATGTCGTAGGAGTGGGTTGACACAAGTGCTAGACCGGCAACACCTTCATCTTGAGTATGTTCGGAGTCGGAGTGATAGCTTCTCTCGGAGTGATTGTCGGAGTCGGAGCCGAATACCCATTCACCAACATGAGCTTGATGTCTTCGATTTGTGTAGCTTCTTGATGACTTGTCCTTCCTTTCCGAATCCTTGCTTCTCCATGATGTTCTTCGTACATAACAATCATCTCTACTCCTGCTCTCTCTTGGTGGTGATTCTTCTCTTCTACTTCTCCTCTTGGGTGATTCTTCTCTTCTTTTGTGGGGTGTCGTACACTCATTGGAATAGTGTCCGGGTCTCCCACAATTTTAGCAATTGCGCTCTCAACTCGAAGATCTTTTGTCATTGTAGGACCTTGACTTGGAGCTTATCTCTTTGCTTCTACTCTTGTAGAATTTGTTGAAGTTCTTCACGATTAAGCTCAATTCTTCATTGAAGGTTTGTTTCTCACTTGATGATGTAGGGTCTTCACATGAGGCTTTGTAAGCACCAATTGACTTGTTGTGAAGTTCCTCCTTATCCTTGAGTGACATCTCATGAGCAACAATTCTTCCAATGACCTCCGTTGGCTTGAGATTCTTGTAATTGGGCATCATTTGGATCAATGTGCACATAGTATCATATTTTCCATCCAATGCTCTTAGGATATACTTGATGATGAATTTGTCGGTCATCTCTTCACTTCCTAGGCCCGCAATCTCATCTGTGATAAGAGCAAGCCTAGAGTACATTTCAGCGACACCTTCACCATCATTCATTTTGAACTTGTCAAGTTGACTTTGGAGCACATCCAACTTGGATTCCTTGACGGAGTTGGTACCTTCAGGCATATCAATCAATGTATCCCAAATTTCCTTTGCATTCTCAAGACGGCTGATTTTGTTGAATTCTTCGGGGCACAATCCGTTGAAGAGGATATCACAAGCTTGAGCGTTGTATTGCAGCATCTTCAATCAGCGCTAGCTTCACGATTTGGTTCTCTCCCATCAAAGAATTCACCTTGCAAGCCAATACACACAATAGCCCAAACGGCGGGGTTATGTCCGAGAATATGCATTTTCACCTTATGCTTCCAACTAGCAAAATTCGTACCATCAAAGTAAGGACCTCTACGGTGATAATTTCCCTCGCTAGACGCCATACTCTCCTAGGTTGTGAAACCAAGGCTATGACCACCAAAAGCTATGGAAATCAAAGCAAATGGAGACCCAAGCTCTTATACCACTTGTAGGATCGTAAGTATGTCTAGAGGGGGGTGATTAGACTACTTGACCAATTAAAAACTTATCCTTTTCCCAATTTTATTCTTTGGCAGATTTTAGCTATCTTAGCACAAGTCAAGCAATCTTCACACAATTCAAGCAAGCATGCTAAGAGTATATGAGCAGCGGAAAGTAAAGCATGCAATTTGCAAGAATGTAAAGGGAAAGGGTTTGGAGAATTCAAACGCAATTGGAGACACGGATGTTTTTGTCGTGGTTCCGATAGGTGGTGCTATCGTACATCCACGTTGATGGAGACTTCAACCCACGAGGGGTAACCGTTGCGCGAGTCCATGGAGGGCTCCACCCACGAAGGGTCCACAAAGAAGCAACCTTGTCTATCCCACCATGGTCGTCGCCCATGAAGGACTTGCCTCACTAGCAGTAGATCTTCACGAAGTAGGCGATCTCCTTGCCCTTACAAACTCCTTGGTTCAACTCCACAATCTTGTCGGAGGCTCCCAAGTGACACCTAGTCAATCTAGGAGACACCACTCTCCAAGAAGTAACAAATGGTGTGTTGATGATGATCTCCTTGCTCTTGTGCTTCAAATGATAGTCTCCCCAACACTCAACTCTCTCTCACAGGATTTGGATTGGTGGAAAGAAGATTTGAGTGAAAGCAACTTGGGGAAGGCTAGAGATCAAGATTCATATGGTAGGAATGGAGTATCTTGGGCTCAACACATGAGTAGGTGGTTCTCTCTCAGAAATGGTAAGTTGGAAGTGTAGGTTCGTTCTGATGGCTCTCTCCATAAATGAAGAGGAGGTGGAGGGGTATATATAGCCTCCACACAAAATCTAACCGTTACACACAATTTACCAATCTCGGTGGGACCGAATCAACAAACTTGGTCAGACCGATTTAGTAAACCTAATGACCGTTAGGATTTTCGGTGGGACGGACATGCAACTCGGTAGGACCGATATGGTTAGGGTTAGGGCATAACGTAATCTCGGTGAGATCGATTTTGGTAATAAGCTAACCAGAGAGTTGGTCAGGTAAACTCGGTGGGACCGGTTCGCTCATTTCGGTGGGACCGAAATGTTACGAAAAGGAAATAGAGAGTTTACATTGCAATCTCGGTGGGACTGATCGCTCATCTCAGTGGTACCGAAACATTACGAAGGGAAACAAAGATATTACAATCCCATCTCGGTGAGACCGAGATCCCTATCGGTGAGACCGATTTGCCTAGGGTTTGTGGCAGTGGCTATGACATCTGAACTCGGTGGCGCCGGATAGAAAGAATTGGTTGGGCCGAGTTTGACTTTTGGTTTGGGTCATATGTGGATATGAGAAAGTAGTTGAGGGTTTTTGAGCATATCACTAAGCACTGTGGAGCAAGAAACTCATTAAGCAACACCTCATCCCTCCTTGATAGTATTGGCTTTTCCTATAGACTCAATGTGATCTTGGATCACTAAAATATAAAATGTAGTCTTGAGCTTTTGAGCTTGAGCCAATCCTTTTATCCTTAGTATTTTGAGGGATCCACTTTCCTCATCCATGCCATGCCATTCATTGAGCTTTTCCTGAAATATTCATCTTGGAATGATGTTAGCTCAATGAGCTATATGTTGTTAGGAATTACCAAAACCACCTAGGGATAGTTGCACTTTCGCTTGCATAGCTCTACCTCAAACTGGGGGAGGAACCTCCTATTGCACCCACTCCCCTAACCCGCGCTCCGATTTGGCATTTGCAGCTCTCTTTGGAGGGATCCATCCTCGACCGAACCGCCGTCCGTCGGAGTGGAAACCGCCGTCGGTGTGGTGCTCGCCGACGACCAAGTCCACCACCCACCGAAGTGGAATTGTCCCGTGAGTGCAACCATACCCTTTCCCTCCTCTGGATCGCCGTCGATCGTCGCCGGCGATCATCGTTTGCTTCGGTCGACGGTGAGATTTTAAACCTGACATGCGGGACCCCCTCGTCAGCCTCTCCCCTTTTATTCAAAACGTTTTCTGAAAGCGCCTTCGGGCAAAGTACGTTTTCCCTTTGGGCCGGCGTATTTCTAACCGAAATGTTTTCTGTTTTTTTTAAATTAGCCCCTGGAAAGTTTCTCTTTCATCATAGATTAGTCCCTGGACTAAAACCTTAATAACTTTTAAACAGAAGATGATTTTGAGTTGAATTATTTTCTGTCATCTTTATTTTTCTATCTAGTTTTTTATCATATTTCTTTATAAAACATATTTGGAACAATTTTTATGCACGCACGGTATTTATGTTAGTATCCGATTTCTTTTATAACATAGATACCGAAGGAAGTGACGGAGCCGCAAACTTCGCCGAGCTAGACTCCGACTACTCCGAACCAGGCAAGCATGTTTGAACCTTTGATATGATGAGTGTTTTTCATGATTGCTTGGGTGGGTTTCTCATGACATGTTTATATAAGCATTTGTGAATGTTATATTTCATACAAAGCAAGCTGCAAGTGAGCTTCAAAATTTGATGTGTTCATATGATGGTGAGATAACCTGGTCATGTGGTGGCATGATAGGTTGCAAGCTGGTATTGTTGAAGCATGCCAGTTTTATGTCAACCGTTTAACTCCAGTTTTAACGTGGACCAAGTCTTATTCCCGTTCGTCCCCTTTTGTGCCGCCACATATCTTCTGCAAAGAATGCGGTTTAGTCAGTTGCAAACCTCTTTCCTTGTACACACCAAATAGAGGGGCCGTGATGAGGGTTCCATGGCCCTGGATTAAAGCCCGTCATCCGGTCAGGGGGAATGGGTGTTTCCGGTTGGGACCGAGAGGGGGGCACCCCTTAGAGCGCGCGATATAAATTTGATCCCAGGCTATTCGAGGTTGTAGCCTCCCCGTCTTAGAGTTTTTCTTGAACGTTGCCTAGGGTGATTCCTGGCAGTGGAGTGTGCAATGGGTGTGTACTGGTTAAATGTGTTTCTCCTAAAATACCATAAACAGAACTAGTCCTTTGTGACTACTGAAATCCATTGGCTGTGGTTAAAGAGTACAAACTCTGCAGAGTCAAAACCATTCGAGTAACCATGTCCATGGTCAAAGACTTTGATCAACATATTAGTGTCAATCTCAGTATCAGTCTCAGTGTCAGTCTCAGTGACAGCCTCCGGAGAATAAGCATGAAATTGAGAGTGGTAAACCCGGCTGAATGTTATTCCTGTGGATGGACTAACCAGTTTATTATCATGTACCGAGTATTCCGTGGAATGATGTTACCTTCATGAGCTACTTGAATTCGAATGATGAGATATAAGCCCTTTATGTGATGTCGCTCAGACTTCCGACTGTGGTATTCTTGTTATCTACTTTTGATATAAGCCCTTTATGTGATGTCGCTCAGACGTCCGATTGTGGCATTCTTGTTATTTACTTTTGATATAAGCCCTTTATGTGATGTCGCTCAGACGTCTGACTGTGGCATTCTTGTTATCTACTTTTGATATAAGCCCTTTATGTGATGTCGATCAGACGTCCGACTGTGGCATTCTTGTTATTTACTTTTGATATAAGCCCTTTATGTGATGTCGCTCAGACGTCCGACTGTGGCATCCTTGTTATTAACTTTCGTTATAAGCCCTTTTCGAGATGTCGCTTAGACGTCCGACTGTGGCACGTACTGTCATTTATGTTTCAATATAAGCCCTTTTCGAGATGTCGCTTAGACGTACGACTGTGGCACGTACTGTCATTTACGTTTCAATATAAGCCCTTTATGTGGTGTCTCCCTGACGCCCGACTGCGGCATGTTAATTTATTCTTACCTTTCGAGGCGTCGCTTCAGACACCCGATCGATCTTCAGTTATTTTATTGGGATTTCGAGAGGACTACCGCCTGACTTCCTTTTTATTTAACATGCAGTGCAAATTTATTATCTGAGTGCGCATTAGTCGTCTGCTCATGTGCATCATGTTTGCATTTGTTATATCTTATGTCCAAACTGTCTTGCGAGTACATTCAAAGTACTCACCTGGCTTGTTGATTTGGCCAGATGTTGATGAAGGAGATCTTATGGATGAAGAGTACGATAGCGAGCCCCACGCCTAGAGGAGTCCCAGTCAGTCCCGTGCAATCCTGGAGTTGGTCACTTGTATTATATACGCTTCTTCTACCCTAATAAAATCATGGAGCCCCACTCCGACGCTTGATGAGCTGTAAGATTTTGGAGTCATGTCACCCACTTCACTGTGACATATCCACCACCACTTTTATTACGAGTCAGTAGTTATGCCACCATACCCTTTGTGTCATATCCGCCTTTATGTGTAATATCGGCGTGCTTGTAATAAATTGTTGAGCAGCCTCAGCTCAACCCTGTATAACATTTAGTACTTCTGGATTTCTGTATCAAGGATTTGTCTACCAGTAAGGAGGATTTTTCTATACTGGTCTGATAAAATGGTCGATTTTTCAATAAATATTTTATTGGAAAACCGGTCCTGACAGGCACTGCCCTGTTCGGCAGTGCACCGAAGAAGCCCAAGAACCCGGCAGCAGCGACCAGGCGGCAAGTGGCCGCAGCCAAGGTGTCCAAGTATCAGAGGCAGCCGAAGGTGCCCGTCATGGTATCGGCGTAAGTGTCTTTCTTTGGCCTTCACTCCCTCTGTCGATCCGGCCGAAAAGTAAATTCCTTGTTGTGTCTTCATATCTCAGGGCCCCTCTCACCCTCGAGAAGTCGGGCGTCGCCTCGGTTATCAGGTCGGTGATCACCTCTTCCACCAGCCGGCGGATCGATCCGGCCGCCGACCTCCGGGAGGCGACAGAGCAGAATGCGCGGGAGGCGTGCGATGAAGAGGCCAACCGCTTGGCGAAGGCGGAGGCGGACAAGGCCACAGCCTCCGCGGCGAGGAGGCTGGCGCAGGCAGAGGCCGAAGCCGCGGAGAGGGAGCGGCTCGCAGAGGCTGCGCGGCGCCAGGAGCCGCTGCTTGTGACGCCGCTGAACACCGCACCACCTCCGCTGGAGTTCGAGGCGACGACCGGGGGAGCCGGTGATGAGCACCCGGTCATGGAGAGGGGGGCGGAGACATGGCCATGCCTGACGTCTTCGTGCCGTCGCTGCCACCGACTAGCGAACCGCGGGTCGAGCAGCCGGCCCAGCCGCCAGTGCCGCCGGCTGAGAACATGGTGATGACGGACCTGACTCCTCAGGTCCGCACACTCGTGTGCTGTCATCTTGAGAAGGCGGCCTCAGCGCTGCGACCGTTGGAGACCGGAGCCGCGAGCTCGTCGGTCCACAACACTGAGGCATCCAGCACCGCACCGACCGGCTGGGTGCGTGGAGGCGGGACGGGCGCCCTGAACCAGGCGTCCCTCGACGTCCAGGCCAAGCTCCGGGCCGAAGCCGAAGCCCTCAGGCGCTGCAGCGAGGCGTTCCTGGAATCGTGAGCTGCTATGCGTGTAAGCTTCCTGCTTCTTCTTTCCTTTGATCTTCTTTCAACTTTCGTGGGGGCGCGCCAGCGCACCCACAGGGTGTAGTCCCCAAGTTTCGGGCCGACTGCTGAGTAGGCGGTCCGGAAATTTATCATGTCAGAGTTGAATGTAAATTTTGTCTGATATTCCCTTCTGCAGGACTACCACAACCTCCGTGCGGTCGCCTACAACTCCAGGGTTCCAGAGCTGGAGACGCAGACCGGCCATCTGTCTGAGAGCAGGAGTGAGCCTCTGTTCCTTTATTCTGCGGGGGTGCGCTAGCGCACCCGCGGGGTGTAGTCCCCGAGGTTCGGGCCGACTGTGGAGCAGTTGGGCCGAATCTCCCCGGTTAGCTGCACTTGCTTTGTTATTTCACTAATGTTCTTCCTTCTCTTTCTTTCTTCAGGGGCCAACGCCGCCTTGTAGCAGCAGCTGGGCGAAGCCAACACCGCCCTGCATGGCAAGGAGGCGGAGTGCAGCAAGCTAGCCGAAGAGTGGGACGGCTGGTCACTCAGCTTGCTGAACAGGCGGACGCCCTCAAGGCGGCCCAGGTGGAGGTGAATACGAAGGAGGCTGACCTCCTCGCCAAGTTTGAGGTCGAGCGCTCAGCTTGGGCCGACAAGGAAGCCCAGATGACAGCCTGCTTCAGCAGTATCGAAGACTTGGTCGATGGTAAGCTTTATTCTCTTGGTTTCTTGTTTTGAATTGCCGGTCCTTTTCCAGGCTGATCCCTTCCTTATAACCTTGGCCTTTCTCTTCTTCTCTCCAAACAGACTTCTTCCCGGGCATTTCTGTCACAGCGATCTAGATGATCGAGGCTCAACGCGAAGAGCAGAGGGCGGAGGGCGTGCAGATTGCTACTGACGCCCCCCCCCCCCCCCCGGACTCTCTGCGAGCAGATCCTCAGCACCCAGGCCCGCCTTCGGCCTGCTCATCAAATGCTGCGCCGCCTTTAGCGTATCAGCACCCAGGCGGTTTCCGCCCTCTGGCCAGGCCTGCCGGCTCCGCGCACTCCAAGTCGGACTTCCAACTGGCTGGAGGTAGCGGTCGGCCGCCTGGAAGCCTGGAAAGGCTTAGCAGCCTGGGCAGGAGCGCGCCGAGCCTTGGAATTCGTCAAGGCATGGTACCCTGGGCTGGATCTAGCCCAGTTGACCACGTTCCGGCTGGAGGCACAGGAGGAGCTAGCAGTGGTGGAAGCTGAACTCATCAACAGGGCGGCGGCAATCGCCGACTTCACCGACACCAGCGTCTTCGTCCCGGAGGTAGTCGAGGAAGGCGCCGAAGCGCCGCAGGAGTGGCCTGGGCTGAACCCGGAGGACAGCAAGGATTCAGCTGAACTCATCAACTCTAGCGATGAAGGAGAAGAGGGGGAGGAGGAGGAGGAGGAGGAGGAGGAGGAGAGCGACGTCGACCTGCCGGAGGTCGGGGCGGACGGTCAGCCCCAGCCTGACCGGGCCTCAAGCAACAAGCCGCACGCCAAGGCACCGATTGTTACTAGAGACGGCCAGGCGAGATCGACCAGCCAGCCGTTCCTCCGACGGACGCCACCGACTCCGTCATCCAGCCCTCCTCCGTCCCGACTGCCGCTGCCGAATCTTCTGCCCAGACGGAGCCGCCTGCCGCGTCAGGCGGCATAGCCAACTCCAGTGTTCAGTCGGAGCCTTCTGCTGTGCCAACCGGCACCGCCCAACCGGAACCTTCTGCTGCTCCTTAGGATTTTCTCTTTTTCCCCTGTTTTACTAGAGTCTTGGACAACTTGGTTAAATTTCAGTTCCACCCGCGGGGTGTATGTCGAACTTTGTTTGAATGTCGTCCGGTAGGCCTTTAGCCTTGTAAATATTCTATCATTGCTTATGCTTGCTGTGCCGACCTCTAGCTTTTATTTCCTTTTGCTCCTTGATATTTTCCTTGGCTATCCTCTTGCTAGTCAAGCAGCCGCTCTGCGGACTGCGGCTGGGTTGAGTACTTTAGCTGTTTGTGGGAGGCCTAGTACTTAGCCATTCGGAGCATTGGTAATAAAAGCATAGGCCGGCCGACCGGATGCTCGGCAGCCGGAAGACTAGGTGCGACGCCGGCCTCCACTATATGTGTTTCTTCCTTAGTCGTTTTTTGTGTGGGGCACCGTTTGGCAACCTTTGCCCGCCAAGCAGTCGCTCTACAAGCTGTGACTTCTGACAAAGGAAGTTTTTGGTGCCGACACACTACTTGTCCGGCTGCAGGAGGCGGCATATAGTGGAGGGCGGCGAACCTCCGGGCCGACTGGTCGAACCCGGTGCTAGGCGAAAGAAATAAAACTACACATTCTCATAGGCACGATACTTATCATATAGATAAAAGATGGTAGTCCCCGAGCTCTTCTCGGGGGACCCGGAGTCTTTATACATAGTACAAAAGGTAGCGTGATACATACTGCTTTCAACTGTAAAACCTTCGGAGGAGGTTTGTGTTCCATGGCCTCTCCGTCTCTTTGCCTGAATCATCTCTCTTGCGCGCTCTGGGCTTCTGGGCGTCGATCAGATAGTAGGAATCGTTGCCCAACACCTTACTGATGATGAAAGGGCCTTCCCAAGGTGCCGAGAGCTTGTGTTGTCCGGCTGTTCACTGGATCAGCCGGAGCACAAGGTCTCCCTCCAGGAAGGATCTTGGCTTCACCTTGCGGTTGTAGTATCGGTGCAGACTCTGCTGGTAGATGGCCGACCGGCTGAGTGCTAACAGCCGGCCTTCCTCCAGCAAGTCGACGCCATCTTCTCGCGCCTCCTTGGCGTCCGCCTCGGTGTACATGGTTACTCTTGGGGAGTCGAACTCGATGTCTTTCGGGATGACGGCTTCAGCACCGTAGACGAGGAAGAAGGGCGTGAAGCCGGTTGACTTGTTCGGAGTTGTGCGCAAGCTCCAGAGGACAGCCGGCAGCTCATCAAGCCAGCAGCCCGCCAAACGCTCTAGAGGCTCGACCAGTCGGGGCTTGAGGCCGGATAGAATGAGGCCGTTTGCATGCTCCACTTGGCCATTTGACTGCGGGTGGGCAACAGATGCTAAGTCCAGGCGGATGCCCTGTGTTGCGCAGAAACGAGCCAAAGCTCCTTTGGCTAAGTTGGTGCCATTGTCGGTGATGATGCTATGTGGTATGCCGTATCGCGTGGTGATGTCGGCGATGAAGGTCACGGCAGTCGGCCCATTCAGCTTCTTGATTGGTTTTGCCTCTATCCACTTGGTAAACTTGTCCAGAGCGACAAGCAGATGAGTCATGCCACCACGGGCTGTCTTGAATGGTCCTACCATATCCAGCCCCCAAACAGCAAAGGGCCAGGATATGGGGATGGTCTTGAGTGCAGAAGACGGCATATGTGGCTTGGAGCGGAACCTCTGACACCCTTGACACTTCTGAACTAGTTCTTTGGCCTCTTCTAGAGCAGTCGGCCAGAAGAATCCATGGTGGAAAGCCTCGGCCAAAAGTGATCTTGAAGCCGCGTGGTGGCCGCACTCGCCTTGGTGGATATCCCCGAGTATTGCTTGGCCTTGGTCCGGCTCCACACAGTGTTGATAAACCCCGGTGACACTTCGTCGCACTAGCTCTCTATTGACTATGGTGTAGGCTGCTGCTCACCTTTGCACTTGTCGGGCCGAGATCTCATCAGTCGGCAGCTCTTTATTCACCAGGAACTTGAGGATTGGCTGAGCCCAAGACGGCGCTGCAATTTCTTCGACTGCTACTACCACAACTTGTATGAGGGCGGTTGGGCCTGGTGGCGGCGGGTTGGTAGCTGCTTCCGCCGGCTGTGCTGGAGAAGACCCGGGCCAACTCGTCAAGTCCCCGAGCCGGGCTCTGGAGTCCGCAAGTCGGGTGCAGCTGCAGCAGTCCTCGGGCCGCCTGCCGAAATCCCTGTGCGGGCCTCTGGGATTGTCAAGTTGGATCTGACTATTTCGGGAGGAGCCGGCACAAAGATGGAATCTAATTCGGGAGATGGCTTGACAGACGACTTGAGAAGGCGGCGTAGAGCGACGCCGGCTGGTATTGCTTGTCAGGTGGAGCCAATCCGTGCCAAGGCATCTGCTTGCTCGTTGTCGTTTCTTGGCACGTGAAGGAAATCGCACCCGTCAAAGTATCCACTAAGTTGCTGCACGAGGAAGCGGTAGCTCACCATGTTTGCATCCTTGGCATCCCAGTCGCCTGACGGCTGCTGGACCACCAAGTCGGAGTTACCATAGCACATGATCCGGCGGATGCCAAGTTCCTTGGCAAGCCGGAGTCCGTGTATGAGTGCCTCATATTCAGCTAAGTTGTTGGAGGCGGCGAAGTGGACTTGCAGCACGTATTTGAGCTTGTCGCCTTTGGGAGAGGTGAGGATGACGCCGACTCCCAGACCGGCGCGCATTTTTGAACCATCAAACACTACTAGGGAAAAGCCTATACACAGAATCTTACCAGCAGCGCGCTTTAAAATCAGGCGCTGCTGCTAAGTAGCAGCAGCGCGCGCGGACAAAATGCGCTGCTGAAACAAGTTTATCAGCAGTGCGTACACTCAAAGATGCTCTACTGCTAAAATTCCCACGGTGCCGCCGCGAGGCCAGTTATAGCGGAAGCGCGTTAATACAAAGAGCGCTACTGCTACGGGTCGTAGCAGCAGCGCATTTACGCAATAACCGCTGCTGCTAAGTTAACTAGTTGAAATAACCCACAGATCCACACACTCACTCGATCTCTCCCTCAACCCCCCGCGCCGCCGGTCCTCCCCCGTCGCCCCCTCCTCTGATCTGTGCTGCTGTCACCTCATCCTCCTCGCTGGACTCGGTACTGGCATCCTCCTCCGTCCTCCCTCCACTCGCCGCTGGCCGGCCCCTCCTCGCTCTGCTTTCCTCCTCCGTCCTCCCTCCACTCGCCGCCAGTCGGCCCCTCCTTGTTCCACCTTCCTCCTCCGTCATACTCTCTACTCCCTCCTCGAGTCGCCCCGCCCTCTCCCTCCCTGCTACATTTTGATTTAGTAGGCTAGTTTATATGCAACATTTTGATTTAGTTGATATGATTCAGTTGATTTAGTAGGGTAGTTGATTTAGAACATTTTCATTTAGTTGATTTAGTAGGCTAGTTGATTTAGTTGATTTAGAACATTGTGTCATTTAGTTGATTTAGTATGCTAGTGGATTTAGTATGCTAGTTATTTTTTCTGTACATGGATAGGTAGATGCTTTTGTTTTTTGTAATAAGTTATTTTTTGGCAAAATGTAGGTGCCAATTTATATAAATTTGCCACTTGTTTTTTAATCAATTATCTTAGGTAATAGGTGCCATCGAAATGCTTTGGTAGGTGGTACCTTGTCATCTAATCGTTAATCATTTGCTCATATTGCTTTAGGAAAATGGCGCGACCACCACCACCACTATGTCGACTGTGCAAGTCAAGGTGCGCCAGCAGCCTTGCAACTGGCAACCTGTTCGGCATCTACTTCCAGCCGAGTTTTCGTCATGCGGCGGTAAGAAATTAGATGAAATGTAACAACTATTTTGTTTTTAGTGTTGGCATTACTGCATTGTGTCATTTTGCTTTTCTTACACAGATCGTCCCATGCAATGTGAGGTTGAAATTCAACAAGCTAACAGGAGACACTGTGACATTTGAGGCTCCTGGGGGGTCGTACACTATGGAGGTCGAGAAAGGACGCAATATGTCACAGATTGGAGGAGATGGATGGGCCCGTTTCCTCGCCCGCATGCATCTTACTGGTGGTGAGTTGATCAGCTTCTCCTTCGGAGCAGAAAGATCCAAGCTGGCTTTCATTTATCTCAACCTGGTGGAAGATGATGAAGATGACGAAGATGATGAAGATGATGAAGATAATGAGGACCCACTCGATGAAGATCATGAGGACCCACTTCATGAAGCCATCGTAGCTCAAAGAACAAGGCTGAGCGAGGAGGAGGTGTCCAACCTGTGGGACATAATTCCGCCACGTGCTGACTTTGTTGGGGTGCCATTCATGACCCGACTGACAAATACCATGGTTGATCGACATGATATGGTATGTTATACTTACAAATGCAAATTATCCGATGAAATACTTAGTGTACAGTCCAATGATATGGTATGTTGTGTACAGTCAATGATATGTTTTAGTGTAGAGTTCGATCACATGCTTATTAGTGTAGAATCTAAGCAAACTATTAATAGTGTAGATAATCCATATATACTTATTTGCGAGGCTATTTATTAATTGATATTTTTTTTCTTATTCAGAAATTGGCAAAGAGCATATTTGTGAGTTATGGTATCGAGCCTGATGAAGAAGGCTCAGCTGGACTACGCCTTACTGCAAGGGGCTCCGTAACAACCTGTACTTACCGCGTGGACACGGACGGTCGCACACACTTAAACTCGGTTGGGTGGAAGAATTCCTTGATGGCAAGAATCTTCGTGTTGGACAGGCCATCCTAATTACTATCAGGAACACCAACCGCACAGACTTGAGGATGATGATTGTCTTCGATATCATCTAGAACTACATATGTGTGTGTGTGTGGCTATATCATCTAGAACTACATATGTGTGTGTGGCTATATCATCTAGAACTACATATGATGATCGTCGTCGATATCATCTAGAACTACATATGATGATCGCCGTTGATATGACCTTGTACTGCTTGAGGATGCATGTTGACTATGCATGAAATTGTTATCTAGTACTCCCTTCGTTCTAAATTACTCGTCGTGGTTTGAACTAAAACCATGACGAGTAATTTGGAACGAAGGGAGTACTGCCCAGTAATTGTTGATGAATTTGATATCTACTAGCAGTACCTAGTATCTAGTATCTGAAAGGGAAACTAAAAGGGAAAGGGGTACGGGGGGAAATGATGAAAGATATAGCTATAGCGAGGGACTGCGAAATCGCTACAGCTAGGTAATAGTAACGCGTTCACAAAAAGCGCTGCTGATATCGTCAATAGTAGTAGCGCGGGTGTCGGTGTCAAAACCGGCGGATCTCGGGTAGGGGGTCCCGAACCGTGCGTCTAGGCGGATGGTAACAGGAGACAAGGGACACGATGTTTTTACCCAGGTTCGGACCTTCTCGATGGAGATAAAACCCAACTCCTGCTTGATTGATATTGATGATATGGGTAGTGCAAGAGTGGATCTACCACGAGATCTAGGAGGCTAAACCCTAGAAGCTAGCCTATGGTATGATTGTTGTTCGTCCTATGGACTAAAACCCTCCGGTTTATGTAGACACCGGAGAGGGCTAGGGTTACACAGAGTCAGTTACAATGGTAGGAGATCTACATATCCATATCGCCAAGCTTGCCTCCCACGCCAAGGGAAGTCCCATCCGCACACGGGACAAAGTCTTCAATCTTGCATCTTCATAGTCTTGGAGTCCGGCCATTGATGATAGTTCGGCTATCCGGACACCTCCTAGTCCAGGACTCCCTCAGTAGCCCCTGAACCAGGCTTCAATGACGACGAGTCCGGCGCGCATATTGTCTTCGGCATTGCAAGGCGGGTTCCTCCTCCGAATACATCATAGAAGATTGTGAACACCAGGATAGTGTCCGGCTCTGCAAAATAAATTCCACATACCACCATAGAGAGAATAATATTTACACAACTTCAATCTGCTGACGTATTTCATAGCATGACATCACGCCACGGCCAAGCCTTTACTCGAATTGTTTTTATTGTTCCACCTTAGCGCGTTTAGCGAAGCGGTTTCCTTGGCACGTCTTGTTGAAGCAGAGATCGTGTTCCCCTTATTCCGGGATTCCCATCAATACGGACGTGGGTAACCCAACCGCGCCATTGATTGCGGCGCTTGGGAGATAAGTGAGTTTTACCAGGCCGGTGGGGACGCATGGTTTCGTCCGCCCATATATAAGGGGATAAGGATCCACCTTTTTACCTACGCCTTCTTCCTCCTTTGCTTATCCATCTCCGCGCACTCGACCTCCGGCGCCCAAGTCTGCACATCTCACCTCAACCTTCTCCAACCATGTCCGGAGCGGGGGGCAAGTGGATGGCCTCCTCCGTTACGGAGGGGCACATCAAGAAGCTGCGCAGCGCCGGATATTTGTCCAGCGATATCGCGCATCGGCTCCCCGACGAGGGGCAGCTCATCCCCACCCCCGGGCCCCATGAGAGGGTGGTATTCCTTCCCCATTTCCTCCGCGGACTGGGCTTCCCACTCCACCCCTTTGTGCGGAGGCACCATGGTGGGCAAGATGCCCAACGTCACATGGCTCGAAGGCGCCTTCATGGAAACCATCAAAGGCTGGCAATGGGGGTGGTTCTATATCACCGAGCCGCGTGACCCTGAATGGGCAGCGGCCCCCGAATTCAGATCTGGCATCCCCACACGGCTCACCTCCTGGAAAGACAAGGGCCTAACATGGGGCGATTCGGAGGAGCTGACCGGACTCCAAGCCTGCGTCGAGAAGCTAGTGAACAAGAAGCTCAAGCTTGTCAACGTAGTCCAGGTCATGCTCATCCGCCGGATTCTCCCGTGCCAACAACGGGCTTTCAATTTGTGGGAGTTCGATCCGGCGCAGCACCAGACATTGAACAGGCTCTTCGACACTACGTACGAAGAGGCCTGGAGGGTGCTGTTCAAGGGCGCCGAGGCTCCCGCATCCGCCACCAAAGATCACGGATTCAGCTCGCAGCGTCAGGCTGACGAGGTAAGCTATATTATCCTTTACGGGACACTTGCTTTCCATAGTTTGACTCTATGTGGGATCTAAACTCCCTCTCCTTTGACAGGACTGGCTAAAGAAGGCCGGGCAGACTAACTGTCTGGCTCCTTTGCCAGAAGACCCAGCGGACGCCCGCTTAACGGGGCTGCTGGTTCCGGCACCTCACGTGGTGCCGGATAAGAAGGCCAAGAAGAAGGCCACGGGAACTTGAAAGAGTTCCCGTCGTCTGCTGTTATCAGACTCATCATCTGATGACTCCGAGGCGGACTCCTACCGCGAAGACGAGGAGGAGAAGAAAGAGGCTTCTTCCCTAATGGGGGAAGAGAAGAAAAGGAAGGCCTCCCCAACTGGGGATGCCGGAGGGTCCAAGAAGGGAAGGACCCTTCCTCCGGACTATTCCGACAACACCGGCGATGGCGACGAGGATTGGCCTTCAAGGGCCAAGCCCCTGGAGAGATCGTAAGTATCCGGACTCCCGAATAGCTCATAACTTTTCTTTTCGTCGCATGGTGTCTTTCTAATGCCGCAATCAACCCTGTAGTCCGCCCAAGGACGATCTTCCCACTTCATCGAGCGGGTCCTTGGGTACGTCGGATGTGGATAGCACTTCACTTCCGACCGCCTCCTCCCCCCGCGATGACGCCGAGGTGGGATCCCGAAAAGGGACCCACCAGGAGGAGGAGGCCCAAGAGGTGCCGCAAGGCAACCTCCCGGACTTTGGACCGGACTCCGCACCGGAACCTGTAGTGGTTCCTGAGTCCGGCGGGCGGCCCCTTCGTAAGAAGGGCAAGACTGTGACGCCGGCGGCCTCCGTCCAATCGGAGGCGCTAGATAACTTGCTGGAGGTGCTCAACGGCGCTTCCATCAAAGAGGAACACCGAACTGTCATGAGTGCGGTGATTCAGAAGGTTCAGTTCGCCAAGAGCAGGCTGACCGAAGCCTGCAGCAGCCTTCTAACAGGCTTTGAGGTAAGAGTTTTAAGATATGTAAAATAGTATCGCATAGACAGTAGCCCCTGATGCTCGGTTCGGTGTTCGGAAGGAAAAGCCGGACTGGGGATCTAAAAAGATATACGCAGGAGTCTTAAGAAAATTATGTCAAAATGGGAATGCAGGCTGCGCTGCTGACCTCTGCCGCATTGACTGCGGAGGTCAATGCCTTGAAGAGGAACCTCGAGCTGTCCGAGAGCGAGCTCGGCCGTGCCAAGAAGCAGCTCGAGGACAAGGAAGGTGAGTAACACCTTATTTAAAATTGTACCTTACAGAAAAGGATTTGGTTGCAAGAGGAATGACAAGGATAACGTGGGTATTTCTAGGGGCTACGAACGAGGTGGCAACCCTGAAGGGGGCGGTATCCACGGCTAAACGCAATGTGGTCGCGGAACGCGCCGAGCGAGAGAAGCAGGAGGCGCGCGTGGCGGAGGTACGGCAAGAGCTCCAGGCTCTCGTGGAAAAACATGAGAGTTTGGAGCGTGACTCGAAGACTCGGGAGTCCGAGCTTGCGCCGGCTCTTGAGAGTGCCAAAGCCGCTAAGGCTAAAGCCCACAAGGCCCTCCAGGAGATTGAGGCATTGAAGAAAATAGCGGCGGGTAAGGCATTCTTCATGCAAAGCAAGCATGTAAAAGTGAATTACCTGTTACTTACCCGAATTCGGAGCTCTCCAGGAGCGTTCGCAGATCTGCCCTGTAGCGTGTCCGACGCTGCCGCTTTCTACAGAGCCGAGGAGGGGAGCTCGACGGAGAAGGTGTTCTGGTCTCAGTATGCTGAGGCCGGACATTCGGTGCCCCTTAGCGACCAGCTAAAGCAGCTGATCGAGCTCCACAAGGTGGCCGAGCAGACCATGAAGGGCCTCATAGTTCGGCTATGGCCCAAAGAGGCCATGCCTAGGAGCTACTATGGCCTGGTGCAGCGGCTGGTGGATGCTTCTCCGTGGGTTGAAGTCATCAAGCGCTCCGCCTGCATTGAAGGTGCCCGTCGGGCCCTTGCCCGTGCTAAGGTGCACTGGGGCAGGATGGACGCTGAGAAGCTTGTGACGGACGCGCCACCGCCAGGCAAGGAGTATCGCACGCCCGAAACATATTATAAGGGTGTCCTGAAGGGTGCCCGCATTATTGCGGGTGAGTGCTCCAACGATGTAATATTTGAGTAGACTCGCATTTTGTTATCCTGTGCGCTAAAAACTTTGTTCATATGCGCTAAGCAACGCTTGTTAATTTAAAATATTACCTTCTGTGCGGCTGTTTATCAAATCTGAGAGATGGCAAGTCGTCGGCTTTAGCCCCCATGCCACGAGTGCTGGGATGTTCGGGATAAACTTAAGCGCTCTTGTTCCCATTTTTGGGTCCATCTAGGGAGGCGCCCAACACGATGAACGAGGCAACCAGACATATAATGCTTGAACACTCTCACTTAGCCATAGAATTCTATAATTTTAAATTTCGGCGAAGCCCCTAGTGTTCGGAAGGCCGAATTCGGGGCGCTATCCACGCCTGGGCCGGACAAAGCCGGTTCCTTGCTCTAAGCGGCATAAGTCTTTAGGGACTCGAAAAAACCTCTCAACTGGGGCACAATCACAGTGGTTCTCCCAGCGCTACCTTAGCCGATATAACGGAACGTAATGTACCAAAACATGGGAGCCGGGCAAACCCAACTATTGACCCAAGACATGATTCGGAGCCGATGCATATAATGCTATAAGTTCGGGGTGCCACACTTGTGAAAGTGTTTGGACTTATAACACCATAATGTGGGGAACTTAAGCCCCTGGTGTATTTAGCCGTACCAAAGTGTACGGATGCAGCATGTCATAGATGAACACATGTGTAAGAAAGGAATGCAGTGGTCGGCAAAAAACAATGCATTGTTTATTTAAAAGGTACTGCCATGAATGCAGAATGATACAAATAGTGCGATAAGCAAGGGATGGAACTATTTAACATGTCCCCCTCCAGGGGTAGGCTGCGGAATGGTGCATAAAACAGGTATAATGCTCGTAATGGAGACCACCTGGATACTCGGCGTGGCCTTTCTTCTTCCCTGGCTGTTGCATCGTGAGTTCGGCAGGTCTACTGCCGGACAGGGCCTCTGGTAAACGGACTCCTGAGGATAAGAAAAAAAGAAAAAAAAGGAAAAAAGGATGACACACTTGGGAGCCCTTGGTGTGGTTGAGCCGCACTCTAGGCCTGCCGTGGTCGTGCCCCTCCCCCTATGCCCATGGTATCTTCAGAGCATAGTGATGTACGTGGAGTACTGATTTTGCAATTTTGCAAGGGCTGGGGTTGGGCTGCATTGCTACACGTGCTCGGAACGTGCCAGGTGGTCTTGTTGTAGGTTACTCCGGGCGCGCTTGGCTGTGTCCGGTCGCTTAACGGCCGGACTCGAGAATTGCCTTAAGAGGCTGTTCTGCACTTCTGCCGTGAGAGCTGCTATATGCTCCTCTGTTCGGAGAGAGCGTTCAGTGTTTCCGTTGACCGTGATGACTCCTCGAGGGCCTGGCATCTTGAGCTTGAGGTATGCATAGTGTGGCACCGCGTTGAATTTTGCAAGTGCGGTTTGTCCGAGCAGTGCGTGATAGTCGCTGCGGAACGGGACTATGTCGAAGATTAACTCCTCGCTTCGGAAGTTATCCGGGGATCCGAAGACCACTTCCAGTGTCACTGAGCCTGTACAATTGGCCTCTACACCTAGTATGACGCCTTTGAAGGTCATCTTTGTGGGTTTAATCCTTGAGGGGTCTATGCCCATCTTGCGCACTATATCCTGGTAAAGCAGGTTCAGGCTGCTGCCGCCGTCCATCAGGACTCTAGTGAGGTGAAACCCGTTGATGATTGGGTCTAGAACCAACACGGCGAATCCGCCATGGCGGATGCTGGTGGGGTGGTCCCTTCGATCAAAAGTGATCGGGCAGGAGGACCATGGATTGAACTTTGGGGCGACTGGCTCCATCGCATATACGTCCCTGAGTGCACGCTTCCGCTCCCTTTTGGGTATGTGGGTTGCGTATATCATGTTCACTGTCCGCACTTGTGGGGGGGAACCCTTCTGTCCTCTATTGTTCGGCGGCCGGGTCTCTTCCTCGTCATCTCTATGCAGCCCCTTGTCATTGTTTTCGGCAATTAACTTGCCTGCCTGCTTGAATACCCAACAATCCCTGTTGGTGTGATTAGCTGGCTTTTCGGGGGTGCCGTGTATCTGGCACAAGCGGTCGAGTATTCGGTCCAAGTTGGATGGACTCGGAGTAGTTCTTTTGAATGGCTTTTTTCGCTGACCGGGTTTGGAGCCTCTGAATCCGGCGTTGACTGCCGTATCCTCGGTATTATCGCCATTAATGTGGCGTTTGTGCTTGTTGCGAAGCGACCTGCCATTACGGTCCTTGGTATCCGGACTGCCAGAATTTTTGTTGAGGTTGTTACTGCGGGCTAGCCAGCTGTCCTCTCTCGCGCAGAAGCGGGTCATGAGTGATGTGAGGGCTGCCATGGATTTTGGCTTTTCCTGTCCTAGGTGCCGGGCAAGCCACTCGTCACGGATGTTATGCTTGAAGGTTGCAAGGGCCTCTGCATCCGGACAGTTGACGATTTGATTTTTCTTGGTTAAGAACCGTGTCCAGAATTGTCTGGCCGATTCGTCTGCCTGCTCAATTATGTGGCTTAGGTCATCAGCGTCTGGTGGTCGCACATATGTGCCCTGGAAGTAATCAAGGAATGCGGCTTCCAGGTCCTCCCAACACCCAATTGATTCTGCTGGAAAGCTGTTAAGCCAATGCCGAGCTGGTCCTTTAAGCTTGAGCGGGAGGTATTTGATGGCATGAAGATCATCACCGCGGGCCATGTGGATATGAAGGAGATAGTCTTCGATCCAAACCGCGGGGTCTGTTGTGCCATTGTAGGATTCAATGTTCAAAAGTTTGAACCCTTCGGGGATTTGATGATCCATTACTTCATCTGTGAAGCATAGTGGGTGTGCGGCGCCTCTATATTGGGCTATATCACGACGTAGCTCAAGCGAGCTTTGTCTACTGTGTTCGGCCCGGCCGGAGTTGCTGTATCGGCGTGACGGTCATCGTTGCATATTGTGGGGCGCCCACGCGATCTGTAGATCGATCTTGATTGTCTTGCCTTATCCTCCAATATGTCTTGCACGTCCGGCACATTCCCTCGTGGCTTTGTACTTTTCGAGCGATGCCGGGGTACGGCTTTAGTGGAGGGCCTGGAGGCCTCTCTGTCGCGGCCACGAGGTGGCTGGTCGGCCGTATTGTGCGCTGGTGATGTGGGTTTGTATGCTTCCTCCTCTAATCGGGGCAGCAGCTTGCGTTTGGGGTAGCTTTTGGAGGGCCGTTCGAGTTCGTACTCTTCGGCCGCGAGGACTTCGGTCCATCTGTTGGCTAGTAGATCTTGGTCAGTTCTAAGCTGTTGCTGCTTTTTCTTGAGGCTACTTGCCATGTTCATAAGCCTGCGTTTAAAACGCTCTTGTTCGACGGGATCCTCAGGCACGATGAATTCGTCGTCATCGAGGCTTGCCTCGTCTCCGGAGGGAGGCATGTAATTATCGTCTTCTACCTCCTTGTCTGCCGCTCTCTCATGAGGGCTGGCTTCTCCATCCTCCTGTGCTGAATCTTGTTGGAGGGGGTTGACTTCGGCACTATCCGGGGTGTTGTTGTCTCCGGTGCCGGAATCTCCATTCTTACTGTGGCGGGATTTAGAGCGGCGCCGCTGACGCCGGCGCTTAGGCTGTTTCTTGGAGGGGTCTTCCTCCGTTGTTCCATCGCCGTTCCCATCCTTTGGGATGTCCACCATGTATATGTTGTATGACGAGGTGGCTTTCCAGTGCCCCGTAGGCGCTAGTTCTTGGTCGTCTCCGGCATCATCGTCCATACCGTCGATGTCTTCGGAGTCGAAGTCTAGCATGTCGGTTAGGTCGTCGACAGTGGCTACAAAGTGGGTGGTGGGTGGGCTTTGAATTTCTTCGTCGTCCGCGTCCCAACCGTCCTGACCGTGGTCCGGCCAGGGCTCTCCTGATAATGAGAGATACTTTAGTGAGTTAAGGATGTCGCCAAAAGGCGAGTGCTGAAAGATGTCCATAGCGGTCTCCATGATCGGCGCCTAATCGGATTCGATTGGTAGAGGCGCGGGAGGTTTGGAGTCCGGTGAGGAGTCCGGCACCTCGGAGTCACGAGCTTCACAAGGGACAGGGTCGGTATTCCGCTCCATCGCCGTAGAGGTAGCAGCCCCCGAGGCGGTGTCTAGGCACCCATCCTCGATCGGCGTAGTCGGCTCTGAGTTAAGGGTCGGAGCGGACTCTTGTGCAGCCTCCAGGGCTCTGTCCGGCGACAGAGCTAGTCATGTCCATCGTGACAGTGCGGCGCGCTCGGCTGTGGCTCGAATCCGTCGGAGATCAAGTCTCCGCGGATGTCGGCTGTGAAGTTCAAACTTCCAAATCTGACCTGATGGCCAGGGGCGTAGCTTTCGATCTGCTCCAGATGGCCGAGCGAATTGGCCCGCAGTGCAAAGCCGCCGAATACAAAGATCTGTTCGGGGAGAAAAGTCTCACCCTAGACCGCGATGTTGTTGATGATCGAAGGAGCCATCGGGCCTATGAGCGACGACACAGAGGAACTCTCAATGAAAGCACCAATGTCGGTGTCAAAACCGGCGGATCTTGGGTAGGGGGTCCCGAACTGTGCGTTTACGAGGATGGTAACAGGAGACAAGGGACACGATGTTTTTACCCAGGTTCGAGCCCTCTCGATGGAGGTAAAACCCTACTCCTGCTTGATTGAAATTGATGATATGGGTAGTACAAGAGTGGATCTACCATGAGATCAAGGAGGCTAAACCCTAGAAGCTAGCCTATGGTATGATTGTTGTTCGTCCTATGGACTAAAACCCTCCGGTTTATATAGACACCGGAGAGGGCTAGGGTTACACAGAGTCGGTTACAATGGTAGGAGATCTACATATCCGTATCGCCAAGCTTGCCTTCCACGCCAAGGAAAGTCCCATCCGGACACGGGACGAAGTATTCAATCTTGCATCTTCATAGTCTTGGAGTCCGACCAATGATGATAGTTCGGCTATCCGGACACCCCCTAGTCTAGGACTCCCTCAGCGGGTACGGGCCGCGCTACTACTATAAGTTAGCCGTAGCGCCTTATTAGTAGCACGGCCACCCGCGCTGCTGCTAGCCTCAAAACCCGTGCTACTACTAGGGTTTTCCCTAGTAGTGAAAATGCATCCACCAATGGGTGTAATCTGGTGCAGGCGGCAAATACTGGGTTTCGGCCCAGTCGATGAGGAAGTCGGCCAGCACTTGTGACTTGATGGCGGTGCGAGGCTGGTAGTAGATGTTGTAAGGGGCCAGATCAATAGCCCACTTGGCCACTCGGCCAGAGGCATCTCAGCTCCCAATGATCTCAGCAAGCGGAGCCGTGCAGACGACGGTTATTGGGTGCTCTTGAAAGTAAGGCTTCAGCTTCTTGGCGGCAAATTGCACGCCGTAGCACATCTTCTGGTAGTGTAGGTAGTTTTCTCTTGGAGCCGGACAGTACTTCACTCAAGTAATACACCGGTCTCTGGGCCAGCAATGCTCTGTCCTCCTCCTTGCGCTCTACCACCATGACTATGCTGACAACCTGACTGGTGGCTGCCAAGATAGGAGGAGTTGCCAACATCTTCTTGAGTTGGAGAAATGATTCGTCCGCCTTGTTGTTCCACTCGAAAAAAGTGGTCTTCTTCATGGGTTGGTACAAGGGAAGAGCCTTCTCGCCCAGCCGGCTGATGAAACGGCTAACTGATGCCAAGCAGCCGGTGAATTTCTGCACGTCCAGCAGTCGGGTGGGCACTTCCATCCTCTCAATTGCCTTTATCTTCACGGGGTTGCATTCTGTGCCGCGCTCTGAGACCAGGAAGCCGAGAAGCTGCCCGGCTGGTACTCCAAAGACGCATTTCTCCGGGTTGAGCTTGATCTGGAATCGGCGCAGGTTCTCAAAGGTTTCCTTGAGATCTTCTAGCAGCATGCCACGCTTCTCCGTCTTCACCACCACATCATCCACATAGACATGGGCATTTCTGCCGAGCGGCTTGAGGAGGCACTTCTGCATGCAACGCTGAAAGGTGGCGCCAGCATTTCGCAAGCCGAACGTCATGGTCAGGTAGCAGAAAGCTCCAAATGGCGTGATGAAGGCGGTCTTCAGCATGTCGGCCGGGTTTAGCTTTATCTGATGGTAGCCTGAATATGCATCCAAGAAACTCAACAGCTTGCATCCGGCTATGGAGTCTATCACTTGATCAATCCTTGGTAGGGCAAACGGATCTTTGGGCCAGGCTTTGTTAAGGCTGGTATAGTCAATACACATACGCCACTGCTTGTTCTTCTTCAACACTAGGACTGGATTGGCAAGCCATTCTGGAAAGAACACTTCCGTGATGAATCCGGCTGCCAGAAGTCGGGCTATCTCTTCTCCAACAACTCTTCTCTTCTCTTCCGATAGGCGGCGCAAGGGCTGCCTGACCGGCTTGACGTCAGGTCGGACCTGTAGTTTGTGCTCGGCGAAATCCATCGGAACACCCGGCATGTCTTTGGGAGACCATGCAAAGATGTCCTGATTCTCATGGAGGAAATCGATGAGCTTGCTTTCCTATTTACTGTCTAGAGGTTCGCACCTACCACAACGTGACTCTCCGGGTGCTCTGGGTCCAAGGGTATCTTCTTGGTTTCCTTTGCCGGCTTGAACGAGCCCTCCACGTCCGACTCCTTGGGGGTGGGTGACATTTTCCGGCCTCTTGCCTGCAATCGCCACCACCCGAGCCAGGAGCCGCTTCTCGGCTGCAATCACGAGGGACTCAGCCAGCCGGCTACTGTCCGCGGCGCAGGCGGCCGACTTCTTGTAGTCTCCGACTATAGTTAGGATTCCCTTGGTCCTCGGCATCTTCATCTTGAGGTAGGCGTAGTGGGGGACCGCCATGAACTTGGCCAGGGCAGGTCGGCCAAGCAGTGCATGGTAAGGGCTCTCTAGGTCCACCACCTCAAACCAAACTGGCTCTCGACGGAAATGATTCTTGTCTCCAAAGAGGACATCAATCTGGGTCTTGCCGATTGGTGAGCAGGAAAGGCCAGGGACTATGCCATGGAATACAGTCCGACTGGGGAGGAGCTGTTTCTGCTTGATTCCCAACTTCTCCATTGTGTCACGGTACAGGATATTTATGCTGCTGCCGCCATCTATAAACACCCTGGAGAAGCGAGCCGCCCACCTTTCCGTTGCAAGGGTTGCATCTAGGACTAAGGCGTAGGAACCGGGGGACGGCATCACTTCCGGGTGGTCGGCCCTGCTCCAACTGATGGGCTTTTCTGACCAGTGCATGAACTCTGGGGTGCTTGAGGCCACTGCATGCACCTCTTGTTGTTGTTGCCGTCTGCTGCGCCTATCATAGGCCACACTGGTGAACATGGCATAGGCTCCATGCTCTGCGGGATACTCATCCTGAATGACGTCGACTGGCCGGGCCATCGGCTGCTGGGGTGGAGGAGGCGGCGGACCGGCAGGCGGAGGAGGTAGGAGGCCATCTCCCTTAGCAATCCTGGTGAGCTAGTGACACTTCCGAGTGGTGTGATTGGACGGCTTCACGCCACTGTGGAACTTGCAGGGAGCATCAAGGGTCTGCTCGTATGAGAAGGCGGGCAGCCAGTTGGACTTGCCGCCCTTCTGACGCTTGGGCGCTGGTTTCCCCTCCGACTGCTGATCCTCGACCGTCGCCACCTGCCGGCTGTTGGAAGCCGGCTGGGTGGCCTTCCGCTTGTTGTCGCTTGGGGGCTGTCTCCGACTGGTCTCGCCAGCCGGAGTCCGAGGAGCCTGAGGTGCTACCTTGCCGGATGCATCGACTAAGATCTCCGCCTTCATGAAGGAGTCGGCCATGGCGTGCTTTTCGGCGATGATCAACAGCTCGTCGAGGATTGCAGGCTCGTCGCAAAGAAGATGGTGCTTGCGGAGGGTGCCCTCTCGGCACCCGGCAGTGAAGTACTCGATGGCCTACACCTCGTGCACGCCCTCGTAGGAGTTGCGCAGCTCAGCCCAGCGCGTGAGATAGTCGCGAGTCGATTTGCTGGGCCCTTGGACGCACAAGGAGAGATGTCAGGGCTTGGGAGGCCGCTTGTACGTGCTGGTGAAGTTGCGGATAAAGGCCTCAGTGAAATCTACCCAGATGTTGATGCTGCGGGGCTTTAGGCTGTTGAGCCACGTCCGGGTCGTCCCCTGAAGCATGAGAGGGACGTATTTCACGGCAACGCGCTTGTTGCCGTTTGCTATACAGACGGCCGTAGAGTAATCGACCAGCCAGTCCTCTGGCTTCACGGAGCCGGTGTACTTAGGCGTATCTCGCGGGAGAGTGAACCCTTTGGGGAAGGGCTCATCTCAGATTCGGGGGCCGAAACAGGGCGAGCCCAGAGCGTCTTCTTCTTCTAGCGCCAGGGATCGGTTGAGGCGATCGATTCGATGGCGGGCGTCGTTCTCTCCGACTCCCTCTCGGCGGCCAAGGCGGTCGCCGAGTGTCGGGTGCTTGACAGGAGGTGGAGTGGGGTGCCTGGCTCCACGAGGCAGGGGAGGCGGCAGGTCGCCTCGCCGCTCCACCGCATGTGGGCGGCCTTCTTCGTCTCTTTCGATGGAGAGGTGTGTCCGGCTGCAGCTAGCAGTCGGCTCATTGCCCTTTCCTCCGCAGGCGCCGCCAGTCGGCGTCTGGGATGTCACCCCATGATCTTGGCGAGGGGGCGGCTCGTTGTTTCGTCGGGCTAGAGCTTCAGCGCGTCAGGCGTCTTCGTGCTATGCAGCGGCCACGTCTAGGAGCTGCTGGGCTCGCTCCGTCATGTGGCGGCGCTCATTGCCGTCATATTTTTCTAGCTCATCCGTCACCGCCTGGGCGGCCTGGATGTTCTCTGCAGGCGTGGCGTACACGGGGCGCTCCGCCCCGAACATGCTGGCGACGGTCGCGCCACGCTGCCGAACCGTGCCGAGGCGGCTAGGCCCCTCAGGAGCCGGCGTGCCGCCAACGGCTCGATCCATCTCGCGTCGGTAGGCGTCCGAGAGACGGCGCATGCTGGCCAGGCGACCAGCGCTCTTGAGAAGCTGGATGCGGCGTGCCTCCAGCACCTCAGCATCTGCGCCCTTGGGGATGGGGTCACGAGCATGCTCGTCCGAGTGCTCTCTGCTGGTGATGACGAGCACCTCCGTGACGGTGCTCCCGCCGCTGTGCTCATGAGGAGGCGACTCATGGTAGACCACCATGTTGGTGGGGAATGCATCGAACGATGCCGTGCCGGAGTCGGCGATCATCGGATCTGTGGAGCCAACAGACTCCAGGTCCACATCAGGCTTGCCGGTGACATGCAGCTGGTCGAGGAGGCTGACGAGGCAGCTCTCAGGGCAGCTAGTGCCCGCGTCGGAGGCCGGCTCGTCGGAGAGGTCGACCTCGCCGATGAGGTCGGCGAGGCAGCTTGCCATGCAGGCGATCTCCGCACCGTGCAGTGCGTTGGGGCTAACGCCGTTGGGCGTGCCGGGCTGGCTTTGCTCGCCAGGAAGGAACAGGGTTCCCGTCCAGAGCAGATCTCCGGAAGACGGTGCACCTTGCCCCAAGGTGGGCGCCAAATGTCGGGGGTTGGGTGCGACATATGCCAAAGGATGGCTTATCATGGTGGGAGCGAGTAGAACGTCACCCGTGCCTGGAAGCGGGATGAGGCGTAGACACGTGCGCCGGCGGACTTTACCCAGGTTGGGGGCTCTCCGTGGAGATAATACCCCTACTCCTGCTCTGCGGGGTCTCCGCATGATCACTAAGGAACTAGTGATACAAAGTGCTCCTTGAGCTGTGTCTAGAGGTAGGAGAAGGCAAGGCTAGCTCTTCCCCTGCCCTAGGTAACTGGTTAGTTCTATCTGGGTTGGGACCCTTTGCATTGGTGCCCTGGGGGGTTTATATAGGCCTACCCCCAGGGGTGCAATGGTAATCCGTCCGGGTGCTGGGCCTGGTTGTCAGTGTCTCCGGCCTCCGGCTTCTCCGCCGACCGTTGGGGCCTGCCGCCTGGTGGACCCCGCCGACTGGTTGGTGGCTGCTTACTGTAGCCGTGCCGTTGATGACGAGGGCTTGGTCATCTCAGTGTGGCTATAGTCCCGCCGCCTGGTGGGAGATCACTGTAGCCACACCGGGTTTCATCAGCTTAATGGCATGCTTGCCTCAGGGCAAGGGACGGTCGCCTGCTGGAAGCCGACCCTCCCTGAGCCCGGCTGATTGAGCTTTCGTCGTCTTCTACGACGTCACTGCCTGATGGGGCCCGCCGCTGGCAGGCCGTACCGACAGGTCATCATGGGGAACAGGACTCCGCCTGCTCAGGACGACATCAGGGGGGACCTGGCACAGTGCCCCGCCGTGCGGAGATCTCCGCCTGTACGGAGCACTGTAGCCATACTGGTTTGGTGATTCGGGAGCGCCGTGTTTCACTATAGCCATGCGCTACCTTGTACTCTTGATGGGGGCTCGGATTCTGAGGGCGCTGGGTGGCCGCCCTCTCTGGAAGCCGGCCTGCTGGAGCCGGCCGCTCCTAGTGCCGTCTTCTGGTGCTTTGGCCGTCCTCCGGTGGCCGGCCTCTGAGCTAGCCGTTCCCCAGAGGGCGGAGCTTTTCACTGGGGTCTTTATGGGATGAAGCCGGCCCGAAGTTTTGATGTGCCAAGGGACTCGGGTGAGGCTACCCGTGGCCCATCACTTCGACAACGCAGGTCATACAATAAATTAAGACAACTCCTATGGCTCCTGCCGGTTGTCATACTCATCGACATGCAAGTCGTGATTCCTATTACAAGAACATGATCAATCTCATACATCACATATCATTCATCACATTCTTTTTGGCCATATCACATCACATAGCATACCCTGCAAAAACAAGGTAGACGTCCTCTAATTGTTGTTGCATGTATTACGTGGCTGCTATAGGTTTCTAGCAAGAACGTTTCTTACCTATGCAAAGCCACAATGGTGATATGCCAATTTCTATGTACCCTTCACAAGGACCCTTTTCATCGAATCCGATCCGACTAAAGTGGGAGAGACTGGCACCCGCTAGCCATCTTTATGCAACAAGTGCATGTCAGTTGGTGGAACCTGTCTCACGTAAGCGTACGTGTAAGGTCGGTCCATGCCGCTTCATCCCACAATACCGCCAAAACAACATAGGACTAGTAACGGTAAGCAAATTGAACAAACCAACGCCCACAACTACTTGTGTTCTACTCATGCATAGAATCTACGCAATAGACCTAGCTCTGATACCACTGATGGGAACGTAACAGAAATTCAAAATTTTCTATGCATCACCACGATCAATCTATGGAGATTCTAGCAATAAGAGATGGAGAGGATGAGCATCTTCATACCTTTGAAGATCGCTGAGCGGAAGCGTTAAAAGAATGCGGATGATGAAATCGTACTCGCGGCGATTCAAATCATGGAAGATCCGATCTAGCGCCGAACGGACGGTGCCTCCGCGTTCAACACATGTACAACCCGGGGACGTCTCCTCCTTCTTGATCCAGCAAGGGAAGAGGAGAAGTTGAGTGAGAACTCTGATAGCACGACGGCGTGGTGGTGGTGGAGCTCGTGGTTCTCCAGCAGGGCTTCGCCAAGCACTACGGAGGAGGAGGTGTTGGAGGAGGGAGAGGGCTGCGCCAGGGGAAGGGTGCGGCTGCCCTCTCTCTCCCTCACTATATATAGGGGGAAGGGGGGTGGAGGAGGCGCCCTAGGGTTCCCTAGGGGATGGGTGGCGGCCACAGGGGAAACCCTAGATGGGTTTGGGCGCCCCCACCCCTAGGAAACTTGCCCCCCAAGCCGGGAGGGGCAGCTGCCCTAGGGGAGGCGCCCCAACCTCTCCAGGTTACGTGAGAGGGGTTAGGAGGGGCGCACAGCCCCTTAGTGGGCTGGTGTGCCCCTCCCCTTGGCCAATAAGGTCCCCCAACACTTGTTGGGGCCTCCGAAACACCTTTCGGTCACGCTGGTCGTCACCCGGTACTCCCAGAACAATTCCGGACTTCAATACCCTTCGTCCAATATATCGATCTTCACCTCTGGACCATTTCGGAGTTCCTCGTCATGTCCGGGATCTCATCCGGGACTCCAAACAACCTTTGGTAACCACATACTATTTCCCATAACAACTCTAGCATCACCGGACCTTAAGTGTGTAGACCCTATGGGTTCGGGAACCATACAGACATGACCGACACACCTCTCCGGCCAATAACCAATAGAGGGATCTGGATACCCATATTGGCTCCCACATGTTCCACGATGATCTCGTTGGATGAACCACAATGTCGAGGATTCAGTCAATCCCGTATACAATTCCCTTTGTCTATCGGTATGTTACTTGCCCGAGATTCGATCATCGGTATCCCAATACCTCGTTCAATCTCGTTACCGGCAAGTCACTTTACTCGTTCCATAATGCATGATCCCGTGACTAACTACTTAGTCACATTGAGCTCATTATGATGATGCATTACTGAGTGGGCCCAGAGATACCTCTCCATCATACGGAGTGACAAATCCCAGTCTTGATTCGTGCCAACCCAACAGACACTTCCGGAGATACCTATCATGCACCTTTATAGCCACCCAGTTACGTTGTGATGTTTGGTACACCCAAAGCATTCCTACGGTATCTGGGAGTTGCACAATCTCATGGTCTAAGGAAATGATACTTGACATTAGAAAAGCTCATAGCAAACGAACTACACGATCTTGCGCAATGCTTAGGATTGGGTCTTGTCCATCACATCATTCTCCTAATGATGTGATCCCGTTATCAATGGCATCCAATGTTCATGGTTAGGAAACCATAACCATCTATTGATCAACGAGCTAGTCAACTAGAGTCTCACTAGGGACATGTTGTGGTCTATGTATTCACACATGTATTACGGTTTCCAGTTAATACAATTATAGCATGTACAATAGACAATTATCATGAACAAGGAAATACAATAATAAGCATTTTATTATTGCCTCTAGGGCATATTTCCAACACCCTACCCCCTGGGTGCGCCTCCCACCCTTGTGGGCCCCTCGTGGCTCCCTTGACCGACTTCTTTCGCCTATATATACTCATATACCTGGACAACATCCAGGAGCACAATAGATCGGGAGTTCCACGCCGCAAGACTCTGTAGCCATGAAAAACCAATCGGGACCATGTTACGGCACCATACCGGAGGGGAGATCCATCACCGGTGGCCATCTTCATCATTACGGCACTCTCCATGACAAGGAGGGAGTAGTTCACCCTCGGGGCTGAGGGTATGTACCAGTAGCTATGTATTTGATCTCTCTCTCTCTCTCTCTCTCTCTCTCGTGTTCTTGATATGGAACGATCTTGATGTATCGCAAGCTTTGCTATTATAGTTGGATCTTGTGATGTTTCTCCCCCTCTACTCTCTTGTAATGGATTGAGTTTTCGCTTTGAAGTTGTCTTATTGGATTGAGTCTTTAAGGATTTGAGAACACTTGATGTATGTCTTGCATGTGCTTACCTGTGGTGACAATGGGATATCACGTGATTCACTTCATGTATCTTTTCGTGATCAACTTGCGGGTCCCCTGACCTCGTGAACTTATGCTTAGGGGTTGGCACACGTTTTTGTCTTGACTTTTCGGTAGCAACTTTGGGGCACTCTTTGAAGTACTTTGTGTTGGTTGAATAGATGATTATGAGATTTTGTGATGCATATCATATAATCATGCCCACGGATACTTGAGGTGACATTGGAGTATCTAGGTGACATTAGGTTTTTGGTTGATTTGTGTCTTAAGGTGTTATTCTAGTACGAACTCTATGATAGATCGAACGGAAAGAATATCTTCGTGTTATTGTACTACGGGCTCTTGAATAGATCGATCAGAAAGGATAACTTTGAGGTGGTTTCGTACCCTACCATAATCTCTTCGTTTGTTCTCCGCTATTAGTGACTTTGGAGTGACTCTTTGTTGCATGTTGAGGGGTAGTTATATGATCCAGTTATGTTATTATTGTTGGTAGAACTTGCACTTGTGAAAGTATGAACCCTAGGCCTTGTTTACTAGCATTGCAATACCGTTTACGCTCACTTTTATCATTATTTACATTGCTGTTTTTATAATTTCAGATTACAAAAACCTATATCTATCATCCATATTGCACTTGTATCACCATCTCTTTGCCGAACTAGTGCACCTATACAATTTTCCATTGTATTGGGTGTGTTGGGGACAAAAGAGACTCTTTGTTATTTGGTTGCAGGGTTGTTTGAGAGAGACCCTCTTCATTCTACGCCTCCCACGGATTGATAAACCTTAGGTCATCCACTTGAGGTAAATTTGCTACTGTCC
Organism: Triticum timopheevii; assembly: GCA_963921465.1. NCBI lineage: Eukaryota > Viridiplantae > Streptophyta > Magnoliopsida > Poales > Poaceae > Triticum > Triticum timopheevii. The sequence continues at coordinate 80,960,963 of OY997274.1, forward strand.
TACAAACCTCTGCACTTGGAGGCCCAACAACGTCTACAGGAAGAAGGTTGTGCAATAGACATCAAGCTCTTTTCTGGCGCCATTGCCGGGGAGGTGAGTGCTTGAAGGTATATCTTTAGATCTTGCAATCGAATCTATTAGTTTCTTGTTTTATCACTAGTTTAGTATATAAAAGAAAACTACAAAAAAATGGAATTGAGTTTGCCTCATACGCTTCATCTTTTTAATATCTTTCGTGAGAATGATGGAAAGGAAAATTGTGCTCAAGTGCTAGAAGAAGAAGTCTATAAAATGTTTGGCATAAAATATGTGAATGATGAGCATGATTGCAATGTTCTTAGTACGAACTCTTCGAATATCCATAGTACTAATGATGATTGCACTAGTAATGATAAAAATGTCTCTTATAAGCATGTCAATTTTTGTGGAGTGCATAGAGCTTGCAAGCACACACCAAATAGGGAAGATAGATTTTGCAAGAGGCATAAGTATTTAGAAACTAAATGGTTGCAAGAGAGGCTAGATGTTTGTGCTGAAAAATTAAAATTTCTTTGCCATACTTGTGAACTTTGCAATGAACGTGGTCATTTAAATCTCCAATGCAAATTGTTTCATGATCAAACCGTGTCAAAAAATTGTGATGACTTGATTTCCCTTGCACATCATAATGAACTTAGTTAGCTCTTGGGTTGTGAAGAAATGAAACGTATAACTAAGCATATTCCAGATATAACCTTGAGAAATTCCTTGATATTGATCTAGAGGAAATTTATATGTATTGTGTGGTGAATTGCATTGAAAATCCTTATATTGCCAATTACATAAAGAAAATAAAACAAATAGAAGATGAAGAGAATACTAATGAAAGGGAAGAGACTTCCCCATATCCTCCTATTATTTCTTATGATGAATCAGGTAATGAGGAGGAGCTTTATATTCAACCAATCTCACTAAAAAGGAGCTCAAAAAAGAGGGTTAAACCCACACATGATGTGAAGAAGAAAAAGAAAATACGAAGAAGCAAAGGTAGAAAGGTATCCCTCCCAAATTATATTGCTCCTATTACTCATTGTGATGATGATAATTGCTATACTATTGGTGCTATCCATACTATTAATGATGAGAGTGATTATGCTTATGATATGAAAAGGTCCAAGCTTGGGGATGCTATGTTTGATGAGAATGACATGTTTGAGAATATATTTGCTGCAATTAATGTTTGTCCCAATCTTGGGGATGTTACGTTTAATGAAGATGATATTTTTAGCCTCCCAAGCTTCGATGAGCAAATTTATTATGATGGTAGCATGCCTCCTATTTATGATGGTTATATTGATGAAAGTGGGTTTGGAAGAGTGTCAACTTTAGGAAGTAATGATCCCACTATTTTGGAGGGTGTTGAATTTTATAATATTTATGAAAGTGGATTTGGAGAGGTCATGACTTTATTTAGTGATGAATCCACTATTTTGGAAGAGGTTTCAATTGATTATGATGAGAACAAAGTTGCTACTTATGATGATTATTGTGATGAAACTTATGCTATAAAAAGTAGTGATGATTATATTAATAAAACTTGTCATTATTATGATTACCCTTTTTCTGAACATTACTCTTTTAATATGGAAACAATTTATAGTATTCGAGTCTCTTATGATACTCCCACTATTCCAAATGAGAAGAATTTTGCTTATGTGGAGAGTAATAAAAATTCTATGCTTGTAGATCATGAAAAGAATGCTTTATGTGATGGTTATATTGTTGAATTAATTCATGATGACACTGAAAATTATTATGAGGGAGGAACATATGCTTGTAGGAATTGCAATAATATCAAGTTTCCTCCCTATGTGCTTAAAATCTTGAAGTTATACTTGTTTTGCCTTCCTATGCTAGTTGATTATTGTTACCATAAGTTGTTTTCTCACAAAATCCCTATGCATAGGAAGTGGGTTAGACTTAAATATGCTCGTCATATTCTCCATGATACTCTCTTTATGTTTCGATTCTTATCTTTTATGTGAGCATCATTTGAAATCATCATGCCTAGCTAGGGGCGTTAAACTTTAGCGCTTGTTGGGAGGTAACCCAATTATATTTTTGTTCTGTGCTTTTTGATCCTGTTTAGTAATAAATAATTTGTCTAGCCTCTGTTTAGATGTGGTTTTATGTTTCAATTAGTGTTTTTGCCAAGTAGGACCTTTGAGAAGACTTGGGTGAAGTCTATACGATCTTGCTGTAAAAAACATAACTTTTGCGCTCACGAGATTAGCTGCCATTTTTTACTGGAGAGTGATTTTAGGTTTATTATTTTTGCAGATGATTAATAGACAAATTCCTCATGTCCACCAATTTATTTCAGAATTTTTCGAGTTACAGAAGTATTCCAATGATACAGATTACTACAGACAATTCTGTTTTCGACAGATTCTGTTTCCATTGTGTTGTTTGCTTATTTTGATGAATCTATGAGTAATATCGGAGGGTATGAACCATACAGAAGTTGGAATACAGTAGGTATTACACCAATATGAATTTAGAATGAGTTCACAACAGTACCTAAGTAGTGATTTATTTTCTTATACTAACGGAGCTTATGAGTTTTCTGTTAAGTTTTGTGTTGTGAAGTTTTCAAGTTTTGGGTAAAGATTCGATGCACTATGGAATAAGGAGTGGCAAGAGACTAAGATTGGCGATGCCTAAGGCACCCCAAGTTAATATTCAAGGACAACTAAGAGCCTAAGCTTGGGGATGTCCCGGATGGCATCCCCTCTTTCGTCTTTGTTCATCGGTAACTTTACTTGGAGCTATATTTTTATTCACCACATGATATGTGTTTTGCTTGGAGCGTCATTTTATTTTCTTTTGTCTTGCTTTCTGTTTGAATAATATCCCAAGATCTGAAATTCTTAAATGTTAGAGAGTCTTCACATAGTTTCATAATTATTCGACTACTCATTGATCTTCACTTATATCTTTTGGAGTAGTTTGTCATTTGCTCTAGTGCTTCACTTATACCTTTTCAAGCACGAAGGTGGTTTTATTTTGTAGAAGTTATTGATCTTTCATGCTTCACTTATATAATTTTGAGAGTCTTTTAGAACAGCATGGTATTTGCTTTGGTTACAAAATTAGTCCTAATATGATGGGCATCCAAGTTGGGTATAATAAAAACTATCATATAAAGTGCATTAAACACTATGATCAATTTGATACTTGATAATTGTTTTGAGATATAAAGGTGGTAATGTTAGAGTCATGCTAGTTGCGTAATTATGAAATTGAGAAATACTTGTGTTAAAGTTGGCAAGTCCCATAGCATGCACGTATGGTAAACACTGTGTGACAAATTTGTAGCATGGGTTGTTCTTTTGATTGCCTTCCTTCTGAGTGGAGGTCAGGATCGCGCGATGGTTAACTCCTACCAACCCTTCCCCTAGGAGCATGCATAGTAGTACTTTTCTTCGAGGGCCAATAAATTTTTGCAATAAGTATATGAGTTCTTTATGACTAATGTGAGTCCATGGATTATACGCACTCTCATCCTTCCACAATTTTCTAGCCTCTACGGTACCGTGCATTGCCCTTTCTAACATTGAGATTTGGTGCAAACTTCACCGGTGCATCCAAACCCCGTGATACGATACGCTCTATCACACATAAACCTCCTTATATCTTTCTCAAAACAGCCACCATACCTACCTATTATGGCATTTCCATAGCCATTCCGAGATATATTGCCATGCAACTTTCCACCGTTCCGTTTATCATGACACGCTCCATCATTGTCATATTGCTTTTGCATTATCATGTAGTTGACATCGTATTTGTGGCAAAGCCATCTTTATAATTCTTTCATACATGTCACTCTTGATTCATTGCATATCCCAGTACACCGCCAGAGGCATTCACATAGAGTCATATGTTGCTCTAAGTATTGAGTTGCAATTCTTGAGTTGTAAATAAATAAAAGTGTGATGATCTTCATTATTAGAGCATTGTCCCAAGTGAGGAAAGGATGATGGAGACTATGATTCCCCCACAAGTCGGGATGAGACTCCGGACTTTATGAAAAATAAAAGAGGCCAAAGAAGCCCAAATAAAAAAAGAGGCCAAAGAAGCCCACCAAAATAAAAAAATGAGAGAAAAAGAGAGAAGGGACAATGTTACTATCCTTTTACCACACTTGTGCTTCAAAGTAGCACCATGATATTCATGATAGAGAGTCTCCTATGTTGTCACTTTCATATACTAGTGGGAATTTTTCATTATAGAACTTGGCTTGTATATTCCAATGATGGGCTTCCTCAAAATGCCATAGGTCTTGTGAGCAAGCAAGTTGGATGCACACCCACTTAGTTTCTTTTGTTGAGCTTTCATACATTTATAGCTCTAGTGCATCTGTTGCATGGCAATCCCTACTCCTCGTATTGACATCAATTGATGGGCATCTCCATAGCCCGTTGATTACCCGCGTCAATACGAGACTTTCTCCTTTTTTGTCTTCTCATACAATCCCCACCATCGTACTCTATTCCACCCATAGTGCTATATCCATGGCTTATGCTCATGTATTGCGTGAGGGTTGAAAAAGCTGAAGCGCGTTAAAAAGTATGAACCAATTGCTTGGCTGAAACCGGGGTTGTGCATGATGGGAGCACTTTGTGTGACGAAAATGAAGCATGGCCAAACTATATGATTTTGTAGGGATAAACTTTCTTTGGCTATGTTATTTTGATAAGGCATGATTGCTTGGTTAGCATGCTCGAAGTATTACTATTTTTATGTCTATATTAAACTTTTATCTTGAATCATTTGGATCTGAACATTCATACCACAATAAAGAAAATTACATTTAGAAATATGCTAGGCAGCATTGCACATCAAAAATTCTGTTTTTATCATTTACCTACTCGAGGACGAGCAGGAACTAAGCTTGGGATGCTTGATACGTCTCCAATGTATCTATAATTTTTGATTGTTCCATGCTATTATATTATCCATTTAGGATGTTTTATATGCATTTATATACACTTTTATATTATTTTTGGGACTAACCTATTAACCGGAGGCCCAGTCCAAATTAATGTTTTTTTGCCTATTTCAGTGTTTCGCAGAAAAGGAATATCAAACGGAGTCCAAACGGAATGAAACCATCGGGAGAGTTATTTTTGGAACGAACGCAATCCAGAAGACTTGGAGTGGACGTCAAGGAAGCAACGAGGGTCCAGGGCATGCCCTACCCCCCTGGGCGCACCCCATCCCCGTGGACCCCTCGTGGCTCCGCTGACCGACTTCTTTCGCCTATATATACTCATATACCCCGAAAACATCCAGGAGCACAATAGATCGGGAGTTCCGCCGCCGCAAGCCTCTATAGCCACGAAAAATCAATTGGCACCCTGTTCCGGCACCCTGCCGGAGGGGGATCCATCACCGGTGGCCATCTTCATCATCCCGGTGCTCTCCATGACGAGGAGGGAGTAGTTCACCCTCGGGGCTGAGGGTATGTACCATTAGCTATGTGTTTGATCTCTCTCTCTCTCTCTCTCTCTCTCTCGTGTTCTTGATATGGCACAATCTTGATGTATCGCGAGCATTGTTATTATAGTTGGATCTTATGATGTTTCTCCCCATCTACTCTCTTGTAATGGATTGAGTTTTCCCTTTGAAGTTATCTTATCGGACTGAGTCTTTAAGGATTTGAGAACACTTGATGTATGTCTTGCATGTGCTTATCTGTGGTGACAATGGGATATCACGTGATTCACTTGATGTATGTTCTGGTGATCAACTTGCGGGTTTCGTGACCTCGTGAACTTATGCATAGGGGTTGGCACACGTTTTCGTCTTTACTTTTTGGTAGAAACTTTGGGGAACTTTTTGAAGTACTTTGTGTTGGTTGACTAGATGAATCTGAGATTTTGTGATGCATATCGTATAATCATGCCCACGGATAGTTGAGGTGACATTGGAGTATCTAGGTGACATTAGGGTTTTGGTTGATTTGTGTCTTAAGGTGTTATTCTAGTACGAACTCTATGATAGATCGAACGGAAAGAATAGCTTCGTGTTATTCTACTACGGACTCTTGAATAGATCGATCAGAAAGGATAACTTTGAGGTGGTTTCGCACCCTACCATAATCTCTTCGTTTGTTCTCCACTATTAGTGACTTTGGAGTGACTCTTTATTGCATGTTGAGGGATACTTATATGATCCAGTTATGTTATTATTGTTCAGAGAACTTGCACTAGTGAAAGTATGAACCCTAGGCCTTGTTTCCTAGCATTGCAATACCGTTTACGCTCATTTTTATCATTAGTTACCTTGCTGTTTTTATAATTTCATATTACAAAAACCTATATCTATCATCCATATTGCACTTGTATCACCATCTCTTCGCCAAACTAGTGCATCTATACAATTTACCATTGTATTGGGCGTGTTGGGGACACAAGAGACTCTTTGTTATTTGGTTGCAGGGTTGTTTGAGAGAGACCATCTTCATCCTACACCTCCCACGGATTGATAAACTTTAGGTCATCCACTTGAGGGAAATTTGCTACTGTCCTACAAACCTCTGCACTTGGAGGCCCAACAACGTCTACAAGAAGAAGGTTGTGTAGTAGACATCAATTGCGGCTAAGGTAACAATTGATCCAACAACATAGTGATACCCAGGCTCTTTATTAACGGCATATTTTCTAATCTTTCTAATCTTCTAGTGCACTGCATTCATCTTGATCTTGTGATCATCGACGACTTCGCCAACAAACAACTCCAGTTTCATCTTCTCTACTTCAATTCTTTTCAATTTTTCTTTCAAATACTCGTTTTATTTTTCAACTAAATTTAATTTTTCGACAAGAGGGTCGGTTGCAATTTACAGTTCACATACCTCCTAAATAAAAATATCTATGTCAACTTGATGGGCATAATTGTCATAAACACAAAATGCAACAAATAGTTATAACAGAGAATATACCACATTTGAATCATAAATCGGACGAGGGCCGACGGGGACGGATATCAAAACCATGGCACTATGTGTAACAAACAACCATACAGGTAAGAAAATTATACAACTAACTATCTATATCACACAAACATGATTTTTTATTTATAAAAAGGATAAGAACAAGGGGCTCACCAAGGTGGTGACGGCGAGGGACTGTGCAGGCGATTGACGGTGGTTAGTACGGGGACGGGAAGGCACTAAGTAAACCACACCTACATATGCAAAGTAAGAAGTTAATTTGAGCTCAGATTGCATATAAATCAAATAAACTCCTGCATATAATTACTCCCAAACTAAAAACCACAAATCACTATACTTGTAGAGCATTGCAAGAGCTAATCTAGCAATAAGAGATGAAAGGACAAAGTTGCTAACCTTTATGAACACTTGGATGGATGGGTGGCCTCAAATGTTGACAATTTTTGGCAAAAATGGAGGATGAGCTCGAACAAGAGGGGAAGAACAGAGGGGATAGGAAAGGGGAAAATGGGCTCGGGCTGAACGAAGGGTTTATACCGGGACTAAAGGTCTACCTCTAGTCCTAGTTTGTGATACAAATTGGGACTAAATAGGCTCGTGGCGGGCCAGTCTGACGCCAGCCTGCCACCACCTCTTTAGTCCCAGTTTATGACACAAACCAGGACCAGAGGTATGCCACAAACCGGGACTAATGATGCCCGTACCCTAGCCATTGGAACCAGGATTAATGGTCATATTAGTACTGGGCCGTAATCGAACTGGGACTAATGAGGCGAACGTAAGGTCTTTTTCTAGTAGGTGCCATTCGGATCAACGAACCAATGACCGCACTTTTTTTGAGAAAAACCAGCGACTGCACTTCATGCGATTGCATCCATAAATATATTCCAATATCTAACCCAATATTGAGGTTCACATGGATCCACGAGCACGACTTGACGTTCCTCTTAAAGAGATCATCTGGACTCTTGGGGGGGGGGGGGGGGGGGGGGGGCGTATCGATTTATATATCATGAAGTCATATGCTAATTAGTGGTAGTATAGAAAAGTAGAAAACATGTACTCCCTCCTTCTCAGTTTATAGGGCTTATCTCAAAAAATTCAATTTCCCATTTTATAAGTCTCAATTTGTTTCTTCCTCATCACATGTTCAGATTTCAAGGTGCATTAATTCATTGCATGCAAGGATTATGAGAAACTTGATCAATGCATGTACTTCATGCATGCATGCATTGCAATTAATGCATTGGTAAACACATTTTTTGAGGAAAACGAGCGCATTACTTAAGTGCTTTTACAAACCACGAAAATTATTCCACCACTCATCATCTACCTTGGTTCGTGAGATTTTTGAATTGATCCCTATAAACCGGAAAGGAGGTAGTACTAAAATCATGATGAGGCATCAATTGATTGAGCAACTAATTGGATTATCATACTTTATTATATATCACTGTCATGTTATATCGAGGGGAGACGAACCAGTATGGAATTAGCTAGGAACCACCGTGCTATTGTACCCAAACAGATGAAAGAAGTCGATATAACCCCCTGACATTTCACAAAGTGACTACATTACCCCCTCAACCATGAAACCGGGTGTTTAACCCCCAGGTTTGCAAAACCAGACAAATAACCCCCCCCCCCCCCCCCCCAAGAGCGAGAAGGGTGGTTTTAGATGGTTGTTTTGTCCACGTTGCTCCTCATTCACCCATAACCCCCCAAAAGAATAATTCGGTCAACAATTCCTATTGACTGATCATGTGGCTCGCTATTGGCGCTTCCGCTCCAATGCATCGTATACAATACGTCATGATACATGTTCCTAAAAGTAGCACATACTAACCGATCATGTCATGTTTACAGGACAATCTCGCTGCTGGGTTGTAGGCCTAAGCACACGTCGAACACATAGATCATGAAGACCATTGAACAAGGAGGAGAGGAGGACACAATATGGACTCCCAGAAGACACATGCATGGAAGTAGATGATAAAGGAGAGGGAAAGATAAGAACGTGGGAAAGAAAGGGGAGTACAAGTACAACACATGACAAGGGGCCATTTCTGATTAATTTTTTTGAGTGCCCAAGAAAACTTCTCGGGCTGTAAAACACTCGAAGCCAGCAAGGTCCTGAAGTCTGTCGGGTACTTTGGCAAGGATTTCCTGGTCTCCATTAATCCTGGCTTCAGCAGCGAGGTCGTGTGCTAGCTTGTTGCATTCCCTGGGAACATCTGTGATCTTGTACTGAGCAAAGACTGCAAGACTAGCTTTTATGTCCAGGATCAGCCCAAATAGCGGCGATAGAATTGGGTTATTAGTATTGCAAAGGTCAGCCAGGGACTTGCAATCAGCTTCCCACACCATCGGTCCCCTGTAGAAGTGTGACAAGGACTAAAGGACAATCAGCGCAGCTCGGCCCTTCGCTTCCTCGGCCGTGCGTGAGAGTGGTAGCTTCCTGCAGACTGAAGACAAGACAACCCCGGCATGATCACGGTTCAGCGCTCCGGCCCAACAATTACCATTTTCTTGAGAGAACGACGCGTCAGTATTGCCCCGCTTCGGTAGACCCCCTCACAAAACGTATAAAGGGTAATATAGACCTTTGTCAAATTGTATCTAGTATGATGGGTAACCCATCCGTACATACGTCATCCAAGTACCCCTTCGGCCTGGGCCGGCCCACTAACACCCTTTTGTTCTCTTCTACTCCCTCCGTTCCTAAATAATTGTCTTTCTAGAGATTTCAAATGGTCACCACATACGGATGTATATAGACATATTTTAGAGTGTAGATTCACTCATTTTGTTCCGTATGTAGTCACCATTTGAAACCTCTAGAAAGACAAGTATTTAGGAACGGAGGGAGTATTAAAGTTCAAAAAATACACAAACACCTACCTTCGAACTCGAGACCTCTAGCCATCGTATGAAAAGTGGCAACCAACAGACAACCTTAACTCTTGCGATCATTATGATATGACACTGCTCTTAGTTAAAAACCGGGCTGCCCATCAGACTATAGAGGTCCAATATTTTAATATGGCCCACACATGGTTTGTTGGTTTGGATCCTCGATCCTTAATTCATTGCTCTAGTTAATCGTTCCGCTAAACACGTCCGCTACATATGCACCCTCTCGTTGCTTTCTAATTTAGTGCTTCCTGATCGAACGTACGCATCAACATATTGTAGATTTATAGTACTTGAAAAAAAAAAGATTTATAGTACTTGACCATTAGCCGGAAATTGCTTCCCATAAATCACGCCAAATTTCCTTTCTTACAAAAATATCTAGTAAGTTGTGATTTGCTTCACACATACAGTACAAATATAAGAGAATAATTATTATTCGAGGGACGTGAAGTAGCTGCTCCAAAAATGCTAGTTTTATATACATTTTGAGTACTATTTTTTTTGCCACGACTTCCACGAATGTCATTTCGTGCTCAAATTTTGCAGGCATGCAAAAATTTGTCAAAGTTTACTGTTTTTTTATTTTGTTTACTAGTTTTTCTAAGTTTTACAGTTCATGAGGGTGCATTTGATCTCGGGATCAGAATAGGAATTTCGTTATTCGAGATGCATTTTGTACAGCCCAACAAGCTTAAGTGGCATGGAAGCATTATTCTTTATCAGTAGAAGCATCCTTTTTATGGTGTGATGAGAACATATTTATTCCATATTTATCGACCTTCTTGATGGAAATATTTTTCGCCTCGATAGAGGCATTATTTCTATGCTCTATGGTAGCATTTCAATGAATTGTAAGTATATTCTGATGTACCAAAAACAATATTTCTGTTTGATGGAAACATTAACTTTTAGCAAAATAAATTGTACTGGAGCAAAACAAGAATATACACATACACAAATTTAATTGAGGTTTTGACAAGTTTTGCATTTTCTGGAGTTTTTCTGGTGAAAAAAGGCCGATGAATGGTGGGGCGTGTGGCAACTTGCATCGGGTTCCTACCATCGGCATGTCCACCTACTTGGAAAAAGTTGAGGTCGTTTCAAAGATGTCGAAAAATAGACCATGTTGAACGAAGGGCCTTCGCATAGGTCAGAAAGCTCCATCTGAGAGCACGTTGTTTCTCGACATCCTTGAAATGGCTTCATTTTTTCAGGGCATTATATGACAAATTTAAGCCACTATACCAAGTTATTTTATTTTTTGATAAGATTTGCATGTTTTGAAGTTTTCTGGTGAAAAAATGTCGATAAATGCCTGGACGTGTCGCAACTTGCGCCGGTGTCGAAAATTGTTCAAATCTGACATGATGCCTACAATGGGCATTTGCACCTGCTTGCAAAAGTAGAGATCATTTCAAGGATGTCGAAAAATACACCATGTTAAATGAAGGATGTTCAGGTTGGCCAGAAGTCTCCGTTTGAGAGCACATTGTTTCTCGACATTCTTGAAATGGCCTCAGTTTTTTTTCATGCCCTTTTATGACCAATTCAAGGTAGCATGCCAAGTTGTTTGAGTTTTCTTTGATAAGTTTTGCATTTTATGGAGTTTTTCCAGTGAAAAAAGGCCGATAAATGGCTGGACGTGTCACAACTTGCATACGGCGTCGGAAAACATTCAAACCTGGCATGGATTCCTAGCATGGGCATGTTCATCTGCTTGCAAAAGTTAAGGTGATTTCAAGAATGTCCAAAAAATGACCATGTTGAATGGAGGATGTTCGAGTGCCAGAAAACTCTGTCTGAGAGCAGGTTGTTTCTTGACATCCTTGAAATGGTTCTCGTTTTATTCATGCCCTTGTATTACCATTTCAAAGCACCATGCCAAGTTGTTTGGATTTTTAATAAATTTTGCATTTTCTGAAGTTTTTGGGTGAAAAAAAGGCTAATAAATAGTCATATGTGTCACAACTTGCATACAGCGTTGGAAATAGTTCAAACCTTGCCTGGATTCCTATCATGGGCATACCCACCTTGCTGCAAAAGTGGAGTCCATTTCAAGGACGTACAAAACAAGACCTTGTTTAACAGAGGGTGTTCAGGTAGGCAAGAAGGCTCCATGTGAGAACGCATTATTTCTTGACATCTTTGAAATGGCACCATTTTTTCCATGGCCTTGTATGAACACATCAAGGTACCATGCCAAGTTGTTTGGGCTTTTGACAAATTTTGCATTTTCTGAAGTTTTTCCGGTGAAAAAGGTCCGAGCTTGAAAAATGGCCCGATGTGTCACAATGTACATATGGTGTCGGAAGTCATTCAAACTAGGCACATATGCCTAACATGGGCATGTTCACCAGCTTGCAAAAGTTGAGGTCAGTCTTGAGATTTCCAAAAATACAATGTTCAACGAACGGTGTTGATCAGTTAGGCGAGAAGGGTCCGTTTGGGAGCACCTCATTTCTTGACATCCCTTAAATGGCCTCAATATTTTTTCATGGCCTTGTATGGCCAATTCAAAGCACCATGCCAAAGTGTTTAGGTATTCGACAAGTTTTCCATTCTAGATTTTTCTCCTTATGAAAGCCGATAAATGGCCGGACATGTCGCAACTTGCATATGATGTAGAACATCGTTCAAACCGGGCAGGGATTCCTATCATGGGCATGCCCGCCTGCTTGCAAAAGTTAGGGTCATTTGAAGGATGTCCAAAAAATAGATCATATGCAATGGATGGTGTTCTGGTATAGGCATTCGAAAGCACGTTGATTTCCAACATCCATCAAATGACAATCTAGAATATTTTTTAAAGTTGTAAACAATATTTGGAAAAAACAATATTTTTTAAAGTTGTAAACAAAATTTTAAACAGGTTTAAGAAAGAAATGTTAAAGTTCAAAAAAGAAAGAGACATGAATAAACGAAAAAACAGAAATTGTCGTTGTTTCGCATTATATGAACATGAAGCGAATATCATAAGCATATATGGAAGCAGTGTGACTAAAGCAATATTATGAATATTAGGGAAGCATATTTTCTATCAAATTGACTCACTTTAGATCGAAGCAAAGTTCAGTGACGTCAGAAGTAACAAGGTCGAGTAACACCAGAAGTAAAATATGCTTCTTGATGGAAAATAATAGAAAATTGATACAACAGATTGTTTCTGAACAAATAGTTACATTGGACATAAAACTTTATTCAATAGAAGCAAATTTAACATGCATGGGGAGCTAACTTTAGAAGGAATGAAACAGAAGTCTATCCAGTACAAAATAAGAGAATATGTCGTAGCTTGATTTGTGGGTTTGTGGGTCCGATTAGTTTGAGAAACAGAATGACAAGGAAAGCAAGCTGGACCCACGTTCCATTCCAACTAACCGTGAATTTTGGGATCAATTAATTCTAGGAAGCAGATAAACGGGACCAATTAATTCCTTGATGCAGATTCGAAGGAAACGACCTGGAGAAAGACCCGACCAGGTCTGATGCAACGGTACCTGAACCATAGCGGTGCCTTATATGTTTCGTGCTTCTTAACATCAGGAGTGGTAGTGTAGCTGAGTGGTAAGAAGCCTAATTAGTAGGACGATGTTAAGAGTTCGATTCCTCGTTCATGCTTTCTCTTCGTTTTTAAATAGTATAAGTGGCCTTGCCCCGGCTGGGCCGGCCCAGTCGTACGGAGGGCACTCACAGGAGGTCTCTACACGGGTGTACTTTCGAAAAGGACCATCTTGCCCTTTATTATGAAAGGGTATAGGGTAATCTCGACCGTCGATGTGTTTAGGGGGGTCTACTGAAGCAGAAGTGATTGCACTATGCCCAGCCAACTGCAGGGGCCAACCAGCACAAGCGTTGTACCCAGCGGCCGCTCTCCCCTAGTTTGTACAGAGCCCTAGTAGTTTTGCCCGAAACTGAAGGCTCCCCCAATGAAGCAGTTCTCCATTCCTCCTCATATCTCTGAAGAAAACACACTGATCCCACTATTGATTCCTTGCCCCCTGCATTGACACAGTCATCGCGCAAGTGCCAACATCTCCAAAGTAGAAAGAGTATTTTTGCACATAGATCATCTGACGCCGTGTCCATAAGTATCTGCAGCCAGCCGCGACTCGTGTGGCGGAAGCTTTTCTCTCGAGGGAGATCCCAAACTTCCCTCATGGCCTGCCTTAGAGCTCTACTTTTAGTACAGTTAATCACCACGTGATGCTCGTCCTCTGCTACTGAAGCACAAATGATGCAGGTGCCATCTCGAATGATGGTTCGTTTGAACTTATTATGCTAGGTTGCCAGGGTATTAGTTGCTACCCTCCAGCCAAAAATCCTAACTTTGGGGGGGGGGGGGGGGGGGGGTACTTTGGTTTTCCAGATCAAGTCCCATATGCTGCGGTCATTACTGTTGCTAGACGTGCTGGAAGGAGCCAAGTTTTGTATGTCTTTCGATGGTGGCCGCAAGTTTGTCTGCACTCCTGACTAAAAAATTGCCACTCTTTTCATAATGCCACGCGATGCAGTCTGTGCCATCCACCCTTGGAATGGGTATTTTGCAAATCTCATCCGCATCAAAGGACTAAAATTTTTGTCTCACCAGTGTCTCGTTCCATTCTTTCCTGTTCGATAGATTTGGATACTTCTTCCATCTCCCACACGCGAGATAATACCCTTTTTAAGGAGCTCTAATCCAGCCTCAATTCCCTTCCACACAGGTGATGCATCCGACGCAAACACGGTATCCAAAAGGTTGCCATTCGGGCAGTGGCGGAGCCAAGGTGGGGCGAGGGGCCTGGCCCCCCTAACGATCGACAGTTTCTTCAGAGGCTACGAGTAATTAGCGATTGGACCGAGGAATATACGTACTTGGCCCCCCTTAACCCAAATGGAAATTATGAAGAAATCTGGGGAAAAGGCCTAGAAAAAAGCCCACCCGTAGGGAGTAGTACTTAGCCCCTTGCATTACCCTAAAGCAAGCCAACCCCCAGCGTAATTAACTTGTGGCGATTAGCCCTGCCGGCGGCCGCTGCCCTCGTGCCCTCAGTACTCGCTAAATTGATTCAAACCAGGCGACACTGGCTCCGCAACTGGCGAATCATGCAGACTGCACTTTGTCAATTCTCTAGCGGTCCAGCCCCAAGGTTAGCACTATTGAGAACTATCTACCAATCCCTCTCAACTCTAATCTTGTACGTGTTGTAATTGCATATGCGGTTTTAATTATTTTGATGGTGTGAGTTAGGATGATAATTCAATTTTAATTTCTTTTTCATTGTTTGATTTGTGATGCGGTCATGAAGAGAAAAGGGCTACGAACACCATAAAGATTAATTCTTTTTTAAAGTATGTTGTTTCAAGTTATCGACCTAGTAATGTTGTTAGTGAGTCTAATGTGCATTTTTTTACCAGTCCCGGTTCAGTGGGTACTTTGGTTTTCCAGATCAAGTCCCATATGCTGCGGTCATTACTGTTGCTAGACGTGCTGGAAGGAGCCAAGTTTGTATGTCTTTCGATGGTGGCCGCAAGTTTATATGCACTCCTGACTAAAAAATTGCCACTCTTTTCATAATGCCACGCGATGCAGTCTGTGCCATCCACCCTTGGAATGGGTATTTTGCAAATCTCATCCGCATCAAAGGACTAAAAATTTTGTCTCACCAGTGTCTCGTTCCATTCTTTCCTGTTCGATAGATTTGGATACTTCTTCCATCTCCCACACGCGAGATAATACCCTTTTTAAGGAGCTCTAATCCAGCCTCAATTCCCTTCCACACAGGTGATGCATCCGACGCAAACACGGTATCCAAAAGGTTGCCATTCGGGCAGTGGCGGAGCCAAGGTGGGGCGAGCAGGGGCCTGGCCCCCCCTAACGATCGACAGTTTCTTCAGAGGCTACGAGTAATTAGCGATTGGACCGAGGAATATACGTACTTGGCCCCCCTTAACCCAAACGGAAATTATGAAGAAATCTGGGGAAAAGGCCTAGAAAAAAGCCCACCCGTGGGGAGTAGTACTTAGCCCCTTGCATTACCCTAAAGCAAGCCAACCCCCAGCGTAATTAACTTGTGGCGATTAGCCCTGCCGGCGGCCGCTGCCCTCGTGCCCTCAGTACTCGCTAAATTGATTCAAACCAGGCGACACTGGCTCCGCAACTGGCGAATCATGCAGACTGCACTTTGTCAATTCTCTAGCGGTCCAGCCCCAAGGTTAGCACTATTGAGAACTATCTACCAATCCCTCTCAACTCTAATCTTGTACGTGTTGAAATTGCACATGCGGTTTTAATTATTTTGATGGTGTGAGTTAGGATGATAATTCAATTTTAATTTCTTTTTCATTGTTTGATTTGTGATGCGGTCATGGAGAGAAAAGGGCTACACACACCGTAAAGATTAATTCTTTTTTAAAGTATGTTGTTTCAAGTTCTCGACCTAGTAATGTTGTTAGTGAGTCTAATGTGCATTTTTTTACCAGTCCCGGTTCAGTGGGGATGACATGCTTTGAAATTACAAGATAATCTACACTGATAGGAAATTGCTGGCAACTAGGTTAACTGATGTTGTTAATGAGACTAATTACTCATGAAATCATTAATATGTTTGATCTTATTGACATTTGTGGGGGCAAATTTAATCCAATACAAATGTAACTATAATTAATTTTGCTAACACACATCTAGATGTGCCTAAGTCTTGTACATCCAAGTCCAATGACATTGATTATTTCTTATGCAGACATTTGTGTTTTTTTTCCTTTGTATGTTTGATCGGATCACTTATATGTGCAACAACTAAGACATATATAGATTTGTACTAGATAGACCGTATTTTAATTGTGTTGAAGTGGCACATTATTACAGTATTATGGTACTTATTTTTCCGCGGTGCGCACTTTTCTTTAATCAACTTGGCTTGCCCCCCCCCCCCCCCCCCCATACTCAAATTCTGGCTCCGCCCCTGCATCCGGGTAGTATTTTAACTTGAGTACCCTAGCACATAGGTAGTATTTTAACTTTGCTTGGCAAGTAGGGCGATGTTAAATAGATGCAGGTCCCTGAAACCTATTCCACCCGCTCAATTCGGCATCGCCATGCGTTCCCATGACATCCAATGAACCTTACGGTGTCCATTCTCATCACCCCACTATAAATCTCGAATCAGCTTCTCGTATTTATCGCAGAAACCTTTTGAAAGGAGGAAAACGCCCATCGTGTAGCAGGGTAGGGCTTGGACGGCGGATTTGACGTCTACTTCCTTTGCAGCATACGCCATATACTTTTCCGGCCAATCATTGCATCTTTTCCGAAATTTATCCATGATCGGCTGAAAATTTTCATCCTTCATTCTCCCTTCTGGGGTTGGGAGTCCCGAATACTTGTTCTCAAAGGACGAAGAGGTAACTCCCATTGTGCTCTTGATTTCTTCCCTGGTTTCGGGAGGGCAAATCTCACTAAACAGAATAGAACATTTGCTCTCACTAAGGAGTTGGCCTGTACCCTTCTGAAAGTTTTCCAAGACTCTTCGGATTATTTATTTATTTATCGTCATTTGGTAGGTTTTTTGAACACGTAATCAGCCATCTCAGCGCCATGTTTGACTAAACGGCTCTCGAAACCACTTATACGTCTCTAGGGGGTTATCCGTCCGGTTATGCCAAGCTTATGGGGCTAGATACCTGGTTATATGGACTTCTTTCCAAACAGATTGGTATTTTGCAGTGAAAGATAACTTAGCACATCAATAGATGCATAGGCCTTTCCAAAAAAAAATCTTATATAAGCAAGATTTTTCCTTAAAATTGGAACATGGATAGTAATGCATAACTGAGCAAGTTGAACAACACCTTCACATTGGAAAAGACAGGCTAGCTATAGATATGATATGATCGTACATTATTGCAAAAATTAACACAGACAAATGCAGATTTTTCGTCTGCTCGGCATGGGAGCGGCAACAGCGGCACGTTGGCGGCTTGTCTCGGCGGTGACAATTTGTCGTTCGGTGGTCCATGATCCTCAATGTAATTTTTATGACCTTTAAGGCGCTTTGTACTTCTGGTGAATCTTTATAATAGATCTGATCTTTTCGCAAAAAAAAAACTAAGGTGGACTAGAATGTGATTGATCAAACGATCAACTGCTAAGCTTGCGGAATGCCATGGATGCGCCATCCACTGGCCTTGGGTACGGAAGATAATTTATCTTTGCGTCGGGATTGAGCAACTCCCATCTGAAATAAATTAAGACAAGCCAATCAACCTTTGTACCCCAACTTATAGCTGCGTAATTACTTCAGCTAAAGAAAGCTAGTACTCTACTCACTCGTAGCCGACGGAGAGATGATGCAGGATGATGGTGATCTGCATCCTGGCAAGCATGCTGCCTGGGCAGATCCTGTAGCCGCCTCCGAACACCTGGTATGTTCCTGGCTTTGCCGGTTCCTGTCGAGCAGTACCTTTGGTCGTTAAGTGAGCTCAGGTAGCGAAAAAATGAAGCAACCTGATAGTTTATGGGGAAAGGCGTCCATGATAATAAACTTGAATTGCACTAGATATTAACTAGCTAGTATACTTACATCCCATCTGTCGGGGTTGAAGGTAAGAGGATCCTCGTAGTAGCTGGAGTCGGTGTGCAACGACCTCAACCACACAAGCACAGGCCACCCCTTTGGTATGGTGTAGCCGTGGTACTCTACGTCTTTGTTCGCCACACGGTAGACCATCGATGCGATGTTGGCCATCCGGATTGTCTCCTCCACCACCTTCGATGTGTACTTCATCTTTGGGATGTCGTCATGGGTGATCATTAAACTCGCCGATGTGGAACCATATTTGCTATTGATCATCGCTACATTCTCACCACGAAGTTTGGCAAGGATGGTGGGGGATTTTGCGAGATGGTAGGTAGCCCACATGATGGCACTGGTAGTGGACTCATAGCCGCCCATGACGAGGGAGACGATGTTATCCACCACCTCCTCGTCGCTTAGCTTCTTCCCCTGCTCGTCCTCAATATGCATCAGTCCACTCATTAGATCATCATATCCCTTGTCCATGTTCTTCCTTGCCTCCAGCACCTCCCGGAAGAATGCGTTCAACTTCTTACGACACTGCATGCCATTAAATTTTTCCATAATTATTTATTAGTTTAGTTGTAACAGCAATATGATTATGAAATTGGATTTTCTATTTCGTAAGTGGGATGAGAGCAAATTGCACATTAGGGGCCAAAAATTGCACACAAGTCCGTGTGGAACTTTAGTTGTGGAAATGATCATGGAGTGCACATTCATCATACTCAAGTTACACACAATTTAGAAAATATGAACTACCTGACCTCCATGGGATTAACAATAAATAATGAGGATCTTTCATTTATAAATAGGTTTTTTGGACGACCAAGAGAGATATGCTTCAGAACTTGTAAAAAGTTGCAAACAAAAATACCTTTCGACCTTCGTGAGATGCTGTCCCTGGAAAATTTAACGGGAATGCCCTCACGCCATCAATCAAGCCACGGAACCATTGGTCGATCTTGTCGGTCATAGGGGATTGCTCCATGCTTATGAACATCTTGCAGATGTTAGCAAATGTCACCTGCATCATTGATTAATTATGTTTAGGTCTAGCACTGCGATGGACTATGGTATTGTTGTTTGCCCAAAGAGTTTTTGTATTATTATTACTAACTTTCCACTCCTGCAACAAATATAAAGTGAACACATCACAAGATCACAACATAGTTCAGCCAAGGCAAGACAGGCCAAAAAAAATTGAAGAAGTGTCTAGGGCGCACGTAAATAAATAATTTCCAAAGTTTCAGTCGCTTTTTTTGTCCCACCAATACAAAATGTAATCGTACAGACTCCAATCCCCCCCCCCCCCCCCCCCAAATAGTGCAAATAGCGTAATGACCTCATAATGATGCGGGTATTATTATTATTACTATATAATTCTGTGAATTTACTCTGAAATATTTGCATGTAAAGTTTGTAGTTTTTAGGCATAAAGCTGCAAAGTTCAAATGTTGTCGAAGTTCATAAAAGATCAAAATGATTAATTTTGGTACATAGTTTTGTGGCACTGTTAGCACAATTTCAATCGTTGCAATTTGGGAGTTACAAAAAAAAATTAATGTAGCAATCCATCAGTTATTATGTTTCTTTCCAGCAAAAAGTTCTAATATGTCTTTCCACAGAGAGGTAGTGTTTTACCAAGGGATGTGTATTTTCATGAAAAGACATATTTTTTTCATCAAATGGCGTGTATTTCCACAAAGAGACATCTTTCGCAATGGGGTGTGTTTTTTAACCAAACGAGATGATTGTTCGGAGATCCTAACTGTCAATATCTAATGGACTTGATTGATCCTCGATATATTCCAATGATCATTCTTTTTAGACTGATGTTGCTTAACATTGGAATTGCATTAGGAGTAGTTTTAGAGTAAAGAGAGATTGCACAACATAAATGCAGTTGCAAGTTGCAATAAACAAACATAAAGGTTAAAATTCAATTGCACCAAGGACAAGTGCAATACAGAAAATAAATATAGTTGCACAACAGATGCAATTGCAAGTTTGCAACCAATAAAAATCAGCAAAAAGGAAAAACAAATAGGAAAAACGGGACTGAAGTTTCACGGAAGTGACTTCTTTAACACCACTAAAAAGTGTGACTGAAGTTGATTCCAGGTTGGTGTGCTTGATTAATCAGTTAATTACCTTTCTGATCAGCACATGCGCTAAGAAAACTAGTGATCATAGCTAGAAGGTGATGTCTCTGGATCAATTGTATTCCTATGTTCTTATCTCATTGTTTGCAAGACGATTGTAGTTTTAGCCCTTGTTAAGTAATATAATGCTCCTGATTCTAAAACAGACCAAATGATAAGTGTCACACGCATGGCACGAAACAATCCGGTTCTGACGCTTTTTACAACTAAAGTTGCTATTCAAAAAAAAAACTGAAATTTACCATCTGAACAGGAAGTTGTCATACTTGACAATTAAAGTTGTCATCCTCGCATAATTAAATTTGTCATCAAATCTTCGGAGTAGTTATGTGTTTCCGCCACCCGCGTGGCACTTATCAGGGTGTAAAAACAAACACTTAAGGGGTACCTTTCTGATCTCCGTGGCGGCGACAATGGTACCCTTATCCGCCCATGTTCGCAGCGCCGCCACAATGCGCGGCTGCACAACGGTGGCGATGGTCCTGAGCGAGCTGGGCTTGTTGATAGCGGCGAGGATGAACCTACGGAGCCTGGCGTGGCTGGCGCCCTCCACGTTCCCCACGAACGTGATGCCGAGGAGCTCCGGCACCGGCCACCGGGCGCCGAAGCTGTCGGCGGACTGGAACACGAACTTGTTGGCGGCCGGTGAGCTGGCGATGATGCTGGGGCAGCCGAATAGGTGCGTCCTGTACATCCCCGCCCCGCCGCCGTACGCGCTCTTCTTGGCGTTGATGAAGTCGTCGGGGCGGCGGGCCTGCTTGAAGTACCAGAGCAGCGAGAGCGTCTCGCCGAGGAAGGGGATGCCCATGTGTCCCGGCGGGAGGCGCCGTCGGCTGCCATTGTTGCCACGGCCACGGTATTTGAGAGCGAAGGCAGCGCAGTGCCATGCGTCGGTGAAGTGCCAGGCGGCGAGGCAGAGCAGCGGGACGGCGCCGAACAGGAGGCCCAGCCACCATGCCCACGCACCCACAGCTCCTCCCATTGATATCGTCTCTCCTAGCTACTCGAACTCGATCGATCTGTCTTCTCTCCTGGAACTGGAGTCACTCTGGAGAGTGGAGATGAACAATAGATGATCGATCCAGTAGCGGAAGCCGGTCTATATATGATGAACGAGTGTCCGTGTAGATTCCGAGTGGCTGATCCTTTGCTGTGCGGAGGCAGATGGGGACAAAATTTAGCTCGTAGCTAGTCGCGAATTGCATGGGTGTTCAGAAGTTGTCAGTTGATAATAATATAAGTTGGCATATGCAGCAGTGTACAAAATGCATATACTAATATGATTACGTGCGTTGATGCTTACACAAGTGATAAATATGCTAATCCAACAAACTTTGTGTTAGCTGCTGCTACGACTGACATGACGTCCCCACAGCCGCCAGTGGTCATCAATGGACCGGGCCTACGAGACAGTGAGATCCAGGGCGAGCTGAAGCTCAAGACTCAAGATGGCAGCGGGGCCCCAAAACCCGTGTCTTCGTGGGTTTTTAGTTTTTACCCTATTAGGGGGGGGGGGGGGGGGTGGTTGGACGTCTTTTCATCCCCGCGGGGCTGTTGCCCAGCACATTATACAACCCGACATGTTTTGTGGGTTTACACCCATTTCAGCAGTCCCCGAACCCAAAACCCGACAATAACCGGCAAAATATGCTCTTGTTTGTTGCCGAAATAGGCTTATCTTTGTTGCTGAGAAGGGCTATTGAATTGCGCTGAAAAATGCTTCTTGTAGTTGTTGTTATTGCTCTTTTTGCTCAAGTGATGCTGCTGAAGTATGCTGCTTGTAGCGGTTGAACCATGTACTATTGTATTGTGCTGAAATTTGCTCAAGTTATGCTACTCAAATATGCTCAAGTAGTTGCTGAAAAGCTATTCATTGTTACTACTATGTTTTCTTAAATATGCCGATTTCCCGTGGGTTTAGAAAGCACGACGGATTCAGGGGCCGGGCAAAAAACTAGGCCCGCGCACAGTGACGGGGACGGGGACGGGTTTGCGATTTTCTCGTGGGGATGGGTTTGGATATGCAAAACCCGATGGGTTTCGTCCCCGTTGCCATCTTGACTCCAGACCCTGCCAAGCGGGATCGAAGAGGGAGAGTAGCGGTGGGTGTGTGCTTGGCTACGCCGAGTTGTACTTCTCCCATGGATGTGTCTGTGTGGGCATTGAGAATGAAATACCTAAACTGAATATAAAAGTTGTTCTCCTACCGGACTCCTCCTCTTTCCTCTCCCTGATCCCCTTTCCCAATAACCTCTCTGCTCTCTACCCTAGATTGAGGCTGTTACAAGTGTTATTAGAGGTCTAGTCGATCTGGAGACAACCTACCCAAACCACGCTACCAAACTAGGCAGGCGAAGCAGGCGGCAGTGATGGAGGCGTAGGAGGCTGCATTATCTTCTGGTATGTCCGTCAACATATCTAATTCTTTATTGCATTTTTCTAATGAGGAGATTATAAATAATGCAAACCAGTTAGGAGTTTCACTAGGTGCCACGGATAGTGATATTACTAATTCGGTCAATGATCTATTAGATTTGAAGGCGGAACATGCCTTAGAGACTATTCGTAATCTTGCGGCGGTTAAACCAATGAATGATGATGAGATTGATGTGTTAGGGGTTAGAGTGCTCGATAATCTGTGTGCGGATCTAGCACCCCCAAATCATGAGTCTGAGGACGATGATGTACCCCTAGAGAAGGATGCTGGTAGTATTAGTGCACCCGGTTATGAGGACCGAGCGTCAGAGCCTAGTAAACCAAAACATAAGTGGAAACGGAAGATCTATCCTGATTCCGCAGTTCGTATGAGTGCTAGGACTCGAATCACTAAAAAATTCCATGATGAAATATGAGAGGAATCTTTTGGAATAGCAGAGGTATGAAGTACTTGGCTAAAAGAAGGTTCCTTGCTGAGGCAGCTTTAGAGCAAAAGTTAGATTTTGTTGCTCTATCGGAGACTGGTAGAGAAAACTTTGCGCCCCAGTTTCTTTCTTCTCTTGTGGGTGGTATTGATTTCGATTGGCATCCCTCCGCGAGGAAGATCGGGTGGTATCTTACTCGGTGTGAGATGCGATTCGCTTGAAGTCCGAAGTGTAGTGATGGGAGACTTCGCGGTGAAGTTTCGAGTCAGGTCTAAGATAGATGGTTTTAACTGGGCTTTGGTGGCGGTTTATGGTGCCGCACAGCCCGAGCTTAAACCGGGGTTTCTGGCGGACCTTGTTCGAATCTATGGGTCTGAACAGCTTCCAATTTTAGTTGGAGGTGATTTCAATATCATCAGGAGGAGAGAGGAGAAGAAAAATGATAACTTTGACGGCAGATGGTCGTTTATGTTCAATACCATTATTGAAAGCTTGGATCCGAGGGATATAGAGCTTTCTGGTAGAAAGTTTACCTGGGCTAATGCTCTGCCAAACCCAACTTATGAAAAACCTGATCGAGTTCTTGCGAGCGTGGAGTGGGAACAAAAGTTCCCTCTGGTTAAGATGCAAGCTCTCTTGAGGGGAATATCCGATCACACACCCTTGTTCGTGGACTCAGGGGAGCCGAACCACGTGGGTAACAAGAACACCTTTTCTTTTGAGATGTCATGGTTCGAACGCGAGGGGTTCTTGGACTTGATTGCAAGGGAATGGGATAGAGGTGCAGGAGGCACGACTGCGATCGAGCGTTGGCAGAATAAGATTAGGCATTTGAGAAGTTTCTTACGGGGTTGGGCTAAGCACCTCAGTGGTGTGTATAAGATTGAAAAGGATAGACTCCTTTCTCTTATATAGGCCCTGGACATAAAGGCCGAATCCACTATTTTAATGCCAGCTGAGCTTCTGGTTAAAAATGAGGCGGAGAAGAGGTTGAAAGAACTGATCCGCGAAGAAGAATTGAAGTGGGCTTTGCGTGCTAAAGTCCGCAAAGTGGTCCAAGGGGACGCGAATACTCAATTCTTTCATTTGATAGCCAATGGTAAGCACAGAAAGAAGCGTATCTTTCAGCTTGAACAAGATGAGGGCACTATTTTAGGACAGGATAACCTAAAAACATATATTACCGAGTATTACAAGCAGTTATTTGGACCTCCGGAGGATAATTGTGTGTCCCTCGATGAGTCCAGGATTGAGGATGTGCCTCAGCTATCGGCTGCCGAAAATGATATTTTGGTTGCCCCGTTCTCAGAGAAGGAGGTGTTTGATGCTATTGCACAGATGAAAAACAATAAGGCTCCCGGACCGGATGGATTCCCGGCCGAGTTCTATAAAAAGTGCTGGCACATTATTAAGGGGGATTTGCTACCTATGTTCCATGATCTGTTCTCTGGACAACTTCAATTATTTCACTTGAATTTGGGAACTATCACACTGCTTCCTAAGAAAATGGATGCTGTGAGAATTGAGCAATTCAGGCCGATCTGCCTCCTCAATGTTAGTTTCAAAAAATTTAGGCTCACACAGATTGCGCATTCTGTGGTGCAACAGTCCCAAACTGCTTTCATGCCCGACAGAAATATCCTTGAAGGGGTGGTCGTCCTGCATGAAATGCTCCATGAAATCCATTCCAAAAAAATTAGATGGAGTAATCTTTAAGGTGGATTTCAAGAAAGCATACGATAAGTTCAAATGGCCATTCCTCCAACAGTCATTGCATATGAAAGGTTTTGATGAAGCCTGGCGCCGACAGGTTGAATCATTTACGTAAAAAGGTAGTGTGGGAATTAAAGTTAATGATGAAATAAGTCATTACTTCCAGACACATAAAGGCCTAAGACAAGGAGATCCGATGTCCCCTATCCTGTTTAACATTGTGGTGGATATGTTAGCAATTTTGATAGGAAGGGCTAAGGAAAATGCTTGGAGGTGTATCCATCCTTCAGTACGCTGATGATACAATTATCTTTATGGAGCATGACTTGGCCAAGGCGAGAAATATGAAGCCTGTGTTATGCCTATTTGAACAATTGACCGGGTTAAAGATTAACTTTCATAAGAGCGAGCTGTTCTGTTTTGGTAGAGCCAAAGACGAACAGGAGGCTTATAGGCAATTGTTTGGGTGCGAGTTGGGAGAGTTACCCTTCTCTTACCTGGGTATTCCAATCCACCATCGTAGGCTGACAAACAAAGAGTGGAAGTGCATCGAGGACCGATTTGAGAAGAAACTGAGTTACTAAAAGGGTAAGCTCATGTCATACGGAGGCCGATTAATCCTGATTAATTCGGTGCTCACGAGTATGCCTATGTTTCTCCTATCGTTCTTTTAGGTCCCAGTTGGTGTTAGGAAGAGACTGGACTTCTATCGATCGAGTTTCTTTTGGTAGGGTGATGAGCTTAAACGAAAATATCGGCTTGCTAAATGGGACATCATCTGTAGACCGAAAGACCAAGGGGGTCTCGGTATTGAGAATCTAGAAGTTAAGAATAGATGCCTTCTTAGCAAGTGGCTGTGGAAGCTC
This sequence comes from Triticum timopheevii, assembly GCA_963921465.1. NCBI lineage: Eukaryota > Viridiplantae > Streptophyta > Magnoliopsida > Poales > Poaceae > Triticum > Triticum timopheevii. The sequence goes on from OY997274.1 coordinate 80,987,039, forward strand.
TCAACGGAGAATGATGCCATGTGGGCTCAAATCCTTCGTAGCAAGTACCTCCAGACAAAAACTTTGTCCCAGGTTACAGTCAGGCCGACCGATTCACCTTTCTGGAAAGGTATGATGAAAGTCAAACAATCTTTGTTTAATAGGATGAAGTTTGTTATTGGAAACGGCTCTAGTACACGTTTCTGGGAGGATACTTGGCTCGGCGAGACACCCTTGGCCATCCAATATCCGTCTTTGTACCGTATTGTTCAACGACGTGAGGTGTACGTCGCATCGGTATTTCACTCTATCTCCCTTAATATTCAGTTCCGACGGATGCTAGCGGGCAATCGTTGGGAAGAATGGCTCCGTCTAGTTAGGAGACTGATGGAGGTCCAGCTTTCTCAACAACCCGATGAATTACGCTGGAAATTGACTAAGTCTGGAGTATTCACTGTTAAATCAATGTATCTTGATGTTATTAACTCGAACTCCATTCCTACCTCCAAGCATGTTTGGGATGTCAAAGTTCCTTTGAAAATAAAAGTGTTTATGTGGTTTGTCCATAAACAAGTTATTTTAACCAAGGACAACTTGATAAAGCCTAATTGAACAGGACCTACTAGGTGTAGTTTCTGTGATTGGGATGAGACAATCAAACACCTCTTTTTTGATTGCCCGTTGGCCAAAGTACTTTGGCAGACGGTCCACATCGCTTTTAATATCAATCCACCGAATTCTGTTAACGCGTTATTTGGGACATGGCTTAATGGGATTGAGCCTGACTTAGCGAGACACATTCGGGTTGGAGTTTGTGCTTTGCTGTGGACTATTTGGACTTGCAGAAATGATTGGGTTTTTAACAGAATATCATGTATCCATTTTTTGCAGGTTATATTCCGAACTACGGCACTGATCCGTTCGTGGTCACTACTCACCCCGACGGAGGCCAGGGAGCATTTGGTTACTGGGTCTTTCCGCTGGGAGATGGTAGCTCGGGATATCTTCAACCGGTTTGGACGGCGGTCATGTAATACGATAGGCATGTAGTTTACCTATCTAGTTTTAGCCAGCCAGTTGTGTCGTCTTTTCATGGCTAGTGGGTGTTTCTAGCCCTTTTTGGCTCTGTATGAGCTTTCTTTGCTTTTTTATTACTTTTAAAGACCTTGGAACCATGTTGACACTGCTTTATTTGGTTAATAAGATGGCCGTATGCATCACTCTGATGCAGAGGCCGGGGAATCCCCCTTTTCAAAAAAGAAAAAAAAGAGTGGCAACCCTGCATTTCACAGGCACCGTTGCGCGCTGGCTCCAATTGCATGAGTCGGACAGTATGTCCTTCACTTGGGATGATCTCTGCAAATAATTGAAAATTTTGGTCGTGATCATTATCAGCTATCAGGTGCATCTTCGTCAGTTTAACATGTTAAAACACATATGGTCTGTAGCTGACTATAGAGATAGTTTGAGGAATTGATGCACTAAATCATTGCTCATAATCCGGCATTTCATCCAATTTATTTTAAAACTCAACTCCTTGATGGTATACGGGGTGAAATACGTGTTGGTGTTGCTTTACACCATCCCCAAACCTTGGACTCTGTGTTTTTCGTTGGCTACATTGCAGGAAGAACTAGTGGAGGCGATGCCACGATGGGAGTACCGACGATACGATCAAGTGCCGCCACGACCTCCTATATGACCGGTGGCAGCAATTGTCACGCCAGCAGCACCGCCGCGCGCTCTGTTGCCAGCTCCACCAGCTGCAGCAGAAGGCGGGGCAATGGTCGTGGTCTGAGCTGTGGAACAACGCCCTAAACCTGGTTGAGGCGAAGACCGCGTGGCTGCACTCCGCAACTATCGCCGGGCAAGAGGGCTTTGCTTCAAATGTGGGGAGTGCTGGGGACAAGGCCACCAGTGCTGCCACAGTCCAGCTCACATCATCGAAGAACTGCTCGAACTGCTACAAGCCGAGGACAGAGACAGACAAGAAGCAGACTCTAATTCAGAAGAAGAATGTTTCGCAAATAAAGTTGATGAGAGAGAAGAAGAAGCCTCCGTAAAAGCTATTGCTTCAAGAGTCTCCAAATGGGTTTGATTTATGAGAATTACAACCGATAATCCCTGGATGCTACCTAGCGCTGGATAGACTGAGGAGCAGCCGCAACAGGACGTGATGGGCCGGTGGGTTTGCGTTAATTTTTTTCTTGGTCGATTTATGTGGTGGACCACCCGTGTCCTCGCAGCCTTGTGGGACCGCACATGGGGGCAAAGATGGACATGGTGTTGTTTGCGGTCGTCAAATATTTTGGCCTACCAACAGGGGTTGGACAATCCAAGGCACCTTTAAGTATCTTCGGGACAGAATTTGGGAGAAGGTGAGAGGATGGATGCAGAAACTCTTGTCAGCTGGGGGCAAGGAGGTTCTCATAAATCAGTGGCACAAGCAATTCCAGTCTTCTCCATGTCTTGTTTCAGGCTCCCAAAAAGACTTTGTGAGAGCGTAACATCCATCATACGCCAATTTTGGTGGGGAAGTAAACAAGGTCAAAGGAAGTCGTGTTGGGTGTCGTGGGATGTGATGACTAGGCCAAAGAACCTAGGAGGATTAGGATTTCGTGATCTTGAGATTTTTAATATTTCCCTACTCCCAAGACAGGCTTGGCGGCTGCTTTAGGAGCCCGACTCTCTCAATGCACGTATTCTGAAGGCAGTTTATTTCCCAACATCAACTATACTAGAAGCTGACCTTGGCCCACGCCCGTCTCAGATTTGGCGGTCCATTATTGATGGGAGGAATGTCCTAAATCATGGAATCATTAGGTGTATTGGTGATGGTTCCACGACTAATGTTTGGCAGCATAATTGGATACCCAGGATGGGATTAACGAAGCCTATTTCATCTCTGTGGCTGATCCTCCAGAGTTGGTGAGTGCACAGATTGAACCCATGGCGGCAACCTGGCGAGAGGAGTTAGTTCAACAAGTTTTTCTTCCAGTTTGATGCTGATGCCATACACAAGATACCACTTTGAACTATGCAAGTGGATGATTTCTGGGAGTGGTCGAGGGATCCGAAGGGGCGTTTTTCTGTGAGCTCGGCATACAAATTGATTTACAACATGAAGATGGGGAGAGAAGCCTGGCTAGAGGAAGCTGGTGAGATGTCCAATGTACAAGTAGATGCAAGGGATGGTCTCCCATATGGAATTTGCAAGTTCCATCGAAGCTAAAGATATTCATGTGGAGGCTGGCTCGAAACTCGCTTCCCACCAGTGATGTGTTGCACCATCGGAACATGTCTTCATCACATGTGTGTGCCTTATGTGGAGTTGAAGATAGTTGGCGCCATTCGCTGATTGATTGCAACTACTCCGGGTGTGTGTGGGCTCTCTCAAAGGAGGATCTTGTTCAACATATGTGCATGCATAGAGAGGAACAAGTGAAGAGATGGCTGTTTGCGATGAGTGAATCCCTGCCTCAAGAAGAGTTCACTACCATGATTGTGACACTCTGGGCCATCTGCGCAACACGGAGGAAGATAATCCATGAAGGAATGTTCAGATCGCCTTTCTCCATTTGTGGTTCATCACTAGCTATATAGCAGATTTGCAGAAACTTCAGAAGCCTGTGGTGAGGACAGCAACAACAGCTACCCCACGCCCATCTACTTGGCTGCCACCACCGGAAGACCATATGAAGACCAATGTCGATGTGGCAGTATCACGTGCAGGCTGTTTTGGGGCTGTGGGTACGATATGTCGCGACGCCTCAGGAGTCTTCCAGGACGCCTCGGCAGTCATATTGAGCACCATCGAAGATCCGGAGGTTCTGGAAGTCCTAGCCACCAGGGAAGCACTCGCGCTCGCTGAGGATCTATATGAGCGGAAAGTTTTCGTCGCTTCAGATTCCAAGGCTGCAGTCGATGCAATCAAAGGAGGCACCACGGCGTCTTATGGAGTGGTAATACATGAAATAACGGAGCGAGCTAGATCTTCTACTTCTTGTATTTTTAGTCATGAATTTCGGACCATGAATTTCGAGGCTCACAACCTCGCGAAGCATGCCTTAACGTTGGGGACCGTCTGCCATGTTTGGTTAGGCCACCCCGGCGAGCTTTTGTTCATCCCTGTAAACATTGTGACGGTTGAATAAAGCTTTCGCGAGTTTGTCTCAATAAAAAAGACGTGTAGCCTATTTGTTGTACATTTGTTGGCCTTGATGTGGTCAAGACATGTCAGTACGGGATGCAGCATGTGAACACCCGATAAACCTCACGTGTCCATTGTACTCATACCACATCACCACCGACAGTTAATAACAAAACAATATACGACTCATGTTGACCATGCTCTACAAAAACACAGGTAAGGAAACTCTAAAAAAGCTAGATACGGAGATAAACATGCCTCAATCATCGACCCGGCCCACCTTAACCTACCAGCGCGTGCCATCTTCTCATTTAGTCTCCATCTCTACTCTTATAGTACAACAGTTTTTTAACATCGAATTTACCATCATTATCTACAATATTCCCACCACAATGTCAATTCCAAGCAATATCAGCCCTCGATGCCACAAATCCAAGGTGGTTATATACAAGAGAATCCAACGAAGATTAGGTGTTGATTTGCGTGTATCTAATGGCTCATGTTGTTCAAAATACAGTCGGATTCCTTCTCGATTCTTCTTGGTTGACCTCCTTCTGTAAGTCCATTTGTTGTCATTATGCCACCAAAAATGCTAGACATACAAATAAATACTGGGTTTTACAAACTCTTTTCATCTACTGACCAATCACAAACTTGCTCCCCCTATTTTCAGGGGGTGGGCCGGCTCCACAACTTATTGACCAATCACAAACACACAAGTTAATCCTCTCCTGTAAAACCCTGCAGTTATTTGTACGTATAGCATTTCTCTTATGTCACCACCTTTTCTGCTCACGGCCCCATGCAGACCTCGTCCTCCGCCGAGTCCGCTCCCAGCGTGCATCCGCCCACTCACCCCTCCTTCCGCGTGTACCATGGCGGCGAAACCAAGCATTCCCGTGCTCCTCCTCGGCCCTCACCCTGGAAATTAGCATACATTTTCATCCCAAAATCTCTCCCTGAAACCATTGCCGCCCTCTCAAATAGGTTGCAGAGGTCGTCTCGCTGGAGAACCCTGCTCCTGCATCTTTGTCCCCAAAATTTCGAGCCAGCCTTCCTACCATGATCCATTCATTTGACATGTCCAGAGTACGCGCACGCGGCGTGCTGACTGGCTTCACTGTATATTGTTTCACGGGGTCCAACTGAAGTCATTTGTTGTCTTGATTTTGCTTATGTTCTGCATCCGATCGCTCCATAGGAGATGCTTCTTACTAATGGGAATCAAGCCTCAACACATCAAAGCATCAACTTAAGTTTCGACAGTGGTTGTGATTTGTGGGTATTGTTTTTTTTATTCTTGAGCACTATTTGTCAAATCAAAATCTGTTACGGTTCTTTGAGGCATAAACATAATCTATTGAATTTGTTGCGATGAATGTATTATCATTTAGTTATACACAAAACCCCCGCAAAAAATATAAAAATGAAGTTACGCACAAATGATTTCAGCATTTTGAAATGATGATGGTCTTATGTTAATGTTATTTTATTTGAGGACATCCAGGAGGAAGAAAATCTTATACGACCGAGTGGCATGCTTCCGAACGAACGACCCTATCCATCGTACGACACGTGGAAGCGTGAATCTCCAAGCAAACATCCCACTTCTTCCCCACTAGTCCTTCACCGATTCCATGTGTTGCAGCGCCTCGTCGTACAGGCTCTTCCTGTGCTCCTTGTTTCCGGTGCGAGTCACCCGCACAGGCTGTCCTGGCGACGATGAGAAGTTCACCGGCAACCTTGTAGAGTTTGTGAGAAATGGATTAGTGGCGTTAATTAAATTTCTCGCGGGCACTGCCGGATCTGAGATCGTCTAGGCTAGGCAGACGGATGTTGTCAGCGGGGAGCGCACCGGTCAGCATGGGCTCCACGTGCTCCCGTGGCCAGCTCGTCGGAGTAGCTGCTCTGCTGGCTCCTGATCGTCGCAGTACCAGGCGTGTGAGGGTCATCCACCTGCGAGCACCGTCGGCGGCTGGGCAATACAATTTGGAAGGGGATTGATTTCTTTTGAAAAAATGAATTAATGGTAACAATGAACCACCGAATACACTGGTCTCTTGAAGATTCATGCTTCCACCTATCGTACGATGGATGGGGCCATTCGTTCGGAAGCATGTGACCTGGCCGTATTAAGATTTTTCTTCCATTTAGGAGCTCATAGATGTCTTCTTTACATCATAATTACATTTCATCTAAGGCTCCCTTAGATTAAATGGAGGACGTGTTCATATAACATCTGCTCATTTTTAGAAGAAAGGCATACGTCCGACTTTATAAATAAAGCCATACGACAGGTCACAGTAACAACGCAGGAGTGTAGCAACAGCCCGAGGCCCCAACAGCGGCCAAAGTAAAAAAACACAAAGAGAAGTCTGGTACATGGCACCCACGCCAGTACACGGCACGCAGGCCGGAAGAAGGATCACCCAACTGGTAGAAGCCAAGCAGTCATACAAAAGCCCTTAGTCACCCTGCGCTTGTCTGCAAAGGAGAGACGTCGTCGTCCGAATTTTGGAGGTTAACGCTGTGAACGCTTCATGGTCGTCGTCCTTAGTCAATGATTTCCACTGCTGCAGTAGGGCACATGATTGAAATAAGCAGTCAGCAGGTTTAGCAGGAAACACATGCTCAATAGTAAATTTGTTCCTAGTCGTCCAAAAGGACCAGCACAACGCTCCCAAGCCCACCCAAAAGAGTCGCCGAGAGATGCCCGAAAGGTCATGGGCCAAAACCCGCAGTTCTGCAAAGGAGGCAGGGGCCCAAGAGACATTTAACCAATCCCGAACGCAACTCCAAATGAGCTTAGCCAAGTGACAGGGAAAAAAGATATGTTCAGTGTCCTCAACAGCACCACACAGAGCACAGAACTGGGAGCCCGGGCCATGTATAACATCTGCTCATGACAAGCAGAAAATGATGGCTGACCGTAAACTGAGGTACATAGTGACTAAACGCTATACATGACCGCACATTTTTTTTTTCTTGTCTAGGTGCTAGACAACGAGTGAACAAGTTCGCCGAACATTAATAGTTCAAGATTGCCCTTTGACAAAAAGGAAGTAGAAGAAGAGTACAACATCTTGTGCCTATCTGCTAGACATAGCAATTTTTTTGCTATCATATATTTGTGACCATGATATATAATCATATTTTCATCTATGTGCCCGACTTGTGCCGTACTTATAGCAGCTCCTTACAGTTACAGACCACATCCAACAGGGCGATGCTAATCTGTAATCTCTTATGTTTAAGAAGGTATATGAATAACAGTAAAATACGAAAGTATGGTGAAGTGGATCCAACAAGATTTATTCAGATGGAAGCACAAAGTCCTTTCAAAGATAATACAAATCTTTCAATGGTTGATTACGTGTCTTCATCAAAAGTGAAAGATATTTTTGCATCTGACAGATGCGATACAATATGATGTCAATTGTACAACATCAAAAGATCATTCTTATAATACAATCATGTGAGATCAAGTGCAAGAATAATCGTGTGATTTTCCAACAGCTTTGCTAAAGCACATCTAGATATGCTCTAAGTACTATATATATTGCACATCTAAGTTTTATGTCATTGATTTTACGCTAAGATTCGGGCAAGCATTTTTTTTCTGTCTTTTTTCTTTCTAGTATGATTGAGTCACTGAGATGCGCACTAGTTAGGGCACATATTACACAGAGCAATTTTTCAATGTTAGGGCACATATTACACAGAGCAATTTTTCAATGCAGTTGGACTCTAGATTCTAGATCCTCTCTTTGCAGGAGCTTTTGAACACCACGCACTTGCCTTTCAATGCTGTATAGAAGTTGAAGGCTCTTGAATCATTTGTGAAGTACAGTGTCAAGATGTAGTCCATGATCATTGGAACCTCGGAAGTGAAAATTGCTATGATGTTTCTGACGATTTCTTTGAATAGACATGTAAACCAAGAAACGGAGAGCACAAAAATAAGCATACTTAGTTTTATACTCCCTCCATATCTATACAAATCTAAGACAATTAATTTGGAACAAAGGTAATATAAAATTGCATTCTATGGATTCTATACGCGTGCATTGCACATGCCTTTTACTGGTACAAATAATTTACATCAGATCTTCCACGGGATTAGCCAGCTGGTAGACTCGAAAACCAGCGGCCGTGTCCCGCAGGTTCTTCCTCCGGAACGTGTCTGCCCTCCATCTCGCTAGCTTGTCCCAGAGGTGATCCGGCCAAAACTGGTTCCCATCCTCAAGGTGCATCTCCTCAAGCACCATGGCGTTTTCCACAAGGAATTTGGCCAGCTGCACCTGCAAGCAATTGAGCTCCTTGGATTTGAATTGCAGCGTCACCTTCCGCAGGCTCGTCCTCAGGAACCCAAAGGCGCAGCTGTTGGTGAAGGGGACCGGGAGGTCCGAGACCGCGCCGAGCTCCACGTCATCGCGGTGTTCGGCGCACATGGACGCGAGCCTCTTGAACCTTTCCACCGACTGGGCGAAGGGGCCTCCGGCTTCTCGTTCCTTGATCTTGCAATCGTACTGGTAGTCCCGCGTCATGTTTAGCCTGAGTCGGAGCTCCGACATGGCCGGGCAGGCGCGGAGTAGCATGGCCAATGCCAACGCCGTGTTGCTATTCCAATACTTGAAGGCCCCGCATATTTCGAGGAGCTTGAGGTTCGGGAAGGTAGGCAGGATGATGGCCTCACCAGGGTTTTGGTCGCCATATTCATCATCGGGGTCGGAGACGACCTCCTCGATGGCGTTGAGGTGCAGCTTGAGGGCCCTTGTGCTGGAGAAGCTCGCGAGCATGGGAGCCGCAGGCTCGCACTTATAGAAGCCTCTCTCGCGACGACTGGTGTCGAGGCTGACTCGTGCGAGCCCCGGCGCCGGTGTTGTCAACGAGAGCTTGACAGGGAACCCTTTGTAGTGGAAGGAGCGCAAGCTCGGCATGTCGAGTTGTATGCCTATGTTGCGGGAACCGTCGAGCTCGTCGTGGGAGAAATTGGTCTCGAGCATCAAGGTGGTGACCGTCGGGGAGTGGAGGTGGAGGGGCAGGTTGAAAGACTTGGATTCCTTGTAGTGATCCCTCTTGCCTGAGCCGGCTGGCCTCGGCGGCTTATTAGTGACGTCCACCAGTGCAAGCCTGGTTAGCGCCGGCGCGGCGTCGACCATGGCCTGGAGATACCCCTGCAGGTAAGTGCAGCCGCGCAGCAACAGATCCGTGAGGCACGGGAAAGCGAGGCAAGTGGACGGCTCCGTCGCGCGGCTGGAGGTCACAGTGGTGGAGCTCCAGCACGCAGAGTGTGGTGGCGGCGCACGGCAGGGAGGACAGTGGCGGGACGTACATGAAGGGGTAGGAATGCTCGGCGGCGATGCGGAGCTCCTCGAGCGCGGCCGCGGCGGGGTCAGCGAGGAGGCCGGCGATCCTGGCGTCGTACGCCGGCTCCTCGTCGTCGTCCATCAAGTAACCCCAGCTGTCGCCGGCGAGGAAGGCGCGTTCCACCAGGAAGAGCGTGAGCCTCTTGGGTGCCGCCCGAAGGCGGCTGCCGAGTGCGGCCTTCCCGTGGCGGAAGAAGTCGTCGGAGTGGTCGTAGGCCCTGCTGTCGAGGTTGAGGACGCTCGTGCGGCGCCACAGCGGGCGCCACCGGCGCGAGAGCGTGGCGCTGGCCGCGGCCTCGTTCGCCGGCGCGAAGGACAGGATGTGCTGCAGGAGATCGTCGGAGAGGGCCGAGAGGCGGTCGGCGGCGGCCATGGTGCGAGTAGATGGATGGATCGATGGTCGTGGCTGGAGAGATTTATGGATCTAGGTATGTGCGCCGCCGTGGCATGGGCGATCGATCGAACGAGTCGGTTTGTTTCTGTTCATTGCGAGTCCAGGATTATGGCCGATCGAGTCGGCACGTGGTATAGTTCTTTTTTTTTTGAGAAACTGCTATAGCTTGTTTGTTGAGAGCTGCTATACATACGATCAAATTCTGTAGGATCTGTGTACAACAAGACTCATCTGGTGTGGTGGGCCAAGACCTCATAAAACGGGCCTGTCTCTTGTCGTACAAATCGTATGCCAGTTGATCGTATGTGAGGCAGTTTTATTGTTTGTTCAACATTCGGCCTTCAGCTCGACGGCCCACTATGTTTGTTGTCCTTTCAGCCCTTCCACAAACTTGTCTAGAAAAAAGGCCCTTCCACAAACTCTATAGACGAGAATGCTGCGGGTCTTCGTCAATTGTTCTATCAGGAAGTACTAACAGAAACCGGCAACCCTAGAGATGCTAGTTTGTCGTGAAGCGTTGGCATTAGTAGAAAACCTCGCGCTGACAAAGATCATTATTGCATGTGATAGCATATGACCGTAGTAGATGATATCAATGAAGGTAAAGGAGGAGCCTATGAGGTCATTGTCAAAGAATTTAATTCTACGGCTAGTTATTTTGTTAGATGTTTAGTTATTTTTTAAGGAAGAGCATCAAATTATGAAGCTCACAACCTTGCCAAACACTCGGCTATGCTTGATCATGGTCGCCACTTGTGGCTTATTCATCCTCATGACTCAGCATGTATTCCCATAAACATTCAGATTGATCAATAAAGTGTTGGCAATCCTTAAAAAAACCGTAATGTTCCTAACTTATCTATAAAAACGTAATGTTCCTAACATCCCTAAAAAAATGCAATGTTCCTAACTAACTCTTCTCCCCCCCGTTTCCCGCAAAAGAAAAAACTCTTCTCCCCCTGAATTTCAAGGGGGTGAGCCCTTCCTCACCTAATCTCTAATCCTAATCCTCCACCTGGCTAATTACGTAAAACCCGTAACAATTTTTCATAGGTGTAGCATTACTCATCTATACACTACCGCTCAAAAAAAAGGGGTAGTTGTTTAGCTTGAACAACCAAGTCTTAGGAAGTAAGACAAGACACAACTTAACATCACCATAGGCTCAAACACATAGAACTAAGGACATGATAGAATGGCCACCTTCTAACCACCGCCCTTCCGCCTCTTCTTAGAGTCAAGCCTGAGCGCCAAGCTAGCGTCATCTAGATCCTAGTCATTGTCATGGTGCGGAGAAGGACAGAGCACACCAGAATCAGAAGCATCCCGGTCAAGACGAATGGCACCACAGGAAGAGCGCATTTAGTAGAATTTTCCACTGGGAAGGCAACACAGAAGCCTTCATGTAAATGATCTGTAATCCTGACCAACAAGAAGAGTAAACACTTGATCTTTCTCTTGTGAACTAGGGATCGGAATGATGCTCATCAAGTCGGATCAGCCTATCTATATCACTCTAATGAGTTAATTTCTCCTATTTTGTTTGTAGTTTTCCAGTTATGCTTGCTTTTTTTTTCTTGTTTAAACCGCGGGAGAAAGTCTCAAAAAAGAAGAATACCAAGCAATCTGTATTCCTATTCAGTCCAGATCCCGTTCATGTTTCACGTTAGCTCGGCCCAGTTCAGCAGTGGGCGGGGTTGAATAGTTTGTTGGATATGGTTATTTGAAGCGATCAACCAAAATGATACATTGGCTCTTTCTGCACCAAATGGCCTTTCACAAACGGAATGCTCCGTATGTGTATGTGTGCGCGTGCCGTTTACAAATCTTACCTGCCGTCCTGCAGCAACCACACCTACATCTAACATGCATACACTTTGAGATGCAACTGCCGAAAGGCAAACAAACGCAGATTCCGATTCCTAGTAAGCTTCTGGTTGCTAATCGGAAAATGCTCATCTAGTCCTTGGTTCATCTAAACCCCATTCTTATATGGCTGAAAAAATCACTCTTTTTTTGCGCATGAAAGGCACTGAAAAATTCACTTTTATACGTTCAAAAATTATGAACATACATGTAGAGAATGAAAACAAGTATATGTGTTCAAAAATTTAAACTTAAATATAAGGCGCTGCTAGGCGCCGGTCGACTGGCCCAAATTTGGGCAGTCGCCGCGCATCCATCCGATTGTCGCATCTATTGTCGTTGATCTATACCCCCGCATCATCCGTTTCCCCGTCATTTCGTAGAGAGAGAGAGAGAGAGAGAGTGAGAGAGAGAGAGAGACCATGCGCATCTGTGACTCGTAGGGACGACTCTCGTGGCAAGAAAAAGCAACACCAGTCCCAGCACCACCCCATTGTTGATTTCGGCAAAACAAAAATCGTTCCCAATAGAAGAACAAAGAAACACCACCGCTAGCAGCAAAAACACTGTCCGGCGCCGGTTACGGCTAAAGAAACACCCGCCAGTCCCCACACCACTAAGGGAAAATTTTGTTTTTGTAACTTTAGATTTTGCCAATTTTTCTTATGCCACTCTAGATTTTGACATTTCACTTTTGCCACTCTTAGTTTTTGACAATGATCACAATTGCCATTCCCGTGGCAAAAGCAAAAATTTTGAAGTGGCAATTGTGATACATTTTAAAAGCTAAGAGTGGCAAAAATAAAATATAATTATTTTGCTTTTGCCACGGAATGGCAATTGTGATAATTGTCAAAAGCTAAGAGTAGCAAAAGTGAAATGTCAAAATCTAGAATGCCATAAGGAAAATTGGCAAAATCTAGAGTGGCAAAAAGCAAAATTTTCCAATTGCCTATTCCAACGGAAAATCATTGGTACCAGCAAAAAAACACCATTGGCAGCAGAAAAAAAAGGCATCGGCGACAGTCAGTCCCAACACATCAATTGCCGCCTGTTGTAAAAAGCCACCATGAGTGGCCTATCGTACGTTGGGGCCAACATCTCCGGCAGTATACGTACATATGAATAGATGAAATTCATAATACCTTGCACGGACCAATATTTAAATTTTTAACATTGAATTTGTAGAGCCTTGCCCTCTCCAAGGAGAGGGAGCCCTTTCAGAAATTCTCAATGACCCATGAGTGCCAAAGAGGGGGTTTGGAAATAGTTTTCAACCAGCAATTGACGTGCCTCGGTATTACCTCACTAGCCGCGTCATTGCCCCAAGCGCAAAGATGCATTTTCTACTGTGTCCGCCCTCTTTCTTATACCCAGCTCCATCCCTACCATCGCCCTCTGTTGCCAAGGTGGGACTAATAATTAGACAGCCAGCAAAGCTAGCAAACATGGGCCTCTCTCGCAGCTTTTCCCACAGGACGAGCTTCGGCCCATGACCCGATGTTACATCTTTTCCTGGCAGTGTGCTCCGTTTATTGTGCAAACTTGGTAAAAGTTGCTGACTGTAGGTAATAGTCTGGTTGATGTGCCAATCTATGCACAAAGCTTAGACTCAAAAAAGGAAAGTCTATCCACAGAGCTTCGCCTAAAAAAAACTATGCACAAAGCTAAGTTTTTTAAAAAAAAAGGACTAAAAAAGACCCCAGCCATTTTGCGCCGGTCCCTTGCCATTTTGAGCCGGTACCTTTTGTTAGCATCCTAGGTTTTATTACCACACATTTTTGTTCATCCTCCCTGGGGTCCTTATAAACCTGCACTCGATTGAATTGTAGATAGAGCATGCGTGCATCGGAAAAGCGCTGGAGAGGCCGGTCTGCAGCAGCTCTGAAGCCACCTGCCGAGCCAGCATAGGGATGTGTGTCCTCAGTCATATTGCATTTTCCACCACCACATGAAAGGCCGTATATCACAATATTTCCTGATAGGCCCCATGTGGGAGGCACATGCATGGAACCTGGACGAAGCGATCTGGGCTACGTCTGGTGGGAAACCATCTGCATTTGGTATACAGATGGTCATCGCTATACAAACCAAAATAATGCAGATGGTATAGGTACAGAAAACTCCTTATGGGCCTATGGATGTAAAGGGGTTGGATCGGATCAGATAATTCATTCCCTGTATCCTTTATCATACCTTTTTTTTTCTTGGATTCGGAGCGGAGCGGATAAAGATCAGATGCAGATTTTTATCAAACTACGGATTCGGAGCGGAAACGGAATGGACTTGGACCGGACAAAAAATATTAGGCCATATGTGCAATTAGACATGATTTTATTTCTACTGTGCAAACGGTATGAACATAAAAGTTTATCCAACCGCATAACACTAGAAGAGTGATCAAGTATTTAAAGTCATAACTCACACTAATAAGGAAAATTTTACATGGGTTAATTCTAATTAGTTAGCTGGTTGGATATTTGGGCTTGTTGATAGGGCTAAATTTATCAGAGAATCCTATTTGGTAACCTTGGATAATCCACAAAAAATATTAGATAATCCACATCCGTCAGATTTTACCGACATATCCGCTACCATATTTGTCGTATATCCGGTTGATCAAAATCCGTATCCATATCCAGACGATTCGTGCAAGTGCATACCATATCCTTAGAACCGGATGCGGTTTCTGAATGAAAATTATCCTTACCATTTACTGAGAGCGGAAGTTTGGATCCTGGGAGCCATGGAGGCCTTTTTTGAAAACAAATCAAAATTCAAACTTCTTGGTTTCAAAAAAATCTGAAAAAAGTTGTGCAAGTAAACAAGTATGTTATGTCTATGTGTGTAAAGTTTCAGAATGAAAAACGTTGAAATGTGACCTGTACAAAAAAGACAAGTTCATGGCCTCGGAGGATGAATAGTATCATGTGTTAAAAAGCTCCAGATTTGTCTTTTTTGCACAACCCTCATTTCAACTTATTTTGCCCTGAAAATTTACACACATGTGTGTTATGCCTTCATGTAAAAGTGTGCTTTTTTCAGAAATTTTTTAAAATATGGAAAATATGAAATTCGATAAAATTCAAAATTTTCAAAACCGAGCTCCATGGAGTTCGGCCTCCAAAGACAATATCCGCCATTTACTCCCTCTATAAACTAATACAAGACTTCTTAAGTCGCTAAAGAAGTACACATCTCTAATGGCGGAAATCCCTTTTGGAGCTAGGGTTCCAGTGAGGCCTCCAAATTCAAATTTGAAATTTCATTGAAATTCGTATTTTTACATTTCAAAAATTCTGAAAAAATTACAGATATACGTGAAGGCATAATACACACGTGTGTAAATTTTCAGTTTAAAATTCATTGAAATGAGGCTGTGCAAAAAAGACAAATCTGGGGCTGTTTAACACATGATACTATTCATCCTTCCAGGCCATGGATTTGTCTTTTTTGTACAGGTCGCAACTCAAGGTATTTCATCATGAATTTTTGCACACATGTGAGTTACATCCTTACATACACGCATATTTTTTCAGAATTTTTTGAACAATAAAAGTTTGAATTTGAATTTTACAAAAATAAAGGCCTCCATGGAGCTCGGCCTCCAAAACACCTTTCTCCTCTAATGGGGTCTACTCTAATTTTGACCATTACCACACTCGAAACTTGAGATGCACCTGTCATATATGATGTGTTAAACATTGTATCCACGGTGTATGTATAAACCGTGTTAGTTAGAATATGTGGCGTGTGTTTTATTTAGATAGGTAGGTTAGGCTGTTGTGATTAGATCTTAGTAGTTAGCTTTGATATCAATCCACACTTAACCTAACCTAACCTCCTTTTATAATCTGCGCCACCTCTCCTGGCTATATTAACATGCAACGCGCCCCTGCTAACGCATGCGCTTCCAGCCTCGTTTCACATGGTATATCAGAGCCTAGTACTTCCAATACATCTAGGTCATGTCTTCCTCTTCCTCCTTCCTCGCCATGGCCACACCTTCTCTCGCCTCCCTCGGTCACACCATCACGGAAAAACTTACCCGTGAAAACTTCCTAGTGTGGAAGGCGCAAGTCCTCCCGCACGTCAGGGCTGCGGCAATGATGGGTTACCTCGACAGCTCGATCAAGGAACCTGCTGCTGTCATCATCACCGAGAAGGAAACCACCGGGAAGAAGGAGACCACCTCCACGCCAAATCCAGAGCATGCGATCTGGGTCACCCAAGATCAACAGGTGCTCACTTTTCTGCTTGCCTCTTTGTCCCACGACGTTCTGATGCAGGTCTCCAACCGCACCACGGCCACGGGCGTCTGGCAAGCCCTGGTCGAGAGCTTCTCTGCGCAGTTCAGGGTGCGCCAGATCCAACTCCGATCGGCGGTCGGAAACGCTCGCAAGGGCGACCTCTCTACTGCTGCGTACTTCACCAAGATGAAGGGTCTAGCGGACGAGCTCGCTGCTGCAGGGAAACCCCTCGATGAAGATGATGTGGTGTCGCACATCTTGGAGGGTCTCATGCACGAGCCCGACTACAACGGGTTCGTCATCGCCATCTCCACGCGCGCTGTCACCGATCAACAGATCGGCCTCAGCAAACTGTTTTCGCTTCTGCTCTCTGCGGAAGCCCGGATCACTGCCTAGCAAGCCGCCTACACCGCTCATCACTCAAGCCAACCTCGCTGCGAAAGGTGGTCGCGGTGGCTATGGCGGCGGACGCGGCAGTCAAGGTGGTGGACGCGGTGGCTACAACGTCAACAAACTACTCCGACAACTCGGGCAACGGTGGCGGCGGTGGTGCGCCGCGCCAACAGGGTGGTGATCGCGGTGACCGCGAGCGCTGCCAAATCTGCAAGGAGGACAGCCACGGTGCGTGGCGCTGCAGGAAGCGGCTCGACAAAGGCTACAAGAACAATGTGCGCAATCCTGCAGGCGGCAGTGGACGCGGTGGTGGTGGGCGCGGTGCCGGCGGCGGCGGTAACCCCCTCTCGGCCAACTCTGCTCACTCCTGCTGTGTGGATACCAACTGGTACCTTGATACCGACACCACTGATCATGTTACTGGCGAGCTAGAGAAGCTAGCTGTTCGTGATCGCTACACTGGCACCAACCAAATCCAGACGGCTAGCGGTAAGGTATGGATATTGCGCATATAGGTCATTCAGTATTATTTACTCCCTCTGGTTCCTTGAACTTAAACAATATTCATCATGCTCCTAGTGCCGACCAAAGCCTTCTTTCTTCCTATAATCTTATGCGAGATAATGGTGTGTTTATTGAACTTCACCCTGAATTCTTTCTTGTCAAGGATCAGGCTACCCGGAGAACAATTCTTTAAAACAGGAGTAGATGGGGCTTGTTCCCCGTGACCGGACGACAGAGTGCCCCTCAACGACAAGTGCTTGGTGCTATAAAACCATCCACAGCTCAGTGGCACAAGCATCTAGGGCATCCTGCTCTTCTGGTAGTTCAGAAGATCCTTCGCGACTTCAATCTTCCGGTTTCAAATAAGCAAGAGCATCTCTTAGTGTGTGAAGCATGTCAGATGGCCAAAGCCATCAGTTACCCTATTCCCATTCAACTAGCGAATCCACAACTCCTTTAGAGCTTATTTTTTCAGACGTTTGGGGTCCTGGACCCGTCTATGTAGGAAGACAGAAATATTATGTCAGTTTTATTGATGATTTTGGCAAGTTTAGCTGGATCTATTTGCTCAAAAATAAATCTGATGTCTTTGAGAAATTTCATCTTTTTCAAGCTCATGTTGAACGTCTATTTGATCGTAAGATCATTTCTATGCAAACCGATTGGGGTGGTGAATACCAACGGTTGAGCTCCTTTTTTGAACGCATTGGCGTCACACATCACGTTTCATGCCCCATGCTCATCAATAGAACGGTTCCGCGGAGCGGAAACTTAGACACATAGTGAAAGTTGGTCTCTCTCTCTCTACTTTCTCATGCCTTCATGCCGCTCAAATTTTGGGATGAAGCGTTCCTCACGGCAGTCGATCTTATTAATCGCATTCCCAGTAGAGTCATCAAGAACCAAACTCCTCTAGAACGGCTCTTTGGCACTAAACCCAACTATTCTTTTCTTCGCATTTTTGGTTGTGCCGTCTGGCCGAACTTGCGTCCTTTCAACAAGCATAAACTTGAGTTTAGGTCAAAGCAATGTGCTTTCTTGGGGTACAGTCCTCTTCAAAAAGGCTACAAGTGTCTCGATATTTCTTCTGGTCGTGTCTATGTTTCTCGCGACGTCATTTTTGACGAGCAAGTTTTTCCCTTCGCAAGTCTCCACTCCAATGCCGGTGCCCAACTTCGCAAAGAATTGCTTCTTTTGCCCTCTCATCTCTTGCCGTCTTCTAGCTTTGTTCAAGGGGGAGCTGATTTTGCTGTTGATCATATTCCTGTGTCTAATGCCAATAACCCGGCTGAAAGTGTGCAGAAAACAGGGCAGGAAAATATTGAAGATTTTGGTGAAAACTCTTGTGATTTTATGCAGCAAACAGAGAGCTCCATTGCCGCCACAGAAGATCCGCAGGTGGTTGGGATCGCTGGCTGCAGTGGCCCCTGGCGCATCCACCACGGGATCGGCATCGTCAGAGGCGTCAGGCGAATCCTCGCCGGGTTCCGCGCTGCCAGGCGGGTGGCCAGGCGGGCGCACTGACATGCTGTCCCCTTATGGGCCGACCCCTGCGCCGTCTCCCGCGTGGGATGGTGCGCGGTCTCCTGGAGGGCTGGCTAGGCGACGCCCACGTGGCATCAGCAGGGCGGGGCACACGGACTTCGGTGCAGTGCGGAACCCCTCCCACCCTGTGCCCACTTCGGAACTGCCAAGTGGCAGTTCGCCATCGACCGCCGCACCGGATCCGCCTAGCTCTCTGCAGGAGGTGGATTCGGGATTCTCTGCGGCTGCGTCTGCTTCATCCGACTCTGCCGTGTCTTCTACACAAAACCGCATCCAAGTACAGCAAGCTCGACTAGCTCCACCCCCTCTTGCCCACTCACACACTCGGTCACAAAGTGGTATTGCCAAACCCAAGGTTTATAAATATGGTTGTGTTCGTTGGGGATCTTTTTGTGCCACAGCTGAACCGAAGAATCTGCAGGACGCTCTTGGTGATCCCAAGTGGAAACACGTGATGGATGAAGAATTTTCAGCCATCGTAGAGAACAAAACGTGGCACTTGGTTCCACCGGTCAGAGGGACGAACGTGATTGAATGCAAATGGGTGTACAAGGTAAAGCGGAAATCTGATGGCACGATTGACAGGTATAAGGCTCATCTTGTGGCCAAAGGTTTCAAGCAAAGGTACGGAATTGATTATGAGGACACCTTTAGTCATATGGTCAAAGCTGCTACTATTAGATTAATTCTTTCAGTTGCAATATCTAGAAATTGGTGCATGCGACAACTAGATGTAAAGAACGCGTTCTTACATGGTGTTCTGGAAGAAGAGGTTTTTATGAGGCAGCCTCCTGGGTATGAAAGTTCAGCTTTACCACGACATGTCTGCAAGCTTGATATATAAAGCAATTTATGGTTTGAAACAAGCACCCAGAGCTTGGTATTATCGTCTGTACTCGAAGTTACAGTCTCTTGGTTTTGCTGCTTCCAAGGGAGACACCTCGTTATTCTTTTATCATCGGCTTGGAGTAACCATTTTTATGCTTATTTATGTTGATGATATTATTGTCACCAGTTCCTCCTCTAGAGCAGTTGAAGCTCTTCTTAAGGATCTGCGCATGGATTTTGTGCTCAAGCATTTGGGCAGTCTCCACTTCTTTCTTGGAATTGAGGTAAAGAATGTTGCTAGTGGAATTATTTTGTCTCGAGAAAAATATGTGCAAGATATCCTTGAGCGAGTGGGCATGAAAGGTTGCAAACCTTCTCCAACTCCTTTGTCTACTTCAGAGAAATTGTCTCTTCAAGATGGAGAGGTGCTTGGAGCCGAGGACTCCACCAGGTACAGGAGTGTTGTAGAAGTTTTGCAGTATTTGACTTTAACCAGACCAGATATCTGTTTTTCAGTCAACCAAGTTTGTCAATTCCTTCAGTCACCTACTAGTACTCATTGGACAGCAGTAAAAAGAATTGTTCGGTATCTCCAGGCAACCATGAGTTATGGCCTCAAACTTACTAAGTTGGAATCTACACTTGTCAGTGCTTTTTCAAATGCAGACTGGGCAGGTTGTCCTGATGATCGGAGGTCCACTGGAGGCTTTGCGGTGTTCTTTGGTGGTAATTTGATTTCTTGGAGTGCACGTAAGCAAGCTACTGTGTCTAGATCAAGTACAGAAGCTGAGTACAAGGCCTTAGCAAATGCTACTGCTGAGATTATTTGGGTCCATAATTTATTAACAGAGTTGGGCATTCGTTACTCATCTGCAGCCTCTCTTTGGTGCGACAATTTTGGTGCTACCTATCTTTTTGCCAATCCTATTTTTCATGCTAGGACGAAGTACATTGAGATTGATTATCACTTTGTTCGTGAGAGAGTGGCTAACAAGCTTTTAAACATTCAGTTTGTTCCTACTGTGATCAAGTGGCAGATGGTTTTACTAAACCACTATCATTGCGGCAGCTGGAGGTGTTCAGACGCAATCTCAACTTAGATAGTTGTGATTGAGGGGGAGCGTTAAACATTTACCCATGGTGTATGTATAAACCGTGTTAGTTAGGATATGTGACGTGTGTTGTATTTAGTTAGGTAGGTTAGGCTGTTGTGATTAGATCTTAGTAGTTAGCTTGGAGATCAATCCATGCCTAACCTAACCTAACCTCCTTCTGTAATCTGCGCCACCTCTCCTGGATGTATTAACACGCAACGCGCCCCTGCTAACGCATGCGCTTCCAGCCTCGTTTCACAGAACAACAGTTTCATCCGTTTCAAAAAGAGTCATGTGTGTTAGTTTGTTTGCTTGAAATTCAGCAGCTAATTGCACACTAATTCAACAATTTTACAATAAAAAGAAGGAAAATGCACTGGCGGTACAGGTCACATGATAACTCAGGCTGGTTGTAATGGCAAGTATCATATACTAGTATCATGCATACAATACTATTGCATGATACTACATCTATAGTGCATAGTATCATATGTTAGTATCATAGTTGACTTCATTTATTAGCACGCATGACACATAGTAGCACAACATTTAATTTGATACAATATCATGATATGATACTCAACTCTCTCTTTCTTCATTTAATTCTCTGCCACCTCATCAAATTTGTCTAATTGGCAATGCATGATACTACCTATGATACTCCCATTACGACCAGCATCATAGCTGGACGTGAAGACGAATATAAAATTCATAATTTTTGACGCTACTCACCGGTGGGCGTTAAATTCAGGTCGTATTAAATCTAGGCGAGTAGAGCCTGAGCAACTAACGTTCGGTCACACTATTCACATACTTGTATATAGGCTCGTATACCTCGAAAAGGCCTGACAGGAGTGAATCGCAAATCCTAGATAATCGCAAATTCTATACAACAGACATCACACTAAATCCTAACATTTAAAGCCGAATGCCTCAAGGCCCCCAACCGAGCCACAATGCCAAGATTGGGTCACACATCGGTCTGGCGCACTCTCAAGGGCCGTCGCCGCCACTAACCACTGATCCATCTCCAGAGCAGGTCCTGACGCACCAACCTTGCCAGGCCTGCCATCGACGTCACCATGGCGTCAGACAACGCCACCATCCCGCGTGTGTCCATCCACGCGCGCCCATCATCGAAACTCCACAGCACCATTGCTGCCGTGATTCGCCGTCGGCCTTGCGATAGACGCAACACCGCTCCTCCTCTTGCCACCTCCAGCCATCACTTGCTCCAAAACGATGCCCCCAAGAGGAAAAGCGATACAAGGAATGCCATCATGGTCCGATTCGGGAGACCCAGATCTAGGGTTTCCCCCGAAGCATCCTGAGCCTGATGACGCAAACTGCTACGACGATGCCTCGACAAGGAAACGACATCAAAGACGCTGCCATCGTCCGCCATGACCGTAGTCGGCGCGATTTTCATCGGTACTTGTGCCATCGGGCGTGCGCCATCGGCGTCGCTGGTTCCTTCAACTGGAGCAAACTCCAAAACGATGCCCCGAAGAGGGACTACGACGCAAAATGACCGCCATCGCTCGATCACAAGGAGATTTTGGGTTTCCCCCGGAGTTGTCCGCGCTATCAAGGACCAAACAGGGATGAAATCCGCAGATCCGCCCAGCTGCCGACGTGTCGCACCCGCAACCGCGTCGATCGCGACCCGAAGACCAAGCCCACGCCTAGGCCCAAATCCGGCTGCGCCACCGCCGATCCGGTCGTGCCGCCGCCGTCCCTGACGACCGCGACGCCCAGACCTTGAAACCGTCTGCCGTGGATGTATGGGATCGCCCGTCGTCGGAGCGCCACCACCCCCGCCGTGACGCCCAGCCGCACGCCACGCTCCGGCCTGGTGGCGCCGGCCCACGCTAGCCGCTCACGAGCGGGAGGGCGCCGAGTCCCCGCCGCCGTTGGCGACGGAAAGGCTTCGTCCTGCCGCACCCTCGGGCGGCGGCGAGGGAGGAGGAGGAGATGGGGAGGCCGGGCGACGGGATCTGGGAACCTCCCGGCCGCCACACGGGGGCGACTCGGGAGGAGGCAGGAGCATATCGGGAGGAGGCAGGAGCGTATCGGGAGCAGGCCCACAACGACTACTGTGCAGCGACCCCATGGCAGGAGCGTATCGGGGACGACTACTGTGTATCGGGAGGGGCATTTCCTGCATGTCTTTAAAATAAAAAAAATCCTATCACCTCGTTGCTCTTGTAACTATATAATTCCTCTCATGGTTGGCGCAACCATTCAACCTCCGGCTGTACACCACAAAGCAGAGTTGAAGTGAAAAATTGAGAAGCCAATTGATGTGTTATCGGGTGCACTCATCGCACCGCTAGTTGGTCTTTCCATTGCCACTGCACTTACTCGACACTTGGGGATGACGAGCGGAAGGTTGCGAGCATTGAGAGATCTCGAGAACACCTTGGCCCTTAGAGCATTAGAGCATTACTAGTAGAACCCTCAAACCCTCAAACCCTCACTAGCGTTTTAAGGGTCCAAAAATGGTCTTTTTGTGCACTTTTTACGGGTTGAAAAATAGGGGCAAAGATTAGAACCCTCAAACCCAACCCTTATAACGGAATATTCCCCATGAACGGTATTTTCGTTGCGGGCATACCGTCGAGCACCTCGTGCACGACAGCCGGAGGGCAGCGCGGGGGCAGAGGGCGGATGGCGGGGCGGGCGCGGGCGGAGGGCAGTGGCCAGGGGATGGGAGGCGGCGGCGGAGGGCGCGGGGGCGGGAGGCAGAGGGTGTGGGAGCGGGCACGGGCCGAAGGGCGGTGGCGGCGGGTCGAGGCGGAGGGCGCGGAGTCGGAGGGGCGCGGGAGGAGGAGAGGCCGGGGGGCGGGAGGCGGAGGCGGCGGGCGGGAGGCGGAGGCGGCGGGCGGGCGCACGGGAGTAGAAGCCGGCGGGGCGGCAGGCGGTCGATAACATTATTTTGCCATGTATGTATGTCATTGTTGTCGATATAACCCCCTCCCGGATAACTTCGACATGAGGGGCGGTCGATATATATACCCTCTCTCAACCGTGATAACTTATACCACGGGAGCACCCCCCTCCCCCCGGCCCTCTCGCTCGACCAAAACTCTCGAGAAACCCTAGAAAAAAAACGATATTGGTCTCCTACCCCCTCCCGCCGCGCCCTACCAGACAAACTCTCTCGAGGCCACCCAAATTTACCAAGTTAAAAGAGCGTTGTCGTCGAGGCCATCCCAAACCCTTGAAGCGTTGCCGAGGCCACCCCAAACCCTAGAGAAGCAGCGTCGAGGCCACTAATATGATTTCTTATTGTGATTATATTAGCTAGCTAGTTCTATGTTTGCCACTAATATATCCATCTGTCATGTTTGAATAATAATTGCCATGTTGTAAATATTTGCAGAAACTATGGAGCACCCCCGAGACGAAGCAACAGAAGCGATGTTGGGGGACATAATCGCAAAAGGAAGTGATGTCGTTGTGTCGTTTCTCAATGACACCGGTGGTCTGGAAGGATAGGGTAGTGAAGAAGAAGGTTATGATTATGATGGCTCCGGTGACCCAATGCCGGTACAAGAAGTAGACCGTGATGACGGCTCCGGTGACCAAACCGAGTCTGGCCAGGTATATATATTAGTTAAGCCTGTGCTGACTAGCTAATTGATGCATTCATTGTTTTCGTATGTACACATATTAATTAACTCTCATCTTTCTTCTTTTCTCTAGCCCTCCGGATCGAGAACAACTCCGGTAAAGAAACAAGCCCCAAAGAAAAAGTTGCGCTCGAATGAAAGGTTTGACATCACAGCAATCGCGCGCGATGGCAAGCCGATTGAACCCATCCGGACAAGGGATGCATTTCGTGCTCAGTGCGGGGTTCTTGTTAGGGACAAGATCCCGATCAGTATCCAGCAATGGTTAAAGCCTAAGAATGAAGACCCTGAGGTGTCTTATGTCTCCGATATGCAGAAAGAAGATCTTTGGACATCAGTTAAGGCAAATTTCACCCTACCACCACAGGAGGATCCAGAGAAGACAGTTAAAGGGAAATTGATCAAGTCTCATGCTCTTAAGAAGATGGCAGAACTATTCAGGAGGTGGAAGAATGAGCTGAAAACAGAGTTTGTCGACGAAGATTTGACACCGGAATTCACCGGAAAGTATGAGAAGATCAGAGATCACTGGCCCGCATTTGTGGCCCACAAGACATAGGAAAAGAGTAAGAAGATGTCAGCGACAAACAAGAAAAATGTTGTGAAGAAGAAGCATCACCATCGCATGGGGACAGGTGGCTACCTCAAAGCCCGACCTTTGTGGGACAAGGCTGAGAATGACCTGATTGCTAAAGGGGTCGAACCAGAGACATTGAACTGGCCAGACCGTTGCCGGACTTGGTTCTTCGGGGTTGGCGGAACCTTGGACCCTGTATCAGGGAAGTGCGTTTGGACGGAAGAGCAATTGCGAATACCCGTCACGAGGCTTCAGGAGTATATCGAGAAAGCGCAGCAAGGGACGTTCGTTCCAGACAAAGAGAAGGACGAGCTCACAATGGCCCTCGGGAATCCTGAGCACCCTGGACGGACACGAGGCACGCCAGGCTCCGTTCCGTGGAAGGCTCGGTTTCCGAACGTAGGGGGTTACAAAACCCAGGAGAGGAGGAAGAAAGTGGAGCATAGCCAACTGCAGGCGCTGCATGAAAGGGTACAAGGGCTAGAGGAATGAGAAGCAGATCGCAGGAAACAACCTGCCGAAGCTTCCCCTGAAGCTACCGCACCATCTCAGCAGAGAAGCAGCATGGCTTCCACCGAGCAGACTCGGCAGCTGGAGCCTGTCTTCACGGCTCTTGCTAGCTACCCCGTGGATGCTATCACGGAGTCTCAACATTGCCACCTTATGACGCGATGGATGACATTGAAAGTCCAGGCGGCTGTTGGCTCTGTTTTACCTAATGAACCTGGCACAACCTACCATAGCCAGTTGATTTCAGAAGGATATGCTAGGGTGATGGTGGATCAAATAACAAACGGATTTGAGGACCTTGAGCTTGACCACCCTACGGGTGAAGGGGAGATTCGGTTGGGTTCTTCTCTAAAGACTCCATGCCTATGGCGGAAGGAGCTCATCAACCTTACGAACTGGACGCCTCCGCCTCCTCCTCCTCCTCCTCCTCCGGCGAGTCAGGGCAATCCGCCTCCTCCTCCGCCTCCTCCTCCGGCGGGTGATCAGGGCACTCAGCCTCCTTCTCCGGCGCGTGGCGGCACTCCGCCTCCTTCTCCACCTGCGCTGGCGCGCCTGAGCAGCCAGCCTCCTCCTTCTCCGCCTTGTCAACAAGGGCGGATCAAGAGACCCGCCGCTGCTCCGGCTGCTCCGGCACGTCGTAGTCCTTCTCCTCCGCCTCGTAAGAAAGGAAAGACAGCCGCAGTTGCTCCGTCTACTCTGGCGTCTAGCAGTACAGCCAGAGCCGGGAGGCAATACAGATTCGGTCCTTCTCTAAAGACTCCAGAGAAGTTACCATACAAGAGGACCGTGGAGGAAAACACGCAGATCGTGCAAGCCGAAGTGAAGAACTTCTTTGAAGGGGTGAAAGCAAAGAAACATCCACCTCCGGAGGAGAAGATAGATCCGGTAAAAGCAAAGCGTACTCTGGCTGCCCTGAAGAAACCACCAAAGTCTCCAGCGAAAGACAACTATGAGTGCATTCTTACAAAATCATTTATCGAAGCGTCGCGGTCGGGAAGTACTGTCAGTGCTCAAAGGTTAGCAGAACGACGAGCTGGGAAAAAAGTTGCCCAGCTCGGCGAACAAGCGAACAAATCGTTCCCCCCGCTCCAGGTGTCTAGTGATATCGTCGCTAATGTTCCGGGCGGGATGGTGCCCAGTTATAACAATCTCGAAGATTACCTTCCCCAGGATGTACATTATGATTTGTTGAAGGTGGACGAACACAAATACGTGTACAGGAAGCCTCTCGTCAAAGATGAAAGATCTCTAACAACGATGATGCGAGGATTCCATGATTGGTACATGAAAACCTGCAGAGAGTCTGAGGGGACAGATATTTTGACGCTGAGAGTTAGAGAGGAGCATGACCTCATTGGAATTGAACTGTTGAATGTTCCATTTGAGGAGTTCTTCGCGTTTTTCAATCTAAAGGCCCTCGATAAATTGATGATCACTCCCTACTGCCTGTAAGTAGTACTACTTCTGTCATTAGGTCTCTATATATAGGTCAGCTCTTTCATTGCATGTATTTTTAATTATCCTCACTATATTATGCAGATTCAAGATCGCCGAATTGAAGAAAAGACAAATCGGTGATATTGGGTTCATTAACACAAATCTCATAGATGCATATATGGTTAAATTTCAGGCCAAGATATCGAGGCCAAGCTGCTACAATCTTTTGTATTAAATCAAAACAAAGCTATAATACTCTTCCCTTATGAATTCAAGTGAGTGTTACTGTCTTGTGTATATTCGGTTTCCCTTATATAGTCGATATTATAGTAATGTAATTGATGAGTTATGCATGCGTGCGCAGCTTCCACTATATTCTCCTAGAGATTAAGCTTGAGCAGGGACTAGTAACCATCTTAGACTCGAGACGAAAAGATCCCAAGGAGTATGCGGACATGACTGAAATTCTAGAGAAGTAAGTTAAATCGATCATTATCGCACCATATTGGCAACTTTTTGTTCGTTTCTTGATATCAAGTAATTGTTTTCTTTGTCTGGCAGGGTTTGGAAAAAATTCACCTCAGAAACTCCAGGACTGCCGAAGAAGCTGCAATTTAGACACCCGAAAGTAAGTACTATAGTAGCATGTTCCACGCATCTCCTAGTGATTGAAGCGCTAGTTTCATCAATACCATTTAGCATGCTTGCTAATTATCAGTTTGATTGACCTCTGTTTCTTGTAAAGTGGTTGTGGCAAGAACAAGGGAATGATTACTGTGGATACTACATTTGCGAGTCCATCCGCCACACGACCTGTGAGCGGGGCTACTCTGACAAACAATATGAAGTGCGTAAATAATAATATTCACAATTTTATTTTATTACCATCATTTGTGTTCAGTTTCATTTATTCATATATATGTATTGACCCCCTTCTTCAAATTAGATATTTCGGATGCGGGATGAACTCCTGCCACCAGATCATATGCGAGGAATTCAAGAGGAATTGGCGGCATTCTTTCTTGACCACGTGATCGCTAAAGACGGAGAATACCATATGGACCCTAATCAGCTCGTTTTTAATTAGGAGATTATATTGTAAGAGATACTTATATTGTATATATGTAGCCAGTACGTAGCGTCGGATAGATATACGAGAACTTGTTATTCGACCAATCTCTCAGAGAAGGAGAGGTGGTCGATATCACTTCTCTTTGTATGCATATGTTCATGACGATCTTCTGTTTCCTTCGTTTGCTTACTAGCTAGCGTGTCTAGTCATCTCTATAGGTATAGTACGTAGCGTCGACCAAGCACGAAGATAAGAGAGGACACTTCTCTCTATTAATTAGCTAGCTAACACAATATATGAAACACCTAAATTAACCCCCCAAACCCCCCCCCCCCCTTCAAAAAAACCCCAACACCTGAAATGCTGATGCGTGGATGCCTATTGGTCCCGGTTGGTGCCACCAACCGGGACCAAAGGGCCTTCTGCCTGGGCTCGCCGCACCGGCCACGTGGAGGCCCATCTGTCCCGGTTTATGTAAGAACCGGGACTAAAGGTCTAGGGCATTAGTACCGACACTTTAGTCCCCGGTTCACAAACCGGGACAAATGGCCCTTACGAACCGGGACAATAGGTCCTTTTTCTACTAGTGATGGCGGTACACCCAGGGATCTGTGGTGTAGAATTTTGAGTGGCGGAGGGGGATTTTCCTGAGGCCGACAACAGAGTAAGTGTAAGTGCAATTAGAACTATGGAAGAAAGGGGCTGAATTTTCCGTGCAAATATGCATGAGCTATGGCAGATAAATATGAATGAGTGCATCGATCTCGACAAGTTTCGATGGCCTAGATGGCGAGGGCATCTGAGCTCTGGATCAGAAAGGAATTTTCACATAATCAAGATGATTTTTGTCACCTTGATTTAGACTCATCTTGAACAAGTCTAAAAATCTTATTTGCTATTTCTACCACGAGCTTTAGTCATGAAGTATCTACTCCCTCCGTTTCATAACGCAGTGCGTATAGATTTTTTGAAAAGTCAGACTTTGCAAACTTTGGCCAAGTTTATAGAGAAAACTATTTATTTCAACAATACTAAATATATGAGATATGAAACTACATCGTTTAATGAATCTAATGACATATGTTTGGCATTCTAGATGTAAATATGGTCAAACTTTATGAGCTTTGACTTTTCGAAAAATCTATATGCAGTACATTATGGAACGGAGGGAGTACTAATTTATGTCACCCCCTTTGTTCCGTCTATCTTTCTCTTGATCACTGGTACCATTTAATATCCTCTCATCTAATGATCTTATTCAGTTGTTGTTGTAAGGAGATTCTTAAAGCATAATAACAGATCGATAACTCAAAAATATCATTGATATTATCAATCAACTCCAGCTGGTCAGTAATAGCATTTCTATTTCTTCTATATCGCCTTTGATATATAAATTCTACCATTTCAAACGTCTCCAAAGCTTTGTACTACTCTCTTGGCAATTATCTAAGTTGCCAACACCTCTATAATCATTGAAACAACTTTATATACTAGAGAAGGTGAAAGTGCTAGTTATCGACTAGAGGGGGGGGGGGTGAATAGGAAATTTTTATGAAAGTCTTCAAAACACGGGGGCTTTGAAGACAAACAGTAGCAATGAACCTATTGATATGCAGCGGAATGTAGACTACACTAGGCAAGTCATAGTCAAGTAAGCAATGAAGTGAAAGCACGAAGACTATCAGCAGTTAGGTAGTAAGGATCAGGATGGAAGATAGTATGAAGCCAAACAACAACAGTGTTCACACAGTGAAGACAATCAGATCATGCAGGGAGGCAATGAATTCACAAAGACAAACTGTAAGTAAAGAGAGGTAAAGGATAGAACCAGTTGCTTGGAGAGGACAAGGATTTGTTGGACCAGTTCCAGTTGTTGTGACAACTGTACGTCTGGTTAGGGAGGCTGAGATTCAACTCAGAAGAACGCGTCTTCACCTTATTCCCCTTGAGGTAAGGACACTTAGTCCTCGCCCAATCACTCTGGTAAGTCTTCAAGGTAGACTTCCAAACCTTCACAGATTTCGTTCACCGGCAATCCACAATGACTCTTGGATGCTCAGAACGCGATGCCTAACCGGCTGGAGGATTCACAGTCCTCAAGTGTAACAAACCTTCAGATCACGCGGACGGAAAGACTTCAGTGATGCCTAACACTCTTTGGCTCTGGGTGTTTTGGGCTTTGTCCTCGCAAGGATTTCTCTCTCAAATGCTTCAGAGGTGGGTTGCTCTCAAACGACAAAAGTCGTGCACTAACTTTAAGCAGCCACGAATTTATGGTATAGGGGGTGGGATATTTATAGCCAAGAGGCAACCCGACCTGATTTGTCCAAAATGACCCTGGGTCACTAAGGAACTGACACGTGTCCAACGGTCAGATTTCAAACACACGCGACAGCTTAGCTTGGGCTACAAGCAAAGCTGACTCATCCAGCTCTGGATAAGATTTGCTCTCATTGTCTTCGCTCGAAGACATAGGATTTGGTTGAGAACTACTTCAGTCACTATGAGTTTGTTCACTTGGACCCAACTTAATAGTATGGTGGTCCCTATGACTCAATAAGAAGAAAAGGAAGCTACGAAACAACTATGTCTTCGCACTCCATAGACTTCAAGTGAATAGCTTCACGCGTCATAATCTTCGTCGTGAATGTCTTCACGAACCACCATTGTCTTCAATGTCTTCACATATTTTTAGGGGTCATCTATGGTAGGTAAACCGAATCAATGAGAGGCACTTCCTCTGTTATTCTACAATTCTCACAAACACATTACTCCCTCAACCACGTTTGTCGGCAATACTACAAAACCAACTAGGGGTGGCACTAGATGCACTTACAATCTCCCCCTTTTTGGTGATTGATGACAAACCGGTTGAAGTTTTCAACGGGGATAAAAGTATGTGAAAGTTTAGTGTTGTGAGTATTGTCTTCATACATATGACGAGGCTCCCCTTGAAGATGTGCATAAATGATTTGCTTTTGAATGCAAATGCACATGGCATGTTTTGATTTGTGGACGCCATCTTCAAAGTGTGAAGACAATGCATCATGCATATACGAACATAATGAAGATAATAATATGCATAATGGAAAATGGGCGTTTGTGGAATGACTTCATGCGGAATTTATCATCGCAACACAAAGTGGTAGCAAAAATAGCAGACGACCATCAAGTTTAAGTGTTACAACTCAAAATCCAAAAGTTTCAGAACGAGAGTTGTAAGAACTTAGCAAAAATTAAGCAACCACCCATATGGACACAGTTGAAGACTATCAACTCATATGCTTCTCCCCTTTTGTCAGTAAGGACCAAAAAGGTTTGAAGACAAAGAGTATCTACTCATTCCCAGGTGGAGACAAAGTTGGAGCAGCAGGGTCGACGTTGGAGTTTGGTGGTGCAGACGGGCCTGGTGCATCATCATTATGCTGAGTGGTGAGAGAAGGCAAAGTGGCGTCATCTTCTTCATCAATGACTCTCGCAAAAACAGTTGCAGCCGAGGATGAGTACTCAGAATCTTCAATGGAGGGTGTGCGACGCCAACTTGCATTTTGAGGAGGCCTGAAGTCAGACTTGAAATGTTCAGTGAAGCCATCTGAGCGAAGTTCATCTTCAACACAGATCAAAGTGAGACTCTTCTAGGAACGGCGACAAGCTTCATGAGCAACAAACGAGTTCTTGGTGGCTAAGTTGCGAATTTGATTGACATCCACCATGATACTCTTCATCTTATGCTTTAGCCAATCATGATGCTTGTCCTACTTTTGATGTAAGGCCATGGGAAGCTCATGGTCATTGAGAACGCGTGGATGCTTCTGAGGCCTTTGGGCAATGGTACTTGCAGTAGCTTCAGTGTTTGCACGACGCACTAGGCGCAGATTTCCATCCAAGGGATAGGTATGAGTTGCAACATTTGGCACATGAACACCTTCAATGGGCTGTGCGAAGCTCTGGAACTCAGCATTCTGAAGATGGAGAGGCTTCTTTGCAGGCTCAGGGTAGATGGCTTCAACAGACATATCAACCTCAGGCAAGAAGACAATGTGATTGCGTGCTGAGGGTCGATAATCAATAGTTGAATGAAGCTTAATCAACCGCATCACCCATGGAGCATAGAACTTCAGACCAAACAAATCAATCCCGGAAGCAGCAAGTTGTCTGATGAAGAAATCCTAAGTGTTGAATCTGATGCCATTTACGATGTAGAATACCAAAGTCTTCATGGATCCTTCAAGTTTGGCTTCAGATGAATGTTATGCCTCAAAATGTGATATACTGTGCGTGGCAGATACTCGAGGTCCTCAAAAAAGAATTCCTTTGGATATTCAGCGTCTTGTGACAAAGGCTTCATCATGTTAAGCATTTGGCTCATGTTCGGCTCAGGCTTCTGAAATATGCTCTGTAGTTCATTCTGATAAAGCGAACAACCAGGTTAATACAGCTCACCTGGAGTGGGCAGGGAAGTCAGCTCGATGATATCCTGAGCTTTGGCTTCATGATGCACATCGCCTGTCATCTACTCAAGGATCCATGTCTTCGGATCCCTGTTGTAGCCTCGAATATGTAAGGTGGCACAGAACTGCAGTAGGAGCTCTTCATTCCAGTGCTCTTTATCAGTGACAAATGCCAGAAGACCAACATCCCTGAAGCAGTCAAGGGCTTCTTCCAGACATGGCAGCCCAGCCATAGCATCACAATCCAGACGCCTGTGCGGAAAAATTCTGTCTTGATTGTATAGAATGCAAGAGTAATAGCTTCGCTGTTCGTGGCTCCAAAATCTGTCAGATGAGATTCTTGGCTTCTTGTAGGGGTTCTTGGCAATGTCAAAGAATGTATTGTCTTCTCTGAAACTGAGCACACTGAAAGAGACATGTGTAGTTACGGCACTTGGAATCCTTGGCAGACGCGGCTTTGGCTTCTTAACTTGAGGCCTACGCTCCACATGATAGTCATATTGTGGTCCTGGAGCGGTAAGGGGAATCATAATTGGCTAGCAAACTATGACCAGCTGCCCTTCACGATTGAAGGTCGTTTCCATGGTGTGAGGCCGTGGTGGAGGAACAACACCGTCAGTGAGGACCGGCGTCACAGAAGCTTCAGGATTCACATTGGCTTCAGGCTCCACATTGTCTTCAGCCAAGACAGGGTCATTGGCTTCAGTAGCAGTGTTGGTGGCAGCCTCATTGTTCTCAACCCACTACAAGAAATCTGTTAATACGTGATAGTTCTGATCCATCATGTATCGATAGAAAAATGTCAAGGGTGCCCATCCATGACGGACCTGAAATCCGTCATGTATATCGCATCATAATTTGACACCGTACCTTACATGATGGTTCTTGTCCGTCATGGATCTGCCCCAGGCCAGTCCAGGCCCAATCCATTGTGACGGAACAATCTGGCATCGATAAACGCCACGTAGGATGTTTTATTTACCAATTTGACTGACATGGCTACCTACGTGGATACTCTTTTCCATGACAAAATTCGTCATGGTTGAGCACATTAGCCCATTTCTTTCATCCCATTTTTTACCTAATACGTGTTTACCATAATGAGATACACAAATCCTAATGCTAATTTTGGCCCAAGAGAAAGTATTTGCAAAGTGTATAACATTACATAGTTCAACCAGTTTACAAAATGATAACTTACAATATATATTGACAAAATATATCACACATCACGCTTAGGAATGAGTACAATTCATTTCACATCAACAGAACAGACAAACTATCGAGGTTGTTATTTAGGTTCTTGCTGTCGGCCCTCCCGATGGCAGCCATCATGTCTTGGCTGATAGCCCACTTCCCAATCTTACCTACATATTTACAAGAACCTTAGATATTGGTATATATGAATAGATAGTAGAAATAATATAATTACAAAAAGTATATAAATGAATTACATGTTGTCCATAATTCTTAAATCTTGTGGTGCCAACAAATGAGAATAACATTGTATCTACTATAAAACAAGACTAAACATGAGGTTTCCTAAAATTAATCTGAAAAAAGTGTTTCAAATGACAGTAACAAAATATACATCACAAAACTAAGTACTATATTATTCAGGTTGTTATTCAGGTTCTTGTCATCAGACTCGTGTAGGCAACTATCATTTCGCCATCATACCTAGCATATTTACAACATTAGATACTTGTGATAGGAATAGCTAGTAGAAATAGGAGAACTAG
The DNA here is from genome assembly GCA_963921465.1 of Triticum timopheevii. Classification (NCBI taxonomy): domain Eukaryota; kingdom Viridiplantae; phylum Streptophyta; class Magnoliopsida; order Poales; family Poaceae; genus Triticum; species Triticum timopheevii. Next base: position 81,020,835 of record OY997274.1, read on the forward strand.
AACAAGCGAAAAAAATGAATTATGTACTGTCGAAAGTTCTTAAATCTTACAGTTCGTACAAGTGAGAATAACAAAGTATCTATGACAAAAACATGGCATCACTAACAAACAATATGCACGACGCGAAGCCTCTAATCGTCGAACTACGTCCAAGTTTACACATGAAACTCAATGTTTATGCTGCAAGTTCATCTCAAAGCACTGACAACAGTAGACTCGTCAAGCAACTTTAAAGGAGTGTCATGTAACAAATAATCTATTTACATGGTTACAGGAAATGGACTAGTAGTAATCTGTGATCACATGTTTCTGTTCCATGTGCAACTCTGGCATATACATAGAGTTTGACATTTTCTTTCTTTCTTAATATACAAGGCAAAGCTTTTGCCTCTTCCAAAAATAATGTGAATCACATGCCTGGAGTAACTACATACAACTATCATTGATAGTTTAATGATAACTACAGCCTAATTGTTTTTATATTCAGCTAAGCAGAACAGGTGGACATGAGGTAGATAAAACTAGCTAAAATCTTAGCAGAGATACTCCTAGCAAAGCCATAGGTATAACAAGTGGTGTACATATGCTTAAGCTAGATATATCCTTGAAACTTATGAAATCTGCAACTCATACAAGTATAGCATGCTTATAAAAATGTCTCTGGTTCTTGAGCATCTAGTATTAAAACGGCATGGCAGATATCTCAAACTAAAATATTAGCTATAATGTGTTGCCTGCAGTTTCATATTGCTGCTAACGAACAAGTTAGGTGATGACAGAAGAGTCCAGAATATGTATTAACCTCCTGTGTTTTGTCACCATGGATCGCCATTGTAGGGAAACCTCTGTTGTGGCCAATATCTCAATGAATCAGATTTTCATTTTGTCTCCACGGAAACCAAAGTTAGAGGCTGTTCAGGCAAGACAAACCAGAAAACTAGCATGAGAAAAATCTTACAGAATAATGGTAAATAAATCCAATTGTTATAATTACAATCCAAGATGGCAGCAAATAATACCTTGCCGGTGAGTACGACAAGGTGCAATGAACAAAATATGTAATATTTGCTGCAACCAAACGGTAGTAAGTATATTTCATGGATCTGGCACTAAACTTGTATATGTAATTAGTGCAAGAGCGAGAGTAGGCGAGGAGAACTGTTTAACCAAATGATGGTAACACATAGAAAGTTTGTACATAATATATAATAGAGAAGTAGTGTAATTAATAGCGGTGCTAGTTAACAATCTTACTCTTCGTCAATTGATTGAGTAAGATTAATAAGTTACTTTTATTTCACAATCAACAAAAATCCAAGGAACCAACAGGAGCATCTCATGGGGCATTTAATTATTAAATTAGTATTTCTTAACTAACTAGCAGATCTCACAAATTCTACACTACTGATAGTGCTTGCATGACAGGAGAAGAAAAAGAAATAGCCAACAGAACTAGTCTATCATTGGCTGTAACTTCCGACTATCCGGAAAATGATGTGGTCACATTTTCTGCATCACGTTCAGTGCAACAAAATTGGATAGCCCCTGGAGAAATTCTTGTTCTCTGGGGAATCATGGTGGTCGGGGCAGAGGACCTCGCCATCGAGCTTGCCCCGCTCATCGGGCTCGAGCGTGGGTCCCGGTCATCGCCTTCCATCAAACCGGAGTAGCAGAGAGGTCCTGCTGATCTGGATCAAAGAAATAAACTTCGATTGGGGATGGAAGAGAAAAGGAAGTAATGAATGAGATAGGCGAAGAACGGTGAAGCAGGGAGGGACCTTGTGCAGGGCGTCGACGTTGTCGGCGAGGTCGAGGTTGGGTCTCCCATAGGTCATGGTCGTCGTCCTCTCCTCGTCCGGCGATTACTGCTCCAAATCTCCGGATGGCTAGGCAGCTGCGCGACCTGGGAGACAGAGGAGGGAGGTATCTGCCGCAGATCCATGGCCCGTGTCATTGGTTGTGAGCAGCGGAGGCGCGCCACAGTGGCTAGGGATGGCCGCCGCTTCCATCGGGCCGCTGCAGCCGTTGTCGCCATGGATCTCGGGTTCTCATCATCGCTTGGAGGCGAGGAGGTGGAGGCAGAGGATGGGATCTAGGACAAGTGAGGCATGGTGGCGGCGGATGGAGAAACAGATTGGGGACGGGAGTGTTTAGGGTTAGCTTTTATAAGGGCAAAGGTTTAGGGCTTTAGGCGGGCTTTAGTGGGCTTGCGGGTCTGTACTGCGGGGTTCATGACGAATTTCGAAATTGTCATCGGAAATCTGTCATGGATTAATAGGTTTTTTGTAGTGACCTCCATTTGGTCAACGACCGGAGGGTCAGGCACAATCACATTCTCTACAAGAATGACTTGATCAACAACAGGGGGTGTGGCTTCTCTTTCTCTTTCTTCTCTTCTTTCTTCTTCGGCTGATGCAACCGGAGTGTCTTCAGTAGCTTTCGCTTTAGACGCTTGAACAGTCACAAAAGGATTCTCTTCAGGGAACACTTGACGTGCCACTGAGCTGGATTGATGTGAATCTTCTTCCGAAACGGTGGACATGGAGACCGATGGCTTGAGACCTTTGAGAAGCCTGCGAAACGCTGGCGATGCCTTTGGAGATGGATTGGTCTCCATGTAGTTGTCGTCATCAAGTACTAGATTGGTAACTTGTGCTGGTGGAGTATGGGGTGTCTCATCTTGAACAGGGGTGTCTTCCTGTTGGCGCTCAGCCCAGGAGTTATCTTGAGCAATTGGCGTCAATGGACGACCAATGCTAATGTATTCACTGCTTGTTGGAGCAGGTAATGATACCAACTGGTGCTCGAGCTAAGGGAGGACCTCATCATCAACCACATTGTCTTCATGACCAATGTCTTTAGCTGCGTTGGGGTCAACAGCTGGAACTTCTTCAGATTTTAGCGCCTCTGTGGAAGCAGGCTCATGCACAACGAGACGACGCTCGCGGTTTGTAGAGGCAGGATATGCAACAGAAATGGGATCAACAACAAGGGGCTTAGGGGTAGCAGCACAATTTTTCTTTGAAGACTTAGAGCCCTTAGTCTTTAGCTTTTTTCTAGGAAGGGGCATCATCAGATGCATCCTGTGCTTGTGCTTCTTGGCTTCGGCTTCGTTTGCCCTTGTCTTCTTCATCTCTGAAGTTGCTAAGGTGACCTTAGGCTTCGAGCCTGTCATGCTAGTAGGGAAGACAATGCGAGGTGCTTCCTACCTTGGGGTTTCAGTTTGTGTCACAACAGACTTCTTTTGTTTGGCACCCATCCTGGGATCGATGCCAGGGTGCCAAGAGCTTTGCTCTTCTCAGCTTCATTGTGTGCTTGAACACATTTCTGTGTGAAGTACTTCATGCGCTCTCGTGAGCCTTTAGCCTCATTGCGATTCTTGTGAAACTCTTCCTTGAGGTCATGCAGCATCTTCTTGAAGATTTGAACATCTGCCACGCTGAGCTTGGCCATGTTCTTCTTGAAGCGAGCCTTCTCATAATCAATTTTGTTCTTGAGCTCAACAATCTTCTGAGCCAAGGCCAACTCATTAGCAATGGCTCCATGGAATGTGACGCTGATGTCCACTGGAAGCTGAAGATCATCAATGCTAATGCTCTGGTCGTCGAACCACTCATCAATGAAGTTGTTAAGAATGTCAATATCAAAGAGGGGCAGATTGTTGAAGATTTCCGCCTCTTGCTTGCTCTTGATTAGCATCTCAAGGGCATCATCACCAAGATCTTCATCGCTGGACAGATCAATGGTGTCATCCTCGTTGCGCAGAATAGCAAAAGGAGTGAGGGGTTGCCCAGTGGTCTTCTTGGGCAATGGCTTCTTTGTCCTCTTGGACACGCAAGATAAATCTTAAGTCTGCACACTGGATCCAGGCGGTGCAGCATTCAGTGGCTTCCTGGTTGAAGCTTTTGGTGTAGCAGATGGCTTTGAAGCTTTTGCCTTTTTCTTCTTCTGCTTTGGTGGTGAGGGAGCATAATCAGAATCAGCTTCATTAGCAGATTGCTCCACAACAGCTCTCTGGGCAGCAATATGAGACAGAAGTCCATAAAAATTGGCGAATGGGCCAATCCTGTTCTCATTTGCTTCACGGGTCCCATCTGGTCTTGGAGCAGAGGGGACAGGGTTGAAGTTGAGGCCAAACTCCTTTTCGTTCTTGACAGTAGAATCTTTTGCAAACTAGAAGTTGCGCTTGAAAAGATTGTCTTCACGACACCATAAGAGAGAAGATGGGTCGCATTCTCAGGCTGTGGTCCTCTGGCCATACAGGGATAGAACCCTTGTGCAATAGCTCCAGCCTTGTTCTTTGGTACCAAGCCGCGGTATAGACAGTCACCCAACGGTGCTTGATGGCATTCTTTTTAGCATATTCAGGTGTTACAAACCTATATTTGAAAAATTGCTCTGCCCAATATCTTCTGATCCACTGGATCCAGTTCTTGTGTTGGGTGTAACTCTCCTCTGGGTTAGACTTGTATAGATCATAAAGATCATCAGGCAAATCAAGTGCAGTGTCGCCACGGCGTTGCCTGCCACCTTTCCATGCAGACTTCTCTGAAGCCATAACATTCAGAATGATTGGCTTCAAAACAGTGAAAGGCTTCCGTCTGTTGGTCAGACAAGAACTGGCTTCAGGAGATTCGATGTGACGCTGTAAGTATTTGATACGTCTCCAACGTATCTATAATTTTTGATTGCTCCATGCTACTTTATCTACTGTTTTGGACTATATTGGGCTTTATTTTCCACTTTTATATTATTTTTGGGACTAATCTATTAACCGGAGGCCCAACCCAGAATTGTTGTTTTTTGCTTATTTCAGTGTTTCGAAGAAACGGAATATCAAACGGAGTCCAAACGGAATGAAACCTTCGGGAACATGATTTTCTCACCGAACGTGATCCAGGAGACTTGGACCCTACTCCAAGAAGTGCCAGAGGCGGTCACGAGGGTGGAGGGCCCCCTGGGTGCGCCCCCTACCTCGTGGGCCACTTGTTGCTCCACCGACGTACTCCTTCCTCCTATATATACCTACGTATCCCCAAACGATCAGAACAGGAGCCAAAAACCTAATTTCACTGCCGCAACCTTCTGTATCCACGAGATCCCATCTTCGGGCATGTTCCGGAGCTCCACCGGAGGGGGCATCCACCATGGAGGGCTTCTACATCAACACCATAGCCCCTCCAATGAAGTGTGAGTAGTTTACTTCAGATCTTCGGGTCCATAGCTAGTAGCTAGATGGCTTCTTCTATCTTTTTGGATCTCAATACAATGTTCTCCCCCTCTCTCATGGAGATCTATTTGATGTAATCTTCTTTTTGCGGTGTGTTTGTTGAGACCGATGAATTGTGGGTTTATGATCCAACTTATCTATGGAAAATATTTGAATCTTCTCTGAATTCTTTTATGTATGATTGAGTTATCTTTGCAAGTCTCTTCGAATTATCCTTTTTGGTTTGGCCAACTAGATTGGTAGTTCTTGCAATGGGAGAAGTGCTTAGCTTTGGGTTCAATCTTGTGGTGACCTTTCCCAATGACAGAAGGGGCAGCAAGGCACGTATTGTATTGTTGCCATCGAGGATAACAAGATTGGGTTTTTATCATATTGTATGAATTTATCCCTCTACATCATGTCATCTTGCTTAAGGCATTACTCTGTTTTTAACTTAATACTCTTGATGCATGCTGGATAGCGGTTGATGAGTGGTGTAATAGTAGTAGATGCAGAATCGTTTCGATCTACTTGTCTCGAACGTGATGCCTATATACATGATCATTACCTAGATATACTCATAGCTATGCTCAATTATGTCAATTGCTCAACAGTAATTTGTTCACCCACCGTAGAATATCTATGCTCTTGAGAGAAGCCACTAGTGAAACATATGGCCCCCGGGTCTATTCTCATCATATCAATCTCTATCGCTTTATTTACTTGCTTTGCTTTTACTTTGCCTTTTACTTTTTACTTTGCATCTATCTATCAAAAATACCAAAAATATTATTTATCATCTCTATCAGATCTCACTCTCGTAAGTGACCGTGAAGGGATTGACAACCCCTAATCGCGTTGGTTGCGAGTAGCTATCGTTTTGTGTAGGTACAAGGGACTTGTGCGTGGTCTCCTACTGGATTGATACCTTGGTTCTCAAAAACTGAGGAAAATACTTCCGCTACTTTGCTGCATCATCCTCTCCTCTTCGAGAAAAACCAACGCAGTGCTCAAGAGGTAGCAAGAAGAATTTCTGGCACCGTTGCTGGGGAGGCTCACGCAAGCAAGTCAACAAAACCAAGTACCCATCACAATCCCTATCTCTCGCATTACATTATTTGCCATTTTCCTCTCGTTTTCCTCTCCCCCGCTTCACCCTTGCCGTTTTATTCGCCCTCTCTTTCCCAATCTCCTCCTCTCTTTCCCGTTTGCCTTTTTCCCGTTGCCTTTTTGTTTGCTTGTGTGTTGGATTACTTGTTGCCATGGTGCAAGATAATACCAAATTGTGTGACTTTTCGAATACCAATAATAATGATTTCCTTAGTACTCCGATTGCTCCTCTTAATAATGATGAGTCTTGTGAAATCAATACCGTTTTGTTGAATCTTGTTATGAAAGATCAATTCGTCGGCCTTCCTAGTGAAGATGCCGCTACTCATCTAAACAATTTTGTTGATTTGTGTGATATGCAAAAGAAGGAAGATACGGATAATAATATTGTCAAATTGAAGTTATTTCCGTTTTCACTTAGAGATCGTGCTAAAGTTTGGTTTTCGTCTTTGCCTAAAAATAGTATAGATTCTTGGAACAAGTGCAAAGATGCTTTTATCTCTAAGTATTTTCCTCCCGCTAAGATCATCACTCTTAGGAACGATATTATGAATTTTAAACAACTTGATAATGAGCATGTTGCCCAATCTTGGGAAAGAATGAAATTGATGCTTCGCAATTGCCCTACTCATGGTTTGAATTTATGGATGTTCATACAAAATTTTTATGCCGGATTGAATTTTGCTTCTAGAAATCTTTTAGATTCGGCCGCGGGAGGCACGTTTATGGAAATTACGTTAGGAGATGCTACAAAATTTCTTGATAATATTATGGATAATTATTCTCAAAGGCACACCGAAAGATCTTCTAGTAAAAAAGTGCATGCTATAGAAGAAATCAATGTTTTGAGTGAAAAGATGGATGAACTTATGAAGATGTTTGCTCCTAAAAATACTCCTCTTGATCCCAATGATATGCCTTTATCTACCTTGCTTGAGAATAATAATGAATCTATGGATGTGAATTTTGTTGGTAGGAATAGTTTTGGAAACAACGCGTATAGAGGGAATTTTAATCCTAGGCCTTATCCTAGTAATCCTTCTAATAATTATGGAAATTCCTACAACAACTCTTATGGAAATTTTAATAAGATGTCCTCTGAATTTGAGAGTAGTGTTAAAGAGTTTATGAATTCACAAAAGAATTTTAATGCTTTGCTTGAAGAGAAATTGCTTAAAGTTGATGATTTGGCTAGGAACGTTGATATAATTTCTCTTGAAATTGATTCTTTAAAGCTTAGATCTATTCCTCCTAAGCATGATATCAATGAGTCTCTCAAAGCCATGAGAATTCCCATTGATGAGTGCAAAGAAAGAACCGCTAGGAGACGCGCTTCCAAAGACGCCTTTATTAAAGCGTGTTCTTCCAATTCCTATGAAAATGAAGATGAAGATCTAAAAGTTATTGATGTGTCCCCCATTAAATCTTTGTTTTGCAATATGAATCTTGATGAAACTGAATATGATCTTCCTTTACATAGAAGGCATTCTAAGAATTCGGAGTTTCTAGATCTTGATGATGAAATTGATGAAAGTGGGATTGAAAGAAATAAAAACCTAGATGTTGCTAAACCCACTATTTTGGATCTCAAGGAATTTAATGATGAAAATTGCTCTTTAATTGGTTGTATTTCCTTGTTGCAATCCGTGCTAGATTCTCCTCATGCTTATAGTCAAAATAAGGCCTTTACCGAACACATTGTTGATGCTTTGATGCAATCTTATGAAGAAAAACTTGAGTTGAAAGTTTCTATCCCTAGAAAACTCTATGATGAGTGGGAACCTACTATAAAAATTAAAAATAAAGATTATGAGTTTCATGCTTTGTGTGATTTGGGTGCTAGTGTCTCTACTATTCCCAAAACTTTGTGTGATTTGCTAGATTTCCGTGACTTTGATGATTGCTCTCTAAACTTGCATCTTGCGGATTCCACTATTAAAAAGCCTATGGGAAGAATTAATGATGTTCTTATTGTTGCAAATAGGAATTATGTGCCCGTAGATTTTATCGTTCTTGATATAGATTGCAATCCTTCATGTCCTATTATTCTTGGTAGACCTTTCCTTAGAACGATTGGTACAATTATTGATATGAAGGAAGGGAATATTAGATTCCAATTTCCCTTGAAAAAGGGCATGGAACACTTCCCTAGAAATAAAATAAAATTACCATATGAATCTATCATGAGAGCCACCTATGGATTGCCTACCAAAGATGGCAATACCTAGATCTATCATTGCTTTTATGCCTAGCTAGGAGCGTTAAACGATAGCGCTTGTTGGGAGGCAACCTAATTTTATTTTGTGTTTTTTTGCTTATGTTTAGGAATAAATAATCCATCTAGATTCTGTTTGGATGTGGTTTTATCTTTTAATTAGTGTTTGTGCCAAGTAGAACCTATAGGATAACCTACGATGATAGTTGATTTGATTCTGCTGAAAAACAGAAACTTTGCACGCACGAATATAATTTTGTTAAATCACAGGAACGTGATTTTGCGCTGATTATTTTTTATCCTGATCAATAAACAAATTTTCCAGGACTTACTATTTTTGTAGAATTTTTAGAGTTACAGAAGTTTGCGTTAGTTACAGATTGCTACAGACTGTTCTGTTTTTGACAGATTCTGTTTTACGTGTGTTGTTTGCTTATTTTGATGAGTCTATTGCTAGTAAAATAGTTTATAATCCATAGAGAAGTTGGAATACAGTATGTTTAACACCAATATAAATAAAGAATGAGTTCATTACAGTACCTTGAATTAGTCTTTTGTTTTTTTAATCTAACGGAGCTCACGAGATTTCTGTTGAGTTTTGTGTTGTGAAGTTTTCAAGTTTTGGGTGAATTCTTTTGATGGATTATGGAACAAGGAGTGGCAAGAGCGTAAGCTTGGGGATTCCCATGGCACCCCCAAGATAATCCAAGGACACCAAAAAGTCAAAGCTTGGGGATGCCCCGGAAGGCATCCCCTCTTTCGTCCACTTCCATCGGTAATTTACTTGGAGCTACATTTTTATTCACCACATGATATGTGTTTTGCTTGGAGCGTCTTGTATTATTTGCAACTTTTCTTGTTAGTTTACCACAATCATCCTTGCTGTACAAACCTTTTGAGAGAGCCATACATGAATTGAAATTTGTTAGAATAATCTATGTGCTTCACTTATATCTTTTGAGCTTGATAGTTTTGCTCATAGTGCTTCACTTATATCTTTTGAGCGTGATAATTTTTGCTCCAGTGCTTCACTTATATCTTTTAGAGCACGGTGGTGGATTTGTTTTAAAGAAACTATTGATCTCTCATGCTTCACTTAGATTATTTTGAGAGTCATTAATAGCATGGTAGTTTGCTTAATGTTAATATACTTAGTGTTCAAGACATGTGAAACTTTCTTTTGAGTGCGTTGAATACTAAGATAAGTTTGATGCTTGATAATTGTTTTGAGATATGGAGGTGATAATATCAAAGTCATGCTAGTTGGGTAATTGTGAATTTGAGAAATGCTTGTGTTGAAGGTTGCAAGTCCCGTAGCATGCACGTATGGTTAAAGTTGTGTAACAAATTTGAAACATGAAGTGTACCTGGCTTGTGCATCCTTATGAGTGGCGGTCGGGGATGAGCGATGGTCTTTTCCTACCAATCTATCCCCCTAGGAGCATTCGCGTAGTACTTGATTTTTGATGGCTTCTAAATTTTTGCAATAAGTATATGAGTTCTTTTGACTAATGTTGAGTCCATGGATTATACGCACTCTTACCTTTCCGCCTTTGCTAGCCTCTTCGGTACCGTGCATTGCCCTTTATCACCTTGAGAGTTGGTGCAAACTTCGCCGGTGCATCCAAACCCCGTGATACGATACGCTCTATCACACATAAACCTCCTTTTATCTTCCTCAAAACAGCCACCATACCTACCTATCATGGCATTTCCATAGCCATTCCAAGATATATTGCCATGCAACTTCCATCATCATCATGACATACATTACTTTTATCATATTGCCATTGCATGATCATGTAGTTGACATCATATTTGTGGCAAAGCCACCATGCATTATTTTTCATACATGTCACTCTTGATTCATTGCACCATCCCGGTACACCGCCAGAGGCATTCATATAGAGTCATATCTTGTTCTAAGTTTCGAGTTGTAATCCTTATGTTGTAATCAATAGAAGTGTGATGATCATTATTGTTAGAGCATTGCCCAAAAAGAAAAAAAAGAGAGAGAGAAAAAGGGAAAGGCCAAAAAAAGAAAAGAGAAAGGCCCAAAAAAAAGAAAAAAGAAAGAAAAGAAAAGGGGGCAATGCTACTATCTCTTTTTCCACACTTGTGCTTCAAAGTAGCACCTTGTTCCTCATGTAGTGAGTCTCATATATTGTGCTTCAAAGTAGCACCTTGTTGTTCATGTAGTGAGTCTCATAAAGTTGTCCTTTTTATACTAGTGGGAATTTTTCATTATAGAACTTGGCTTGTATATTCCTATGATGGGTTTCCTCAAATGCCCTAGGTCTTCATGAGCAAGCGAGTTGGATGCACACCCACTAGTTTTCTTTTGTTGAGCATTCATAGCTCTAGTGCATCCGTTGCATGGCAATCCCTACTCCTCATGTTGACATCAATTGACGGGCATATCCATAGCCCGTTGATTATCATCGCCAATGTGAGACTTTCTCCTTTTTTTGTCTTCTCCACACAATCCCCATCATCATATTCTATTCCACCCATAGTTCTATATCCATGTCTCGCGCTCATGTATTGCGTGAAGGTTAAAAAAGTTTGAGATTATTTGAGTATGAAATAATTGCTTGGCTTGTCATCGGGGGTACAGAAGTTGGGAACATCTTTGTGTGACAAAAATGAAGCATAGCCTAACTATATGATTTTGTAGGGATGAACTTTCTTTTGCCATGCTATTTTGAGAAGACATGATTGCTTTGATTAGTATGCTTGAAGTATTATTATTTTTGTGTCAATATGAACTGTTGTCTTGAATCTTTCGGACCTGAATATTCATATCACAATTAAGAAGATTTATATTGAAATTATGCCAAAGTATCACTCCGCATCAAAAATTCTTTTTTATCATTTACCTACTCGAGGACGAGCAGGAATTAAGCTTGGGGATGCCTGATACGTCTCCAACGTATCAATAATTTTTGATTGCTCCATGCTACTTTATCTACTGTTTTGGACTATATTGGGCTTTATTTTCCACTTTAATATTATTTTTGGGACTAACCTATTAACCGGAGGCCCAACCCAGAATTGATGTTTTTTTGCCTATTTCAGTGTTTCAAAGAAACGGAATATCAAACAGAGTCCAAACGGAATGAAACCTTTGGGAACGTGATTTTCTCACCGAACGTGATCCGGGAGACTAGGACCCTACTCCAAGAAGTGCCAGAGGTGGTCACGAGGGTGGAGGGCACCCCCCTAGGCACGCCCCCCTACCTCGTGGGCCCCCTGTTGCTCCACCGACGTACTCCTTCCTCCTATATATACCTACGTATCCCCAAACGATCATAACAGGAGCCAAAAACCTAATTCCACCGCCGCAACCTTCTGTATCCATGAGATCCCATCTTGGGGCTTGTTCCGGAGCTCCGCCGGAGGGGGCATCCACCACGGAGGGCTTCTACATCAACACCAGAGCCCCTCCGATGAAGTGTGAGTAGTTTACTTCAGACCTTCGGGTCCATAGCTAGTAGCTAGATGGCTTCTTCTCTCTTTTTGGATCTCAATACAATGTTCTCCCCCTCTCTCGTGGAGATCTATTCGATGTAATCTTGTTTTTGCGGTGTGTTAGTTGAGACCGATGAATTGTGGGTTTATGATCCAACTTATCTATGGAAAATATTTGAATCTTCTCTGAATTCTTTTATGTATGATTGAGTTATCATAGCAAGTCTCTTCGAATTATCCTTTTTGGTTTGGCCAACTAGATTGGTAGTTCTTGCAATGGGAGAAGTGCTTAGCTTTGAGTTCAATCTTGTGGTGACCTTTCCCAGTGATAGAAGGGGCAGCAAGGCACGTATTGTATTGTTGCCATCGAGGATAACAAGATGGGGTTTTTATCATATTGCATGAATTTATCCCTCTACATCATGTCATCTTGCTTAAGGCGTTACTCTGTTTTTAACTTAATACTCTAGATGCATGCTTGATAGCGGTCGATGAGTGGAGTAATAGTAGTAGATGCAGAATCGTTTCGATCTACTTGTCTCGGACGTGATGCCTATATACATGATCATTACCTAGATATACTCATAACTATGCTCAATTCTGTCAATTCCTCAACAGTAGTTTGTTCACCCACCGTAGAATATCTATGCTCTTGAGAGAAGCCACTAGTGAAACCTATGGTCCCCGGGTCTATTCTCATCATATCAATCTACGCTTTATTTACCTTCTTTGCTTTTACTTTGCCTTTTACTTTTTACTTTGCATCTATCTATCAAAAATACCAAAAATATTATTTATCATCTCTATCAGATCTCACTCTCGTAAGTGACCGTGAAGGGATTGACAACCCCTAATCGCGTTGGTTGCGAGTAGCTATCGTTTTGTGTAGGTACAAGGGACTTGTGCGTGGTCTCCTACTCGATTGATACCTTGGTTCTCAAAAACTGAGGGAAATACTTACGCTACTTTTCTCATCCTCTCCTCTTGGAAAACCAACGCCAGTGCTCTGATTACCAACTTGTAACGCCCTCGATGCGGCTATATCTCCCACGTGTCGAAGCACGACTTAGAGGCATAACCGCATTGAAAGCAATGTCGCAAGTGAGGTAATCTTCACACAACCCATGTAATACATAAGGGAAAGAGATACATAGTTGGCTTACAATCGCCACTTCACTCAATTACATGAATAAAGCATTACATCATCCAGATACAATCAAGGTCCGACTACGGAACCAAAATAAAAGAAGAACCCCAAATGCGACAACGGCCCCCGATCGACCCCAACTGGGCTCCACTACTGATCAACTAGAACGAAACAACACAAAGGGCAAGATCTTCATCGAGCTCCTCCTTGAGCTTGGTTGCGTCTCTTGCTTGGTAACATAGGCACCTGCAAACTGGTTTTGGAAGTATCTGTGAGTCACGAGGACTCAGCAATCTCACACCCGCGAGATCAAGACTATTTAAGCTTATAGGAAAGATGGAGTAATGAGATGGAGCTGCAGCAAGTGACTAGCATATATGATGACTAACATACGCAAATGAGAGCGAGAAGAGAAGGCAAAGCACGGTCGATAAAAGTATGATCAAGAAGTGATCCTATAGCAACCTACGTCAAGCATAACTCCAACACCGTGTTCACTTCCCGGACTCCGCCGGAAAGAGACCATCACGGTTACACACACGGTTGATGTATTTTAATTAAGGTCAACTTCGGGTTTTCTACAACCCGACATTAACAAATTCCCATCTGCCACATAACCGCGGGCACGGCTCTCGAAAGTTTATAACCCTGTAGGGGTGTCCCAACTTAGCCCATGACAAGCTCTCGCGATCAACGAAGGAATAGACCTTCTCCCAGGAAGACCTGATCAGTCTCGGAATCCCGGTTTACAAGACATTTCGACAATGGTAAAACAAGACCAGCAAAGCCTCCCGCTGTGCCGACAAATCCCGATAGGAGCTGCACATATCTCGTTCTCAGGGCATACCGGATGAGCAAGACGACGGGTTGGCATAGACCCTGGTTGCCCAGGGGGTGCCGGACATCGCTCAGGTTGGACCAACACTCGAAGGAGCACTGGCCCGGGGGGGGGGGGGGGGGGGGTAAAATAAAGATGACCCTCGGGCTCCGGAAACCCAAGGGAAAAAAGGGCTAGGTGAGGCAAATGGTCAAACCAAGGTTGGGCCTTGCTGGAGGAGTTTTATTCAAAGCGAACTGTCAGGAGGGTCCCATAAATCACCCGACCGCGTAAGGAACGCAAAATCCGGGAACATAACACCGGTATGACGGAAACTAGGGCGGCAAGAGTGGAACAAAACACCAGGCATAAGGCCGAGCCTTCCACCCTTTACCAAATATATAGATGCATTAATAATATAAGAGATATTGTGATATCCCAGCAAGTAAACATGTTCCAACAAGGAACAACATCTCCATGTTCCAACAAGGAACAAACTTCAATCTTCACCTGCAACTAACAACGCTATAAGAGGGGCTGAGCAAAGCGGTAACATAGCCAATCAACGGTTTGCTAGGACATGATGGGTTAGAGGTTTGACATGGCAATTTGGGAGGCTGGCAAGCAAATGGTAGGCATCGTAGCATTGGCATAGCAAAAGAGCGAGCAAACTAGCATAACAAAGATAGTAGTGATTTCGAGGGTATGATCATCTTGCCCGAAATCCCGCAAGGAAGAAGAACGAGTCCATGAAGAAGACAAATGGACAAAGTCAAACGGATCCTCACAACTCCGGAACGAAACCGAAGCTAACGAGAGAAGCAACCCGGAAAGAAAGAAAAAACATAGTAAACAACCATCACATAAACATGGCATGAAGCACAATCAAGTATGATGCATGTCCGGTTTAATGAGGCATGGCATGGCAATATGCACAAACAACACTACAAGTTAAGTGGAGCTCAATATGCAACGAGTTGCATATTGACGAAACACCACATCAATTATTTAGTTTCTCTCTCGATTATGAACAAGACAAGATTAAATGTTGGTTAACATGGCAAGAGGTGAAGCATAATTAAACTACATATTTAGGCAAGTTTAAATGAGGCCGGAACAACAAAACAACACATCCGGAAAATCCTCATATGCAATTTATGAATATAATGCAAACACAATTTTAACCATTTAAATGTTGTTAACATGATGAGGATGACATATGCAAGTCTTAAGCAATTTTTATGAAAATGTTGACATGAGCATGTTATGAAGCATTTGGACACCATGGCGGAACGAAAAGGGTGCCATGGCGGCGAAACAAAAATGGTGCCACGGCAACATATCGGTTCCGGTAGCTCACGGAGATACCGGTGCAAAAGGAGGCGTGCGGATGCGTGCACGGATGGTGGGGTGATCCCGGATTCCGGGTGTCCCATATAATGGTGGCATGGCTTACGGCGAACGTGCAAGGAATAATTCGGACACGGTGCAAACATAGGGTGCATCTCATACATGCAAGGGCATCTCATCGCGGTCGTCTCAGGTTATACCTTCGAAGCGTGCATTTCGGGGCGGTTCAAAATCGTCGAAGGAAGTAGACGTTCTCGGGTCGTAGTGGAAGTAGTCGTTCTCGCGGCGGCGGTAGTGGAAGTAGTTGTTCTCGGACGTCGTGGAAGTAGTCGTTCGCGGCGACGGTAGAGGTACTCACGATCTTGGCGACGGTAGTGGTACTTCTCGTAGTGGAAGTAGTTGTTCACGCGACGGTGGCGGTAGTTGTACCCGTTTCGTAGATGAACGGGGTCGTCGGTAGAGGTACTTGACGCATCATGTAGTCTAACTTGGCGCATCCATGGCGAAGAAAAAAACACAAGGGCCTCAGGAATCGGTGGTCAACGAACAGGAGGCCGACCCGTGGACCTGGCATTTGACTGAAACGAGTCCACGAGGACAAGCGGGCGAGCTGCTGCTGTTCGAGGCGAAGCAGGGGCGCAGCTCAGGCAAAACGAAGGCAGCGGCGGCGAGGCTTGGGGCTGGCGACGAAGATCCGGGCCAGGACGGGGCTCTCTGGCGAGGTGGCGATGGACTTGGCACGTTGTTGCTCGATGCAGCCAGGGGATGCAGAGGACGCCGGGAAGGCAGACGACGGAGAGCATCTCAGCCACGGGGAAGGTGGACGGCGGGTTCGGAGCAAGGTGGTGGCGCGGAGGCGATGAGGAGGAGGCCGCAGGTGAGGGAGGAGGCAGTGGAGGCAGGCTCCGAGGCGGACGGGCGCGGGGTCAGGCGCTGGAGGCGCAGGCGACGGAGAGCCGCCGGAGTTGGCTGCACCGATGGGGTCACCGGCGTGGCTTGGAGAGGAAGAGGGACTTGGCCGGCGGCGTGGCTCGAGCGAGAGGCTCTCGCTCCTCTCTGGCGGCAGAGGGAGGAAGCAGCAGCGACGAGCTCGAGGAGCTGCTCTCCTTGAGCGCTCAGGCGACGGGGACGGCTGGCGCAGGTGGAGGGAGGAGGCGGCGAGGGGAAAGGGAGAGGGGGTCGCGCGAGGAGGGCCAAGGCTGCGGGCACGGGAACGAGAGGGAGATGGGGATCGAGAGGAGGGATGCGGGAGGATCGGGAACGGGCGCAGGAGAGGGCGATGGGGTGGAGCGCGTCCTCTGGCGCGGGCGATGCGGGATCGAGGAGAGGGGCGAGGGGATCGGGCGCAGGGAGCTCGATGCGTGCGTGTGCGTGCGAGTGGCGGCGCAGGAGGATGGAGGGGAGCGATCGGGTGAGGGGAAGGGGCTGCAAGGGGATCAGGCTAGGGTTAGGTGCGGCCGGGCCTTAGGGGTTAGACAGGCCCAAGAGGCCGGCTGGGCTTCTCTTCTCTCTCTCCTACTCTTTTTCCATTTACAAACAAAACAGAAAAAGAGAAAGAAGAGAAAGAGAAGGTAGGGGTGGAATCTGGGCATGGGGATAGTTTTCCCGAACTCATAAAAATGAGCTCGATCTAGGAAAAATAGAAAGAGGCATGATTGAAAGATTTAAATTCAAACTCATTTGAATTTAATTCAAATGGGTTTGAACTAGGACTTGATAAAAGGAAGGTCCAAAAATGTTCGGATTTTTGGTGGAGCTCCGGAAAAATGATGAAAGAATAAATGGCAGAGTTGGAGATCAAGAATTAAGACAACAAAGGCATTAGGATATTTTGTAAGTGTGTTTGCGGTAAATCCAAATAATTGGAATATTTTTATTATAGCTCCCTAATAATAGTAGGAGACTTTGAATATGTTTTAAAGAGAAATCACCATGTGAATATCCCTCGATTTAAATAGATCAACGATCTATGCAATTTATTTAGGTGAGTTTCAAAAGATTTATGAGATGGTGGCATGATGACATGATGCAATGCACATGATGCAAGGATGAATGCAACGAACAAAACAAATCACACGACGAATCTCGGAACTAGCTGGAAGTCTTCTGGAGCGTCGGTCTCGGGGCGTTACAACACTCCACCACTACAAGAGGATCTTGTCCCGAGATCTAGAATGGCACCGGAGGGAAAACGGAAGAGAAAAGGAAGGTAAAACTAAGTTGCTTCTTTGACCAACGAGTGTTACCATGAACCTTGAGAGGTTGAGAAATTTAAAAGAAAGAGTACAACAGAGATGAACGAGATTGCAAACAATCCGTTAGAAAAGAGGAACAAGGAACATTACGAGGACTTGAAGGTTGCAAGGCTATGAATGACGAGTACAATGGACAAGAGGAATTGAAATCACTCTGGTTGAAACGAGATAAACAAGGAACAAGGAAGATCAAAATCGGACAGCACTCCGGTTGAAAAGAGATGCAAGACTTGATAAGATGAAAAAGAACTTGAAAGAAAAAGGCAGGGCACTCCGGTTAAATGGATAAGCATGAAAAGAACACGATCTTAGACAAACGAGATGATGGGTTGAGAAGAGCAACATTATAATACCTCCAAAACAAAAGAATAGAAGATAGATAATTGAAATAGAAGAATGGAGAAGAAAATGCCCTCTTATGCCACAACAGAGCTTGAGGAGGCATCCTTAGGAGACGGGTCGAGCGGAATTCTTGGAAAACCAACAACGAAGGAATAAGCTTGATACGGTCTTGTGGAATACATGTCAAATTATGAGGTGACAAACTGCCACACGGGAAATCATTGATTTGATTGAGAGCACCAATGAGATGAAAAACTTCTTCACCGAGATGAGAAGAAGAAAATTGGATCATTGATAAGCACCACAAATAGCTACATTCCTTAGGGAAGGCTGTAGGTGAGATTTGACACAAGATAACTCCAATGAAGGGATTGATGGATTTAAAATACCTCATTCTTGACAACATGTGAATCATGAAGCATGAAGGGAAAATTGTCAAGAATGACATAACACCATCTCAAAAGATAAGATAGAGAGAATTGCACTTCGGAATGCAAGATGAAGAATGCTTGAACTCCTCTGAAAAGAATCTCGATGAACACTTCGAGAAGGAATTAAATCCTTGATGAACCACCATGT
Organism: Triticum timopheevii; assembly: GCA_963921465.1. Lineage (NCBI taxonomy): Eukaryota > Viridiplantae > Streptophyta > Magnoliopsida > Poales > Poaceae > Triticum > Triticum timopheevii. Next base: position 81,039,330 of record OY997274.1, read on the forward strand.
TGAGCCTTCATGAGAACTCCGGTAATAAAAGGATGATAAAAAGAAAGAGAAGTTGAAAACACAAGGTGAAGCCTTGCAATGATTTAGATGGAGCTTCGCGACAATATAGTCGAGAAAACTTGGAACTCCGGAAAAGGAAAAATGAAACACTAGAACCGAGAATTACTTCATCATGAACAATTTCCGGAAGAAAAGAATTGAATCACCTTGAGGAAATAGGAATAAATATTTATTGTATGCTTATCCTTCATCAAATTAAATTGATGACAAGCAATGGATTTGGCATACTACTTATTCCCATTGAAAAAAAGGATTAAGAGAGATATAGCGTAAACTTGAGAAGGTATTGACGGGATCACCGGTGGGATTGGAAACAACGAATGAATTGATATGATAACAAAGGAAGAGAAATCTTGAACGAACCACTGTAAAAATTGAGAATGAACGTAGCAAAGGCACGATTCCCCTGGAAGAATTGGAAAACGAATGAAGATACTTGAGGGGATTTAGCTACCTGAGAACGAAGAGATCATGAACTGATTAGAGGATATTAGAACAATTCACCGGTAAGATTTGGAGAACAATAGCTACACGCTGAGAATGAAGAATTATGACATGATGGCTTTCGGAGGAAAGAAATGGAAACAACTCATGAAATGCTCCGGATGGTAAGAAAAGAATTGTCACAATCAAAAACAATTATGAGAGGATGGCAACAAGCTAGCACCGTGAATCTTGAAGAGAATAGAGCAAGATTAAAGAGAAACTCTTCTTCGGTCTTCAAATGATGAGAATGACAACGAGAAACACCACCAAGAATTATTGAGGCACACCGGAAGAATCAAAAGCGAAGAGGTTGAGCCAACTATGAAAAGAATTTGAAAGATCTTGGAGAAAAGCATTTGACTGATGATAACTCATTCTTACGTCAAACTTGGAGAAGAATTTAGGATAGCTCTGGGAAAATAGAAGAGTCAGGTAAGATCCTAGGAAAAGACCTGTGGGTTAGGGCCCGCTCAAAAGAACACCGTTGAAAAGATTTAAAAGAGATGTTGCACCGGTTGAATTAAATGACTTGAATGAGATACCAATCTCGAAAGAGCTTGAACGAATGCAGAGTGGAAACATGAATCTTCGAGATATCTTGAGCACTCCGGAATAATAAATAGCGAGAAGAAGAATGATAATGAGGTGCACCGGTATGAGAAGACATTGAAATGAGGAAAAAGGTATGATCAACAAAACTTGACTTGAATCCACCGGAGAAGAGAAAGGAATGAGGAATGACGAACTAGTAGAACATCTTCTTGAGAACCACCGGGTAAGAACATTGACAGAAAAGAATGGAGAAACTTCACAAAAATAAAAGGATACTTGGTAAAGAAATCTTAGTCCTTGAGGAAAAAGGGTGCGTGGGCGGGAAAAAACAAAGGCAACTTGGAGACGGATGAAACAAACACCGTTGAGAAGAAATGATAATTGGTCTTGCTGATGTTGAAGTGATCGGATCCACTTGAAGAGAAACACGCTGGTTGAAAAGGATTGACATGACAATCTCGATTGTCGAGAAGGATTGGTATTCACATCGGAGTATGAGAACACCATTTCGGAAAGGTATGGAATCAACACTTGACATTGAAGCAACTCGAATACCACAACTCAAAACAAAAACAAAGGACTGGCTTGCAGAATAAGCCGGAACAAACATATGATAGAGATTTCGTCCGAAGTTTTCGTGGTGGGGCCTACACGGGCTCGATCGTACAGCACCATCATGTACAAGGCAGTGCACATGACATACGAAGCGTCCCCGAGTCGGCATAGCCAAGGACTCTTTAAGACACAACGAGACCACTGTAAAACCAACCGTGAATAGGCGGACCACTAGACGTCGAACCCCAATTTCATATCATACATCCGTCGGAAAGATATCCTAAGAGCTACTTGAATTCCCACCTATGAAACTCCTGAAATTTTCCGGTTATGCAATCAGGTGTTGGGGATACAGGGGAAGCATAATATCTCACCCAAAACTAGCAAATCCTACATCCAGCTGTATCCATCCTTCAACACATAACCAAGAAACCTTCGGAAATCGTCTACCTCAACCTTCCAAAAGCATCCGTTATACAAGTTATGGCAATACTCCCGTACTCACCTCAGTACTGGGTTATCGGGGTTATCTCACCAACAACTGCATAAAAGAGATTTTCGATGTCGGCGTACTAAACTCAGGTATTCCAGAACTGCAACGATAAAATTATGACGACAACACCTCAGAGCTCAACTCCCCGGGACACTTCCACTAAACCCCTGACAGGAGGCACCAAGACAATGTTCTCATCATAAAACCATCGGAACGATTCCAAGATACCCGCGTGATCCTAAAAAAAATTTAGTGAAATTTGAGGAGAGGAAAGTCAAAACTTCTACGTCAGGAGACCTCACCAGAGCGACGAAGGGACTGAGGAGTAAAAAGAATTCCTAACTCTCCGATATATATAAACCTAAATGACTCAAAACATTTTTCTAGACACAACTCGGCCGCTAAAAACGATCAAGCAGTGGGGCTCCTAAGGTCGGGGAAGGCTCTGATTACCAACTTGTAACGCCCTCGATGCGGCTATATCTCCCACGTGTCGAAGCACGACTTAGAGGCATAACCGCATTGAAAGCAATGTCGCAAGTGAGGTAATCTTCACACAACCCATGTAATACATAAGGGAAAGAGATACATAGTTGGCTTACAATCGCCACTTCACTCAATTACATGACTAAAGCATTACATCATCCAGATACAATCAAGGTCCGACTACGGAACCAAAATAAAAGAATAACCCCAAATGCGACAACGGTCCCCGATCGACTCCAACTGGGCTCCACTACTGATCAACTAGAACGAAACAACACAAAGGGCAAGATCTTCATCGAGCTCCTCCTTGAGCTTGGTTGCGTCTCTTGCTCGGTAACATAGGCACCTGTAAACTGGTTTTGGAAGTATCTGTGAGTCACGAGGACTCAGCAATCTCACACCCGCGAGATCAAGACTATTTAAGCTTATAGGAAAGATGGAGTAATGAGGTGGAGCTGCAGCAAGCGACTAGCATATATGATGACTAACATACGCAAATGAGAGCGAGAAGAGAAGGCAAAGCACGGTCGATAAAAGTATGATCAAGAATTGATCCTATAGCAACCTACGTCAAGCATAACTCCAACACCGTGTTCACTTCCCGGACTCCGCCGGAAAGAGACCATCATGGTTACACACACGGTTGATGTATTTTAATTAAGGTCAACTTCGGGTTTTCTACAACCCGACATTAACAAATTCCCATCTGCCACATAACCGCGGGCACGGCTCTCGAAAGTTTATAACCCTGCAGGGGTGTCCCAACTTAGCCCATGACAAGCTCTCGCGATCAACGAAGGAATAGACCTTCTCCCAGGAAGACCTGATCAGTCTCGGAATCCCGGTTTACAAGACATTTCGACAATGGTAAAACAAGACCAGCAAAGCCTCCCGCTGTGCCGACAAATCCCGATAGGAGCTGCACATATCTCGTTCTCAGGGCACACCGGATGAGCAAGACGACGGGTTGGCATAGACCCTGGTTGCCCAGGGGGTGCCGGACATCGCTCAGGTTGGACCAACACTCGAAGGAGCACTGGCCCGGGGGGGGGGGGGTAAAATAAAGATGACCCTCGGGCTCCGGAAACCCAAGGGAAAAAAGGGCTAGGTGAGGCAAATGGTCAAACCAAGGTTGGGCCTTGCTGGAGGAGTTTTATTCAAAGCGAACTGTCAGGAGGGTCCCATAAATCACCCGACCACGTAAGGAACGCAAAATCCGGGAACATAACACCGGTATGACGGAAACTAGGGCGGCAAGAGTGGAACAAAACACCAGGCATAAGGCCGAGCCTTCCACCCTTTACCAAATATATAGATGCATTAATAATATAAGAGATATTGTGATATCCCAGCAAGTAAACATGTTCCAACAAGGAACAACATCTCCATGTTCCAACAAGGAACAAACTTCAATCTTCACCTGCAACTAACAACGCTATAAGAGGGGCTGAGCAAAGCGGTAACATAGCCAATCAACGGTTTGCTAGGACATGGTGGGTTAGAGGTTTGACATGGCAATTTGGGAGGCTGACAAGCAAATGGTAGGCATCGTAGCATTGGCATAGCAAAAGAGCGAGCAAACTAGCATAACAAAGATAGTAGTGATTTCGAGGGTATGATCATCTTGCCCGAAATCCCGCAAGGAAGAAGAACGAGTCCATGAAGAAGACAAATGGACAAAGTCAAACGGATCCTCACAACTCCAGAACGAAACCGAAGCTAACGAGAGAAGCAACCCGGAAAGAAACAAACAACATAGTAAACAACCATCACATAAACATGGCATGAAGCACAATCAAGTATGATGCATGTCCGGTTTAATGAGGCATGGCATGGCAATATGCACAAACAACACTACAAGTTAAGTGGAGCTCAATATGCAACGAGTTGCATATTGACGAAACACCACATCAATTATTTAGTTTCTCTCTCGATTATGAACAAGACAAGATTAAATGTTGGTTAACATGGCAAGAGGTGAAGCATAATTAAACTACATATTTAGGCAAGTTTAAATGAGGCCGGAACAACAAAACAACACATCCGGAAAATCCTCATATGCAATTTATGAATATAATGCAAACACAATTTTAACCATTTAAATGTTGTTAACATGATGAGGATGACATATGCAAGTCTTAAGCAATTTTTATGAAAATGTTGACATGAGCATGTTATGAAGCATTTGGACACCATGGCGGAACGAAAAGGGTGCCATGGCGGCGAAACAAAAATGGTGCCACGGCAACATATCCGAAAATGATGCCACGGCAACATATCGGTTCCGGTAGCTCAAGGAGATACCGGTGCAAAAGGAGGCGTGCGGATGCGTGCTCGGATGGTGGGGTGATCCCGGATTCCGGGTGTCCCACATAATGGTGGCATGGCTTACGGCGAACGTGCAAGGAACAATTCGGACACGGTGCAAACATAGGGTGCATCTCATACACGCAAGGGCATCTCATCGCGGTCGTCTCAGGTTATACCTTCGAAGCGTGCATTTCGGGGCGGTTCAAAATCGTCGAAGGAAGTAGACGTTCTCGGGTCGTAGTGGAAGTAGTCGTTCTCGCGGCGGCGGTAGTGGAAGTAGTTGTTCTCGGACGTCGTGGAAGTAGTCGTTCGCGGCGACGGTAGAAGTACTCACGATCTTGGCGACGGTAGTGGTACTTCTCGTAGTGGAAGTAGTTGTTCACGCGACGGCGGCGGTAGTTGTACCCGTTTCGTAGATGAACGGGGTCATCGGTAGAGGTACTTGACGCATCATGTAGTCTAACTTGGCGCATCCATGGCGAAGAAAAAAACACAAGGGCCTCAGGAATCGGTGGTCAACGAACAGGAGGCTGACCCGTGGACCTGGCATTTGACTGAAACGAGTCCACGAGGACAAGCGGGCGAGCTGCTGCTGTTCGAGGCGAAGCAGGGGCGCAGCTCAGGCAAAACGAAGGCAGCGGCGGCGAGGCTTGGGGCTGGCGACGAAGATCCGGGCCAGGACGGGGCTCTCTGGCGAGGTGGCGATGGACTTGGCACGTTGTTGCTCGATGCAGCCAGGGGATGCAGAGGACGCCGGGAAGGCAGACGACGGAGAGCATCTCAGCCACGGGGAAGGTGGACGGCGGGTTCGGAGCAAGGTGGTGGCGCGGAGGCGATGAGGAGGAGGCCGCAGGTGAGGGAGGAGGCAGTGGAGGCAGGCTCCGAGGCGGACGGGCGCGGGGTCAGGCGCTGGAGGCGCAGGCGACGGAGAGCCGCCGGAGTTGGCTGCACCGATGGGGTCACCGGCGTGGCTTGGAGAGGAAGAGGGACTTGGCCGGCGGCGCGGCTCGAGCGAGAGGCTCTCGCTCCTCTCTGGCGGCAGAGGGAGGAAGCAGCAGCGACGAGCTCGAGGAGCTGCTCTCCTTGAGCGCTCAGGCGACGGGGACGGCTGGCGCAGGTGGAGGGAGGAGGCGGCGAGGGGAAAGGGAGAGGGGGTCGCGCGAGGAGGGCCAAGGCTGCGGGCACGGGAACGAGAGGGAGATGGGGATCGAGAGGAGGGATGCGGGAGGATCGGGAACGGGCGCAGGAGAGGGCGATGGGGTGGAGCGCGTCCTCTGGCGCGGGCGATGCGGGATCGAGGAGAGGGGCGAGGGGATCGGGCGCAGGGAGCTCGATGCGTGCGTGTGCGTGCGAGTGGCGGCGCAGGAGGATGGAGGGGAGCGATCGGGTGAGGGGAAGGGGCTGCAAGGGGATCAGGCTAGGGTTAGGTGCGGCCGGGCCTTAGGGGTTAGACAGGCCCAAGAGGCCGGCTGGGCTTCTCTTCTCTCTCTCCTACTCTTTTTCCATTTAAAAACAAAACAGAAAAAGAGAAAGAAGAGAAAGAGAAGGTAGGGGTGGAATCTGGGCATCGGGATAGTTTTCCCGAACTCATAAAAATGAGCTCGATCTAGGAAAAATAGAAAGAGGCATGATTGAAAGATTTAAATTCAAACTCATTTGAATTTAATTCAAATGGGTTTGAACTACGACTTGATAAAAGGAAGGTCCAAAAATGTTCGGATTTTTGGTGGAGCTCCGGAAAAATGATGAAAGAATAAATGGCAGAGTTGGAGATCAAGAATTAAGACAACAAAGGCATTAGGATATTTTGTAAGTGTGTTTGCGGTAAATCCAAATAATTGGAATATTTTTATTATAGCTCCCTAATAATAGTAGGAGACTTTGAATATGTTTTAAAGAGAAATCACCATGTGAATATCCCTCGATTTAAATAGATCAACGATCTATGCAATTTATTTAGGTGAGTTTCAAAAGATTTATGAGATGGTGGCATGATGACATGGTGCAATGCACATGATGCAAGGATGAATGCAACGAACAAAACAAATCACACGACGAATCTCGGAACTAGCTGGAAGTCTTCTGGAGCGTCGGTCTCGGGGCGTTACAACACTCCACCACTACAAGAGGATCTTGTCCCGAGATCTAGAATGGCACCGGAGGGAAAAAGGAAGAGAAAAGAAAGGTAAAACTAAGTTGCTTCTTTGACCAACGAGTGTTACCATGAACCTTGAGAGGTTGAGCAATTTAAAAGAAAGAGTACAACAGAGATGAACGAGATTGCAAACAATCCGTTAGAAAAGAGGAACAAGGAACATTACGAGGACTTGAAGGTTGCAAGGCTATGAATGACGAGTACAATGGACAAGAGGAATTGAAATCACTCTGGTTGAAACGAGATAAACAAGGAACAAGGAAGATCAAAATCGGACAGCACTCCGGTTGAAAAGAGATGCAAGACTTGATAAGATGAAAAAGAACTTGAAAGAAAAAGGCAGGGCACTCCGGTTAAATGGATAAGCATGAAAAGAACACGATCTTAGACAAACGAGATGATGGGTTGAGAAGAGCAACATTATAATACCTCCAAAACAAAAGAATAGAAGATAGATAATTGAAATAGAAGAATGGAGAAGAAAATGCCCTCTTATGCCACAACAGAGCTTGAGGAGGCATCCTTAGGAGACGGGTCGAGCGGAATTCTTGGAAAACCAACAACGAAGGAATAAGCTTGATACGGTCTTGTGGAATACATGTCAAATTATGAGGTGACAAACTGCCACTCACGGGAAATCATTGATTTGATTGAGAGCACCAATGAGATGAAAAACTTCTTCACCGAGATGAGAAGAAGAAAATTGGATCATTGATAAGCACCACAAATAGCTACATTCCTTAGGGAAGGCTGTAGGTGAGATTTGACACAAGATAACTCCAATGAAGGGATTGATGGATTTAAAATACCTCATTCTTGACAACATGTGAATCATGAAGCATGAAGGGAAAATTGTCAAGAATGACATAACACCATCTCAAAAGATAAGATAGAGAGAATTGCACTTCGGAATGCAAGATGAAGAATGCTTGAACTCCTCTGAAAAGAATCTCGATGAACACTTCGAGAAGGAATTAAATCCTTGATGAACCACCATGTTGAGCCTTCATGAGAACTCCGGTAATAAAAGGATGATAAAAAGAAAGAGAAGTTGAAAACACAAGGTGAAGCCTTGCAATGATTTAGATGGAGCTTCGCGACAATATAGTCGAGAAAACTTGGAACTCCGGAAAAGGAAAAATGAAACACTAGAACCGAGAATTACTTCATCATGAACAATTTCCGGAAGAAAAGAATTGAATCACCTTGAGGAAATAGGAATAAATATTTATTGTATGCTTATCCTTCATCAAATTAAATTGATGACAAGCAATGGATTTGGCATACTACTTATTCCCATTGAAAAAAAGGATTAAGAGAGATATAGCGTAAACTTGAGAAGGTATTGACGGGATCACCGGTGGGATTGGAAACAACGAATGAATTGATATGATAACAAAGGAAGAGAAATCTTGAACGAACCACCGTAAAAATTGAGAATGAACGTAGCAAAGGCACGATTCCCCTGGAAGAATTGGAAAACGAATGAAGATACTTGAGGGGATTTAGCTACCTGAGAACGAAGAGATCATGAACTGATTAGAGGATATTAGAACAATTCACCGGTAAGATTTGGAGAACAATAGCTACACGCTGAGAATGAAGAATTATGACATGATGGCTTTCGGAGGAAAGAAATGGAAACAACTCATGAAATGCTCCGGATGGTAAGAAAAGAATTGTCACAATCAAAAACAATTATGAGAGGATGGCAACAAGCTAGCACCGTGAATCTTGAAGAGAATAGAGCAAGATTAAAGAGAAACTCTTCTTCGGTCTTCAAATGATGAGAATGACAACGAGAAACACCACCAAGAATTATTGAGGCACACCGGAAGAATCAAAAGCGAAGAGGTTGAGCCAACTATGAAAAGAATTTGAAAGATCTTGGAGAAAAGCATTTGACTGATGATAACTCATTCTTACGTCAAACTTGGAGAAGAATTTAGGATAGCTCTGGGAAAATAGAAGAGTCAGGTAAGATCCTAGGAAAAGACCTGTGGGTTAGGGCCCGCTCAAAAGAACACCGTTGAAAAGATTTAAAAGAGATGTTGCACCGGTTGAATTAAATGACTTGAATGAGATACCAATCTCGAAAGAGCTTGAACGAATGCAGAGTGGAAACATGAATCTTCGAGATATCTTGAGCACTCCGGAATAACAAATAGCGAGAAGAAGAATGATAATGAGGTGCACCGGTATGAGAAGACATTGAAATGAGGAAAAAGGTATGATCAACAAAACTTGACTTGAATCCACCGGAGAAGAGAAAGGAATGAGGAATGACGAACTAGTAGAACATCTTCTTGAGAACCACCGGGTAAGAACATTGACAGAAAAGAATGGAGAAACTTCACAAAAATAAAAGGATACTTGGTAAAGAAATCTTAGTCCTTGAGGAAAAAGGGTGCGTGGGCGGGAAAAAACAAAGGCAACTTGGAGACGGATGAAACAAACACCGTTGAGAAGAAATGATAATTGGTCTTGCTGATGTTGAAGTGATCGGATCCACTTGAAGAGAAACACGCTGGTTGAAAAGGATTGACATGACAATCTCGATTGTCGAGAAGGATTGGTATTCACATCGGAGTATGAGAACACCATTTCGGAAAGGTATGGAATCAACACTTGACATTGAAGCAACTCGAATACCACAACTCAAAACAAAAACAAAGGACTGGCTTGCAGAATAAGCCGGAACAAACATATGATAGAGATTTCGTCCGAAGTTTTCGTGGTGGGGCCTACACGGGCTCGATCGTACAGCACCATCATGTACAAGGCAGTGCACATGACATACGAAGCGTCCCCGAGTCGGCATAGCCAAGGACTCTTTAAGACACAACGAGACCACTGTAAAACCAACCGTGAATAGGCGGACCACTAGACGTCGAACCCCAATTTCATATCATACATCCGTCGGAAAGATATCCTAAGAGCTACTTGAATTCCCACCTATGAAACTCCTGAAATTTTCCGGTTATGCAATCAGGTGTTGGGGATACAGGGGAAGCATAATATCTCACCCAAAACTAGCAAATCCTACATCCAGCTGTATCCATCCTTCAACACATAACCAAGAAACCTTCGGAAATCGTCTACCTCAACCTTCCAAAAGCATCCGTTATACAAGTTATGGCAATACTCCCGTACTCACCTCAGTACTGGGTTATCGGGGTTATCTCACCAACAACTGCATAAAAGAGATTTTCGATGTCGGCGTACTAAACTCAGGTATTCCAGAACTGCAACGATAAAATTATGACGACAACACCTCAGAGCTCAACTCCCCGGGACACTTCCACTAAACCCCTGACAGGAGGCACCAAGACAATGTTCTCATCATAAAACCATCGGAACGATTCCAAGATACCCGCGTGATCCTAAAAAAAATTTAGTGAAATTTGAGGAGAGGAAAGTCAAAACTTCTACGTCAGGAGACCTCACCAGAGCGACGAAGGGACTGAGGAGTAAAAAGAATTCCTAACTCTCCGATATATATATAAACCTAAATGACTCAAAACATTTTTCTAGACACAACTCGGCCGCTAAAAACGATCAAGCAGTGGGGCTCCTAAGGTCGGGGAAGGCTCTGATTACCAACTTGTAACGCCCTCGATGCGGCTATATCTCCCACGTGTCGAAGCACGACTTAGAGGCATAACCGCATTGAAAGCAATGTCGCAAGTGAGGTAATCTTCACACAACCCATGTAATACATAAGGGAAAGAGATACATAGTTGGCTTACAATCGCCACTTCACTCAATTACATGACTAAAGCATTACATCATCCAGATACAATCAAGGTCCGACTACGGAACCAAAATAAAAGAATAACCCCAAATGCGACAACGGTCCCCGATCGACTCCAACTGGGCTCCACTACTGATCAACTAGAACGAAACAACACAAAGGGCAAGATCTTCATCGAGCTCCTCCTTGAGCTTGGTTGCGTCTCTTGCTCGGTAACATAGGCACCTGTAAACTGGTTTTGGAAGTATCTGTGAGTCACGAGGACTCAGCAATCTCACACCCGCGAGATCAAGACTATTTAAGCTTATAGGAAAGATGGAGTAATGAGGTGGAGCTGCAGCAAGCGACTAGCATATATGATGACTAACATACGCAAATGAGAGCGAGAAGAGAAGGCAAAGCACGGTCGATAAAAGTATGATCAAGAAGTGATCCTATAGCAACCTACGTCAAGCATAACTCCAACACCGTGTTCACTTCCCGGACTCCGCCGGAAAGAGACCATCATGGTTACACACACGGTTGATGTATTTTAATTAAGGTCAACTTCGGGTTTTCTACAACCCGACATTAACAAATTCCCATCTGCCACATAACCGCGGGCACGGCTCTCAAAAGTTTATAACCCTGCAGGGGTGTCCCAACTTAGCCCATGACAAGCTCTCGCGATCAACGAAGGAATAGACCTTCTCCCAGGAAGACCTGATCAGTCTGGGAATCCCGGTTTACAAGACATTTCGACAATGGTAAAACAAGACCAGCAAAGCCTCCCGCTGTGCCGACAAATCCCGATAGGAGCTGCACATATCTCGTTCTCAGGGCACACTGGATGAGCAAGACGACGGGTTGGCATAGACCCTGGTTGCCCAGGGGGCGCCGGACATCGCTCAGGTTGGACCAACACTCGAAGGAGCACTGGCCCGGGGGGGGGGGGGGGGGTAAAATAAAGGTGACCCTCGGGCTCCGGAAACCCAAGGGAAAAAAGGGCTAGGTGAGGCAAATGGTCAAACCAAGGTTGGGCCTTGCTGGAGGAGTTTTATTCAAAGCGAACTATCAGGGGGGTCCCATAAATCACCCGACCGCGTAAGGAACGCAAAATCCGGGAACATAACACCGGTATGACGGAAACTAGGGCGGCAAGAGTGGAACAAAACACCAGGCATAAGGCCGAGCCTTCCACCCTTTACCAAATATATAGATGCATTAATAATATAAGAGATATTGTGATATCCCAGCAAGTAAACATGTTCCAACAAGGAACAACATCTCCATGTTCCAACAAGGAACAAACTTCAATCTTCACCTGCAACTAACAACGCTACAAGAGGGGCTGAGCAAAGCGGTAACATAGCCAATCAACGGTTTGCTAGGACATGGTGGGTTAGAGGTTTGACATGGCAATTTGGGAGGCTGACAAGCAAATGGTAGGCATCATAGCATTGGCATAGCAAAAGAGCGAGCAAACTAGCATAGCAAAGATAGTAGTGATTTCGAGGGTATGATCATCTTGCCTGAAATCCCGCAAGGAAGAAGAACGAGTCCATGAAGAAGACAAACGGACGAAGTCGAACGGATCCTCACAACTCCGGAACGAAACCGAAGCTAACGAGAGAAGCAACCCGGAAAGAAACAAACAACATAGTAAACAACCATCACATAAACATGGCATGAAGCACAATCAAGTATGATGCATGTCCGGTTTAATGAGGCATGGCATGGCAATATGCACAAACAACACTACAAGTTAAGTGGAGCTCAATATGCAACGAGTTGCATATTGACGAAACACCACATCAATTATTTAGTTTCTCTCTCGATTATGAACAAGACAAGATTAAATGTTGGTTAACATGGAAAGAGGTGAAGCATAATTAAACTACATATTTAGGCAAGTTTAAATGAGGCCGTAACAACAAAACAACACATCCGGAAAATCCTCATATGCAATTTATGAATATAATACAAACACAATTTTAACCATTTAAATGTTGTTAACATGATGAGGATGACATATGCAAGTCTTAAGCAATTTTTATGAAAATGTTGACATGAGCATGTTATGAAGCATTTGGACACCATGGCGGAACGAAAAGGGTGCCACGGCGGCGAAACAAAAATGGTGCCACGGCAACATATCTGTAAATGATGCCACGGCAACATATCGGTTCCGGTAGCTCACGGAGATACCGGTGCAAAAGGAGGCGTGCGGATGCGTGCACGGATGGTGGGGTGATCCCGGATTCCGGGTGTCCCACATAATGGTGGCATGGCTTACGGCGAACGTGCAAGGAACAATTCGGACACGGTGCAAACATAGGGTGCATCTCATACATGCAAGGGCATCTCATCGCGGTCGTCTCGGGTTATACCTTCGAAGCGTGCATTTCGGGTCGGTTCAAAATCGTCGAAGGAAGTAGACGTTCTCGGGTCGTAGTGGAAGTAGTCGTTCTCGCGGCGGCGGTAGTGGAAGTAGTTGTTCTCGGACGTCGTGGAAGTAGTCGTTCGCGGCGACGGTAGAGGTACTCGCGATCTTGGCGACGGTAGTGGTACTTCTCGTAGTGGAAGTAGTTGTTCACGCGACGGCGGCGGTAGTTGTACCCGTTTCGTAGATGAACGGGGTCGTCGGTAGAGGTACTTGACGCATCATGTAGTCTAACTTGGCGCATCCATGGCGAAGAAAAAAACACAAGGGCCTCAGGTCTCGGTGGTCAACGAACAGGAGGCCGACCCGTGGACCTGGCATTTGACTCAAACGAGTCCACGAGGACAAGCGGGCGAGCTGCTGCTGTTCGAGGCGAAGCTGGGGCGCAGCTCAGGCAAAACGAAGGCAGCGGCGGCGAGGCTTGGGGCTGGCGACGAAGATCCGGGCCAGGACGGGGCTCTCTGGCGAGGTGGCGATGGACTTGGCATGCTGTTGCTCGATGCAGCCAGGGGATGCAGAGGACGCCGGGAAGGCAGACGGCGGAGAGCATCTCAGCCACGGGGAAGGTGGACGGCGGGCTTCGGAGCAAGGTGGTGGCGCGGAGGCGACGAGGAGGAGGCCGCAGGTGAGGGAGGAGGCAGTGGAGGCCGGCTCCGAGGCGGACGGGCGCGGGGTCAGGTGCTGGAGGCGCAGGCGACGGAGAGCCGCCGGAGTTGGCTGCACCGATGGGGTCACCGGCGTGGCTTGGAGAGGAAGAGGGACTTGGCCGGCGGCGCGGCTCGAGCGAGAGTCTCTCGCTCCTCTCTGGCGGCAGAGGGAGGAAGCAGCAGCGACGAGCTCGAGGAGCTGCTCTCCTTGAGCGCTCGGGCGATGGGGACGGCTGGCGCCGGTGGAGGGACGAGGCGGCAAGGGGAAAGGGAGAGGGGGTCGCGCGAGGAGGGCCAAGGCTGCGGGCACGGGAACGAGAGGGAGATGGGGATCGAGAGGAGGGATGCGGGAGGATCGGGAACAGGCGCAGGAGAGGGCGATGGGGTGGAGCGCGTCCTCTGGCGCGGGCGATGCGGGATCGAGGAGAGGGGCGAGGGGATCGGGCGCAGGGAGCTCGATGCGTGCGTGTGCGAGCGAGTGGCGGTGCAGGAGGATGGAGGGGAGCGATCGGGTGAGGGGAAGGGGCTGCGAGGGGATCAGGCTAGGGTTTGGTGCAGCTGGGCCTTAGGGGTTAGACAGGCCCAAGTGGCCGACTTGGCTTCTCTTCTCTCTCTCCTACTCTTTTTCCATTTACAAACAAAACAGAAAAAGAGAAAGAAGAGAAAGAGAAGGTAGGGGTGGAATCTGGGCATGGGGATAGTTTTCCCGAACTCATAAAAATGAGCTCGATCTAGGAAAAATAGAAAGAGGCATGATTGAAAGATTTAAATTCAAACTCATTTGAATTTAATTCAAATGGGTTTGAACTAGGACTTGATAAAAGGAAGGTCCAAAAATGTTCGGATTTTTGGTGGAGCTCCGGAAAAATGATGAAAGAATAAATGGCAGAGTTGGAGATCAAGAATTAAGACAACAAAGGCATTAGGATATTTTGTAAGTGTGTTTGCGGTAAATCCAAATAATTGGAATATTTTTATTATAGCTCCCTAATAATAGTAGGAGACTTTGAATATGTTTTAAAGAGAAATCACCATGTGAATATCCCTCGATTTAAATAGATCAACGATCTATGCAATTTATTTAGGTGAGTTTCAAAAGATTTATGAGATGGTGGCATGATGACATGATGCAATGCACATGATGCAAGGATGAATGCAACGAACAAAACAAATCACACGACGAATCTCGGAACTAGCTGGAAGTCTTCTGGAGCGTCGGTCTCGGGGCGTTACACGACAGACCACAAATATATATATATATATATATATATATATATATATATATATATATATATATATATATAGAGAGAGAGAGAGAGAGAGAGAGAGAGAGAGACCAACTCAACATTGCGAAGATAAACCTTGAAGTCAAATCAATGTTGAAGACAAACCAAATGCAAAGACTATGCAACCATGACGCCAAAAGAAACACTTCAATAAGAATTTGGTGGTGGCGTTACCCACCGTATAGGAAGTATTAGACCTAGACACGGCGCACAATTATCGTGGCGCTCCGAAGTCAAATTCCACGTTAATGTATTCATACTTGGAGTGTATGTCTTCATTGATTGAAGATATACGTTACTTCGTGTGTTGCACATCTAAGTCATCAACATGCATAAGCGTTAGGATGTGTGTCCAATTACAGGACATTTGAGGAATCTAAGATATTTAGCTCACACCGCAACTTGCAAAAATCTTTTCTCATCCAAGGGCTTTGTGAAGATATCTGCCAATTGCTCTTCAGTGTTGACGTGAATGATATCAATATCTTTCTTCATGACATGATCTCTGAGAAAGTGATGACGGATCTGAATGTGCTTTGTCTTCGAGTGTTGAACTGGGTTGTTGGCAATCTTGATGGCGCTTTCATTGTCGCAGTAGAGTGGCACATGCTTTAGATGGATACCATAGTCGTTGAGAGTTTGCTTCATCCATAGAAGCTGAGCACAACAAGATCCAGCAGCAATGTATTCAGATTCAGCAGTGGAGAGACATACACAGTTCTACTTCTTTGAAGACCAACAGACAAGAGATCGTTCAAGAAAGTGACATGTGCCTAAAGTGGACTTGCGATCAACCTTGTCACCAGCATAATCAGCGTCTGAGAATCCAACTAGATCAAACTTTGAGCCCTTTGGATACCATAATCCCAGTGTTGGGGTGTAAGCCAAATATCGAAAAACTCGCTTCACAGCTAAGTGATGTGATTCCTTTGGTGCTGCTTGGAATTGGGCACACATGCAAACGCTAAGCATTATATCTGGCCTAGATGCACATAAATATAGTAAAGAACCAATCATGGAGCGGTATACCTTTTGATCGAACTCTTCACCATTGTCGTCGGGGCCCAGATGACTTTTGGTTGGCATTGGCGTCGTGTATCCTTTGCGGTCTTGCATTCCAAACTTCTTTAGGCAATCTTTGAGGTATTTTTCTTGTGATATGAATATGTCGTTGCTCTGTTGACGGATTTGAAGACCGAGGAAAAATTTCAGCTCACCCATCATGGACATCTGATATTGCTCTTGCATCATGTGCCCAAACTCATCACTGTATCTCTTGTCAGTGCAGCCGAAGATAATGTCATCCACATAGATTTGGCACACAAACAGTTCACCATCATATTTCTTCATGAAGAGTGTATAATCTAGAGAACCAGGTTTGAAGCCTTTGCTCTTCAGGAAGTCTTTGAGTGTGTCATACCAATCGCGAGGAGCTTGTTTGAGGCCATACATTGCCTTGTTGAGCTTGTATACCATATCAGGATGTTTTGGATAAATAGGATGATTGTCAAGGAATCCTGTGACGAAATACATAGTGAGACCATTTGGACATTTTATCTTGCATCCCACAAGATGTTTAATGTCCCCAGCATAAGCATCAGATGCCTTTGATTTCTGACTGGAGACCATTACCTGTAAAAGAGAGTTAATTTTTCTTAACCACCCACATTTTCAGGGGTGGCTTAGAAGCAATGAGTCTAAGTGCAGCATCTGAGAACTTCGGCTTTGGAGCCCTAGCAAATAGCCTTGCAGGAGGTGAATAATACTCATAAGAATAAGCAGAAAAGTTCTTGGTCTTATGAACATAGCGGTTTGACGAAACACGCACATATTCATAAGTCTAAGTATGGTTTCCCTGTAAAACATTGGCGTTAGGGTGACTCTGGTGATTCCTCTGTCTATATGAAGCCTTTGGACCATATGAAGCCTTTGGTCTGGGATTTGTCTTCTTCCCAGGTGGTGTCATGATGACATTCACGGGGAGATTCTCAGGACAACTCTTGGGTACCCAGATCTTCTTAAAAGATGGTCCATTCCTGCAGTTAGTACCGATATACCTGGCAAATACTCATCATTCTGATTCTTAAACAGTTTATAGTTTGCATCAGAGGATTCATCAATGATAATCGGGTTAGCACAAGTGAAGCCAGATAAGGTAGATGGATCCACTGAAGGTCCCTTTGCAGCAACCCATGTGGTTTTGGGGTACTGCTCAGGCTTTCAATAAGAAACATCAACATTCATTTTCCTCTCGAACCCAACACCCTCTTTCCTAGGGTTTTGGTTCAGAATCTGTTTCTTGAGGACATTACATAGTGTCTGATGCCCTTTGAGACTTTTGTACATTCCTGTCTCAAGCAATGTCTTCAATCTTGCATTCTCCTCAGCAATAGTAGTGGTATCCTCAGCAGAGGGGTTAGTTACCACATCTGCAGTTGAAGATACTGCAATAGTAGCAGCAGTAGAACATTCAGCAATAGAGACAACATTATCAAGCTCAAGACATTTTAGACATGGTGGTTCAAATCCTTCCTGAGCGGAACAGATCTGTTGAGCGTGGAGTGACTCATTCTCCTTTTGAAGATCTTCATGAGCCGATCTCAAGTTCTCAAGCTCTTGCTTCCTTTGAAGATAGTCATAGGAGAGCTTTTCATGATTAGTTGAGAGCGTTTCATGATGACTTTCAAGTTCTTCGTACTTAACATGAAGATTTTTAATGTCTTCAATTAAGGACTGCATTTCGGTCATTTCTGCGTCCAAAAGGTCATTACTTTTGTCTGGTAACTTTTGAATATGTTCCATAGCATTCTGTTGTTCAGTTGCAATTTTAGCAAGTGTTTTGTAACTAGGTTTACATTCACATTTAGAGTCATCTTCACTTGATGTTTGAAAGTAAGCATCGCGTGAGTTTACCTTGGCACCACGTGCCATGAAGCAGTAGGTGGGAGCAGAGTCATCCTCATCCTTAGCATGCAGACAGAAAGACTTCAGTGATGCCTAACACTCTTTGGCTCTGGGTGTTTTGGGCTTTGTCCTCGCAAGGATTTCTCTCTCAAATGCTTCGTAGGTGGGTTGGTCTCAAACGACAAAAGTTCTGCACTAACTTTGAGCAGCCACAAATTTATGGTGTAGGGGGTGGGCTATTTATAGCCAGGAGGCAACCCGACCTGATTTGTCCAAAATGACCCTGGGTCACTAAGGAACTGACACGTGTCCAACGGTCAGATTTCAAACACACGCGACAGCTTAGCTTGGGCTACAAGCAAAGCTGACTCATCCAGCTCTGGATAAGATTTTCTCTCATTGTCTTCGCTCGAAGACATAGGATTTGGCTGAGCATCACTTCAGTCACTCTGACTTTGTTCACTTGGACCCCACTTAACAGTACGGTGGTTCCTATGACTAAATAAGAAGAAAAGGAAACTACGAAACAACTATGTCTTCGCACTCCATAGTCTTCAAGTGAATAGCTTCACGCGTCATAATCTTGGTCATGAATGTTTCACGAACCACCATTGTCTTCAATGTCTCCACACATTTTTAGGGGTCATCTCTGGTGGGTAAACCGAATCAATGAGGGACACTTCCAGCGTTATCCTGCAATTCTCACAAACACATTAGTCCCTCAACCACGTTTGTCGTCAATACTCCAAAAGCAACTAGGGGTGGCACTAGATGCACTTACAGAAGGTAAATCTTCTCTAGTAAACCAACATAAAAATTGACTAGAAACACTTTCTTATCTTGTACATGAGCAACACCATAAACATTGACCAGATTCCACTTTAAACCTAGTATTCTTGTCCATAATATCCATTCTTGTTATATACTCTCTCCGTCTCATAATATAAGACATTTTTTTCGAGCTAATCTAGCTTGCAAAAACATCTTATATTGTGGGACAAAGGGAGTATTTACTATCACAAGAAGAATCCACCTCAAACAAGTCTTTGCTAACGCCCAACAAGCCCCAACCGACGGCTCCCACGGCCAAATGGAATTTAAAACCAAGATTAGTTAAACTCATGAAAGATAAATCGAAGAAAGCACAAATGAATCTCGCTAACCCTTTGAAAATATAAGTGAACCTCAACTGCAAAAACATGAAAGTCCGGTGAAACCCCATGTAAATTATGAATATCTCTCTGAAATTAAGATTTAACCAGGGTGGTAATTAAACTGAACCCAACTGAAGCTTCACAGAAATGCGGGACTGAATAGCACTTGGGTCTAATCCATAGTAGTAGGAGTATGCGCATAAAATAATACTTGGCCCACTCTACACAAATGGTTCACATTTATCACCAAGATGTCGAGGTAAGGAGAGAGCGAGTAGTCAGTCAGTATTACTCCCTCCGTTTCTAAATATAAATCTTTTTACAGATTTAAACATGGACTATATAAGAATCAATATAGACGTATTTTAGAATGTAGATTCACTCATTTTGCTCCCTATGTACTATGTAGTCCATATTACAATATCTAAAAAGACTTATGTTTAGGAACGGAGGAGTACATGTAAAAGGAGATTCTCATGGAACTGTGGATCCGGTACGCTCTAGACCATGACTTTCTTCGAGGTATTCGCACTTGCTTATTTATATCTGCAGCCAGTGTACATAGCATCTCCCGCCTGGGAGTAACTCTGAGCATTCAACATGCCAACTCTTGTGAATACATCATGGCACTTCAACGTGTTTTTTAGAAAAGGAGGAGGACCCCCGGCCTCTATATCTGGACGATGCATGCATCTACTTTATTAATTATTCACATAATACCTTACAAAGTCATATAACAGTAAGACTAAAGCCACCGTCTGGACAACATCTGTCGCTATTCCTATCCAGTTGATGAAGGGATGCTGATAGTCTGGGCCTAATATCAAACAGACCTCGCAGCCAAACCTAAAATCTAAGACCTGAGGTCCCAACCAGGATGCCTGCCGGGTATGGGGCACCCATCAGTCCGGCGCACTCGTCGGGATGAACGAGTCATTCAGAGTTTGCTCCGGTCCGATGTCACCTCTACCAGCCCCCGTGAATGCACCGGGGCCGACGACCATGATCGTAAGCCACCAAGTACAGCGTGAGAAGGCCTGCAACGCGGAGGAGATCCACCGGCAACTCACCGCCCATGCGGTCCACGGCACTTCAACGTATAGCTTAGGGATTTATCGCAGCAACATTTGTGGACAGGAATGATGTGCTTCCAACTATGAAACACGTAACTTTTTCCATAGTGTGCTTACTAGATTATGGTTATCGTTTCTCCTCATGATCCTAATATTGTACCCCAAACGTTGATATGGATTGGTACTTTGTGACCGAAGATGGTTGAGCGCATCGATAGATGCATAGGCCAGTGAGTATCCGCATGCATGAATTTGAAAAAACCGAATACCATCCTTTCCAAAAAGAAATCTAATATAAGCAGGAATTTCTTTAAGAAGAACATAGATAATGCAGACATGAGCAAGTCAAACAACAACGTCGCATTTGAAGAGACAAGCTAGATGCAGATCTGATGTGGTCATACATTATTGCCAAAATTAACATGCACGGATGCACTAAGGTAGACTAGAATGTGATTGATCGTGATATTAGGTGCTAAGCCTACGGAAGGCCATGGATGTACCACCCGCTGGCCTTGGGTGTGGAAGGTAATTGATTTCTGCATCAGGATTGAGCAACTCCCATCTGAAACAAATTAACACAAATAGAATCAATAAACAAATTAACACAAACAGAATCAATCATTGCACACTAACTTATAGCTACGTAATTCCTTTAGTTGAAGAAAAACAGTGGTCTACTCACTCATAGCCGATGGAGAGATGATGTAGGATGATGGTGATCTGCATCCTGGCAAGCATGTTGCCTGGGCAGATCCTGCCGCCACCTCCGAACACCTGGTATGTTCCTGGCTTTACTGGTTCCTAGTGAGCAGTATTTTTGGTGGTTAAGCGAGCTCAGGTAAGGAAAAAAGGTGAAGCACACCAATAGTTGGTGGAAAGTGGTGCATGATGATAAACTTGAGTTGCAAGAAACATGAACTAGCTAGTAAACTTACATCCCATCTGTCGGGATTGAAGGTAAGGGGGTCCTGGTAGTAATTGGGGTCGGTGTGCAATGACCTCAACCACACCAGCACCGGCCACCCCTTCGGTATGGTGTAGCCGTGGTACTCCACATCCATGCTTGCCACGCGAAAGACCATTGTGGAGATGTTGGCCATTCGGATTGTCTCCTCGACCACCTTTGTCGTGTACTTCATCTTTGGGATGTCGTCGTAGGTGATCATCAGACTCGCCAATGTCGAACCACTTTTGCTTTTGTTCATTGCTACATTCTCCTCTCGAAGCTTGGCAAGGACAACGGGGGATTTTGCAAGGTGGTAAGTAGCCCATATGATGGCAGTGGTAGTGGACTCATAGCCGGCGATAACGAGGGAGACGATGTTATCCACCACCTCGTTGTCGCTCAGCTTCTTCCCCTGCTCATCCTCCATCTGCATTAGTCCACTCATCAAATCATCACACCCCATGTCCACCTTCTTCCTTGCCTCCAACACCTCCCGGAAGACCGCATTCAACTTTCGACGACACTGCATGCATTAAATTCCTCTACAATTATTCTCGATTTCTCTATATAGTACCGATATGATTACGAAATCAGATTTGACATTTCTTATAGGAATGAGAGCATGCACATAAAGGGGGCAAAAATGCACAAAGATCGTGTGGAACTTTAGTTGCAGAAATGCTCATAGTAATTACACATTTCTCATAGTAATTACACACAATTTTGAAAATATGAACTAGCCAGCCTCCATTGGATAAAGAATGAACAACAATGGTCTTTAATCTAGAAATAAATGTCTTTCTGTTGTTGGACTGGGAGATATACACTTCAAAGACTCGTAAATAGGGAACAAACAAAATACCTTTCGACCGGCGCGAGATGTCGTCCCCGGTAAATCTAATGGGAATGCCTTCAGGCCATCAAGCAATCCGCCAAACCATTGGTCAATCTTGTCTGTCATAGGCGAGGGTTCCATGCTCACGAACATCTTGCAGATGTTAGCAAACGTCACCTGCATTGATTAGTTGTGGTTAGGTTCAACATTATTGTGGTGGATCATGGTACCTCCATTCCGGTTTATAAGACTTGCGCATATCCCTAGATCTATAATTTGACCAACATAACATGAGTTGTATAGTCTAAAAGTTACACAAGCAAATGATTTGAAGTTTCTAATAATATATTTTGTGCTATACAACTTGTATTACGTTGGTCTATTTTTTAACCTCGAGATACGCGTAAGCATCATAAATCGGAAAGGAGGCACTAATATTGTTTGCCAAAATAGTATTTATCTTTCTATTAGTACTACTCCCTCTGTCTGGAATTACTTGTCATGGGAATGGATAAAAAGAGATGTATAGAACCAAAATACATCTAGATACATTCATTTCTTCGACAATTATTTCTGGACGAAAGGGTTATTTTTTTATGACACTATTATAAACTAAACACATCACAATACAGTTCAGCCAATGCAAACCAAGCCAAAATGAGCTGAAGGACGAAATACACTCGGAATAAATTGCACTTGTACAAAAAGGTGCAATTGCAACCAATAAAAACAATAAAAAAAACTCCTACTAAATAGCAAATGAAAACAAAGGACTGAACTTTGTGGACTGACTTAAAGATTCCGTGACAGAAGTGACTTAAAAAATTCGGGCAGGTTGTCCATGATTTATCAGTTAAGAGCATGGTTAATAGTATAGTCAACAACCGATTACATGAAGTTGTCATATCATATATAGTCAAGCTAGTAGTCAACATGTATAGTACCTACTAGTACCTCCGTCTTGGTTTATTGGTCCCTTTTGTAATTTGTGCCAAATTTTGACCAAAGAATAAACTAACAAAATGTTAATGCATGTCAACAAAAATTATATCGTTGGATTCGTATTTGAACATATTTTTTTATGATATAACTTTTGGTGACATGCGTGAACATTTTATTAGTTAAATTTTTGATCAAAATTGGCTTGAAATACAATGAGAACCAATAACCAGGACGGATGTAGTAGTTGCTAAGTACTACTTTATTAATGCATGGCCCACCGTACACTCCCGCGATATTTTTTGGAACCCGTGTTGCAGCTAGCTGTTAATCTATATGCTGCTTTCTTTCTCTCTCATCTAACTGAACACATATGTAATGGTTTAATCCTTGTAGCCCGCTGATTATACCTTAGTATTATACTTGTTCTAAGTACTCTGTGATGGGAGTACCTTTTTTATCTCTGTGGCGGCGACAATGGTACCCTTATCTGCCCATGTTCGCAGCGCCGCCACGATGCGCGGCTGCACGACTGTGGCGATAGTGCGGAGCGAGCTGGGCTTGTTGATAGCGGAGAGGATGAACCCGCGTAGCCTGGCATGGCTGGCGCCCTCCACGTTCCCCACGGACGTTATGCCGACGAGCTCCGGCACCGGCCACCGGATGCCGAAGCTGTCGGCAGACTGGAGCACGAACTTGTTGGCCGCCGGGGAGCAGGCGATGATGCTGGGGGAACCGAACAGGTGCGTCCTGTACAGTCCCACCCCGTCG
This sequence comes from Triticum timopheevii, assembly GCA_963921465.1. Classification (NCBI taxonomy): domain Eukaryota; kingdom Viridiplantae; phylum Streptophyta; class Magnoliopsida; order Poales; family Poaceae; genus Triticum; species Triticum timopheevii. Next base: position 81,063,161 of record OY997274.1, read on the forward strand.
CCGTACGCGCTCTTCTTGGCGCTGATGAAGTCGTCCGGGCGGCGGACCAGCTTGAAGTACCAGAGCAGCGAGAGCGTCTCGCCGAGGAAGGGGATGCCCATGTGTCCCGGCGGGAGGCGCTGCCGGCTGCCATTGCTGCCACGGCAGCGGTATTTGAGAGCGAAGGCTGCGCAGTGCCATGCGTCGGTGAAGTGCCAGGCGGCGAGGCAGAGCAGTGGGACGGCGCCGAACAGGAGACCCGGCCACCATGCCCACGCACCCATTGCTACCGTCTCTCCTAGCTACTCGAACTCGACCGATCTGTCTTCTCTCACCTGGAACTGGAGTCACTCTGGAGATGAACAATAGATGATCGATCGAGTAGCGGAAGCTGGTCTATATATATGATGAGCGAGCGTCGGTGTAGATTCCGAGTGGCTGATCCGTTGCTGTGCGGAGGCAGATGGGAACAAAATTTAGCTCGTAGCTTCAGAAATTACTCACGAATTGAATGGCAGGTAGTTTGCTGAGCAAGTGGTAGTTAGTTAATAATATAAGTTGGCATATGCAGCAGCGTACCAAATGTATATATTAATATGATCATGTGCTTTGATGCTTACACAAGTGATGTGCCTATATAATATATATACGTGACTCGAGTTAGTCATTGAGTACTGTTTGGTGGCACTATATGTCTATCTTCATTATGGACTCGCTGCTAAGTTCCAACTCCGCGTGAATGATTAGTTAGTCGGGGGCCACCAGGCATCTTTGATTGAAACACAACTTTGACAGGGGCGAAACTCTTATTTTGTTATTTATTGGTTGGGCTCGGCAGTGACGAACTTGTGCCATTACTTTGTTGAAGGTGTTGTCTACCTTTTTTTTTTAAAGGAAGGCATTGTTTACTTGTTGAGCTGGTTTGGGTGGTCTCGGCAAACATGATGAAATTCTTGTCTACGTCGTCTACATCAAATACGATGATGATGCAGCAACGTTTATCTCTTCTTGAAGACGTTCCGAAACAATAGTTCTTGGGGGTGAATTTGACATCTTGTAATGGTTCAATCGTGGTTCATTTGTTTTGTAATCCACTTAATAATTAATATGAATAAGTGTACATCGCACTGATGCAGAGGTCGGGGTATGAACCTCCTTTTCTAAAAAGAAAAAGTTAGGGACATCTGATAAGTATGTTGATGCAATTGTTAGCTACAGCCACCGCTCAAAAAAAAACAAAAACAGGCTACAGCCTACATGTCACCTCATGGACTGTTTTCAGTCTGATCTATGTGTGTTGGCCGTGCTCACGATCATATACATCATCAAGCAAGCCTGGCCTTGAGGCAGATGTTTTTTTAGAGGAAAGGCCATAGCCCGACTTTATAAATAAAGCCACACGGCAGTGTCACACAAGACCAAACAGGATAACAGTACCGAGAAAAACACATAGCGCACGGAGGGAATATAAAAGAGTCGCCAAGGGAAGAAGGGTACAGGCAACTGCCAAACACGGCACGCAGGCCGGATAGAAGAGACCTAAACTCCGCAAACAGCACCAACAGGGTTAGACAGCATGGTCCCGACTGGAGATGTGAGATGTCGAAGCCCGAATTTTGTTGATGAGAAGGTCCAGGGCATCCCGCTCAGCCTCCTTAGTCAATGATCTCCACTGCTGCAACAATATACATGATTTGAAAAGAACGTCAGCAGGCTTAGATGGGAAGATATGTTCAATAGTAAACTTGTTCCTAGTGGTCCATAAGGCCCAACATATGGCACCCAGGCCAACCCAAAACACCCTCTTGGTGACCCCAACCAAAGCATTGGCTAGAGTACGGATATCGGAGAAAGAGGAGGGGTTCCAAGGGACCTGGAGCCACGATCTGACACAGCACCACACCAACTTGGCCAGCACGCAATTGAAAAAAATGTGATCCGAGTTTTCCAAAGCCCCACATAAATGACAGAATTCAGAGCCAGGCCCATTGCGTTTTTTAATCTGGTCAGCAGTCGGCAGGCGACCACGAAAAGCTTGCCAAAGAAAAATTTTAATCTTAGGTGGGACTTTGGACTTCCAAACACAGGAAAATCTGGATGAAGAAATACCACCAATAAGTCTAGAGTAAAGCGACTTGACCGAGAATCTACCAGAGGCCGAGTGGGGCCAGACAACCTCGTCGGCCGACTCCGAGAGCAAGGGGAAGAGGGCAGAGAGACTTTGCCAGTCTTCCAACTCTTCAGGAGACAGGGCCCGACGAAAGGCCAAATCCCAGTGATTAGCCACCACCTCCGCGATGGAGATAGCCGGTTTAGGACAGTAGGAAAACAGAACCGAAAAGCGCTCAGCAAGGGGGGCATCTCCCGTCCACCAGTCCAGCCAAAAGCGGACGGACGTCCCATTGTGAACATTAAATTTAACATGCTCTAGGAAAATAGGTCGAACTTTGACAAGGGATTTCCAAAATTGAGAGCCGCGTCTCGTGGTAGCAAACAGCAGGTTAGAGAGAGGAAAGTATTTCTCCTTAAGGATCGAAAGCCAGAGCGAGTCGGGCCCAATAGTTAAAATTTTCCACCACCACTTGATAAGCAAACATAAGTTCATCACTCGGGTATTGATAATACCTAACCCGCCACGGTTTTTAGGCCTACACATAAGCTGCCACTTGACTAATCTATATTTCCGTTTATTATCTGCGGAATTCCAATAGAAGGCACCCCTATGTTTGTCAAAGCCAGCATGCACGCCATCCGTGAGAAGATAGAAGCCCATAAGAAACATGGGGAGAGAGGATAAGCATGAGTTAATTAGAGCGACTTTGCCAGCGTTAGTGTTATATCTGCCTCTCCAAGGGAGCACCCTGTTCCCCACTTTAGCAACCGCCGGAGCGAAGTCTTTAGCATGGAGCACACCCGGAGATATAGGAAGGCCTAGGTATTTAAAGGGGAAAGAGCCCAAAGAACAGTTCAGGAGCCTGGCAACCCACAAGGCTTCCGTCTCAGCCACACCCGTGACCAAGACCTCACTTTTGGCGAAGTTAATCTTGAGTCCCGAAACAGCTTCGAAACATAACAGGATGAATTTAAGATTAGCAATGCAGGTGTCATCCAACTCCACCAAGATAATTGTATCATCCGCCTACTGCAAGTGGGAAACACCTTCCAGAAGTAGATGGGAGATTACAGGGGTAATGTGCCCACAACGGGCCGCCCTGGAAAGCATGCACGAGAAGGCATCGGCCACAAAATTAAAGAGAACGGGGGAGGCAGGGTCCCCTTGGCGCAAACCCCTACCATTAGCGAAGAAATTACTAACAGCACCATTAACCAAGACGGCAGTATGGCCACCCGGGACCATCTGCATGATACGATGAACATAGGCACCGTCGAAGCCTTTAGCAAGAAGGACCTGCTTGAGGAAGGTCCAGCTCACGGAGTCGTAGGCTTTCTCGAAATCTAACTTAAGGATAACCGCTTTAGCTCTCCGAACGTGGAGGTCGTGAACAATCTCATGAAGGGATAGGATACCGTCCAGGATGAAACGCCCTTCGATAAAAGCAGATTGAAAGGGACTAATAACTCTATGGGCCACCGGCGACAAACGATTCGCAAAGCCTTAAGCCGGGAATTTGGCAAAATTGTTAATCAAAGCAATAGGACGGAATTGGGAAATAACATCAGCACCCTTAACCTTGGGGATTAGGGTAATCACAGCATAATTCAAGCGGGAGATATCGACAGTGCCCAGGCAAAAGCCCTGGATAACGTTACAGACCAGCTGTTTCAACTGTGGCCAGAATTTTCGAAAGAAAGGAATAGAAAAGCCGTCTGGCCCAGAAGCAGCATTGGGATTAGCAGAGTTAACAACCTCCCAGATTTCCTGATCAGAGAGGGGGATCATCAAGGAGGCATTCTCCTCGGGAGATATTTTAAGGCCAAAGTCCCAGAGGGAGGGAGCTATAGAGAGGCCCGATGGAGGTTTAGCCCCCAATAGTGATGAGAAGAAGTTCACCACATGAGCCATGATATTAGAATGCTCCGATGATACAACACCGTTAATGCACAGGCTATTAATATCGCACCGTCTACGCCTGCTGTTCGCGATCGCAAAGAAATACGCCGTAGGGGAATCACCTTTTAGAGTCCAGTTAAGAGTCCCCCGTTGGCGCCAGTAAATCTCAGCCTGATGGTGAAGCTGCAATAAGGCAGCCTCAAGATTATACTGAACCGCCCAACCATCTTTGGAAAGCCCAATCGAATCAGCCGCACGATCCAGCGACAGGATCTGGTCCTCAAAGAAGGATTTGGTACGACGATCCTCCGCCGCACGGTTCCGAGCCCAACCTCTGAGGAATTTACGCAAGTTATAGGAACACGCATGCCAATCATCTAGAGGCCCAAAAGAGCGAGCATTAGAAGCTAGAGAAAGGGAGATCTTCGACGCAACCAAATCGACAAAGCCATCTACCGCCAACCAGGAAGCATCAAATTGGAATCTAGCCGGAGGTCTGAGGCTAACGGAGCCATCATCAAGAATTAGGGGGGTATGATCGGAACCGATAATGCATTTAGCAAAAAGAGAGGCCCTAGGAAATAAGGAATCCCACCTGGGACATAGGAAAACTCTATCAAGCACCGATCTAATAGGAGTTGTCTGATGGTTAGACCAGGTAAAACGAGCTCCCCCCCCCCCCCCCCGAGGTAGCTCACGAATAGCATTGGCACTAATGAAATCATTAAAGGCATTAGCCAGCGGCCAGGAGAAGATATCATTACTTTTATCATTAGGGCCCCATAGCAGATTAAAGTCTCCCCCGATAACCATCGGTAAGGTACAGGCATCGATCTTCAGCGAAAGCTCATTAAGGAATAAAGGAGACAGGGAGTGATCCGCAGGGCCATAGACGACGATAAACTCACAAAGAGTGTTCTGAGCTTTAAGGGAGAGAACAACGCTGGCCCAAAATATCCCATGATCAAAAGCAACAAAATCGAAAATATCTTTGTTGGCCCCTATCAAAATCCCGCCCGAGTGCCCCACAGCAGGTAAAAAGTTCCAGTAGAATTTGTCCATACCCACAATAGCTGACAGTTCACTAGGGGAGAAGGATTCTTGAAAGTTTCTACCAGCCCCATAAAATCAATCGAGTTAGATCGAACCAGATCTTTAAGTTGGTCACGGCGCCCCCTAGCACCGAACACCCTAATGTTCCAGAATAGCGCCCTCATTTATGAGAAAGGTTTTTGATTCGAAGCCTCGACCTGCAAGGAGCTACGCAGGGTTTAGCACGTTTATTGATGCCCCTTTTAGACAAGTTGGATTGGGGCTGGCCACTACCAGCGCCCGCGTCCATTGCCGAACCACTACTAGACGCCCTGGCAGAGAGGCAACTGCCTCTTTGGCTTTGGCAATGGCAGCCTGAGCCATCTCGTTAGCCCGAATAACAGAAAGAAGAGAACTAGGAGAGCCAACAGAAGAATCAACCACCACCCCCACATCCGACATAATATTTAAAAGATGATCATCCGAAAGAGAAGGAAGAACCAATCGAACCGGAGAAACAACAGCAGAGGGGACATGGGATGTACCTGTGGGGGGAAGATCCTTCGCCGCAGCACGTTTTTCAGCCCGCTCCAGAATAGGGACACCAGAATTGGCCACCCGCTTGCCTTTGCGCGCCGTGGACATAGGGGAACGAATCATAGGCGACCGCGCCGCCAGAGATCCAACATGGTGGTCCGAGCGTGACATAGAGCCCAAATCATGATCAAGACGCCGACAGATCCCTGCCATGGAATGTTTCGAACCCGAAGAGTTCCAGCTCTTAGCCGAGAATTTGCGCACTGAGGATTTCTTCTTCTGAAGGGACTGGGCTTCCACCACATCGTGAACCGGTGAGGCCGGGAGATCTTCAATCCCAGATCGAGTGGGGGAGAGCGGGCGGGCAGGGAGGTTGGAGCAGGCACCAGAGACGGGGGTAGCAGAGCAAGGCGGAAACTTCGATGTATCAGCACCAGCAGCAGGAACATTGGGAGCATCAGACGGGACCACCAAATCATCATGAGGGGCAACACCAGAGGGGGCTTGAGATTGAAACAATTCACGTTCAGAATCTGCCAGACCATCCCATTCAGATTGTGTGAAGCGGAGGTTAGACCCATTGCTCTGATTGGGGCCACCCTGCGATCCATCCCCCTCTTTATCATGCTTGTCCGAAGGGAGAGAAGGGGGGGAGGGGGAGGTGAAGACTGAAAGGCAGCCGCCCCCTCCACCCGCACCCGAAGCTTGATACCATTGGGAGACGGGAAGATATCAATCGAGCCATGCACCCTTTCAGGATCCAGAACCCAAACCTTCATCCTAGCAGGCCCCACCTTGTTCAGAGAATCTTCATCCACCTCGATGGGCTTCCCAATCAGCACCCCAAAAGGCAGGAGAAAAGAAGACGAACGGAGAGCAGCAGGCAGATCATCAATCAGAACCCAGATTTGAGAGAGTGGCCCGACAGCCGTACCACTGCAAGAAGCCGCTTTAACAGAAACCACCAATTGATTGAGGGGAAGGGTGAAGCTAGTGCATGAGGCAATCATCCGCAAACATTCTTTGGAAGGAAACACCACCGAGAACTCAAAATCAGACAGCTGCACCACTTGCCAGTCCCATCCAGCCTCATCCCAAATGCGAAGCCCTTCCAGAAGAGTATGAGGCGAGATCTTTTAATCCTTGACCGTAACAATCGCAGCATTAGACAGAGCAGGTGCCACCTCCCGAACAGGAAGGTCGCCATCAAACGCGAAAAAGGAGCAGCCAAGGAGACCCGAACCAAACTGGATGACCGCGAGAGGTTTCTGCCTAGCCATGCAGTTGACCGTGAGGTGACCATCAGAACGACAAATCAAGCAAAATGGAGGGTTGGTGCAGCGAGATTGGAAACGTCCGGGCCTGTGGCAGGCGAAACACGTGAGCGCCGAGGGGTTGGACTGGGAGGCCGAGGGTGGGCGGGAGTGCGTAGGTGGCAGGGAGGAGGATCCCGTCACCCATCCCCAGAGAAGGAGGCGCCCCAGAAGCCAGACCGGGCGGCCGACGCGCCGGCCCCGCGAAGGACCGAGGCGGCGGCCGAAAACCCGCACCCACCCCAGCAGAATGGGGCAGAGGGGGAGGGCGCGACAGAGCGTCAGGACCGCGACCCCCACCCTGAGCAGGAAGGGAGACAGAAGAAGAGGACACACCGCCGCCAGAAGCCACCGCCGCTTCCCACGGATCCAGCGCTGAAGATGGAGAGTGACCAGATCCAGAACCCTGCGGGCCGGATCCAAGCGCACCCACCCTCTCCGAGCGCTGCCCTGGAGCCCGGGTCACACGGTCACGAGCCGCCTGCTCCGCCTCCAACTTGGAGCGGAGCGAAGCCTCGAGCTCCAGATCCACCGTGGAAGAAGGGGAGTCCTCACGGCGGCGCTTGTTGCCCGAGGGCGCCTCGCAAGAAGAGCCGCGCGACTTGTCCATGGAGATCACCGCCGCAAAAGGAAGAAGGAGGGGTGGAGGAGGGGAGGATCTAATGAGGCGACGAATGGGGAGACGGTGGCGGCGCAGATCGGAAGCGGAAGCCAAAAACCCTAGCAAGGGGGAGAGAGAGCCGCGGGGGATCCATAAATAGCCCGTCCGAGCCGTGCCCACCTGGGCCCGACTCGCAACATGGGCCAAGCGAGGCAGGGGAGCAGGAACTGGGGAGATGGGCCCAACTGGGCCGGACGGAACCAGAGGTGGGAAATCTGTCACTGAAGAAAGAGGGGGGGAGAGGTAGGCCCACCAGACGGCGGCAAACCACACGGCCCAGCAGGCCCACCCAAGGGGACAGCCCGCGGCCCGGTGGCCACCGCGGACAGAGCGAGATCTAGGTTACACGAAGCCACCAGCGCCCCCGCCGATGCTGCCACCAGCGACGCGGGCGCCGCAGAGGTCGAAGGAGAGATGGAAGGGGAGCCACCAAGCTCCCTGACAGGCGCCCTGCCCAGGACACCGAGTTCAAGCGATGGAGTAGCAAACTTACCAACCTTACGCCGCCGCCGAGAGACCCGAATCCATCTCTCGTCCGACGAAGAAAAGGCAGCCGCCAGCCGACCCCGGCCACCAGGGGCGAACTTGCGAGGACGAAGGACAGCGGGAGGCACCACCGCCCCCCAGCAGCGGGCACGAGACCACAGGCGGAGGGGGCCGGCGACTGCGAGACCTCCTCATCGGACGAGAGGGCCCAGAAACGAGATCCGAGCACCGGCAGCGGAGAGGACAGGGGGAAAACCCCACCCGCGGGGAGCCAGGGGAGGGGAGAGAGAGCCCACCTGCTAGGCGAGAGGGGGGGACCGGGCAGCGACCGCCGAGCCAACGCGAGGAGCAGGGTGGCCGGGGCATGGAGGGGAGGAGGGGGAGGATGAGGCGGAGAGGGAGGGGGAGGGAGCCATCTCGGCCGGTTGGGGCGTGATATTTCGGCGGCTCGATCCATCCATCTCTTGAGGCAGATGTTTGCGGCAGCTAAACGATTCAAGCTTTCTTTTGGTATCTTTTCTAGAAAGGGTGATTTTAGAAAAATGCAAAATGCTAAAAAGATATGGAAACCTATGTGGCAGGTTTTAACCGAGTTCACTGCCATCTAAGTTTAGGTCAAGAATTTCAATGTTGAAGGTTTACATATTGAGTGATGAAGGAGTGAAATCATGGCTTTAGCCTGTAGTTTTGGGTTTTGTAAGGAAAGAGATAATCCTTCGTAAACAAAGCCTATTTTATCAGGTCCAGCCTGACATGTGTGACATGAACAAACACCAATCATAAGTTGTAGAAATTCCTAAGGTAAAAGAAATTCACACTATTGTTTTGCATGTACTCCCTCCGTCCCATAATGTAAGATGTTTTTGCAAGCTAACACATTATGGGACGGAGTAGTAGATTACAAAATTTGATTATGGAATGTAGGGCTTTACTCTCTCCTAAGCGAGGGAGCCCTGTTTGAAATTCTCAACGACCTAGGAGGGCCAAAGAGGAGGTTTGGAAATATTTTTCAACTAGCAATTTTGTATAACTTCACTAGTTGAGTCATTGCCCCAAGCGCAAAGATGCCTTCTACCCTACGTCTTGCCCCCATCTTATACCCAACTTTCTTCATGCCATCCGACTCAGTTATTGTTGGAAATATTAGCACTTTTTGATTAGACTAATCCACGAGTAAATAGTAAGCATGACAAATACGGTATGCATCTCATACTGATACTTAAGCATGTGAGCACGTACAGTACATAGAACCGAAATATCTATGAACAACGTATATACGACCAGCACATGAACGAGCAACTAAGGGATGAATTAGTCATACTCTCCGATTGGCCAGGCCAACGCGGCGGCAGCAGCGGCAGCCTCGGCATCGTCCAATGCCTTCTTCTTGGCGGCTTCGTCGTCAGCCATCTCTCTTTGTTTGGGCACTTGTTTGCCCAGTGTTCCTCTAAACCACAAGTAAAGAAGCCATCTCTCTTCTTCTTTTTCTTCTTACCCTTCTACTTGAAGGTAGTATTCTGCTGGACAGAGTTCTTTCCCTTGAACTTGTGGAAATTCTTCTGCACCATATTGGCGCTAGAAGAACCCTCTGCCCATTTCAGGAGTGAGCCCTTTGCTCTCGAGTAATGCTCAACACTTAGATGACCAATGACATCCTCAACAGAGAATTCACGTCTAAAGTTCTTGAGAGAAGTAGCAAAGTTCCTCCATCCAGGAGGAAGTTTTGAAATAATGCAACGTGCGACAAACTGGTCCTCTAACTCACACTTCAGGAGCTCCAGCTCCTTAGTGATGCATTGTATCTCATGAGCCTGGTACAATATAGAACGGTTATCAACCATCATGTAATCATGGAACTGCTCCATAGCATACAACTCGCTTCCCGCATCGGTTGCGCCAAACTTAGCTGTTGGAAATATGCCCTAGAGGCAATAATATAAGTATTATTATATTTCCTTGTTCATGATAATTGTCTTTTATTCATGCTATAACTGTATTATCCGGAAATCGTAATACACGTGTGAATACATAGACCACAATATGTCCCTAGTAAGCCTCTAGTTGACTAGCTCGTTGTGATCAACAGATAGTCATGGTTTCCTGGCTATGGACATTGGATGTCGTTGATAACGGGATCACATCATTAGGAGAATGATGTGATGGACAAGACCCAATCCTAAGCATAGCACAAAGATCGTGTAGTTCGTTTGCTAGAGCTTTTCCAATGTCAAGTGTCTCTTCCTTAGACCATGAGATCGTGTAACTCCCGGATACCGTAGGAGTGCTTTGGGTGTATCAAACGTCACAACGTAACTGGGTGACTATAAAGGTGCACTACAGGTATCTCCGAAAGTGTCTTTTGGGTTGACACGGAACGAGACTAGGATTTGTCACTCCGTGTAAACGGAGAGGTATCTCTGGGCCCACTCGGTAGGACATCATCATAATGTGCACAATGTGACCAAGGGGTTGATCACGGGATGATGTGTTACGGAACGAGTAAAGAGACTTGCCGGTAACGAGATTGAACAAGGTATCGGCATACCGACGATCGAATCTCGGGCAAGTATAATACCGCTAGACAAAGGGAATTGTATACGGGATCGATTGAGTCCTTGACATCGTGGTTCATCCGATGAGATCATCGTGGAACATGTGGGAGCCAACATGGGTATCCAGATCCCGCTGTTGGTTATTGACCGGAGAACGTCTCGGTCATGTCTACATGTCTCCCGAACCCGTAGGGTCTACACACTTAAGGTTCGATGACGCTAGGGTTATAAAGGAAGTTTGTATGTGGTTACCGAATGTTGTTCGGAGTCCCGGATGAGATCCCGGACGTCATGAGGAGTTCCGGAATGGTCCGGAGGTAAAGATTTATATATGGAAAGTTGTTGTTCGGGTTCCGGAAAAAGTTCGGGTTTTTTCGGTATTGTACCGGGAAGCTTCCAGAAGGTTCCGGAGGATTCCGGAGGGGTCCGGATGTCCGGAAATTGTTCCACCACGTCCAATACAGCAGCATGGGCTGTAGGGGGGCACCCTAGCCTTAATGGGCCAGTGGAACCAGCCCCCCAAGGCCCATGTGCATGGGAGAGGGGAAACCCTAAGGGGGAGGGCCTCCACTTGACTTGGGAGGCACTCCTCCCCCCCTTGGCCGCCGCCCCCTCCTCAGATTGGATCTGAGGGGGCCAGCCCCCCTCTCCCTTGCCCCTATATATATGTGGGGGGTGGGAGGGCAGCCGTACCACAAGTTCTGGCGCGGCCCTCCCCTCTCCCAAGTACTCCTCCTCTCTCGCGGTGCTTGGCGAAGCCCTGCAGGATTGCCACGCTCCTACACCACCACCATGCCGTTGTGCTGCTGCTGGATGAAGTCTTCCTCAACCTCTCCCTCTCTCCTTGCTGGATCAAGGCATGGGAGACGTCACCGGGCTGTACGTGTGTTGAACGCGGAGGTGCCGTCCGTTCGGCACTAGGATCTCCGGTGATTTGGATCACGACGAGTACGACTCCTTCAACCCCGTTCTCTTGAACGCTTCCGCTTAGCGATCTACAAGGGTATGTAGATGCACTCTCCTTCCCCTCGTTGCTGGTTTCTCCATAGATAGATCTTGGTGACACGTAGGAAAATTTTGAATTTCTGCTACGTTCCCCAACAGTGGCATCATGAGCTAGGTCTATGCGTAGATTCTTTGCAAGAGTAGAACACAAAGTAGTTGTGGGCATTGATTTTGTTCAATATGCTTACTGTTACTAGTCCAATCTTGTTTCGACGGTATTGTGGGATGAAGCGGCCCGGACCGACCTTACACGTACTCTTACGTGAGACAGGTTCCACCGATTGACATGCACTTGGTGCATAAGGTGGCTAGTGGGTGCCAGTCTCTCCCACTTTAGTCGGAACGGATTCGATGAAAAGGGTCCTTATGAAGGGTAAATAGCAATTGGCATGTCACGTTGTGGTTTTGCGTAGGTAAGAAACGTTCTTGCTAGAAACCCATAGAAGGCACATAAAACATGCAACAACAATTAGAGGACGTCTAACTTGTTTTTGCAGGGTATGCTATGTGATGTGATATGGCCAAGAAGAATGTGATGAATGATATGTGATGTATGAGATTGATCATGTTCTTGTAATAGGAATCACGACTTGCATGTCGATGAGTATGACAACCGGCAGGAGCCATAGGAGTTGTCTTTATTTATTGTATGACCTGCGTGTCATTGAACAACGCCATGTAATTACTTTACTTTATTGCTAACCGGTAGCCATAGTAGTAGAAGTAATAAGTTGGCGAGACAACTTCATGGAGACACGATGATGGAGATCATGATGATGGAGATCATGGTGTCATGCCGGTGACGATGATGATCATGGAGCCCCGAAGATGGAGATCAAAAGGAGCAAAATGATATTGGCCATATCATGTCACTATTTGATTGCATGTGATGTTTATCATGTTTATGCATCTTGTTTACTTAGAACGACGGTAGTAAATAAGATGATCCCTTACAACAATTTCAAGAAGTGTTCTCCCCTAACTGTGCACCGTTGCTAAAGTTCGTCGCTTCTAAGCACCACGTGATGATCAGGTGTGATGGATTCTTACGTTCACATACAACGGCTGTAAGACAGATTTACACACACGAAACACTTAGGGTTAACTTGACGAGCTTAGCATGTACAGACATGGCCTCGGAACACAGAGACCGAAAGGTCGAGCATGAGTCGTATAGTAGATACGATCAACATGAAGATGTTCACCGATGATGACTAGTCTGTCTCGCGTGATGATCGGACACGGACTAGTTGACTCGGATTATGTAATCACTTAGATGACTAGAGGGATGTCTATCAGAGTGGGAGTTCATAAGATGAACTTAATTATCCTGACCATAGTCAAAAGATCTTTGCAAATTATGTCGTAAGCTCGCGCTTTAGTTCCACTGTTTAGATATGTTCCTAGAGAAAATATAGTTGAAAGTTGACAGTAGCGATTATGCGGACAGTAGAAAGCTTATGTCCTTAATGCACCGCTCAGTGTGCTGACCCCAAACGTCGTTTGTGGATGTTGCGAACATCGGACATACACGTTTTGATAACTACGTGATAGTTCAGATAAACGGTTTAGAGTTGAGGCACCAAAGATGTTTTCGAAACGTCATGGAACATATGAGATGTTTCGAGGGTTGAAATTGGGATTTCAGGCTCGTGCCCACGTCAAGAGGTATAAGACCTCCGACGATTTTCTTAGCCTGCAAACTAACGGAGAAAAGCTCAATCGTTGAGCTTGTGCTCAGATTGTCTGAGTGCAACAATCACTTGAATCGAGTGGGAGTTGATCTTCCAGATGAGATAGTGATGTTTCTCCAAAGTCATTGCCACCAAGCTGCTAGAGCTTCGTGATGAACTATAACATATCAGGGATAGATATGATGATCCTTGAGGTATTCATGATGTTTGACACCGCGAAAGTAGAAATCAAGAAGAAGCGTCAATTATTGATGGTTGGACCACTAGTTTCAAGAAGGGCAAGGGCAAGAAGGGATACTTCATGAAACGGCAAATCAGCTGCTACTCCAGTGAAGAAACCCAAGGTTGAACCCAAACCCGAGACTAAGTGCTTCTATGATAAGGGGAATAGTCACTAGAGCGGAATTACCCTAGATACTTGGTAGATGAGAAGGCTGGCAAGGTCGATGGAATTATATTGGATATACATTATGTTAATGTGTACTTTACTAGTACTCCTAGTAGCACCAGGGTATTAGATACCGGTTCAGTTGCTAAGTGTTAGTAACTCGAAATAAAAGCTACGGAATAAACGGAGACTAGCTAAAGGTGAGCTGACGATATGTGTTGGAAGTGTTTCCAAGGTTGATGTGATCAAGCATCGCACGCTCCCTCTACCATCGAGATTTGGTGTTTGCATTGAGCATAGACATGATTGGATTATGTCTATCGCAATACGGTTATTCATTTAAGGAGAATAATGGTTACTCTATTTATTTGAATAATACCTTCAATGGTCTTGCACCTAAAGGAATGGTTTACTGAATCTCGATCGTAGTGATACACATTTTCATGCCAAAAGATATAAGATAGAATGATAGTACCACTTACTTGTGGCACTGCCATGTAAGTCATATTGGTGTAAAACGCATGAAGAAGCTCCATGTTGATGGATCTTTGGACTCACTCGTTTTTGAAAAGTTTGAGACATGCGAACCATGTCTATTGGTGTATACGCATGAAGAAACTCCATGCAGATGGATCGTTTGGACTCACTTGTTTTTGAATCACTTGAGATATGCAAATCATACCACATGGGCAAGATGACTAAAAGGCCTCGTTTTTTTAGTAAAATGGAGCAAGATAGCAACTTGTTGGAAGTAACACATTTTGATGTGTGCAGTCCAATGAGTGCTGAGGCATGCAGTGAATATCGTTATGTTCTTACTTCACAGATGATTCGAGTAGATGTAGAGTATATTTACTTGATGAAACACAAGTCTGAATTATTGAATGGTTCAAGTAATTTCAGAGTGAAGTTGAAGATCATCGTGACAAGAGGATGAAATGCCTATGATATGATCATAGAGATGAGTATCTGAGTTACGAGCTTTGGCACGCAATTAAGACATTGTGGAAATTGTTTCACAATTAATACCGCCTGGAACACCATAGTTTGATGGTGTGTCCGAACATCATATGGTGCGTACCATGATGTCTCTTATCGAATTACCACTATCGTTTATGGGTTAGGCATTAGAGACAACCACATTCACTTTAAATAGGGCACCACGTAATTCCGTTGAGATGACACCGTATGAACTATGGTTTAGAGAAACCTAAGCTGTCATTTCTTAAAGGTTTGGGGCTGCGACGCTTATGTGGAAAAGTTTCAGGTTGACAAGCTCGAACCCAAAGCGGATAAAATGCATCTTCATAGGACACCCAAAACAGTTGGGTATACCTCCTAATTCAGATCCGAAAGCAATAGGGATTGTTTCTTGAATTGGGTCCTTTCTCGAGGAAAAGTTTGTCTCGAAAAGTTGAGTGGGAGGATGGCCGAGACTTGATATGGTTATTGAACCGTCACTACAACTAGTGTGTAGCAGGGCACAGGAAGTTGTTCCTGTGACACCTACACCAATTGAAGTAGAAGCTTATGATAGTGATCATGAAACTTCGGATCAAGTCACTACCGTACCTCGTAGGGTGACAAGGATGCGTACTGCTTCAGAGTGGTACAGTAATCTTGTCTTGAAGGTCATGTTGCTAGACAACAATGAACCTACGAGCTATGGAGAAGCAATGGTGGGCCCAAATTCCGACAAATGGTTAGAAGCCATGAAATCCGAGATAGGATCCATGTATCAGAACAAAGCATGGACTTTTGGTGGACTTGCCTGATGATCGGCAAGCCATTGAGATAAATGGATCTTTAAGAAGAAGACGGACGTGGATGGTAATGTCACCATCTATGAAGCTCAACTTGTGGCGAAGAGTTTTTTACAAGTTCAAGGAGTTGACTACGATGAGATTTTCTCATCCGTAGCGATGCTTAAGTCCGTTGGAATCATGTTAGCATTAGCTGCATTTATGAAATCTGGCAGATGGATGTCAAAACGAGTTTCCTTACCAGTTTCGTAAGGAAAGGTTGTATGTGATACAATCAGAAAGGTTTTGTCGATCCTAAGGATGCTAAAAGGTATGCTAGCTCCAGCGATCCTTCTAAGGACTGGAGTAAGCATCTCGGAGTTGGAATGTACGCTTTGATAAGATGATCAATGATTTTTGTTTATACAAAGTTTATGAGAAACTTGTATTTCCAAAGAAGTGAGTGGGAGCACTATAGAATTTCTGATGAGTATATGTTGTTGACATATTGTTGATCAGAAATGATGTAGAATTTCTAGAAAGCATATAGGGTTATTTGAAAAGTGTTTTTCAATGGAAAACCTGGATGAAGCTACTTGAACATTGAGCATTAAGATCTATAATGATAGATCAAAAATGCTTAATGGTACTTTCAAAATGAGCACATACCTTGACATGATCTTGAAGGTGTTCAAGATGGATCAGTCAAAGAAAGAGTTCTTGCCTGAGTTGTAAGGTATGAAGTTAAGACTTAAAGCTCGACCACAGCAGAAAAGAGAGAAAGGACGAAGGTCGTCCCCTATGTTTCAGACGTAGGCTCTATAGTATGCTATGCTGTGTACCGCACCGGAAGTGTGCCTTGCCATGAGTCAGTCAAGGGGTACAAGAATGATCCAGGAATGGATCATTGGACAGCGGTCAAAATTGTCCTTGGAGTAAATAAGGACATGTTTTTCCATTATGGAGGTGATAAAGAGTTCGGCGTAAAGGGTTACGTCGATGCAAGATTTAACACCTATCCGAGTGACTCTAAGTAGCAAACCGGATACGTATAGTGGAGCAACCATTTGGAATAGATCCAAGTGGAGCGTGGAAGCAGCATTTACAATATGACCCAGAGATTTGCGAAGTACATACGGATCTGAAAGTTGCAGACCCGTTGACTAAAACCTCTCTTGCAAGCAAAACATGATCAAACCCCAGAACTCATTGAGTCTAAATCACATGATGATGTGAACTAGATAAGTGACACTAGTAAACTCTTTGGATGTTGGTCACATGGCGATGTGACCTGTGAGTGTTAATCACATGGTGATGTGAACTAGATTATTGACTCTAGTGCAAGTGGGAGACTGTTGGAAATATGCGCTAGAGGCAATAATAAAAGTATTATTATATTTCCTTGTTCATGATAATTGTCTTTTATTCATGCTATAACTGTATTATCTGGAAATCGTAATACACGTGTGAATACATAGACCACAATATGTCCCTAGTAAGCCTCTAGTTGACTAGCTCGTTGTGATCAACAGATAGTCATGGTTTCCTGGCTATGGACATTGGATGTCGTTGATAACGGGATCACATCATTAGGAGAATGATGTGATGGACAAGACCCAATCCTAAGCATAGCACAAAGATCGTGTAGTTCGTTTGCTAGAGCTTTTCCAATGTCAAGTATCTCTTCCTTAGACCATGAGATCGTGTAACTCCCGGATACCGTAGGAGTGCTTTGGGTGAATCAAACGTCACAACATAACTGGGTGACTATAAAGGTGCACTACAGGTATCTCCGAAAGTGTCTTTTGGGTTGACACGGATCGAGACTGGGATTTGTCACTCCGTGTAAACGGAGAGGTATCTCTGGGCCCACTCGGTAGGACATCATCATAATGTGCACAATGTGACCAAGGGGTTGATCACGGGATGATGTGTTACGGAACGAGTAAAGAGACTTGCCGGTAACGAGATTGAACAAGGTATCGGCATACCGATGATCGAATCTCGGGCAAGTATAATACCGCTAGACAAAGGGAATTGTATACGGGATCGATTGAGTCCTTGACATCGTGGTTCATCCGATGAGATCATCGTGGAATATGTGGGAGCCAACATGGGTATCCAGATCCCGCTGTTGGTTATTGACCGGAGAACGTCTCGGTCATGTCTACATGTCTCTCGAACCCGTAGGGTCTACACACTTAAGGTTCGATGACGCTAGGGTTATAAAGGAAGTTTGTATGTGGTTACCGAATGTTGTTTGGAGTCCCGGATGAGATCCCGGACGTCACGAGGAGTTCTGTAATGGTCCGGAGGTAAAGATTTATATATGGAAAGTTGTTGTTCAGGTTCCGGAAAAAGTTCGGGTTTTTTCGGTATTGTACCGGGAAGCTTCCAGAAGGTTCCGGAGGATTCCGGAGGGGTCCGGATGTCCGGCAATTGTTCCACCACGTCCAATACAGCAGCATGGGCTGTAGGGGGGCGCCCTATCCTTAATGGGCCAGGGGAACCAGCCCCCCCAAGGCCCATGCGCATGGGAGAGGGGAAACCCTAAGGGGGAGGGCCTCCACTTGACTTGGGAGGCACTCCTCCCCCCCCCCCCTTTGTCGCCGCCCCCTCCTCAGATTGGATCTGAGGGGGCCGGCTCCCCTCTCCCTTGCCCCTATATATATGTGGGGGGTGGGAGGGCAGCCGTACCACAAGTTCTGGCGCAGCCCTCCCCTCTCCCAAGTACTCCTCCTCTCTCGCGGTGCTTGGCGAAGCCCTGCAGGATTGCCATGCTCCTCCACCACCACCACGCCGTTGTGCTGCTGCTGGATGGATTCTTCCTCAACCTCTCCCTCTCTCCTTGCTAGATCAAGGCATGGGAGACGTCACCGGGATGTACGTGTGTTGAACGCGGAGGTGCCGTCCATTCGGCACTAGGATCTCCGGTGATTTGGATCACAACGAGTACGACTCCTTCAACCCCGTTCTCTTGAACGCTTCCGCTTAGCGATCTACAAGGGTATGTAGATGCACTCTCCTTCCCCTCGTTGCTGGTTTCTCCATAGATAGATCTTGGTGACACGTAGGAAAATTTTGAATTTCTGCTACGTTCCCCAACATTAGCTTCAAGCGCATCCCACAAATTCTTGGCAACGCGCATATGGAGATACGCGTCTACCAGCTTGTCTCTAATCACTGTAAGAACGGCTCCCACTAAGATGGTGGTTGCCTCCCTATACACATTCAGGAGCAATCGTTGACATGGGAGACACACCATCAACATAGAACACGTTCATCATTGTGAGACACAAGGTGGTCTTTGTTTGCCAACGTTTAAAATGTGTCCCGGTAAACTTTTCGGTTTCAGAGTAGAGGTGAAGCCATGAGTCAAAAAGTACCTAAAATAAGGTTATTGGATTGTTGGAAATATTAGCACTTTTCCAATTAGACTAGCTAATCATGAGTAAATAGTAAGCATGGCAATATACAATATGCACATCATACCGATACCTAAGCATGTGAGCATGCACAATACATAGAATCAAAAAATCTATGTACAACATATATACGGCCAGCACATGAACGAGCAAGTAGGGGATGAACGAGTCATACCCTCCTGTTGGCCAGGCCAACGCGGCGGCGGCGGTAGCCTCGGCAATGGCCGAGACCTTCTTCTTGGCGGCTTCGTCGTCAGCCATGGGGTCGATGCAGGGGAATTAGTGGAAGTAGAGGCGGACGGAGACGGGGACGGATCGGGAGCAGTCGCGTCGAGACGATTGTCGGTGTCAAAACCGGCGGATCTCGGGTAGGGGGTCCCAAGCTGTGCGTCTTAGAATCGATGGTAACATGAACACGGGATTTTACCCAGCTTCGGGCTCTCTTGATGAGATAATACCCTACATGCTGCTTGATTGACTTTGATGATATGAGTATTACAAGAGTTGATCTACCACGAGATCGTAGAGGCTAAACCCTAGAAGTTAGGCTATGGTATGATTGTGTATATGTCATAATGATCTATCGACTAGCCTGGCCTCGGTTTATATAATGTACCAGAGGCCTAGGATAACAAGAATCCTAGCCGAATACGCCGGTGGGGGAGGAGTCCTTGTCTTGATCACCAAGTCTTGTGGAATCTTCCTTGTATGCGGCAGCTGTCCGAACTGGCCCATGAGTATACGGCCATGGGGTCCTCGGCCCAATCCAACTGATCGGGAGACGACGTGGTGAGTACCCCCTGGTCCAGGACACCGTCAACGATCCCCAAAAACCTTATTGTCGTTCTCCCGGGCAGGATCTCGAACGAATGGTTCCGGAGGCACCTGCTCTCCCAACCAACGGTGCACACGGTCATCGGGGTGGGATCACCGAAAGCAACATAAAGAGAGAAACAGTAGATGACAGCTAGGGTTGTGCAAGAGAGAGTGAGTGAACTGACTTAGGGTTCACTCAACTGGCCCGCGCCTCCTTATATAGGCTGTCAGGTAGATGGGTTTGAGCTTAGGCCCACGACCGAGTCCGCGAACAACCCACAGTCCAACGTCTTGGACATTGGCACTTCCGTAATCGACTCGTTAATTAATCCACAATTAATTAACCATTCTTGACAGACAAAAATAAGGCTTGGCTCGGCTCATTCTCGAGGAGGAGTGCGCGTGTACAAATCCTATCCAAGCTCCCAATGGCATGTGGTATAGCATCCCTTATAAAAGAGTCTCATTTTTCTTACTGTAGCCATATGGTACTAAACTTTCCACCACTTACCGTGCACCTAAATGGGCCTTAGAGATTAACCAGAGATTATTATCTTATATGGGCCTAAGCCCATCCATAATCCAACAGTTATCAAGGTGGGACTAATAACACAACCGGCAAACAATTTATGAATGGAACATATGCATTGGATGAATTGCTGAATGAATAAGTATTTGGAGTTAAAACGCTTATAAGTCGGTGTTTTGTTGAAAATGTTTGGAAACATCAGGAACACAATAAATTTTTCTTGGTTTCAACATTGTGATCTCAAAAGAGATATGGCGAATCGTAAGTCTGGGTTAAGTGACGATTGTGCACATAAACATTTGATCTTTTCTTGGGCCTCGCCCCGATTCCAGTAAAGAAATCACGCCATACATCAGGATTGTAGTAAGCGAAGCACTGTTGTATGCATGCTCATCAAAAGGGAGACAGTTCTTGAGCTTGAACAGCAAGTCTTACGAAGTAATGCAAGCAACGAAAGCACCCCATGACAACAAACATTCAAGACACGTCTTGACAACACCAGAGGCTCAAACACGCAGAACTAGTGACACGGTAGAACTACCACCGCCCGCTCCGCCTCTTCTTCTTGGAGTCAAGCCTCGGGCCCAAGCTAGCGTTACCCAGATCCCAGAGACATTTCCATGCTGCCGAGGACATAGCACACCAGAATCAGAAGCATCTCCGTCAGGACGAATGGCATCACTGGAAGAGCACATAATCGGCCAGGAGAAGCACTGGAGTCTCCTATCAGTGTGTTCCAAATATCCTATCAATCTTTCCAGGTGAGCTTTGGGATCTCCATTGAGAAAGTAACACAGAAATCTTCCTGTAAATGATCTGCAATCCAGACCAACAAGAAGAATAAGGACTTGATCTTTCTCTCGCGAAATACAGATCGGAATGGTGCTCGCCAAACCGGATCAAACCAGTGGCGGAGCCAGCGCCCGGCCACCCCGGGCACTTGCCCGGGCTCACTGGCCACGGGACAGCATACAGACGTGCTAAACAATGGGACAAAATCTGCTATGCGTCGTGGTTTGCCCGGGCAGCAGTGTACGTGTATACGTGATAAACAATGGGCTTCTTCTTCCAGCCATCCAGTTAGTATAAGCTAATTAACTAGGCCTACCAAGCGCAGTCCGCATAGTGTTCAGTCATGGGCCACTATTCCTTCTTCCAAACAATTACTCCATAGGAAACGAGCAGTCACAGCCCTTGGCGCGACGGCACTTCGGCTCTTCGTTTCTCACGTAGACAGACCGGCGGCAAGCGAATTCGGACTTCCGGAGGCTGCCCTAGGCGCACGGCCAACGGTGGGCGGAGCGGATCCATCTCTAGGAATGGTTCATATTCTCATGTCCGGTGCCCATTCTCGTGATTAGCTAATATTGCAAACTAATTTGAAGATTGATAGATTTAGGGCTAAATTTTGAGGTCAGGCGGTGGGGCATTTGCCTCGGAGTATATGTCTGTCTTGTTCTTACAAGCTCTTTATGTTGAATATGTTCACAACTCACAACACTTAATTTGTAAAATAAAAATCATTTTTTATCTTGTATAGTGTCCCCTAGTTTGTCTGGATCCTAATTTTCATAGGTCTGTTTTTGCCGGTAACACGATACGTCTAGTTCTATGCATGGCCTTATTGTATGACTTATGTTGTCACATGACAATGTCTGGTACTCCTAGAACGGTTTGGCGAGAGCCTTCTCCATGACACTTGGCAAAGAGCAACACATGGCATGACCTGGGAAGCCCTTCAACGAAAGCTGTTTGAGGAGTGTCATCGAGGGGGTACTTGGCAAACCTACGAACGTTTTGCCGAAGGCGGTACTCGGTAAATGTCAAAGACACATGGCGCCTTCCAATGGAACCATCTTCGCGGTAGGTACTTGAAAGACTTATAGACGCTTTGCCGATGAGGACACTTGGCAAACATTGAGGACGTGTGCCACCATTTAGTTGTATTGTCTTCGCCTACTCAGCAAACAGAACATGCCATGTGGCAGGCGCCGTATCCGCCGATTGGCCGTCAACCTACTTTATTTTGACGAGTAACTCATTTTGACACTTGGTAAAGTCTTTGCCAAGTATCTGAGGGAAGGAACACAATGAAGCTCTCTTTGTCGAAAGGGGGTATGCCGAGTAGAATTTGACATGTGTCACACTCAGCTGGTTGCCGAGATGATATCGGCCTTCGCCGATTACTTTAGTATTCGACAAAGAACCGGATTTCAGTAGTGTAGAAAATCGAAAATTGATGCATCATATTATAGTATCTCACCTTAAAATTA
This sequence comes from Triticum timopheevii, assembly GCA_963921465.1. Lineage (NCBI taxonomy): Eukaryota > Viridiplantae > Streptophyta > Magnoliopsida > Poales > Poaceae > Triticum > Triticum timopheevii. The sequence continues at coordinate 81,085,605 of OY997274.1, forward strand.
CGTTTGCATGACTACTATGTTCATATTTTCACTTCATTATTACTGTGGATTTGTATTTCCGAAGTTTGGGGCTATTTTACATATTGTGTATCAAAACACTAGATTTTTATTTTGAAATTAGACAATTAGGTCAAGCTTGCCCAGGCTTTACAAAATTTCTGGCTCCGCCACTGGATCAAACTATCTACCACTCCTATTGAGCTAATTTCCAGTGTTTTGTCTGTGGTTTTCTAGTTATTTAGACGCACCCTTGGATATATTTTTTTCCTGTTTAACTCTGGGATAGTCCTCCGAAAGAAGGACAGGCAACTCTCCAAACGTGCTCCCATGCGTACGTGTGTGTGATGGTTAAAAACGTTACCTGAATTGTAAGTGCATCTTGACCTGAACAAATATGGATCATAAACTGCAAAAGAAATGAATCAAGTCAAAACAAATTTCTGTAAAAAAAAAGATTTAAAGTTTCTTTCTCAGCCTAGAATTTAAATTTTGATATTGAATTTGTAGGGCCTTGCCCTCTCCGAGGAGAGGGAGCCCTTCCAGAAATTCTCAATGACCCGTGAGGGCCAAAGAGGGGATTTGGAAATAGTTTTCAACCAGCAATTGACGCGCCTCGGTATTACCTCACTAGCTGCGTCATTGCCCCAAGCGCAAAGATGCCTTCTTCCGTCCGCCCACGGCCCCTTCTTATACCCACCTCCAGCCCGGCCACGCCACTCTGTAGCCGAGGTGGGACTAATTGTGACGAACAGCAATGAACCGACGTAGCTCACGGGACAAAGCTAGCAAACGTGGGCCACTTTACGTAGGAAGTGTTTCGGCCCATGGTCCGATAGCCAACAAGTGAACATGCTCTGCTTACACAGACAGCTTGCTGAACGTGGGACTCAAACAAAATAATGCTGAACGTGGGTGTTTAGTGTGCCTAGGTAGGCCCATTTGTCAGTAGTAGTCTGGTTGATGTGCCAAATTTAATTTGCTACGTTTTCTCAAAAAAAAAAGTTTCTCACTTTAGTAAAATAAAGCAAAGTTTGATTTCGAGTCAAGATTTCAAAGTTTAAGATTGAATTTGTAGGGCCTTGCCCTCGCCCGAAGGAGAGGGAGCCCTTTCAGAAATTCTCAGTGACCCATGAGGGCCAAAGAGGGGGTTTGGAAATAGTTTTCAACTAGCAATTGACGCGCCTCGGTATTACCTCACTAGCTGCGTCATTGCCCCAAGCGCAAAGATGCCTTTTCCCGTTGGCCCACGACCCCTTCTTATACCCACCTCCAGCTCTGCCACCTCCCTCCATGAGCGAGGTGGGACTAATCAGACCACTACCAGCAAACAAACTGACGTATTGGAGTTGCAATAATCGCACGCCACCTCCCTGCGTTGTCGATTTGGGATTAATCGCACGACACAGCAAACCAACCGGAGGTACGGGCAAGCTAGCTCTCGTGGGCCGCTTCTCTGCTCAAGCCTCTTTCTTTAGCACGGGAAGAGCTTCGGCCCACAATGGCCCGATTACGAGGGGTCCTTGCCGACGGATTGTTTGTCGCTTCGATTTTTTAGCAAAAAGATCCATTCGAAAACATACTCTACCTTCACATTTTCATCTGCTCAAAACATGTTCAAGTGCATTTTTTTTCTGCCGTGTATAAATGATGACCTTAATTATTATTTGTGCCTTACTTATTATAAACGGCAACAAAGGGAGAACTATCTTTCGACATTCATGAACAGAACACAGCCACTCATGCCACAAAGAAACCCCAATTTAACATAATACTCACCTGGTTATTTTTTTTCACACATGGTGGATGTTTAATTAATAACCCGTATAAAGGTTGACCGGTTCCCGCCGGTAACTGGTCGAAATCGAGAAACTGAACCCTGCGCGACACAAATAAATATCTGGAAAGTCCAGCCAACTGTGCATATTTATTTACCACTGGAATTTCAACTGGAGGAAGAACTAACTAAAGCGTGACTAGGCAATTGGAAGAACCAGCAAATACAGCTGGCGGGTACTAATCGATGCGCACATAGCTATCAGCAGACGTGGCGGCCTCACTTCACACCATTCGAGTTGGAAGTCGCGACTTTAGCGTCGACCTTGGGGTTGGAAGGCGAGCCGTCCAAGAGCTTGGCCGTCCTCTCGTCCTCGACCTTGGCATCGTCAACGTCTTGCTTGCTGAGGAAGCTCGGCTGGTTGGTGGAGGAGAGAAGCCTTGCCCACATCCTGTCGGTTAGCGAGACCTTGTTCTGCTTCTCTGTGATCCTCTGCAGTTGGATCAAATAACCAGTTATGGAGGGCACTGGAACAGTTCATAAATCAAACATTGTGGTTCTGAATATCGTGCTTACGTAGAAGGGAATGTAGCAGTGCCGGCCGTTTACTTGGCCGACAGTGAAACCGGTGTATCCAGCCATGGCTCCATGGACCACACTATGAGCCAGCAATGTGCAATAAACATTATCCGATGCGTTGCTAGGAATGGCACGTATCATGTAGGTAGGATCTGCAGAAGGCATGGTTGTCTGAAATTAAGCACCGACTTACTGTCAGACCGAGAAAGTTAGAGAAACAACTGACCACTGACCTATGTACTTCAGATTGATGGTTGTCTTGTTTTTCTTGAAATGCTCCTGAATTTGCAAAAAAAAAAAGGTGTCAGCTAGCGCAGAACGGAACTAAAAAAAGTGAAATGTCAAACCACACAAAGCAGACATATGGAAGATGCAAAGCGAGTTTCCAAGAGTCTCACATTTATCTTCTGAGACAACCAAAGACCAACATCAAGAAGCAGTGCATTGCCAGAAGCATCTTGCCCCATTTCCTTCATGTTTTCAGCAATAAGTTTCTGTCCTGCACCCTCCGCAACGACAATGACCATATGGCCATTCTCCTTCAGCCGCTTTTCTATATACTTGAAGAGTCCACCTTCACCTTCCAGATAGAAAGGTGACTCCGGAATCAAGCAACAATCCTGATACACAGAAAATGTCAAAATGTGTGTTAGCTCAGTTGACATAATTAAGCCCTCATCTGGAGTGTAAAGGTACAATTAAAAGTTTCCAGTTGCTGGAGAAGTTAACATACCACATCTCTGCTTGCTAGAGTGGCATAATGTGCGATGAAACCTGCATCAATAAAAATAGTAGTGGGTCAAAATTATGGTACAGAAAAAAAGAGTAAATGGGCAAACTTACATTATTACTGTCAAAGTTGCTACAGCACATAGGTATGTTCGGTTTTAAAAATGAAGTGTTGCCTTCACAAACAGGGGGAACAAGCCAAATGCTAACCAAAAGAATGTGGAACACCCACAACCCGATAAGGCCACATATGTCAGCTACTGCCATGTGTTTTACTTGCAACAGTAAGGAAAGCAGCACAAGACATGCATATAAATTAACAACAAAACTGAACAAGTTTGGTTTAGATTTCTTAGAGCACTAGATAACACTTAGGTTGTTAACATCAGTAAGTAATAGTAGCACTTCACAGGAAACTGTTAATAACGACAATAATCTAAGAGTTCCAAAAGAAGCACTGGAATTTCTCTAAAGATGCTCATTTCAGAAAATATATTAACAGGCAACTTTTTCAGTTAAATGTGTGAAAGGAGACAATTGGCTGATAGCATATCATATTGTGTCCAAGTAATACAGTTGGCTACTATAAACTTACCACTGTATCGTCCCATTAGCTTTACAAGGCCTATTCCATTGTCAGCACTTCCAGCCTCTACATGAGCGGCATTTATGGCACGTTGAGCTTCCTCAACTGCACTGTCGAAACCAAATGACTTGTCAATTACCTGAAACAAGGGTAGCAATTCATTCAGGGACACAAAGGGAAGAATGTATTTTCACCGTAATATCATTATAGCATGGAGCAGAGTATTACCGGGATGTCATTATCGATAGTCTTAGGAATGCCAGCGACAGCAACTTTGAGACCATGCTTTCTAACCTCCTGAGTTAAGATTCATGTAAACAGTACACTCACAAACTTGTTTCAGCAACAAAAAAAAAATGTACGGACGATTTAATATCAGCCAAAAAATGTTACAGTATACAGTTGATTTAATATCAATATGCCATTTGATTCACATTATAAGCTATAAAGGATATTATAACCAACAAAATGTTGAGAGTAAGAGCTCTAATTCAATCAGATTAAAGAGAGATTTGTTCTGGTTTATAGCTGAGCTTACTTCAAAAATCACTCCTGCGCCCCTTTGACTACCATCGCCACCAATAACATACACCTGGAGAAAAACAAGAGTGAAACTAACGCACAAGCTTACAATGTCTAGGTTTGAAATAACTTTTATAATGCAAGGGAAGAACAAAGTGATCCTAAAAGACAAAGAAGGAAAAATAGTATAAATGGTGTTTCTTTACTTCACCTGGTTTATACCACGGTACTGAATGCTATCAACAATCTTCATGGTGTCATGGCCTCCTCGAGATGAGCCAAGAATAGTTCCGCCCCTTTTGTGAATGTCATTTACGCTCTTTGGAGTCAAGTCAATGGTGTTGCGAGCATAGAAACCTCTATACCCACCCTACACAAAAATAATCATAATATTAGAAGACAGAGAACCAATGTAATATTGATATCTAATTTCTTGTGAGGTCATTGTTATTGTTTTTCCTATAATTCCTAATCCCACACATCCAAAACTTGCTGTAATCCAGTTTGTAAGTGAAAACAATCTGCTACAGATGTACAGCATAATCAACGTGACAAATTTGATAGATTTTTTTCCGGCACTAGGTCTAATTATTGAATCCTCAAACTGGAATAGATATCCATTATCCATACTTGGCTTTTGCATGATGCATCTTCCTGGATATCAGGTAGATGTGATTGGACAGTTGTAACAGAAATAATGAAAGTGTATGCCAGTTATTCCAGGATACAGAAAGAAGCCATAGAATCCAGGAGGGGAAATAGCTTCTTGGTACTGGACTTTGTGATGCAAATGAGAAGCAACTTACCTGAATCCCAAGTATCTTGGTGACACCGTACATGTCAGATAAGCCGCATACAATTTCCCTAATTACAGTATTAAGTCCAGGGCAGAGTCCTCCACAGGTGACAATGCATGCATGGACCTCGTCAGGTTCAAAATAGACCTGATGGAGACAAAAACGAGGTTAGAGAAAACTCCTCTTTGCCGTCACTATGCAGCATAAACACGGTGTGATATACCCTTTGGCGAGGTCCAGCGCGACGGAAGTGGTTTCCTCTTGGGCCATCCTTGTGAACAACAATCTGCATTGAGCCGTGCAAGACACCGAATCAAAATGAAGACTGTCTGAACCAAAGCACTTGTCATTTTGTTGACGGAAAGGAAACATGAGTTCACGGCGGATCTCTCAAGAACTCACCTTCTGGCAGACAGTGTCATCCGGGTCAATGAAGTACTGCCTGCAACCAACATGTTTTATCTTGCAGTCAATAACAGTTTGCAAAGGAGAACCAGGAGTGAGAACCCAGTTAGCAGCGAGTTCAGTCTTACTTGACAACAGAGTATGCAGTGTTATCTTGCAGTGGATTTGGGTAGGTCTGCCACATCAAACAACAGAACAGTCATCATCACAGTAACATTGAGCTCAAAGATTCAACATATTTTCGTGTTTCTTGTGTGACTAATCAGAGGACACCTCAAACAGCATCATAATAACATATATAAGAAACAGAGGAAAGTTAAGTTGGGTCACCACTTTCGATGGCCATCGCTGTTCCAATCCCCAAAAGTGCCCACAACATGACGCAAATGGAAGTAACCAACAAAAGGTAGTACAGTATTTAATGACAAAAGGTAGATCGTGGAGAATCTTGATGAAATTCCACGTTCTGCCGCTTGGCAGCATGATCCCACGGCAGGCCAACTGCTCCACATGCCGGCGATCCAGCGCGGCGGCGACCGGTCCGACCCCCCGGATCGATCCACGCACGCAGGAACACACTCCCCGCGAGACGGCCGGGCTGGGAAACTCACCGGGAGATCGGGAAGGTAGTCGGAGACGTGCGGCACGTCCTCGAGGACGTACCCGGCCTCGCCGGCCGCCAGCTTCGCCTCGGGCTTGGGCGGCGGAGTCCCGTCCATCGCGGGCGTCGCCCTCTGGTCTGGGGCTCCGGCGCGGCGTGTCGCGGCGGTCGAGCAGGTGGTGCGGGTGCGGGCGCAGAGGCTCCCGCGGGCTGGGCACGGCGATTGGGGCGGGGGCGGGGTCGGGGTCGGGGGTCGTCGGGGCGGAATCAGCAGCGGCGGGGTCGGTCGGCATGGGGGGAAGCGGCCGCGGGGGAGGGCTCCATTGCGTTCAGATTGGGGCTGTTTTGTGGCGGGGCGGCGACGGCGACGGCGACGGTGGCGCGTGGCGACGGACGACGGAGGGTTGACGGCGACGGGAGGGGGGTAGGGAGGCGAGACTGGTTCTGTTTCTGTAGAGGGATAGGGAAACGGCCGAAGAGTAGGGCGCAGGGCAAAGCATTGGAGGACGAGAGGTGGACCCGTGGACTGACACTTGTTGGTGGGTCCAGGCCGCGGGTGGGTGGGCCCGGCCGGATAGGTTCCAGCCGGGATTCGTCTGCTGCTTGTCTCCACCTTGCCGAAACACGTAGACCGACAAACGTCTTTTCTTCCCCTCAAAGAAAAAAAAGACAATCGTCTTTTCTTCTTCATCTTCTTCCCCGTGATGATCGGCGGCGTCTCCTTTCTGTCCATTTTTCACGAATATAAGATGGCACACGTACGAACGGAGGAGCTCACATTCCACGTCCTCCTCCATCTTCATGTCTGGTCGGGACTACGAAAATGTACATACTCCCTCCATGTTTACCTGCTCTACATATTTACTTTGACTAAAGACAAACTTTATAAGATTTGATCAAATTTATAGACATTTACAGTAACAAGTTTATATGATATGAAAATATATTCGATGAAGAAACTAATGACATTGATTTCATATTGTATGTGTTATGAATGTATAATTTTTTTTAAATTTGGTCAAAGTTAATATAGTTTGACTTCAGACAAAGATAATTCACAGAGTAAACAAAAAACGGAAACATGAAACACTACCGCGCAAACCACAACCGCTCCGTTGAAACTTCCACGCCACTAGGTTGTCGCCGTCCCATGCTGATTTCGGCTAACTCTTTGTTGACGGATAATCGTCGCCGCCACTCCGTCGCTAATGAGGTCGATTAGAGGACGGGGGACACTAAAATCAATCGGCGCGGCCACCGCCGAGCCGTAGCTCTATTCGACACTTGGGTTGTGCGGCACCACCAAAGTTGGTCGCACCCCGGGATCCACTCGGGGCCCTTGTCCCTCCTGACGCCATTCCTAGGCGTCCCTGCTGAAAGGATTGATATGGTTGACTAAAGGGGGGGAGGGTGAATAGGCAACTAACAATTTTTAGCTTTTCTTTACCAAATTAAACTTTGATCAAAGTAGGTTGTCTAGATATGCAACTACGAGAACAACCTATATGATGCGACAACAACAAGTACACGAGCAAGTAAGGGAAACAACACAAGTAAGCTTGCAAAAGTAAAGGCGCGAGATAACCAAGAGTGGAGCCGGTGGAGACGAGGATGTGCTACCGAAGTTCCTTCCTTTTGAGGGGAAGTACGTCTCCATTGGAGCAGTGTGGAGGCACAATGCTCCCCAAGAAGCCACTCGGGCCACCGTATTCTCCTCACGCCCTCACACAATGCGAGATGCCGTGATTCCACTATTGGTGCCCTTGAAGACGGCGACCGAACCTTTACAAACAAGGTTGGGACAATCTCCACAACAATTGGAGGCTTCCAACAACACCACGAAGCTTCACCACAATGGAGTATGGCTTCGAGGTGACCTCAACCGTCTAGGGTGCTCAAACACCCAAGAGTAACAAGATCCGCTAGGGATAAGTGGGGGGAATCAAATCTCTCTTGGTGGAAGTGTAGATCGAGGCCTTCTCAACTAATCCCAAGCAAATCAACAAGTTTGATTGGCTAGGGAGAGAGATCGGGCGAAAATGGAGAGCTTAGAGGTGGAAGAGGTAGTCAACTAGAGGTAGGAGACACCCCTTTTATAGTCACGGAAAAGATCCAACCGTTATCCACATGTTCAGCCTGCGACATGCGGTACTACCGCTCCAGGAGCGCGGTACTGCCGCAAGGCCACGCGGTACTACCGTGGTGGACCACGGTACTTCCGCGGCGGCAGCAGAGGCTGGGACTTGCCTGACTGAGAGCAGTACTTCCGCTAGCGCAGTACTACCGCTCCCCCTTGCGGTACTACCGCAAGGCAGGAAAGTCCTAGCCTACGAAGAGCGCGGACGAATAAAAATACATCCGTGCCTACTTCCGCTGAAAACGAAACAGTGAAAAAATCCGACGCGGTACTACCGTCACCTAGCTGAACCAGGCTGTCGGTGTCAAAACCGGCGGATCTCGGGTAGGGGGTCCCGAACTGTGCGTCTAGGCGGATGGTAACAGGAGACAAGGGACACGATGTTTTTACCCAGGTTCGGGCACTCTCGATGGAGGTAAAACCCTACTCCTGCTTGATTAATATTGATGATATGGGTAGTACAAGAGTGGATCTACCACGAGATCAAGGAGGCTAAACCCTAGAAGCTAGCCTATGGTATGATGGATGTTGTGATTGTTGTCCTACGGGCTAAAACCCTCCGGTTTATATAGACACTGGAGAGGGCTAGGGTTACACAGAGTCGGTTACAATGGTAGGAGATCTACATATCCGTATTTCCAAGCTTGCCTTCCACGCCAAGGAAAGTCCCATCCGGACACGGGACGAAGTCTTCAATCTTGTATCTTCATAGTCTTGGAGTCCGGCCGATGATGATAGTCTGGCTATCCGGACACCCCCTAGTCCAGGACTCCCTCAGTAGCCCCCGAACCAGGCTTCAATGACGACGAGTCCGGCGCGTATATTGTCTTCGGCGTTGCAAGGCGGGTTCTCCTTCCAATTCCATGTGCTTGCCGAATAGTGTCCGGCTTCCTTATAAATGTTGCGCTCCTTGGCTTCCACGCCCAATAATGGCCCTCTTCCACGTGTCGTACGAATGCGAAAGGCCAAGGTATTTTTGCATTTTACCCCCTAGCCGCGCGAATAAGCAACCTATAAGAGAGGCAAGAATCCAGATCCAAATCACACCATCCTCCTTCCGCGAGTACTCATCGGAGCGCTTCTGACAAAAAATCCACTCCATCATGGACCGTCGACGCGGCTCCTCCTCTCGCGCTCCCAGCCCTCATCCAGGAGATTGGAGGAGATGTTCAGTCCCGCACAACGAGCTAGTGTCGCTCCAAGCGGAGGGATACCTTCCTCCGGCCTTTATGGTCCCGGTTCGAGCCCGGCTGGCCACCTACAAAGGTGGAAAGCAGGCGGAGAACACCCCTAGTCCCTCTAAAGGAGAGCGGGTGTGTTTCGTCCCTTATCAAATAAGGGGGCTCGGATTTCCCATACATCCGTTTCTCCAGGGGCTACTAGAGTTCTACGGACTCCAGCTTCATCACCTTACGCCCGCCTCCTTTCTGCACATCGCGGGCTTCGTAGCTCTTTGCGAGCTGTTCCTGGGCATCGAGCCCCATTTTGCGCTGTGGAAGGGACTATTTTGCCTCGTACCCCATTCTCACGAGGGGTCAATATATCAGGTGGGCGGAGCCGAAATATGGTGCATCGCCGGGACCGGATATCTATCCGGAACCCCAAAGAAGGCGTCCGAAGACTGGCCCTCGGAATGGTTCTATGTGGAAGATGCTCCGCTGCCGGACCCAGTTCGGATCGGCCTCCCGGAGTTCAGCAAGGCTCCTCTGAAGAAACGCCTGTGTTGGCGCCCGTGGAGCCCTCAACAGGAGGAAGACAGGAGCGTCCATTATTTGATGGGCCGGATACGGTTGCTGGCTCATTCCGGACTGACCATGATTGAAGTCATGGACACGTGCATTATGCGAGGGGTGCAGCCGCTCCAATATAGGGGCCACCCCATGTGGGATTTCAACGGGGAGAATGACGCCACCCGTCATGGCCGCAAGGGGCCGGGATCAGCCGCAGATCTGGTGAAGATCCTGTCCGGCTTGTACAAGGGGGAGAAGGAGGACTTCCTCCAAACGAGCCCATTGAATGGATTCTCCATGATTAACCCTCGGAGCTGGGTAAGCGGATGCTTGCTCATCCGATCCGTGCTTTCAAAGTTAAGCGCCTTACTTTATGATTTTCGACGCAGGAATTGCGCCGGGATGTGGAGGACATACACAGTCCGACTCCACAACCTGAGGATCCGGGAAGATCCCTTGATCCGGCCTCCGAAGAGGATCCAGACATAAAGGTGGAGTTGATCGATGTGGTGTTCCACCAGCTCAGCATGGACAATGCTCTAGTCGCCATTACGGCTGACTACCCCGGTTTATCTCCGGCTCTTCAGGTAACTATGACCGGAGCCCTGACACTATTACTTCGTCCGTGCTTATTTCTGACCACCGCATACCAACGGTGTCTCACAGGAGGAGCCTTCAAGGCGGGAAGCTGATCCCGCGGCGACTGACCAACTAGGGTCAGTTCGGCCCAGCAGGCGGAAGAGGGGTGCAGTGTGAATTGAAACGTCGCCGCAACGGTATGACACGCCACCGTTTTTAAGAAAAAGGCCCCTGTGAGATATATTGATGCTCATAACTTTTCCAGGAGAAAGAGCGCTCGCCGGATTGTGCCCGGAGAGGTCGCCAACCAAGCCTCCGCCAGCCAGGCTCCAACACCTGGTCCGGGGGCGAGCCGGATGCTCCTCCAACGGAGGATGCCGACAGGTTGTCCGCCACCAGGTCTAAGGTGGAGAGCGCCATGAATCACAGGCGCCGCCGGACAGTTCTTCGTGACGCGTGTTTCTCCCCTGAGGCGTTGAATGCCTTTAACGCGGGAGACGCGCACCCCCGTGCTGCTCAAGATGGTTTAACCAGAGCCACGGAGCAGTATGTGAAAGACATGCGGGTAAGGGATTTTAATAGTTGTATATGCCAGTAGCCCCCGAGACTTAAAGTAGTTAAAATAACTGATTTAAGGATCATTTGATATGCAGGATCTTACGGACAAGAATACCCAATTGTCCCAGGAGCTACAAGAGTGCAAGGCTCAACTTGAGGCCGCACTGGCCGCCGCAGGAGGAGACACAGAGACCCCCTCCGGTAACATATTACTTCGAAAAGATAAGCGGTGTGCGGCATGCGTATAAGTCTGACAATGATATTGCAGATGTTGCCAGACTGGATCCAGACAAGCAACAACTACTGCGCCAAGTGAAGGCCGGCGAGAGGGTGCTTATGAAGGTGCAGCGGGAGAGGAACAAACTCCAAGACGCCCACACCTAGCTTGGAGAAAACTTGGAACTCCGGAAAAGGAAAAATGAAACACTAGAACCGAGAATTACTTCATCATGAACAATTTCCGGAAGAAAAGAATTGAATCACCTTGAGGAAATAGGAATAAATATTTATTGTATGCTTATCCTTCATCAAATTAAATTGATGACAAGCAATGGATTTGGCATACTACTTATTCCCATTGAAAAAAAGGATTAAGAGAGATATAGCGTAAACTTGAGAAGGTATTGACGGGATCACCGGTGGGATTGGAAACAACGAATGAATTGATATGATAACAAAGGAAGAGAAATCTTGAACGAACCACTGTAAAAATTGAGAATGAACGTAGCAAAGGCACGATTCCCCTGGAAGAATTGGAAAACGAATGAAGATACTTGAGGGGATTTAGCTACCTGAGAACGAAGAGATCATGAACTGATTAGAGGATATTAGAACAATTCACCGGTAAGATTTGGAGAACAATAGCTACACGCTGAGAATGAAGAATTATGACATGATGGCTTTCGGAGGAAAGAAATGGAAACAACTCATGAAATGCTCCGGATGGTAAGAAAAGAATTGTCACAATCAAAAACAATTATGAGAGGATGGCAACAAGCTAGCACCGTGAATCTTGAAGAGAATAGAGCAAGATTAAAGAGAAACTCTTCTTCGGTCTTCAAATGATGAGAATGACAACGAGAAACACCACCAAGAATTATTGAGGCACACCGGAAGAATCAAAAGCGAAGAGGTTGAGCCAACTATGAAAAGAATTTGAAAGATCTTGGAGAAAAGCATTTGACTGATGATAACTCATTCTTACGTCAAACTTGGAGAAGAATTTAGGATAGCTCTGGGAAAATAGAAGAGTCAGGTAAGATCCTAGGAAAAGACCTGTGGGTTAGGGCCCGCTCAAAAGAACACCGTTGAAAAGATTTAAAAGAGATGTTGCACCGGTTGAATTAAATGACTTGAATGAGATACCAATCTCGAAAGAGCTTGAACGAATGCAGAGTGGAAACATGAATCTTCGAGATATCTTGAGCACTCCGGAATAATAAATAGCGAGAAGAAGAATGATAATGAGGTGCACCGGTATGAGAAGACATTGAAATGAGGAAAAAGGTATGATCAACAAAACTTGACTTGAATCCACCGGAGAAGAGAAAGGAATGAGGAATGACGAACTAGTAGAACATCTTCTTGAGAACCACCGGGTAAGAACATTGACAGAAAAGAATGGAGAAACTTCACAAAAATAAAAGGATACTTGGTAAAGAAATCTTAGTCCTTGAGGAAAAAGGGTGCGTGGGCGGGAAAAAACAAAGGCAACTTGGAGACGGATGAAACAAACACCGTTGAGAAGAAATGATAATTGGTCTTGCTGATGTTGAAGTGATCGGATCCACTTGAAGAGAAACACGCTGGTTGAAAAGGATTGACATGACAATCTCGATTGTCGAGAAGGATTGGTATTCACATCGGAGTATGAGAACACCATTTCGGAAAGGTATGGAATCAACACTTGACATTGAAGCAACTCGAATACCACAACTCAAAACAAAAACAAAGGACTGGCTTGCAGAATAAGCCGGAACAAACATATGATAGAGATTTCGTCCGAAGTTTTCGTGGTGGGGCCTACACGGGCTCGATCGTACAGCACCATCATGTACAAGGCAGTGCACATGACATACGAAGCGTCCCCGAGTCGGCATAGCCAAGGACTCTTTAAGACACAACGAGACCACTGTAAAACCAACCGTGAATAGGCGGACCACTAGACGTCGAACCCCAATTTCATATCATACATCCGTCGGAAAGATATCCTAAGAGCTACTTGAATTCCCACCTATGAAACTCCTGAAATTTTCCGGTTATGCAATCAGGTGTTGGGGATACAGGGGAAGCATAATATCTCACCCAAAACTAGCAAATCCTACATCCAGCTGTATCCATCCTTCAACACATAACCAAGAAACCTTCGGAAATCGTCTACCTCAACCTTCCAAAAGCATCCTTTATACAAGTTATGGCAATACTCCCGTACTCACCTCAGTACTGGGTTATCGGGGTTATCTCACCAACAACTGCATAAAAGAGATTTTCGATGTCGGCGTACTAAACTCAGGTATTCCAGAACTGCAACGATAAAATTATGACGACAACACCTCAGAGCTCAACTCCCCGGGACACTTCCACTAAACCCCTGACAGGAGGCACCAAGACAATGTTCTCATCATAAAACCATCGGAACGATTCCAAGATACCCGCGTGATCCTAAAAAAAATTTAGTGAAATTTGAGGAGAGGAAAGTCAAAACTTCTACGTCAGGAGACCTCACCAGAGCGACGAAGGGACTGAGGAGTAAAAAGAATTCCTAACTCTCCGATATATATAAACCTAAATGACTCAAAACATTTTTCTAGACACAACTCGGCCGCTAAAAACGATCAAGCAGTGGGGCTCCTAAGGTCGGGGAAGGCTCTGATTACCAACTTGTAACGCCCTCGATGCGGCTATATCTCCCACGTGTCGAAGCACGACTTAGAGGCATAACCGCATTGAAAGCAATGTCGCAAGTGAGGTAATCTTCACACAACCCATGTAATACATAAGGGAAAGAGATACATAGTTGGCTTACAATCGCCACTTCACTCAATTACATGACTAAAGCATTACATCATCCAGATACAATCAAGGTCCGACTACGGAACCAAAATAAAAGAATAACCCCAAATGCGACAACGGTCCCCGATCGACTCCAACTGGGCTCCACTACTGATCAACTAGAACGAAACAACACAAAGGGCAAGATCTTCATCGAGCTCCTCCTTGAGCTTGGTTGCGTCTCTTGCTCGGTAACATAGGCACCTGTAAACTGGTTTTGGAAGTATCTGTGAGTCACGAGGACTCAGCAATCTCACACCCGCGAGATCAAGACTATTTAAGCTTATAGGAAAGATGGAGTAATGAGGTGGAGCTGCAGCAAGCGACTAGCATATATGATGACTAACATACGCAAATGAGAGCGAGAAGAGAAGGCAAAGCACGGTCGATAAAAGTATGATCAAGAAGTGATCCTATAGCAACCTACGTCAAGCATAACTCCAACACCGTGTTCACTTCCCGGACTCCGCCGGAAAGAGACCATCATGGTTACACACACGGTTGATGTATTTTAATTAAGGTCAACTTCGGGTTTTCTACAACCCGACATTAACAAATTCCCATCTGCCACATAACCGCGGGCACGGCTCTCGAAAGTTTATAACCCTGCAGGGGTGTCCCAACTTAGCCCATGACAAGCTCTCGCGATCAACGAAGGAATAGACCTTCTCCCAGGAAGACCTGATCAGTCTCGGAATCCCGGTTTACAAGACATTTCGACAATGGTAAAACAAGACCAGCAAAGCCTCCCGCTGTGCCGACAAATCCCGATAGGAGCTGCACATATCTCGTTCTCAGGGCACACCGGATGAGCAAGACGACGGGTTGGCATAGACCCTGGTTGCCCAGGGGGTGCCGGACATCGCTCAGGTTGGACCAACACTCGAAGGAGCACTGGCCCGGGGGGGGGGGGGGGGGGGGGTAAAATAAAGATGACCCTCGGGCTCCGGAAACCCAAGGGAAAAAAGGGCTAGGTGAGGCAAATGGTCAAACCAAGGTTGGGCCTTGCTGGAGGAGTTTTATTCAAAGCGAACTGTCAGGAGGGTCCCATAAATCACCCGACCACGTAAGGAACGCAAAATCCGGGAACATAACACCGGTATGACGGAAACTAGGGCGGCAAGAGTGGAACAAAACACCAGGCATAAGGCCGAGCCTTCCACCCTTTACCAAATATA
Source organism: Triticum timopheevii (assembly GCA_963921465.1). NCBI lineage: Eukaryota > Viridiplantae > Streptophyta > Magnoliopsida > Poales > Poaceae > Triticum > Triticum timopheevii. The sequence continues at coordinate 81,100,831 of OY997274.1, forward strand.
TAGATGCATTAATAATATAAGAGATATTGTGATATCCCAGCAAGTAAACATGTTCCAACAAGGAACAACATCTCCATGTTCCAACAAGGAACAAACTTCAATCTTCACCTGCAACTAACAACGCTATAAGAGGGGCTGAGCAAAGCGGTAACATAGCCAATCAACGGTTTGCTAGGACATGGTGGGTTAGAGGTTTGACATGGCAATTTGGGAGGCTGACAAGCAAATGGTAGGCATCGTAGCATTGGCATAGCAAAAGAGCGAGCAAACTAGCATAACAAAGATAGTAGTGATTTCGAGGGTATGATCATCTTGCCCGAAATCCCGCAAGGAAGAAGAACGAGTCCATGAAGAAGACAAATGGACAAAGTCAAACGGATCCTCACAACTCCAGAACGAAACCGAAGCTAACGAGAGAAGCAACCCGGAAAGAAACAAACAACATAGTAAACAACCATCACATAAACATGGCATGAAGCACAATCAAGTATGATGCATGTCCAGTTTAATGAGGCATGGCATGGCAATATGCACAAACAACACTACAAGTTAAGTGGAGCTCAATATGCAACGAGTTGCATATTGACGAAACACCACATCAATTATTTAGTTTCTCTCTCGATTATGAACAAGACAAGATTAAATGTTGGTTAACATGGCAAGAGGTGAAGCATAATTAAACTACATATTTAGGCAAGTTTAAATGAGGCCGGAACAACAAAACAACACATCCGGAAAATCCTCATATGCAATTTATGAATATAATGCAAACACAATTTTAACCATTTAAATGTTGTTAACATGATGAGGATGACATATGCAAGTCTTAAGCAATTTTTATGAAAATGTTGACATGAGCATGTTATGAAGCATTTGGACACCATGGCGGAACGAAAAGGGTGCCATGGCGGCGAAACAAAAATGGTGCCACGGCAACATATCCGAAAATGATGCCACGGCAACATATCGGTTCCGGTAGCTCAAGGAGATACCGGTGCAAAAGGAGGCGTGCGGATGCGTGCTCGGATGGTGGGGTGATCCCGGATTCCGGGTGTCCCACATAATGGTGGCATGGCTTACGGCGAACGTGCAAGGAACAATTCGGACACGGTGCAAACATAGGGTGCATCTCATACACGCAAGGGCATCTCATCGCGGTCGTCTCAGGTTATACCTTCGAAGCGTGCATTTCGGGGCGGTTCAAAATCGTCGAAGGAAGTAGACGTTCTCGGGTCGTAGTGGAAGTAGTCGTTCTCGCGGCGGCGGTAGTGGAAGTAGTTGTTCTCGGACGTCGTGGAAGTAGTCGTTCGCGGCGACGGTAGAAGTACTCGCGATCTTGGCGACGGTAGTGGTACTTCTCGTAGTGGAAGTAGTTGTTCACGCGACGGCGGCGGTAGTTGTACCCGTTTCGTAGATGAACGGGGTCATCGGTAGAGGTACTTGACGCATCATGTAGTCTAACTTGGCGCATCCATGGCGAAGAAAAAAACACAAGGGCCTCAGGAATCGGTGGTCAACGAACAGGAGGCCGACCCGTGGACCTGGCATTTGACTGAAACGAGTCCACGAGGACAAGCGGGCGAGCTGCTGCTGTTCGAGGCGAAGCAGGGGCGCAGCTCAGGCAAAACGAAGGCAGCGGCGGCGAGGCTTGGGGCTGGCGACGAAGATCCGGGCCAGGACGGGGCTCTCTGGCGAGGTGGCGATGGACTTGGCACGTTGTTGCTCGATGCAGCCAGGGGATGCAGAGGACGCCGGGAAGGCAGACGACGGAGAGCATCTCAGCCACGGGGAAGGTGGACGGCGGGTTCGGAGCAAGGTGGTGGCGCGGAGGCGATGAGGAGGAGGCCGCAGGTGAGGGAGGAGGCAGTGGAGGCAGGCTCCGAGGCGGACGGGCGCGGGGTCAGGCGCTGGAGGCGCAGGCGACGGAGAGCCGCCGGAGTTGGCTGCACCGATGGGGTCACCGGCGTGGCTTGGAGAGGAAGAGGGACTTGGCCGGCGGCGCGGCTCGAGCGAGAGGCTCTCGCTCCTCTCTGGCGGCAGAGGGAGGAAGCAGCAGCGACGAGCTCGAGGAGCTGCTCTCCTTGAGCGCTCAGGCGACGGGGACGGCTGGCGCAGGTGGAGGGAGGAGGCGGCGAGGGGAAAGGGAGAGGGGGTCGCGCGAGGAGGGCCAAGGCTGCGGGCACGGGAACGAGAGGGAGATGGGGATCGAGAGGAGGGATGCGGGAGGATCGGGAACGGGCGCAGGAGAGGGCGATGGGGTGGAGCGCGTCCTCTGGCGCGGGCGATGCGGGATCGAGGAGAGGGGCGAGGGGATCGGGCGCAGGGAGCTCGATGCGTGCGTGTGCGTGCGAGTGGCGGCGCAGGAGGATGGAGGGGAGCGATCGGGTGAGGGGAAGGGGCTGCAAGGGGATCAGGCTAGGGTTAGGTGCGGCCGGGCCTTAGGGGTTAGACAGGCCCAAGAGGCCGGCTGGGCTTCTCTTCTCTCTCTCCTACTCTTTTTCCATTTACAAACAAAACAGAAAAAGAGAAAGAAGAGAAAGAGAAGGTAGGGGTGGAATCTGGGCATGGGGATAGTTTTCCCGAACTCATAAAAATGAGCTCGATCTAGGAAAAATAGAAAGAGGCATGATTGAAAGATTTAAATTCAAACTCATTTGAATTTAATTCAAATGGGTTTGAACTACGACTTGATAAAAGGAAGGTCCAAAAATGTTCGGATTTTTGGTGGAGCTCCGGAAAAATGATGAAAGAATAAATGGCAGAGTTGGAGATCAAGAATTAAGACAACAAAGGCATTAGGATATTTTGTAAGTGTGTTTGCGGTAAATCCAAATAATTGGAATATTTTTATTATAGCTCCCTAATAATAGTAGGAGACTTTGAATATGTTTTAAAGAGAAATCACCATGTGAATATCCCTCGATTTAAATAGATCAACGATCTATGCAATTTATTTAGGTGAGTTTCAAAAGATTTATGAGATGGTGGCATGATGACATGATGCAATGCACATGATGCAAGGATGAATGCAACGAACAAAACAAATCACACGACGAATCTCGGAACTAGCTGGAAGTCTTCTGGAGCGTCGGTCTCGGGGCGTTACAACACTCCACCACTACAAGAGGATCTTGTCCCGAGATCTAGAATGGCACCGGAGGGAAAAAGGAAGAGAAAAGAAAGGTAAAACTAAGTTGCTTCTTTGACCAACGAGTGTTACCATGAACCTTGAGAGGTTGAGCAATTTAAAAGAAAGAGTACAACAGAGATGAACGAGATTGCAAACAATCCGTTAGAAAAGAGGAACAAGGAACATTACGAGGACTTGAAGGTTGCAAGGCTATGAATGACGAGTACAATGGACAAGAGGAATTGAAATCACTCTGGTTGGAACGAGATAAACAAGGAACAAGGAAGATCAAAATCGGACAGCACTCCGGTTGAAAAGAGATGCAAGACTTGATAAGATGAAAAAGAACTTGAAAGAAAAAGGCAGGGCACTCCGGTTAAATGGATAAGCATGAAAAGAACACGATCTTAGACAAACGAGATGATGGGTTGAGAAGAGCAACATTATAATACCTCCAAAACAAAAGAATAGAAGATAGATAATTGAAATAGAAGAATGGAGAAGAAAATGCCCTCTTATGCCACAACAGAGCTTGAGGAGGCATCCTTAGGAGACGGGTCGAGCGGAATTCTTGGAAAACCAACAACGAAGGAATAAGCTTGATACGGTCTTGTGGAATACATGTCAAATTATGAGGTGACAAACTGCCACTCACGGGAAATCATTGATTTGATTGAGAGCACCAATGAGATGAAAAACTTCTTCACCGAGATGAGAAGAAGAAAATTGGATCATTGATAAGCACCACAAATAGCTACATTCCTTAGGGAAGGCTGTAGGTGAGATTTGACACAAGATAACTCCAATGAAGGGATTGATGGATTTAAAATACCTCATTCTTGACAACATGTGAATCATGAAGCATGAAGGGAAAATTGTCAAGAATGACATAACACCATCTCAAAAGATAAGATAGAGAGAATTGCACTTCGGAATGCAAGATGAAGAATGCTTGAACTCCTCTGAAAAGAATCTCGATGAACACTTCGAGAAGGAATTAAATCCTTGATGAACCACCATGTTGAGCCTTCATGAGAACTCCGGTAATAAAAGGATGATAAAAAGAAAGAGAAGTTGAAAACACAAGGTGAAGCCTTGCAATGATTTAGATGGAGCTTCGCGACAATATAGTCGAGAAAACTTGGAACTCCGGAAAAGGAAAAATGAAACACTAGAACCGAGAATTACTTCATCATGAACAATTTCCGGAAGAAAAGAATTGAATCACCTTGAGGAAATAGGAATAAATATTTATTGTATGCTTATCCTTCATCAAATTAAATTGATGACAAGCAATGGATTTGGCATACTACTTATTCCCATTGAAAAAAAGGATTAAGAGAGATATAGCGTAAACTTGAGAAGGTATTGACGGGATCACCGGTGGGATTGGAAACAACGAATGAATTGATATGATAACAAAGGAAGAGAAATCTTGAACGAACCACCGTAAAAATTGAGAATGAACGTAGCAAAGGCACGATTCCCCTGGAAGAATTGGAAAACGAATGAAGATACTTGAGGGGATTTAGCTACCTGAGAACGAAGAGATCATGAACTGATTAGAGGATATTAGAACAATTCACCGGTAAGATTTGGAGAACAATAGCTACACGCTGAGAATGAAGAATTATGACATGATGGCTTTCGGAGGAAAGAAATGGAAACAACTCATGAAATGCTCCGGATGGTAAGAAAAGAATTGTCACAATCAAAAACAATTATGAGAGGATGGCAACAAGCTAGCACCGTGAATCTTGAAGAGAATAGAGCAAGATTAAAGAGAAACTCTTCTTCGGTCTTCAAATGATGAGAATGACAACGAGAAACACCACCAAGAATTATTGAGGCACACCGGAAGAATCAAAAGCGAAGAGGTTGAGCCAACTATGAAAAGAATTTGAAAGATCTTGGAGAAAAGCATTTGACTGATGATAACTCATTCTTACGTCAAACTTGGAGAAGAATTTAGGATAGCTCTGGGAAAATAGAAGAGTCAGGTAAGATCCTAGGAAAAGACCTGTGGGTTAGGGCCCGCTCAAAAGAACACCGTTGAAAAGATTTAAAAGAGATGTTGCACCGGTTGAATTAAATGACTTGAATGAGATACCAATCTCGAAAGAGCTTGAACGAATGCAGAGTGGAAACATGAATCTTCGAGATATCTTGAGCACTCCGGAATAACAAATAGCGAGAAGAAGAATGATAATGAGGTGCACCGGTATGAGAAGACATTGAAATGAGGAAAAAGGTATGATCAACAAAACTTGACTTGAATCCACCGGAGAAGAGAAAGGAATGAGGAATGACGAACTAGTAGAACATCTTCTTGAGAACCACCGGGTAAGAACATTGACAGAAAAGAATGGAGAAACTTCACAAAAATAAAAGGATACTTGGTAAAGAAATCTTAGTCCTTGAGGAAAAAGGGTGCGTGGGCGGGAAAAAACAAAGGCAACTTGGAGACGGATGAAACAAACACCGTTGAGAAGAAATGATAATTGGTCTTGCTGATGTTGAAGTGATCGGATCCACTTGAAGAGAAACACGCTGGTTGAAAAGGATTGACATGACAATCTCGATTGTCGAGAAGGATTGGTATTCACATCGGAGTATGAGAACACCATTTCGGAAAGGTATGGAATCAACACTTGACATTGAAGCAACTCGAATACCACAACTCAAAACAAAAACAAAGGACTGGCTTGCAGAATAAGCCGGAACAAACATATGATAGAGATTTCGTCCGAAGTTTTCGTGGTGGGGCCTACACGGGCTCGATCGTACAGCACCATCATGTACAAGGCAGTGCACATGACATACGAAGCGTCCCCGAGTCGGCATAGCCAAGGACTCTTTAAGACACAATGAGACCACTGTAAAACCAACCGTGAATAGGCGGACCACTAGACGTCGAACCCCAATTTCATATCATACATCCGTCGGAAAGATATCCTAAGAGCTACTTGAATTCCCACCTATGAAACTCCTGAAATTTTCCGGTTATGCAATCAGGTGTTGGGGATACAGGGGAAGCATAATATCTCACCCAAAACTAGCAAATCCTACATCCAGCTGTATCCATCCTTCAACACATAACCAAGAAACCTTCGGAAATCGTCTACCTCAACCTTCCAAAAGCATCCGTTATACAAGTTATGGCAATACTCCCGTACTCACCTCAGTACTGGGTTATCGGGGTTATCTCACCAACAACTGCATAAAAGAGATTTTCGATGTCGGCGTACTAAACTCAGGTATTCCAGAACTGCAACGATAAAATTATGACGACAACACCTCAGAGCTCAACTCCCCGGGACACTTCCACTAAACCCCTGACAGGAGGCACCAAGACAATGTTCTCATCATAAAACCATCGGAACGATTCCAAGATACCCGCGTGATCCTAAAAAAAATTTAGTGAAATTTGAGGAGAGGAAAGTCAAAACTTCTACGTCAGGAGACCTCACCAGAGCGACGAAGGGACTGAGGAGTAAAAAGAATTCCTAACTCTCCGATATATATAAACCTAAATGACTCAAAACATTTTTCTAGACACAACTCGGCCGCTAAAAACGATCAAGCAGTGGGGCTCCTAAGGTCGGGGAAGGCTCTGATTACCAACTTGTAACGCCCTCGATGCGGCTATATCTCCCACGTGTCGAAGCACGACTTAGAGGCATAACCGCATTGAAAGCAATGTCGCAAGTGAGGTAATCTTCACACAACCCATGTAATACATAAGGGAAAGAGATACATAGTTGGCTTACAATCGCCACTTCACTCAATTACATGACTAAAGCATTACATCATCCAGATACAATCAAGGTCCGACTACGGAACCAAAATAAAAGAATAACCCCAAATGCGACAACGGTCCCCGATCGACTCCAACTGGGCTCCACTACTGATCAACTAGAACGAAACAACACAAAGGGCAAGATCTTCATCGAGCTCCTCCTTGAGCTTGGTTGCGTCTCTTGCTCGGTAACATAGGCACCTGTAAACTGGTTTTGGAAGTATCTGTGAGTCACGAGGACTCAGCAATCTCACACCCGCGAGATCAAGACTATTTAAGCTTATAGGAAAGATGGAGTAATGAGGTGGAGCTGCAGCAAGCGACTAGCATATATGATGACTAACATACGCAAATGAGAGCAAGAAGAGAAGGCAAAGCACGGTCGATAAAAGTATGATCAAGAAGTGATCCTATAGCAACCTACGTCAAGCATAACTCCAACACCGTGTTCACTTCCCGGACTCCGCCGGAAAGAGACCATCATGGTTACACACACGGTTGATGTATTTTAATTAAGGTCAACTTCGGGTTTTCTACAACCCGACATTAACAAATTCCCATCTGCCACATAACCGCGGGCACGGCTCTCGAAAGTTTATAACCCTGCAGGGGTGTCCCAACTTAGCCCATGACAAGCTCTCGCGATCAACGAAGGAATAGACCTTCTCCCAGGAAGACCTGATCAGTCTGGGAATCCCGGTTTACAAGACATTTCGACAATGGTAAAACAAGACCAGCAAAGCCTCCCGCTGTGCCGACAAATCCCGATAGGAGCTGCACATATCTCGTTCTCAGGGCACACTGGATGAGCAAGACGACGGGTTGGCATAGACCCTGGTTGCCCAGGGGGCGCCGGACATCGCTCAGGTTGGACCAACACTCGAAGGAGCACTGGCCCGGGGGGGGGGGGGTAAATAAAGGTGACCCTCGGGCTCCGGAAACCCAAGGGAAAAAAGGGCTAGGTGAGGCAAATGGTCAAACCAAGGTTGGGCCTTGCTGGAGGATTTTTATTCAAAGCGAACTATCAGGGGGGTCCCATAAATCACCCGACCGCGTAAGGAACGCAAAATCCGGGAACATAACACCGGTATGACGGAAACTAGGGCGGCAAGAGTGGAACAAAACACCAGGCATAAGGCCGAGCCTTCCACCCTTTACCAAATATATAGATGCATTAATAATATAAGAGATATTGTGATATCCCAGCAAGTAAACATGTTCCAACAAGGAACAACATCTCCATGTTCCAACAAGGAACAAACTTCAATCTTCACCTGCAACTAACAACGCTACAAGAGGGGCTGAGCAAAGCGGTAACATAGCCAATCAACGGTTTGCTAGGACATGGTGGGTTAGAGGTTTGACATGGCAATTTGGGAGGCTGACAAGCAAATGGTAGGCATCATAGCATTGGCATAGCAAAAGAGCGAGCAAACTAGCATAGCAAAGATAGTAGTGATTTCGAGGGTATGATCATCTTGCCTGAAATCCCGCAAGGAAGAAGAACGAGTCCATGAAGAAGACAAACGGACGAAGTCGAACGGATCCTCACAACTCCGGAACGAAACCGAAGCTAACGAGAGAAGCAACCCGGAAAGAAACAAACAACATAGTAAACAACCATCACATAAACATGGCATGAAGCACAATCAAGTATGATGCATGTCCGGTTTAATGAGGCATGGCATGGCAATATGCACAAACAACACTACAAGTTAAGTGGAGCTCAATATGCAACGAGTTGCATATTGACGAAACACCACATCAATTATTTAGTTTCTCTCTCGATTATGAACAAGACAAGATTAAATGTTGGTTAACATGGAAAGAGGTGAAGCATAATTAAACTACATATTTAGGCAAGTTTAAATGAGGCCGTAACAACAAAACAACACATCCGTAAAATCCTCATATGCAATTTATGAATATAATACAAACACAATTTTAACCATTTAAATGTTGTTAACATGATGAGGATGACATATGCAAGTCTTAAGCAATTTTTATGAAAATGTTGACATGAGCATGTTATGAAGCATTTGGACACCATGGCGGAACGAAAAGGGTGCCACGGCGGCGAAACAAAAATGGTGCCACGGCAACATATCTGTAAATGATGCCACGGCAACATATCGGTTCCGGTAGCTCACGGAGATACCGGTGCAAAAGGAGGCGTGCGGATGCGTGCACGGATGGTGGGGTGATCCCGGATTCCGGGTGTCCCACATAATGGTGGCATGGCTTACGGCGAACGTGCAAGGAACAATTCGGACACGGTGCAAACATAGGGTGCATCTCATACATGCAAGGGCATCTCATCGCGGTCGTCTCGGGTTATACCTTCGAAGCGTGCATTTCGGGTCGGTTCAAAATCGTCGAAGGAAGTAGACGTTCTCGGGTCGTAGTGGAAGTAGTCGTTCTCGCGGCGGCGGTAGTGGAAGTAGTTGTTCTCGGACGTCGTGGAAGTAGTCGTTCGCGGCGACGGTAGAGGTACTCGCGATCTTGGCGACGGTAGTGGTACTTCTCGTAGTGGAAGTAGTTGTTCACGCGACGGCGGCGGTAGTTGTACCCGTTTCGTAGATGAACGGGGTCGTCGGTAGAGGTACTTGACGCATCATGTAGTCTAACTTGGCGCATCCATGGCGAAGAAAAAAACACAAGGGCCTCAGGTCTCGGTGGTCAACGAACAGGAGGCCGACCCGTGGACCTGGCATTTGACTCAAACGAGTCCACGAGGACAAGCGGGCGAGCTGCTGCTGTTCGAGGCGAAGCTGGGGCGCAGCTCAGGCAAAACGAAGGCAGCGGCGGCGAGGCTTGGGGCTGGCGACGAAGATCCGGGCCAGGACGGGGCTCTCTGGCGAGGTGGCGATGGACTTGGCATGCTGTTGCTCGATGCAGCCAGGGGATGCAGAGGACGCCGGGAAGGCAGACGGCGGAGAGCATCTCAGCCACGGGGAAGGTGGACGGCGGGCTTCGGAGCAAGGTGGTGGCGCGGAGGCGACGAGGAGGAGGCCGCAGGTGAGGGAGGAGGCAGTGGAGGCCGGCTCCGAGGCGGACGGGCGCGGGGTCAGGTGCTGGAGGCGCAGGCGACGGAGAGCCGCCGGAGTTGGCTGCACCGATGGGGTCACCGGCGTGGCTTGGAGAGGAAGAGGGACTTGGCCGGCGGCGCGGCTCGAGCGAGAGTCTCTCGCTCCTCTCTGGCGGCAGAGGGAGGAAGCAGCAGCGACGAGCTCGAGGAGCTGCTCTCCTTGAGCGCTCGGGCGATGGGGACGGCTGGCGCCGGTGGAGGGACGAGGCGGCGAGGGGAAAGGGAGAGGGGGTCGCGCGAGGAGGGCCAAGGCTGCGGGCACGGGAACGAGAGGGAGATGGGGATCGAGAGGAGGGATGCGGGAGGATCGGGAACAGGCGCAGGAGAGGGCGATGGGGTGGAGCGCGTCCTCTGGCGCGGGCGATGCGGGATCGAGGAGAGGGGCGAGGGGATCGGGCGCAGGGAGCTCGATGCGTGCGTGTGCGAGCGAGTGGCGGTGCAGGAGGATGGAGGGGAGCGATCGGGTGAGGGGAAGGGGCTGCGAGGGGATCAGGCTAGGGTTTGGTGCAGCTGGGCCTTAGGGGTTAGACAGGCCCAAGTGGCCGACTTGGCTTCTCTTCTCTCTCTCCTACTCTTTTTCCATTTACAAACAAAACAGAAAAAGAGAAAGAAGAGAAAGAGAAGGTAGGGGTGGAATCTGGGCATGGGGATAGTTTTCCCGAACTCATAAAAATGAGCTCGATCTAGGAAAAATAGAAAGAGGCATGATTGAAAGATTTAAATTCAAACTCATTTGAATTTAATTCAAATGGGTTTGAACTAGGACTTGATAAAAGGAAGGTCCAAAAATGTTCGGATTTTTGGTGGAGCTCCGGAAAAATGATGAAAGAATAAATGGCAGAGTTGGAGATCAAGAATTAAGACAACAAAGGCATTAGGATATTTTGTAAGTGTGTTTGCGGTAAATCCAAATAATTGGAATATTTTTATTATAGCTCCCTAATAATAGTAGGAGACTTTGAATATGTTTTAAAGAGAAATCACCATGTGAATATCCCTCGATTTAAATAGATCAACGATCTATGCAATTTATTTAGGTGAGTTTCAAAAGATTTATGAGATGGTGGCATGATGACATGATGCAATGCACATGATGCAAGGATGAATGCAACGAACAAAACAAATCACACGACGAATCTCGGAACTAGCTGGAAGTCTTCTGGAGCGTCGGTCTCGGGGCGTTACACGACAGACCACAAATATATATATATATATATATATATATATATATATATATATATATATATATAGAGAGAGAGAGAGAGAGAGAGAGAGAGAGAGAGAGACCAACTCAACATTGCGAAGATAAACCTTGAAGTCAAATCAATGTTGAAGACAAACCAAATGCAAAGACTATGCAACCATGACGCCAAAAGAAACACTTCAATAAGAATTTGGCGGTGGCGTTACCCACCGTATAGGAAGTATTAGACCTAGACACGGCGCACAATTATCGTGGCGCTCCGAAGTCAAATTCCACGTTAATGTATTCATACTTGGAGTGTATGTCTTCATTGATTGAAGATATACGTTACTTCGTGTGTTGCACATCTAAGTCATCAACATGCATAAGCGTTAGGATGTGTGTCCAATTACAGGACATTTGAGGAATCTAAGATATTTAGCTCACACCGCAACTTGCAAAAATCTTTTCTCATCCAAGGGCTTTGTGAAGATATCTGCCAATTGCTCTTCAGTGTTGACGTGAATGATATCAATATCTTTCTTCATGACATGATCTCTGAGAAAGTGATGACGGATCTGAATGTGCTTTGTCTTCGAGTGTTGAACTGGGTTGTTGGCAATCTTGATGGCGCTTTCATTGTCGCAGTAGAGTGGCACATGCTTTAGATGGATACCATAGTCGTTGAGAGTTTGCTTCATCCATAGAAGCTGAGCACAACAAGATCCAGCAGCAATGTATTCAGATTCAGCAGTGGAGAGACATACACAGTTCTACTTCTTTGAAGACCAACAGACAAGAGATCGTTCAAGAAAGTGACATGTGCCTAAAGTGGACTTGCGATCAACCTTGTCACCAGCATAATCAGCGTCTGAGAATCCAACTAGATCAAACTTTGAGCCCTTTGGATACCATAATCCCAGTGTTGGGGTGTAAGCCAAATATCGAAAAACTCGCTTCACAGCTAAGTGATGTGATTCCTTTGGTGCTGCTTGGAATTGGGCACACATGCAAACGCTAAGCATTATATCTGGCCTAGATGCACATAAATATAGTAAAGAACCAATCATGGAGCGGTATACCTTTTGATCGAACTCTTCACCATTGTCGTCGGGGCCCAGATGACTTTTGGTTGGCATTGGCGTCGTGTATCCTTTGCGGTCTTGCATTCCAAACTTCTTTAGGCAATCTTTGAGGTATTTTTCTTGTGATATGAATATGTCGTTGCTCTGTTGACGGATTTGAAGACCGAGGAAAAATTTCAGCTCACCCATCATGGACATCTGATATTGCTCTTGCATCATGTGCCCAAACTCATCACTGTATCTCTTGTCAGTGCAGCCGAAGATAATGTCATCCACATAGATTTGGCACACAAACAGTTCACCATCATATTTCTTCATGAAGAGTGTATAATCTAGAGAACCAGGTTTGAAGCCTTTGCTCTTCAGGAAGTCTTTGAGTGTGTCATACCAATCGCGAGGAGCTTGTTTGAGGCCATACATTGCCTTGTTGAGCTTGTATACCATATCAGGATGTTTTGGATAAATAGGATGATTGTCAAGGAATCCTGTGACGAAATACATAGTGAGACCATTTGGACATTTTATCTTGCATCCCACAAGATGTTTAATGTCCCCAGCATAAGCATCAGATGCCTTTGATTTCTGACTGGAGACCATTACCTGTAAAAGAGAGTTAATTTTTCTTAACCACCCACATTTTCAGGGGTGGCTTAGAAGCAATGAGTCTAAGTGCAGCATCTGAGAACTTCGGCTTTGGAGCCCTAGCAAATAGCCTTGCAGGAGGTGAATAATACTCATAAGAATAAGCAGAAAAGTTCTTGGTCTTATGAACATAGCGGTTTGACGAAACACGCACATATTCATAAGTCTAAGTATGGTTTCCCTGTAAAACATTGGCGTTAGGGTGACTCTGGTGATTCCTCTGTCTATATGAAGCCTTTGGACCATATGAAGCCTTTGGTCTGGGATTTGTCTTCTTCCCAGGTGGTGTCATGATGACATTCACGGGGAGATTCTCAGGACAACTCTTGGGTACCCAGATCTTCTTAAAAGATGGTCCATTCCTGCAGTTAGTACCGATATACCTGGCAAATACTCATCATTCTGATTCTTAAACAGTTTATAGTTTGCATCAGAGGATTCATCAATGATAATCGGGTTAGCACAAGTGAAGCCAGATAAGGTAGATGGATCCACTGAAGGTCCCTTTGCAGCAACCCATGTGGTTTTGGGGTACTGCTCAGGCTTTCAATAAGAAACATCAACATTCATTTTCCTCTCGAACCCAACACCCTCTTTCCTAGGGTTTTGGTTCAGAATCTGTTTCTTGAGGACATTACATAGTGTCTGATGCCCTTTGAGACTTTTGTACATTCCTGTCTCAAGCAATGTCTTCAATCTTGCATTCTCCTCAGCAATAGTAGTGGTATCCTCAGCAGAGGGGTTAGTTACCACATCTGCAGTTGAAGATACTGCAATAGTAGCAGCAGTAGAACATTCAGCAATAGAGACAACATTATCAAGCTCAAGACATTTTAGACATGGTGGTTCAAATCCTTCCTGAGCGGAACAGATCTGTTGAGCGTGGAGTGACTCATTCTCCTTTTGAAGATCTTCATGAGCCGATCTCAAGTTCTCAAGCTCTTGCTTCCTTTGAAGATAGTCATAGGAGAGCTTTTCATGATTAGTTGAGAGCGTTTCATGATGACTTTCAAGTTCTTCGTACTTAACATGAAGATTTTTAATGTCTTCAATTAAGGACTGCATTTCGGTCATTTCTGCGTCCAAAAGGTCATTACTTTTGTCTGGTAACTTTTGAATATGTTCCATAGCATTCTGTTGTTCAGTTGCAATTTTAGCAAGTGTTTTGTAACTAGGTTTACATTCACATTTAGAGTCATCTTCACTTGATGTTTGAAAGTAAGCATCGCGTGAGTTTACCTTGGCACCACGTGCCATGAAGCAGTAGGTGGGAGCAGAGTCATCCTCATCCTTAGCATGCAGACAGAAAGACTTCAGTGATGCCTAACACTCTTTGGCTCTGGGTGTTTTGGGCTTTGTCCTCGCAAGGATTTCTCTCTCAAATGCTTCGTAGGTGGGTTGGTCTCAAACGACAAAAGTTCTGCACTAACTTTGAGCAGCCACAAATTTATGGTGTAGGGGGTGGGCTATTTATAGCCAGGAGGCAACCCGACCTGATTTGTCCAAAATGACCCTGGGTCACTAAGGAACTGACACGTGTCCAACGGTCAGATTTCAAACACACGCGACAGCTTAGCTTGGGCTACAAGCAAAGCTGACTCATCCAGCTCTGGATAAGATTTTCTCTCATTGTCTTCGCTCGAAGACATAGGATTTGGCTGAGCATCACTTCAGTCACTCTGACTTTGTTCACTTGGACCCCACTTAACAGTACGGTGGTTCCTATGACTAAATAAGAAGAAAAGGAAACTACGAAACAACTATGTCTTCGCACTCCATAGTCTTCAAGTGAATAGCTTCACGCGTCATAATCTTGGTCATGAATGTTTCACGAACCACCATTGTCTTCAATGTCTCCACACATTTTTAGGGGTCATCTCTGGTGGGTAAACCGAATCAATGAGGGACACTTCCAGCGTTATCCTGCAATTCTCACAAACACATTAGTCCCTCAACCACGTTTGTCGTCAATACTCCAAAAGCAACTAGGGGTGGCACTAGATGCACTTACAGAAGGTAAATCTTCTCTAGTAAACCAACATAAAAATTGACTAGAAACACTTTCTTATCTTGTACATGAGCAACACCATAAACATTGACCAGATTCCACTTTAAACCTAGTATTCTTGTCCATAATATCCATTCTTGTTATATACTCTCTCCGTCTCATAATATAAGACATTTTTTTCGAGCTAATCTAGCTTGCAAAAACATCTTATATTGTGGGACAAAGGGAGTATTTACTATCACAAGAAGAATCCACCTCAAACAAGTCTTTGCTAACGCCCAACAAGCCCCAACCGACGGCTCCCACGGCCAAATGGAATTTAAAACCAAGATTAGTTAAACTCATGAAAGATAAATCGAAGAAAGCACAAATGAATCTCGCTAACCCTTTGAAAATATAAGTGAACCTCAACTGCAAAAACATGAAAGTCCGGTGAAACCCCATGTAAATTATGAATATCTCTCTGAAATTAAGATTTAACCAGGGTGGTAATTAAACTGAACCCAACTGAAGCTTCACAGAAATGCGGGACTGAATAGCACTTGGGTCTAATCCATAGTAGTAGGAGTATGCGCATAAAATAATACTTGGCCCACTCTACACAAATGGTTCACATTTATCACCAAGATGTCGAGGTAAGGAGAGAGCGAGTAGTCAGTCAGTATTACTCCCTCCGTTTCTAAATATAAATCTTTTTACAGATTTAAACATGGACTATATAAGAATCAATATAGACGTATTTTAGAATGTAGATTCACTCATTTTGCTCCCTATGTACTATGTAGTCCATATTACAATATCTAAAAAGACTTATGTTTAGGAACGGAGGAGTACATGTAAAAGGAGATTCTCATGGAACTGTGGATCCGGTACGCTCTAGACCATGACTTTCTTCGAGGTATTCGCACTTGCTTATTTATATCTGCAGCCAGTGTACATAGCATCTCCCGCCTGGGAGTAACTCTGAGCATTCAACATGCCAACTCTTGTGAATACATCATGGCACTTCAACGTGTTTTTTAGAAAAGGAGGAGGACCCCCGGCCTCTATATCTGGACGATGCATGCATCTACTTTATTAATTATTCACATAATACCTTACAAAGTCATATAACAGTAAGACTAAAGCCACCGTCTGGACAACATCTGTCGCTATTCCTATCCAGTTGATGAAGGGATGCTGATAGTCTGGGCCTAATATCAAACAGACCTCGCAGCCAAACCTAAAATCTAAGACCTGAGGTCCCAACCAGGATGCCTGCCGGGTATGGGGCACCCATCAGTCCGGCGCACTCGTCGGGATGAACGAGTCATTCAGAGTTTGCTCCGGTCCGATGTCACCTCTACCAGCCCCCGTGAATGCACCGGGGCCGACGACCATGATCGTAAGCCACCAAGTACAGCGTGAGAAGGCCTGCAACGCGGAGGAGATCCACCGGCAACTCACCGCCCATGCGGTCCACGGCACTTCAACGTATAGCTTAGGGATTTATCGCAGCAACATTTGTGGACAGGAATGATGTGCTTCCAACTATGAAACACGTAACTTTTTCCATAGTGTGCTTACTAGATTATGGTTATCGTTTCTCCTCATGATCCTAATATTGTACCCCAAACGTTGATATGGATTGGTACTTTGTGACCGAAGATGGTTGAGCGCATCGATAGATGCATAGGCCAGTGAGTATCCGCATGCATGAATTTGAAAAAACCGAATACCATCCTTTCCAAAAAGAAATCTAATATAAGCAGGAATTTCTTTAAGAAGAACATAGATAATGCAGACATGAGCAAGTCAAACAACAACGTCGCATTTGAAGAGACAAGCTAGATGCAGATCTGATGTGGTCATACATTATTGCCAAAATTAACATGCACGGATGCACTAAGGTAGACTAGAATGTGATTGATCGTGATATTAGGTGCTAAGCCTACGGAAGGCCATGGATGTACCACCCGCTGGCCTTGGGTGTGGAAGGTAATTGATTTCTGCATCAGGATTGAGCAACTCCCATCTGAAACAAATTAACACAAATAGAATCAATAAACAAATTAACACAAACAGAATCAATCATTGCACACTAACTTATAGCTACGTAATTCCTTTAGTTGAAGAAAAACAGTGGTCTACTCACTCATAGCCGATGGAGAGATGATGTAGGATGATGGTGATCTGCATCCTGGCAAGCATGTTGCCTGGGCAGATCCTGCCGCCACCTCCGAACACCTGGTATGTTCCTGGCTTTACTGGTTCCTAGTGAGCAGTATTTTTGGTGGTTAAGCGAGCTCAGGTAAGGAAAAAAGGTGAAGCACACCAATAGTTGGTGGAAAGTGGTGCATGATGATAAACTTGAGTTGCAAGAAACATGAACTAGCTAGTAAACTTACATCCCATCTGTCGGGATTGAAGGTAAGGGGGTCCTGGTAGTAATTGGGGTCGGTGTGCAATGACCTCAACCACACCAGCACCGGCCACCCCTTCGGTATGGTGTAGCCGTGGTACTCCACATCCATGCTTGCCACGCGAAAGACCATTGTGGAGATGTTGGCCATTCGGATTGTCTCCTCGACCACCTTTGTCGTGTACTTCATCTTTGGGATGTCGTCGTAGGTGATCATCAGACTCGCCAATGTCGAACCACTTTTGCTTTTGTTCATTGCTACATTCTCCTCTCGAAGCTTGGCAAGGACAACGGGGGATTTTGCAAGGTGGTAAGTAGCCCATATGATGGCAGTGGTAGTGGACTCATAGCCGGCGATAACGAGGGAGACGATGTTATCCACCACCTCGTTGTCGCTCAGCTTCTTCCCCTGCTCATCCTCCATCTGCATTAGTCCACTCATCAAATCATCACACCCCATGTCCACCTTCTTCCTTGCCTCCAACACCTCCCGGAAGACCGCATTCAACTTTCGACGACACTGCATGCATTAAATTCCTCTACAATTATTCTCGATTTCTCTATATAGTACCGATATGATTACGAAATCAGATTTGACATTTCTTATAGGAATGAGAGCATGCACATAAAGGGGGCAAAAATGCACAAAGATCGTGTGGAACTTTAGTTGCAGAAATGCTCATAGTAATTACACATTTCTCATAGTAATTACACACAATTTTGAAAATATGAACTAGCCAGCCTCCATTGGATAAAGAATGAACAACAATGGTCTTTAATCTAGAAATAAATGTCTTTCTGTTGTTGGACTGGGAGATATACACTTCAAAGACTCGTAAATAGGGAACAAACAAAATACCTTTCGACCGGCGCGAGATGTCGTCCCCGGTAAATCTAATGGGAATGCCTTCAGGCCATCAAGCAATCCGCCAAACCATTGGTCAATCTTGTCTGTCATAGGCGAGGGTTCCATGCTCACGAACATCTTGCAGATGTTAGCAAACGTCACCTGCATTGATTAGTTGTGGTTAGGTTCAACATTATTGTGGTGGATCATGGTACCTCCATTCCGGTTTATAAGACTTGCGCATATCCCTAGATCTATAATTTGACCAACATAACATGAGTTGTATAGTCTAAAAGTTACACAAGCAAATGATTTGAAGTTTCTAATAATATATTTTGTGCTATACAACTTGTATTATGTTGGTCTATTTTTTAACCTCGAGATACGCGTAAGCATCATAAATCGGAAAGGAGGCACTAATATTGTTTGCCAAAATAGTATTTATCTTTCTATTAGTACTACTCCCTCTGTCTGGAATTACTTGTCATGGGAATGGATAAAAAGAGATGTATAGAACCAAAATACATCTAGATACATTCATTTCTTCGACAATTATTTCTGGACGAAAGGGTTATTTTTTTATGACACTATTATAAACTAAACACATCACAATACAGTTCAGCCAATGCAAACCAAGCCAAAATGAGCTGAAGGACGAAATACACTCGGAATAAATTGCACTTGTACAAAAAGGTGCAATTGCAACCAATAAAAACAATAAAAAAACTCCTACTAAATAGCAAATGAAAACAAAGGACTGAACTTTGTGGACTGACTTAAAGATTCCGTGACAGAAGTGACTTAAAAAATTCGGGCAGGTTGTCCATGATTTATCAGTTAAGAGCATGGTTAATAGTATAGTCAACAACCGATTACATGAAGTTGTCATATCATATATAGTCAAGCTAGTAGTCAACATGTATAGTACCTACTAGTACCTCCGTCTTGGTTTATTGGTCCCTTTTGTAATTTGTGCCAAATTTTGACCAAAGAATAAACTAACAAAATGTTAATGCATGTCAACAAAAATTATATCGTTGGATTCGTATTTGAACATATTTTTTTATGATATAACTTTTGGTGACATGCGTGAACATTTTATTAGTTAAATTTTTGATCAAAATTGGCTTGAAATACAATGAGAACCAATAACCAGGACGGATGTAGTAGTTGCTAAGTACTACTTTATTAATGCATGGCCCACCGTACACTCCCGCGATATTTTTTGGAACCCGTGTTGCAGCTAGCTGTTAATCTATATGCTGCTTTCTTTCTCTCTCATCTAACTGAACACATATGTAATGGTTTAATCCTTGTAGCCCGCTGATTATACCTTAGTATTATACTTGTTCTAAGTACTCTGTGATGGGAGTACCTTTTTTATCTCTGTGGCGGCGACAATGGTACCCTTATCTGCCCATGTTCGCAGCGCCGCCACGATGCGCGGCTGCACGACTGTGGCGATAGTGCGGAGCGAGCTGGGCTTGTTGATAGCGGAGAGGATGAACCCGCGTAGCCTGGCATGGCTGGCGCCCTCCACGTTCCCCACGGACGTTATGCCGACGAGCTCCGGCACCGGCCACCGGATGCCGAAGCTGTCGGCAGACTGGAGCACGAACTTGTTGGCCGCCGGGGAGCAGGCGATGATGCTGGGGGAACCGAACAGGTGCGTCCTGTACAGTCCCACCCCGTCGCCGTACGCGCTCTTCTTGGCGCTGATGAAGTCGTCCGGGCGGCGGACCAGCTTGAAGTACCAGAGCAGCGAGAGCGTCTCGCCGAGGAAGGGGATGCCCATGTGTCCCGGCGGGAGGCGCTGCCGGCTGCCATTGCTGCCACGGCAGCGGTATTTGAGAGCGAAGGCTGCGCAGTGCCATGCGTCGGTGAAGTGCCAGGCGGCGAGGCAGAGCAGTGGGACGGCGCCGAACAGGAGACCCGGCCACCATGCCCACGCACCCATTGCTACCGTCTCTCCTAGCTACTCGAACTCGACCGATCTGTCTTCTCTCACCTGGAACTGGAGTCACTCTGGAGATGAACAATAGATGATCGATCGAGTAGCGGAAGCTGGTCTATATATATGATGAGCGAGCGTCGGTGTAGATTCCGAGTGGCTGATCCGTTGCTGTGCGGAGGCAGATGGGAACAAAATTTAGCTCGTAGCTTCAGAAATTACTCACGAATTGAATGGCAGGTAGTTTGCTGAGCAAGTGGTAGTTAGTTAATAATATAAGTTGGCATATGCAGCAGCGTACCAAATGTATATATTAATATGATCATGTGCTTTGATGCTTACACAAGTGATGTGCCTATATAATATATATACGTGACTCGAGTTAGTCATTGAGTACTGTTTGGTGGCACTATATGTCTATCTTCATTATGGACTCGCTGCTAAGTTCCAACTCCGCGTGAATGATTAGTTAGTCGGGGGCCACCAGGCATCTTTGATTGAAACACAACTTTGACAGGGGCGAAACTCTTATTTTGTTATTTATTGGTTGGGCTCGGCAGTGACGAACTTGTGCCATTACTTTGTTGAAGGTGTTGTCTACCTTTTTTTTTTAAAGGAAGGCATTGTTTACTTGTTGAGCTGGTTTGGGTGGTCTCGGCAAACATGATGAAATTCTTGTCTACGTCGTCTACATCAAATACGATGATGATGCAGCAACGTTTATCTCTTCTTGAAGACGTTCCGAAACAATAGTTCTTGGGGGTGAATTTGACATCTTGTAATGGTTCAATCGTGGTTCATTTGTTTTGTAATCCACTTAATAATTAATATGAATAAGTGTACATCGCACTGATGCAGAGGTCGGGGTATGAACCTCCTTTTCTAAAAAGAAAAAGTTAGGGACATCTGATAAGTATGTTGATGCAATTGTTAGCTACAGCCACCGCTCAAAAAAAAACAAAAACAGGCTACAGCCTACATGTCACCTCATGGACTGTTTTCAGTCTGATCTATGTGTGTTGGCCGTGCTCACGATCATATACATCATCAAGCAAGCCTGGCCTTGAGGCAGATGTTTTTTTAGAGGAAAGGCCATAGCCCGACTTTATAAATAAAGCCACACGGCAGTGTCACACAAGACCAAACAGGATAACAGTACCGAGAAAAACACATAGCGCACGGAGGGAATATAAAAGAGTCGCCAAGGGAAGAAGGGTACAGGCAACTGCCAAACACGGCACGCAGGCCGGATAGAAGAGACCTAAACTCCGCAAACAGCACCAACAGGGTTAGACAGCATGGTCCCGACTGGAGATGTGAGATGTCGAAGCCCGAATTTTGTTGATGAGAAGGTCCAGGGCATCCCGCTCAGCCTCCTTAGTCAATGATCTCCACTGCTGCAACAATATACATGATTTGAAAAGAACGTCAGCAGGCTTAGATGGGAAGATATGTTCAATAGTAAACTTGTTCCTAGTGGTCCATAAGGCCCAACATATGGCACCCAGGCCAACCCAAAACACCCTCTTGGTGACCCCAACCAAAGCATTGGCTAGAGTACGGATATCGGAGAAAGAGGAGGGGTTCCAAGGGACCTGGAGCCACGATCTGACACAGCACCACACCAACTTGGCCAGCACGCAATTGAAAAAAATGTGATCCGAGTTTTCCAAAGCCCCACATAAATGACAGAATTCAGAGCCAGGCCCATTGCGTTTTTTAATCTGGTCAGCAGTCGGCAGGCGACCACGAAAAGCTTGCCAAAGAAAAATTTTAATCTTAGGTGGGACTTTGGACTTCCAAACACAGGAAAATCTGGATGAAGAAATACCACCAATAAGTCTAGAGTAAAGCGACTTGACCGAGAATCTACCAGAGGCCGAGTGGGGCCAGACAACCTCGTCGGCCGACTCCGAGAGCAAGGGGAAGAGGGCAGAGAGACTTTGCCAGTCTTCCAACTCTTCAGGAGACAGGGCCCGACGAAAGGCCAAATCCCAGTGATTAGCCACCACCTCCGCGATGGAGATAGCCGGTTTAGGACAGTAGGAAAACAGAACCGAAAAGCGCTCAGCAAGGGGGGCATCTCCCGTCCACCAGTCCAGCCAAAAGCGGACGGACGTCCCATTGTGAACATTAAATTTAACATGCTCTAGGAAAATAGGTCGAACTTTGACAAGGGATTTCCAAAATTGAGAGCCGCGTCTCGTGGTAGCAAACAGCAGGTTAGAGAGAGGAAAGTATTTCTCCTTAAGGATCGAAAGCCAGAGCGAGTCGGGCCCAATAGTTAAAATTTTCCACCACCACTTGATAAGCAAACATAAGTTCATCACTCGGGTATTGATAATACCTAACCCGCCACGGTTTTTAGGCCTACACATAAGCTGCCACTTGACTAATCTATATTTCCGTTTATTATCTGCGGAATTCCAATAGAAGGCACCCCTATGTTTGTCAAAGCCAGCATGCACGCCATCCGTGAGAAGATAGAAGCCCATAAGAAACATGGGGAGAGAGGATAAGCATGAGTTAATTAGAGCGACTTTGCCAGCGTTAGTGTTATATCTGCCTCTCCAAGGGAGCACCCTGTTCCCCACTTTAGCAACCGCCGGAGCGAAGTCTTTAGCATGGAGCACACCCGGAGATATAGGAAGGCCTAGGTATTTAAAGGGGAAAGAGCCCAAAGAACAGTTCAGGAGCCTGGCAACCCACAAGGCTTCCGTCTCAGCCACACCCGTGACCAAGACCTCACTTTTGGCGAAGTTAATCTTGAGTCCCGAAACAGCTTCGAAACATAACAGGATGAATTTAAGATTAGCAATGCAGGTGTCATCCAACTCCACCAAGATAATTGTATCATCCGCCTACTGCAAGTGGGAAACACCTTCCGGAAGTAGATGGGAGATTACAGGGGTAATGTGCCCACAACGGGCCGCCCTGGAAAGCATGCACGAGAAGGCATCGGCCACAAAATTAAAGAGAACGGGGGAGGCAGGGTCCCCTTGGCGCAAACCCCTACCATTAGCGAAGAAATTACTAACAGCACCATTAACCAAGACGGCAGTATGGCCACCCGGGACCATCTGCATGATACGATGAACATAGGCACCGTCGAAGCCTTTAGCAAGAAGGACCTGCTTGAGGAAGGTCCAGCTCACGGAGTCGTAGGCTTTCTCGAAATCTAACTTAAGGATAACCGCTTTAGCTCTCCGAACGTGGAGGTCGTGAACAATCTCATGAAGGGATAGGATACCGTCCAGGATGAAACGCCCTTCGATAAAAGCAGATTGAAAGGGACTAATAACTCTATGGGCCACCGGCGACAAACGATTCGCAAAGCCTTAAGCCGGGAATTTGGCAAAATTGTTAATCAAAGCAATAGGACGGAATTGGGAAATAACATCAGCACCCTTAACCTTGGGGATTAGGGTAATCACAGCATAATTCAAGCGGGAGATATCGACAGTGCCCAGGCAAAAGCCCTGGATAACGTTACAGACCAGCTGTTTCAACTGTGGCCAGAATTTTCGAAAGAAAGGAATAGAAAAGCCGTCTGGCCTAGAAGCAGCATTGGGATTAGCAGAGCTAACAACCTCCCAGATTTCCTGATCAGAGAGGGGGATCATCAAGGAGGCATTCTCCTCGGGAGATATTTTAAGGCCAAAGTCCCAGAGGGAGGGAGCTATAGAGAGGCCCGATGGAGGTTTAGCCCCCAATAGTGATGAGAAGAAGTTCACCACATGAGCCATGATATTAGAATGCTCCGATGATACAACACCGTTAATGCACAGGCTATTAATATCGCACCGTCTACGCCTGCTGTTCGCGATCGCAAAGAAATACGCCGTAGGGAAATCACCTTTTAGAGTCCAGTTAAGAGTCCCCCGTTGGCGCCAGTAAATCTCAGCCTGATGGTGAAGCTGCAATAAGGCAGCCTCAAGATTATACTGAACCGCCCAACCATCTTTGGAAAGCCCAATCGAATCAGCCGCACGATCCAGCGACAGGATCTGGTCCTCAAAGAAGGATTTGGTACGACGATCCTCCGCCGCACGGTTCCGAGCCCAACCTCTGAGGAATTTACGCAAGTTATAGGAACACGCATGCCAATCATCTAGAGGCCCAAAAGAGCGAGCATTAGAAGCTAGAGAAAGGGAGATCTTCGACGCAACCAAATCGACAAAGCCATCTACCGCCAACCAGGAAGCATCAAATTGGAATCTAGCCGGAGGTCTGAGGCTAACGGAGCCATCATCAAGAATTAGGGGGGTATGATCGGAACCGATAATGCATTTAGCAAAAAGAGAGGCCCTAGGAAATAAGGAATCCCACCTGGGACATAGGAAAACTCTATCAAGCACCGATCTAATAGGAGTTGTCTGATGGTTAGACCAGGTAAAACGAGCTCCCCCCCCCCCCGAGGTAGCTCACGAATAGCATTGGCACTAATGAAATCATTAAAGGCATTAGCCAGCGGCCAGGAGAAGATATCATTACTTTTATCATTAGGGCCCCATAGCAGATTAAAGTCTCCCCCGATAACCATCGGTAAGGTACAGGCATCGATCTTCAGCGAAAGCTCATTAAGGAATAAAGGAGACAGGGAGTGATCCGCAGGGCCATAGACGACGATAAACTCACAAAGAGTGTTCTGAGCTTTAAGGGAGAGAACAACGCTGGCCCAAAATATCCCATGATCAAAAGCAACAAAATCGAAAATATCTTTGTTGGCCCCTATCAAAATCCCGCCCGAGTGCCCCACAGCAGGTAAAAAGTTCCAGTAGAATTTGTCCATACCCACAATAGCTGACAGTTCACTAGGGGAGAAGGATTCTTGAAAGTTTCTACCAGCCCCATAAAATCAATCGAGTTAGATCGAACCAGATCTTTAAGTTGGTCACGGCGCCCCCTAGCACCGAACACCCTAATGTTCCAGAATAGCGCCCTCATTTATGAGAAAGGTTTTTGATTCGAAGCCTCGACCTGCAAGGAGCTACGCAGGGTTTAGCACGTTTATTGATGCCCCTTTTAGACAAGTTGGATTGGGGCTGGCCACTACCAGCGCCCGCGTCCATTGCCGAACCACTACTAGACGCCCTGGCAGAGAGGCAACTGCCTCTTTGGCTTTGGCAATGGCAGCCTGAGCCATCTCGTTAGCCCGAATAACAGAAAGAAGAGAACTAGGAGAGCCAACAGAAGAATCAACCACCACCCCCACATCCGACATAATATTTAAAAGATGATCATCCGAAAGAGAAGGAAGAACCAATCGAACCGGAGAAACAACAGCAGAGGGGACATGGGATGTACCTGTGGGGGGAAGATCCTTCGCCGCAGCACGTTTTTCAGCCCGCTCCAGAATAGGGACACCAGAATTGGCCACCCGCTTGCCTTTGCGCGCCGTGGACATAGGGGAACGAATCACAGGCGACCGCGCCGCCAGAGATCCAACATGGTGGTCCGAGCGTGACATAGAGCCCAAATCATGATCAAGACGCCGACAGATCCCTGCCATGGAATGTTTCGAACCCGAAGAGTTCCAGCTCTTAGCCGAGAATTTGCGCACTGAGGATTTCTTCTTCTGAAGGGACTGGGCTGTTGGAAATATGCCCTAGAGGCAATAATAAAAGGATTATTATATTTCAATGTTCATGATAATTGTCTTTTGTTCATGCTATAACTGTATTATCCGGAAATCGTAATACACGTGTGAACACTTAGACCCAATGAGTCCCTAGTGAGCCTCTAGTTGACTAGCTCGTTATGATCAATAGATAGTCATGGTTTCCTGACTATGGACATAGGATGTCGTTGATAACGGGATCACATCATTAGGAGAATGATGTGATGGACAAGACCCAATCATAAGCATAGCATAAAAGATCGTATAGTTCGTTTGCTAGAAGCTTTGCCAATGTCAAGTATCTATTCCTTCGACCATGAGATCGTGTAACTCCCGGTTACCGTAGGAGTGCCTTGGGTGTATCAAACGTCACAACGTAACTGGGTGACTATAAAGGTGCATTACAGGTATCTCCGAAAGTATCTGTTGGGTTGACACGGATCGAGACTGGGATTTGTCACTCCGTATAACGGAGAGGTATCTCTGGGCCCACTCGGTAATGCATCATCATAATGAGCTCAATGTGACCAAGGTGTTGGCCACGGGATCATGCATTACGGTACGAGTAAAGTGACTTGCCGGGTAACGAGACTGAACAAGGTATTGGGATACCGACGATCGAGTCTCGGGCAAGTAACGTACCGATTGACAAAGGGAATTGTATACAGGGTTTGATCGAATCCTCGACATCGTGGTTCAACCGATGAAATCATCGAGGAGCATGTGGGAGCCAACATGGATATCCAGACCCCGCTGTTGGTTATTGCCCGAGAGTCGTCTCGGTCATGTCTGCGTGTCTCCCGAACCCGTAGGGTCTACACACTTAAGGTTCGGTGACGCTAGGGTTAGTAGGAAGTCAAGTATGTGACTACCGAATGATGTTCGGAGTCCCGGATGAGATCCCGGACGTCACGAGGAGTTCCGGAATGGTCCGGAGGTAAAGATTCATATATGGGAAGTCCTGTTTCGGGCATCGGGACAAGTTTCGGGGTTATCGGTATTGTACCGGGACCACCGGAGGGGTCCCGGGGGCCCACCGGGTGGGGCCACCTGCCCCGGGGGGCCACATGGGCTGTAGGGGGTGCGCCTTGGCCTGCATGGGCCAAGGGCACCAGCCCCACATAGGCCCATGCGCCTAGGGTTCAAGGGGGCAAGAGTCCTAGGAGGGGAAGGCACCTCCTAGGTGCCTTGGGGGGGAGGGAAACCCCCCCTTGGCCGCCGCCCCCTAGGAGATTGGATCTCCTAGGGCCGGCCACCCCCCCCTTGGCCCTCCTATATATAGTGGGGGAGAGGAGGGACTTCATACCTTGAGTCCTTGGCCTTTGGTTGCCTCCTTCTCCCTCCCCAACACCTCTCCTCCTCCGTTGTGTGCTCGGCGAAGCCCTGTCGGAGTACTGCTTCTCCACCATCACCACGCCGTCGTGCTGCCGGTGGAGCTGTCTTCCTCAACCTCTCCTTCCCCCTTGCTGGATCAAGAAGG
Organism: Triticum timopheevii; assembly: GCA_963921465.1. NCBI lineage: Eukaryota > Viridiplantae > Streptophyta > Magnoliopsida > Poales > Poaceae > Triticum > Triticum timopheevii. Next base: position 81,128,065 of record OY997274.1, read on the forward strand.
AGGAGACGTCGCTCGTCCCGTACGTGTGTTGAACACGGAGGTGCTGTCCGTTCAGCACTTGGCATCAGTGATCTGAATCACGTTCGAGTACGACTCCATCATCACCTTGCAAGCTTCCGCACGCGATCTACAAGTGGTATGTAGATGCAAACTCTCTCCCATGACTCGTTGCTTAGATGAACTCATAGATGGATCTTGGTGAAGCCGTAGGAAAATTTTTAATTTTCTGCAACGTTCCCCAACAGTGGCATCATGAGCTAGGTCTATGCGTAGTTCTCTAATGCACGAGTAGAACACAATTTGTTGTGGGCGTTGATCTTGTCATCTTACTTGCCTCTACTAGTCTTTTCTTGCTCAACGGTATTGTGGGATGAAGCGGCCCGGACCAACCTTACACGTACGCTTACGTGAGACCGGTTCCACCGACTGACATGCACTAGTTGCATAAGGTGGCTGGCGGGTGTCTGTCTCTCCCACTTTAGTTGGAGCGGAATCGATGAACAAGGCCCTTATGAAGGGTAAATAGAAGTTGACAAAATCACGTTGTGGTGATTCGTAGGTAAGAAAACGTTCTTGCTAGAACCCAATCGCAGCCACGTAAAAGATGCAACAACAACTAGAGAACGTCTAACTTGTTTTTGCAGCGATTGATCATGTGATGTGATATGGCCAGAAGTTGTGATGAATGTTGAATTGTGATGTATGAGATCATGTTCTTGTAATAGGATTCACGACTTGCATGTCGATGAGTATGACAACCGGCAGGAGCCATAGGAGTTGTCTTTATTTTTTTTGTATGACCTGCGTGTCATTGAAGAACGCCATGTAAACTACTTTACTTCATTACTAAACGCGTTAGTCATAGAAGTAGAAGTAGTCGTTGGCGTGACAACTTCATGAAGACACGATGATGGAGATCATGATGATGGAGATCATGGTGTCAAGCCGGTGACAAGATGATCATGGAGCCCCGAAGATGGAGATCAATGGAGCTTGATGATATTGGCCATATCATGTCACAACCATATAATTGCATGTGATGTTTATTATGTTTATGCATCTTGTTTACTTAGGACGACGGTAGTAAATAAGATGATCCCTTACAAAATTTCAAGAAGTGTTCTCCCCTAACTGTGCACCGTTGCTACAGTTCGTCGTTTCTAAGCACCACGTGATGATCGGGTGTGATGGATCCTTACGTTCACATACAACGGGTGTAAGACAGTTTTACACAGCGAAAACACTTAGGGTTAACTTGACGAGCCTAGCATGTGCAGACATGGCCTCGGAACACGGAGACCGAAAGGTCGAACACGAGTCGTATGGAAGATACGATCAACATAAAGATGTTCACCGACGATGACTAGTCCGTCTCACGTGATGATCGGACACGGGCTAGTCGACTCGGATCGTGTAACACTTAGATGACTAGAGGGATGTCTAATCTAAGTGGGAGTTCATAATTTTGATTAAGAACTTTATTATCATGAACTTAGTCTAAAACCTTTGCAAATATGTATTGTAGATCAATGGCCAACGCTCATGTCAACATGAACTTCAACGCGTTCCTAGAGAAAACCAAGCTGAAAGATGATGGCAGCAACTATACGGACTGGGTCCGAAACCTGAGGATCATCCTCATAGCTGCCAGGAAGCAATATGTCCTAGAAGGACCGCTAGGTGCCGCTCCCGTCCCAGAGAACCAAGACGTTATGAACGCTTGGCAAACTCGTGCTGATGATTACTCCCTCGTTCAGTGCGGCATGCTTTACAGCTTAGAACCGGGGCTCCAAAAGCGTTTTGAGCATCACGGAGCATATGAGATGTTCGAAGAGCTGAAACTAGTTTTCCAAGCTCATGCCCGGGTCGAGAGATATGATGTCTCCGACAAGTTCTACAGTTGTAAGATGGAGGAGAACAGTTCTGTCAGTGAACACATCCTGAAGATGTCTGGGTTGCACGCACGTATGACCCAGTTGAACATTAACCTCCCAGATGAGGCGGTCATTGACAGAATCCTCCAGTCGCTCCCACCAAGCTACAAGAGCTTTGTGATGAACTACAACATGCAGGGGATGGTAAAGACCATTCCTGAAGTGTTCTCGATGCTGAAGTCAGCAGAGGCTGAAATCAAGAAAGAACATCAAGTGTTGATGGTCAATAAGACCACTAAGTTCAAGAAGGGCAAGGGTAAGAAGAACTTCAAGAAGGACGGCAAAGATGTTGCCGCGCCCGGTAAGCCTGTTGCCGGGAAGAAGTCAAAGAATGGACCCAAGCCTGAGACTGAGTGCTTTTATTGCAAGGGGAAGGGGCACTGGAAGCGGAACTGCCCCAAATACTTAGCGGATAAGAAGGCCGGCAACACCAAAGGTATATTTGATATACATGTAATTGATGTGTACCTTACCAGTACTCGAAGTAACTCCTGGGTATTTGATACCGGTGCCGTTGCTCACATATGTAACTCACAGCAGGAGCTGCGGAATAAACGGAGACTGGCGAAGGACGAGGTGACGATGCGCGTCGGGAATGGCTCCAGGGTCGATGTGATCGCCGTCGGCACGCTGCCTCTACATTTACCTACGGGATTAGTTTTAAACCTCAATAATTGTTATTTAGTGCCAAGTTTGAGCATGAACATTGTATCTGGATCTCGTTTAATACGAGATGGCTACTCATTTAAGTCTGAGAATAATGGTTGTTCGATTTATATGAGAGATATGTTTTATGGTCATGCTCCGATGGTCAATGGTTTATTCTTGATGAATCTCGAGCGTAATATTACACATGTTCATAGTGTGGATGCCAAAAGATGTAAAGTTGATAACGATAGTCCCACATACTTGTGGCACTGCCGCCTTGGTCACATTGGTGTCAAGCGCATGAAGAAGCTCCATGCTGATGGACTTTTAGAGTCTCTTGATTATGAATCATTTGACACATGCGAACCTTGCCTCTTAGGCAAAATGACCAAGACTCCGTTCTCCGGAACAATGGAGCGAGCAACCAACTTGTTGGAAATCATACATACCGATGTGTGCGGTCCAATGAGCGTTGAGGCTCGCGGAGGATATCGTTATGTTCTCACTCTCACTAACGACTTGAGTAGATATGGGTATGTCTACTTAATGAAACACAAGTCTGAGACCTTTGAAAAGTTCAAGGAATTTCAGAGTGAGGTAGAGAATCAACATGACCGTAAGATAAAGTTCCTACGATCAGATCGTGGGGGCGAATACTTAAGTCACGAATTTGGTACACACTTAAGAAAATGTGGAATCGTTTCACAACTCACGCCGCCTGGAACACCTCAGCGAAACGGTGTGTCCGAACGTCGTAATCGCACTCTATTGGATATGGTGCGGTCTATGATGTCTCTTACCGATTTACCGCTATCATTTTGGGGATACGCTCTAGAGACAGCTACATTCACTTTAAATAGGGCACCGTCTAAATCCGTTGAGACGACACCGTATGAATTATGGTTTGGGAAGAAACCTAAGCTGTCGTTTCTAAAAGTTTGGGGATGCGATGCTTATGTCAAGAAACTTCAACCTGAAAAGCTCGAACCCAAGTCGGAAAAATGCGTATTCATAGGATACCCTAAGGAAACTGTCGGGTATACCTTCTACTTAAGATCCGAAGGCAAGATCTTTGTTGCCAAGAACGGATGCTTTCTGGAGAAAGAGTTTCTCTCGAAAGAAGTAAGTGGGAGGAAAGTAGAACTCGATGAAGTACTACCTCTCGAACGGGAAAGTGGTGCAGCGCAGGAAACCATTCCTGTAATGCCCACACCAACTGAAGAGGAAAATGTTGATGATGATCAAGGTACTTCAGATCTAGTTGCTACTGAATTTCGAAGGTCCACAAGGACACGTTCTGCACCAGAGTGGTACGGCAACCCTGTCATGGAAATCATGTTGCTGGACAACAATGAACCTTCGAACTATGAAGAAGCAATGGCGGGCCCGGATTCCAACAAATGGCTTGAGGCCATGAAATCCGAGATAGGATCCATGTATGAAAACAAAGTATGGACTTTGACAGACTTGCCCGATGATCGGCGAGCGATAGAAAATAAATGGATTTTTAAGAAGAAGACGGACGCGGATGGTAATGTTACCATCTATAAAGCTCGACTTGTCGCTAAGGGTTATCGACAAGTTCAAGGGATTGACTACGACGAGACATTCTCTCCCGTGGCGAAGCTTAAGTCCGTCCGAATCATGTTAGCAATTGCCGCATACTATGATTATGAGATATGGCAGATGGACGTCAAAACGGCATTCCTTAATGGACATCTTAAGGAAGAGCTGTATATGATGCAGCCGGAAGGTTTTGTCGTTCCTCAGAACGCTAACAAAGTATGCAAGCTCCAGCGATCCATTTATGGACTGGTGCAAGCATCTCGGAGTTGGAACATTCGCTTTGATGAGATGATCAAAACGTTTGGGTTTACGCAGACTTATGGAGAAGCCTGCGTTTACAAGAAAGTGAGTGGGAGCTCTGTAGCATTTCTCCTATTATATGTAGATGACATACTCTTGATGGGAAATGATACGAAACTCCTGGACAGCATTAAGGCCTACTTGAACAAGTGTTTTTCAATGAAGGACCTTGGAGAAGCTGCTTATATATTAGGCATCAAGATCTATAGAGATAGATCGAGACGCCTCATAGGTCTTTCACAAAGCACATACCTTGATAAGATTTTGAAGAGGTTCAAAATGGATCAGTCCAAGAAGGGGTTCTTGCCTATGTTACAAGGTGTGAGATTGAGCTTGGCTCAGTCACCGACCACGGCAAAAGATAAAGAAGAGATGAGTGTCATCCCCTATGCTTCAGCCATAGGATCTATTATGTATGCCATGCTGTGTACCAGACCCGATGTAAACCTTGCCGTAAGTTTGGTTGCAAGATACCAAAGTAACCCCGGCAAGGAACACTGGACAGCGGTCAAGAATATCCTGAAGTACCTGAAAAGGACAAAGGACATGTTTCTCGTTTATGGAGGAGATGAAGAGCTCGTCGTAAAGGGTTACGTCGACGCTAGCTTCGACTCAGATCTGGATGACTCTAAGTCACAAACCGGATACGTGTATATGTTGAATGGTGGAGCAGTAAGCTGGTGCAGCTGCAAGCAGAGCGTCGTGGCGGGATCTACATGTGAAGCGGAGTACATGGCAGCCTCGGAGGCAGCGCATGAAGCGATTTGGATGAAGGAGTTCATCACCGACCTAGGAGTCATACCCAATGCGTCGGGGCCGATCAAACTCTTCTGTGACAACACTGGAGCTATTGCCCTTGCCAAGGAGCCCAGGTTTCACAAGAAGACCAGGCACATCAAGCGTCGTTTCAACTCCATCCGTGAAAATGTTCAAGATGGAGACATAGAGATTTGCAAAGTGCACACGGATCTGAATGTCGCAGATCCGTTGACTAAACCTCTCTCGCGTGCAAAACATGATCAACACCAGAACTCTATGGGTGTTCGATTCATCACAATGTAACTAGATTGGTGACTCTAGTGCAAGTGGGAGACTGTTGGAAATATGCCCTAGAGGCAATAATAAAAGGATTATTATATTTCAATGTTCATGATAATTGTCTTTTGTTCATGCTATAACTGTATTATCCGGAAATCGTAATACACGTGTGAACACTTAGACCCAATGAGTCCCTAGTGAGCCTCTAGTTGACTAGCTCGTTATGATCAATAGATAGTCATGGTTTCCTGACTATGGACATAGGATGTCGTTGATAACGGGATCACATCATTAGGAGAATGATGTGATGGACAAGACCCAATCATAAGCATAGCATAAAAGATCGTATAGTTCGTTTGCTAGAAGCTTTGCCAATGTCAAGTATCTATTCCTTCGACCATGAGATCGTGTAACTCCCGGTTACCGTAGGAGTGCCTTGGGTGTATCAAACGTCACAACGTAACTGGGTGACTATAAAGGTGCATTACAGGTATCTCCGAAAGTATCTGTTGGGTTGACACGGATCGAGACTGGGATTTGTCACTCCGTATAACGGAGAGGTATCTCTGGGCCCACTCGGTAATGCATCATCATAATGAGCTCAATGTGACCAAGGTGTTGGCCACGGGATCATGCATTACGGTACGAGTAAAGTGACTTGCCGGGTAACGAGACTGAACAAGGTATTGGGATACCGACGATCGAGTCTCGGGCAAGTAACGTACCGATTGACAAAGGGAATTGTATACAGGGTTTGATCGAATCCTCGACATCGTGGTTCAACCGATGAAATCATCGAGGAGCATGTGGGAGCCAACATGGATATCCAGACCCCGCTGTTGGTTATTGCCCGAGAGTCGTCTCGGTCATGTCTGCGTGTCTCCCGAACCCGTAGGGTCTACACACTTAAGGTTCGGTGACGCTAGGGTTAGTAGGAAGTCAAGTATGTGACTACCGAATGATGTTCGGAGTCCCGGATGAGATCCCGGACGTCACGAGGAGTTCCGGAATGGTCCGGAGGTAAAGATTCATATATGGGAAGTCCTGTTTCGGGCATCGGGACAAGTTTCGGGGTTATCGGTATTGTACCGGGACCACCGGAGGGGTCCCGGGGGCCCACCGGGTGGGGCCACCTGCCCCGGGGGGCCACATGGGCTGTAGGGGGTGCGCCTTGGCCTGCATGGGCCAAGGGCACCAGCCCCACATAGGCCCATGCGCCTAGGGTTCAAGGGGGCAAGAGTCCTAGGAGGGGAAGGCACCTCCTAGGTGCCTTGGGGGGGAGGGAAACCCCCCCTTGGCCGCCGCCCCCTAGGAGATTGGATCTCCTAGGGCCGGCCACCCCCCCCTTGGCCCTCCTATATATAGTGGGGGAGAGGAGGGACTTCATACCTTGAGTCCTTGGCCTTTGGTTGCCTCCTTCTCCCTCCCCAACACCTCTCCTCCTCCGTTGTGTGCTCGGCGAAGCCCTGTCGGAGTACTGCTTCTCCACCATCACCACGCCGTCGTGCTGCCGGTGGAGCTGTCTTCCTCAACCTCTCCTTCCCCCTTGCTGGATCAAGAAGGAGGAGACGTCGCTCGTCCCGTACGTGTGTTGAACACGGAGGTGCTGTCCGTTCAGCACTTGGCATCAGTGATCTGAATCACGTTCGAGTACGACTCCATCATCACCTTGCAAGCTTCCGCACGCGATCTACAAGTGGTATGTAGATGCAAACTCTCTCCCATGACTCGTTGCTTAGATGAACTCATAGATGGATCTTGGTGAAGCCGTAGGAAAATTTTTAATTTTCTGCAACGTTCCCCAACATGGGCTTCCACCACATCGTGAACCGGTGAGGCCGGGAGATCTTCAATCCCAGATCGAGTGGGGGAGAGCGGGCGGGCAGGGAGGTTGGAGCAGGCACCAGAGACGGGGGTAGCAGAGCAAGGCGGAAACTTCGATGTATCAGCACCAGCAGCAGGAACATTGGGAGCATCAGACGGGACCACCAAATCATCATGAGGGGCAACACCAGAGGGGGCTTGAGATTGAAACAATTCACGTTCAGAATCTGCCAGACCATCCCATTCAGATTGTGTGAAGCGGAGGTTAGACCCATTGCTCTGATTGGGGCCACCCTGCGATCCATCCCCCTCTTTATCATGCTTGTCCGAAGGGAGAGAAGGGGGGGAGGGGGAGGTGAAGACTGAAAGGCAGCCGCCCCCTCCACCCGCACCCGAAGCTTGATACCATTGGGAGACGGGAAGATATCAATCGAGCCATGCACCCTTTCAGGATCCAGAACCCAAACCTTCATCCTAGCAGGCCCCACCTTGTTCAGAGAATCTTCATCCACCTCGATGGGCTTCCCAATCAGCACCCCAAAAGGCAGGAGAAAAGAAGACGAACGGAGAGCAGCAGGCAGATCATCAATCAGAACCCAGATTTGAGAGAGTGGCCCGACAGCCGTACCACTGCAAGAAGCCGCTTTAACAGAAACCACCAATTGATTGAGGGGAAGGGTGAAGCTAGTGCATGAGGCAATCATCCGCAAACATTCTTTGGAAGGAAACACCACCGAGAACTCAAAATCAGACAGCTGCACCACTTGCCAGTCCCATCCAGCCTCATCCCAAATGCGAAGCCCTTCCAGAAGAGTATGAGGCGAGATCTTTTAATCCTTGACCGTAACAATCGCAGCATTAGACAGAGCAGGTGCCACCTCCCGAACAGGAAGGTCGCCATCAAACGCGAAAAAGGAGCAGCCAAGGAGACCCGAACCAAACTGGATGACCGCGAGAGGTTTCTGCCTAGCCATGCAGTTGACCGTGAGGTGACCATCAGAACGACAAATCAAGCAAAATGGAGGGTTGGTGCAGCGAGATTGGAAACGTCCGGGCCTGTGGCAGGCGAAACACGTGAGCGCCGAGGGGTTGGACTGGGAGGCCGAGGGTGGGCGGGAGTGCGTAGGTGGCAGGGAGGAGGATCCCGTCACCCATCCCCGGAGAAGGAGGCGCCCCAGAAGCCAGACCGGGCGGCCGACGCGCCGGCCCCGCGAAGGACCGAGGCGGCGGCCGAAAACCCGCACCCACCCCAGCAGAATGGGGCAGAGGGGGAGGGCGCGACAGAGCGTCAGGACCGCGACCCCCACCCTGAGCAGGAAGGGAGACAGAAGAAGAGGACACACCGCCGCCAGAAGCCACCGCCGCTTCCCACGGATCCAGCGCTGAAGATGGAGAGTGACCAGATCCAGAACCCTGCGGGCCGGATCCAAGCGCACCCACCCTCTCCGAGCGCTGCCCTGGAGCCCGGGTCACACGGTCACGAGCCGCCTGCTCCGCCTCCAACTTGGAGCGGAGCGAAGCCTCGAGCTCCAGATCCACCGTGGAAGAAGGGGAGTCCTCACGGCGGCGCTTGTTGCCCGAGGGCGCCTCGCAAGAAGAGCCGCGCGACTTGTCCATGGAGATCACCGCCGCAAAAGGAAGAAGGAGGGGTGGAGGAGGGGAGGATCTAATGAGGCGACGAATGGGGAGACGGTGGCGGCGCAGATCGGAAGCGGAAGCCAAAAACCCTAGCAAGGGGGAGAGAGAGCCGCGGGGGATCCATAAATAGCCCGTCCGAGCCGTGCCCACCTGGGCCCGACTCGCAACATGGGCCAAGCGAGGCAGGGGAGCAGGAACTGGGGAGATGGGCCCAACTGGGCCGGACGGAACCAGAGGTGGGAAATCTGTCACTGAAGAAAGAGGGGGGGAGAGGTAGGCCCACCAGACGGCGGCAAACCACACGGCCCAGCAGGCCCACCCAAGGGGACAGCCCGCGGCCCGGTGGCCACCGCGGACAGAGCGAGATCTAGGTTACACGAAGCCACCAGCGCCCCCGCCGATGCTGCCACCAGCGACGCGGGCGCCGCAGAGGTCGAAGGAGAGATGGAAGGGGAGCCACCAAGCTCCCTGACAGGCGCCCTGCCCAGGACACCGAGTTCAAGCGATGGAGTAGCAAACTTACCAACCTTACGCCGCCGCCGAGAGACCCGAATCCATCCCTCGTCCGACGAAGAAAAGGCAGCCGCCAGCCGACCCCGGCCACCAGGGGCGAACTTGCGAGGACGAAGGACAGCGGGAGGCACCACCGCCCCCCAGCAGCGGGCACGAGACCACAGGCGGAGGGGGCCGGCGACTGCGAGACCTCCTCATCGGACGAGAGGGCCCAGAAACGAGATCCGAGCACCGGCAGCGGAGAGGACAGGGGGAAAACCCCACCCGCGGGGAGCCAGGGGAGGGGAGAGAGAGCCCACCTGCTAGGCGAGAGGGGGGGACCGGGCAGCGACCGCCGAGCCAACGCGAGGAGCAGGGTGGCCGGGGCATGGAGGGGAGGAGGGGGAGGATGAGGCGGAGAGGGAGGGGGAGGGAGCCATCTCGGCCGGTTGGGGCGTGATATTTCGGCGGCTCGATCCATCCATCTCTTGAGGCAGATGTTTGCGGCAGCTAAACGATTCAAGCTTTCTTTTGGTATCTTTTCTAGAAAGGGTGATTTTAGAAAAATGCAAAATGCTAAAAAGATATGGAAACCTATGTGGCAGGTTTTAACCGAGTTCACTGCCATCTAAGTTTAGGTCAAGAATTTCAATGTTGAAGGTTTACATATTGAGTGATGAAGGAGTGAAATCATGGCTTTAGCCTGTAGTTTTGGGTTTTGTAAGGAAAGAGATAATCCTTCGTAAACAAAGCCTATTTTATCAGGTCCAGCCTGACATGTGTGACATGAACAAACACCAATCATAAGTTGTAGAAATTCCTAAGGTAAAAGAAATTCACACTATTGTTTTGCATGTACTCCCTCCGTCCCATAATGTAAGATGTTTTTGCAAGCTAACACATTATGGGACGGAGTAGTAGATTACAAAATTTGATTATGGAATGTAGGGCTTTACTCTCTCCTAAGCGAGGGAGCCCTGTTTGAAATTCTCAACGACCTAGGAGGGCCAAAGAGGAGGTTTGGAAATATTTTTCAACTAGCAATTTTGTATAACTTCACTAGTTGAGTCATTGCCCCAAGCGCAAAGATGCCTTCTACCCTACGTCTTGCCCCCATCTTATACCCAACTTTCTTCATGCCATCCGACTCAGTTATTGTTGGAAATATTAGCACTTTTTGATTAGACTAATCCACGAGTAAATAGTAAGCATGACAAATACGGTATGCATCTCATACTGATACTTAAGCATGTGAGCACGTACAGTACATAGAACCGAAATATCTATGAACAACGTATATACGACCAGCACATGAACGAGCAACTAAGGGATGAATTAGTCATACTCTCCGATTGGCCAGGCCAACGCGGCGGCAGCAGCGGCAGCCTCGGCATCGTCCAATGCCTTCTTCTTGGCGGCTTCGTCGTCAGCCATCTCTCTTTGTTTGGGCACTTGTTTGCCCAGTGTTCCTCTAAACCACAAGTAAAGAAGCCATCTCTCTTCTTCTTTTTCTTCTTACCCTTCTACTTGAAGGTAGTATTCTGCTGGACAGAGTTCTTTCCCTTGAACTTGTGGAAATTCTTCTGCACCATATTGGCGCTAGAAGAACCCTCTGCCCATTTCAGGAGTGAGCCCTTTGCTCTCGAGTAATGCTCAACACTTAGATGACCAATGACATCCTCAACAGAGAATTCACGTCTAAAGTTCTTGAGAGAAGTAGCAAAGTTCCTCCATCCAGGAGGAAGTTTTGAAATAATGCAACGTGCGACAAACTGGTCCTCTAACTCACACTTCAGGAGCTCCAGCTCCTTAGTGATGCATTGTATCTCATGAGCCTGGTACAATATAGAACGGTTATCAACCATCATGTAATCATGGAACTGCTCCATAGCATACAACTCGCTTCCCGCATCGGTTGCGCCAAACTTAGCTGTTGGAAATATGCCCTAGAGGCAATAATATAAGTATTATTATATTTCCTTGTTCATGATAATTGTCTTTTATTCATGCTATAACTGTATTATCCGGAAATCGTAATACACGTGTGAATACATAGACCACAATATGTCCCTAGTAAGCCTCTAGTTGACTAGCTCGTTGTGATCAACAGATAGTCATGGTTTCCTGGCTATGGACATTGGATGTCGTTGATAACGGGATCACATCATTAGGAGAATGATGTGATGGACAAGACCCAATCCTAAGCATAGCACAAAGATCGTGTAGTTCGTTTGCTAGAGCTTTTCCAATGTCAAGTGTCTCTTCCTTAGACCATGAGATCGTGTAACTCCCGGATACCGTAGGAGTGCTTTGGGTGTATCAAACGTCACAACGTAACTGGGTGACTATAAAGGTGCACTACAGGTATCTCCGAAAGTGTCTTTTGGGTTGACACGGAACGAGACTAGGATTTGTCACTCCGTGTAAACGGAGAGGTATCTCTGGGCCAACTCGGTAGGACATCATCATAATGTGCACAATGTGACCAAGGGGTTGATCACGGGATGATGTGTTACGGAACGAGTAAAGAGACTTGCCGGTAACGAGATTGAACAAGGTATCGGCATACCGACGATCGAATCTCGGGCAAGTATAATACCGCTAGACAAAGGGAATTGTATACGGGATCGATTGAGTCCTTGACATCGTGGTTCATCCGATGAGATCATCGTGGAACATGTGGGAGCCAACATGGGTATCCAGATCCCGCTGTTGGTTATTGACCGGAGAACGTCTCGGTCATGTCTACATGTCTCCCGAACCCGTAGGGTCTACACACTTAAGGTTCGATGACGCTAGGGTTATAAAGGAAGTTTGTATGTGGTTACCGAATGTTGTTCGGAGTCCCGGATGAGATCCCGGACGTCATGAGGAGTTCCGGAATGGTCCGGAGGTAAAGATTTATATATGGAAAGTTGTTGTTCGGGTTCCGGAAAAAGTTCGGGTTTTTTCGGTATTGTACCGGGAAGCTTCCAGAAGGTTCCGGAGGATTCCGGAGGGGTCCGGATGTCCGGAAATTGTTCCACCACGTCCAATACAGCAGCATGGGCTGTAGGGGGGCGCCCTAGCCTTAATGGGCCAGTGGAACCAGCCCCCCAAGGCCCATGTGCATGGGAGAGGGGAAACCCTAAGGGGGAGGGCCTCCACTTGACTTGGGAGGCACTCCTCCCCCCCTTGGCCGCCGCCCCCTCCTCAGATTGGATCTGAGGGGGCCGGCCCCCCTCTCCCTTGCCCCTATATATATGTGGGGGGTGGGAGGGCAGCCGTACCACAAGTTCTGGCGCAGCCCTCCCCTCTCCCAAGTACTCCTCCTCTCTCGCGGTGCTTGGCGAAGCCCTGCAGGATTGCCACGCTCCTACACCACCACCATGCCGTTGTGCTGCTGCTGGATGAAGTCTTCCTCAACCTCTCCCTCTCTCCTTGCTGGATCAAGGCATGGGAGACGTCACCGGGCTGTACATGTGTTGAACGCGGAGGTGCCGTCCGTTCGGCACTAGGATCTCCGGTGATTTGGATCACGACGAGTACGACTCCTTCAACCCCGTTCTCTTGAACGCTTCCGCTTAGCGATCTACAAGGGTATGTAGATGCACTCTCCTTCCCCTCGTTGCTGGTTTCTCCATAGATAGATCTTGGTGACACGTAGGAAAATTTTGAATTTCTGCTACGTTCCCCAACAGTGGCATCATGAGCTAGGTCTATGCGTAGATTCTTTGCAAGAGTAGAACACAAAGTAGTTGTGGGCATTGATTTTGTTCAATATGCTTACTGTTACTAGTCCAATCTTGTTTCGACGGTATTGTGGGATGAAGCGGCCCGGACCGACCTTACACGTACTCTTACGTGAGACAGGTTCCACCGATTGACATGCACTTGGTGCATAAGGTGGCTAGTGGGTGCCAGTCTCTCCCACTTTAGTCGGAACGGATTCGATGAAAAGGGTCCTTATGAAGGGTAAATAGCAATTGGCATGTCACATTGTGGTTTTGCGTAGGTAAGAAACGTTCTTGCTAGAAACCCATAGAAGGCACATAAAACATGCAACAACAATTAGAGGACGTCTAACTTGTTTTTGCAGGGTATGCTATGTGATGTGATATGGCCAAGAAGAATGTGATGAATGATATGTGATGTATGAGATTGATCATGTTCTTGTAATAGGAATCACGACTTGCATGTCGATGAGTATGACAACCGGCAGGAGCCATAGGAGTTGTCTTTATTTATTGTATGACCTGCGTGTCATTGAACAACGCCATGTAATTACTTTACTTTATTGCTAACCGGTAGCCATAGTAGTAGAAGTAATAAGTTGGCGAGACAACTTCATGGAGACACGATGATGGAGATCATGATGATGGAGATCATGGTGTCATGCCGGTGACGATGATGATCATGGAGCCCCGAAGATGGAGATCAAAAGGAGCAAAATGATATTGGCCATATCATGTCACTATTTGATTGCATGTGATGTTTATCATGTTTATGCATCTTGTTTACTTAGAACGACGGTAGTAAATAAGATGATCCCTTACAACAATTTCAAGAAGTGTTCTCCCCTAACTGTGCACCGTTGCTAAAGTTCGTCGCTTCTAAGCACCACGTGATGATCAGGTGTGATGGATTCTTACGTTCACATACAACGGCTGTAAGACAGATTTACACACACGAAACACTTAGGGTTAACTTGACGAGCTTAGCATGTACAGACATGGCCTCGGAACACAGAGACCGAAAGGTCGAGCATGAGTCGTATAGTAGATACGATCAACATGAAGATGTTCACCGATGATGACTAGTCTGTCTCGCGTGATGATCGGACACGGACTAGTTGACTCGGATTATGTAATCACTTAGATGACTAGAGGGATGTCTATCAGAGTGGGAGTTCATAAGATGAACTTAATTATCCTGACCATAGTCAAAAGATCTTTGCAAATTATGTCGTAAGCTCGCGCTTTAGTTCCACTGTTTAGATATGTTCCTAGAGAAAATATAGTTGAAAGTTGACAGTAGCGATTATGCGGACAGTAGAAAGCTTATGTCCTTAATGCACCGCTCAGTGTGCTGACCCCAAACGTCGTTTGTGGATGTTGCGAACATCGGACATACACGTTTTGATAACTACGTGATAGTTCAGATAAACGGTTTAGAGTTGAGGCACCAAAGATGTTTTCGAAACGTCATGGAACATATGAGATGTTTCGAGGGTTGAAATTGGGATTTCAGGCTCGTGCCCACGTCAAGAGGTATAAGACCTCCGACGATTTTCTTAGCCTGCAAACTAACGGAGAAAAGCTCAATCGTTGAGCTTGTGCTCAGATTGTCTGAGTGCAACAATCACTTGAATCGAGTGGGAGTTGATCTTCCAGATGAGATAGTGATGTTTCTCCAAAGTCATTGCCACCAAGCTGCTAGAGCTTCGTGATGAACTATAACATATCAGGGATAGATATGATGATCCTTGAGGTATTCATGATGTTTGACACCGCGAAAGTAGAAATCAAGAAGAAGCGTCAATTATTGATGGTTGGACCACTAGTTTCAAGAAGGGCAAGGGCACGAAGGGATACTTCATGAAACGGCAAATCAGCTGCTACTCCAGTGAAGAAACCCAAGGTTGAACCCAAACCCGAGACTAAGTGCTTCTATGATAAGGGGAATAGTCACTAGAGCGGAATTACCCTAGATACTTGGTAGATGAGAAGGCTGGCAAGGTCGATGGAATTATATTGGATATACATTATGTTAATGTGTACTTTACTAGTACTCCTAGTAGCACCAGGGTATTAGATACCGGTTCAGTTGCTAAGTGTTAGTAACTCGAAATAAAAGCTACGGAATAAACGGAGACTAGCTAAAGGTGAGCTGACGATATGTGTTGGAAGTGTTTCCAAGGTTGATGTGATCAAGCATCGCACGCTCCCTCTACCATCGAGATTTGGTGTTTGCATTGAGCATAGACATGATTGGATTATGTCTATCGCAATACGGTTATTCATTTAAGGAGAATAATGGTTACTCTATTTATTTGAATAATACCTTCAATGGTCTTGCACCTAAAGGAATGGTTTACTGAATCTCGATCGTAGTGATACACATTTTCATGCCAAAAGATATAAGATAGTAATGATAGTACCACTTACTTGTGGCACTGCCATGTAAGTCATATTGGTGTAAAACGCATGAAGAAGCTCCATGTTGATGGATCTTTGGACTCACTCGTTTTTGAAAAGTTTGAGACATGCGAACCATGTCTATTGGTGTATACGCATGAAGAAACTCCATGCAGATGGATCGTTTGGACTCACTTGTTTTTGAATCACTTGAGATATGCAAATCATACCACATGGGCAAGATGACTAAAAGGCCTCGTTTTTTTAGTAAAATGGAGCAAGATAGCAACTTGTTGGAAGTAACACATTTTGATGTGTGCAGTCCAATGAGTGCTGAGGCATGCAGTGAATATCGTTATGTTCTTACTTCACAGATGATTCGAGTAGATGTAGAGTATATTTACTTGATGAAACACAAGTCTGAATTATTGAATGGTTCAAGTAATTTCAGAGTGAAGTTGAAGATCATCGTGACAAGAGGATGAAATGCCTATGATATGATCATAGAGATGAGTATCTGAGTTACGAGCTTTGGCACGCAATTAAGACATTGTGGAAATTGTTTCACAATTAATACCGCCTGGAACACCATAGTTTGATGGTGTGTCCGAACATCATATGGTGCGTACCATGATGTCTCTTATCGAATTACCACTATCGTTTATGGGTTAGGCATTAGAGACAACCACATTCACTTTAAATAGGGCACCACGTAATTCCGTTGAGATGACACCGTATGAACTATGGTTTAGAGAAACCTAAGCTGTCATTTCTTAAAGGTTTGGGGCTGCGACGCTTATGTGGAAAAGTTTCAGGTTGACAAGCTCGAACCCAAAGCGGATAAAATGCATCTTCATAGGACACCCAAAACAGTTGGGTATACCTCCTAATTCAGATCCGAAAGCAATAGGGATTGTTTCTTGAATTGGGTCCTTTCTCGAGGAAAAGTTTGTCTCGAAAAGTTGAGTGGGAGGATGGCCGAGACTTGATATGGTTATTGAACCGTCACTACAACTAGTGTGTAGCAGGGCACAGGAAGTTGTTCCTGTGACACCTACACCAATTGAAGTAGAAGCTTATGATAGTGATCATGAAACTTCGGATCAAGTCACTACCGTACCTCGTAGGGTGACAAGGATGCGTACTGCTTCAGAGTGGTACAGTAATCTTGTCTTGAAGGTCATGTTGCTAGACAACAATGAACCTACGAGCTATGGAGAAGCAATGGTGGGCCCAAATTCCGACAAATGGTTAGAAGCCATGAAATCCGAGATAGGATCCATGTATCAGAACAAAGCATGGACTTTTGGTGGACTTGCCTGATGATCGGCAAGCCATTGAGATAAATGGATCTTTAAGAAGAAGACGGACGTGGATGGTAATGTCACCATCTATGAAGCTCAACTTGTGGCGAAGAGTTTTTTACAAGTTCAAGGAGTTGACTACGATGAGATTTTCTCATCCGTAGCGATGCTTAAGTCCGTTGGAATCATGTTAGCATTAGCTGCATTTATGAAATCTGGCAGATGGATGTCAAAACGAGTTTCCTTACCAGTTTCGTAAGGAAAGGTTGTATGTGATACAATCAGAAAGGTTTTGTCGATCCTAAGGATGCTAAAAGGTATGCTAGCTCCAGCGATCCTTCTAAGGACTGGAGTAAGCATCTCGGAGTTGGAATGTACGCTTTGATAAGATGATCAATGATTTTTGTTTATACAAAGTTTATGAGAAACTTGTATTTCCAAAGAAGTGAGTGGGAGCACTATAGAATTTCTGATGAGTATATGTTGTTGACATATTGTTGATCAGAAATGATGTAGAATTTCTAGAAAGCATATAGGGTTATTTGAAAAGTGTTTTTCAATGGAAAACCTGGATGAAGCTACTTGAACATTGAGCATTAAGATCTATAATGATAGATCAAAAATGCTTAATGGTACTTTCAAAATGAGCACATACCTTGACATGATCTTGAAGGTG
Source organism: Triticum timopheevii (assembly GCA_963921465.1). Lineage (NCBI taxonomy): Eukaryota > Viridiplantae > Streptophyta > Magnoliopsida > Poales > Poaceae > Triticum > Triticum timopheevii. The sequence continues at coordinate 81,145,601 of OY997274.1, forward strand.
TTCAAGATGGATCAGTCAAAGAAAGAGTTCTTGCCTGAGTTGTAAGGTATGAAGTTAAGACTTAAAGCTCGACCACAGCAGAAAAGAGAGAAAGGACGAAGGTCGTCCCCTATGTTTCAGACGTAGGCTCTATAGTATGCTATGCTGTGTACCGCACCGGAAGTGTGCCTTGCCATGAGTCAGTCAAGGGGTACAAGAATGATCCAGGAATGGATCATTGGACAGCGGTCAAAATTGTCCTTGGAGTAAATAAGGACATGTTTTTCCATTATGGAGGTGATAAAGAGTTCGGCGTAAAGGGTTACGTCGATGCAAGCTTTAACACCTATCCGAGTGACTCTAAGTAGCAAACCGGATACGTATAGTGGAGCAACCATTTGGAATAGATCCAAGTGGAGCGTGGAAGCAGCATTTACAATATGACCCAGAGATTTGCGAAGTACATACGGATCTGAAAGTTGCAGACCCGTTGACTAAAACCTCTCTTGCAAGCAAAACATGATCAAACCCCAGAACTCATTGAGTCTAAATCACATGATGATGTGAACTAGATAAGTGACACTAGTAAACTCTTTGGATGTTGGTCACATGGCGATGTGACCTGTGAGTGTTAATCACATGGTGATGTGAACTAGATTATTGACTCTAGTGCAAGTGGGAGACTGTTGGAAATATGCGCTAGAGGCAATAATAAAAGTATTATTATATTTCCTTGTTCATGATAATTGTCTTTTATTCATGCTATAACTGTATTATCTGGAAATCGTAATACACGTGTGAATACATAGACCACAATATGTCCCTAGTAAGCCTCTAGTTGACTAGCTCGTTGTGATCAACAGATAGTCATGGTTTCCTGGCTATGGACATTGGATGTCGTTGATAACGGGATCACATCATTAGGAGAATGATGTGATGGACAAGACCCAATCCTAAGCATAGCACAAAGATCGTGTAGTTCGTTTGCTAGAGCTTTTCCAATGTCAAGTATCTCTTCCTTAGACCATGAGATCGTGTAACTCCCGGATACCGTAGGAGTGCTTTGGGTGAATCAAACGTCACAACATAACTGGGTGACTATAAAGGTGCACTACAGGTATCTCCGAAAGTGTCTTTTGGGTTGACACGGATCGAGACTGGGATTTGTCACTCCGTGTAAACGGAGAGGTATCTCTGGGCCCACTCGGTAGGACATCATCATAATGTGCACAATGTGACCAAGGGGTTGATCACGGGATGATGTGTTACGGAACGAGTAAAGAGACTTGCCGGTAACGAGATTGAACAAGGTATCGGCATACCGATGATCGAATCTCGGGCAAGTATAATACCGCTAGACAAAGGGAATTGTATACGGGATCGATTGAGTCCTTGACATCGTGGTTCATCCGATGAGATCATCATGGAATATGTGGGAGCCAACATGGGTATCCAGATCCCGCTGTTGGTTATTGACCGGAGAACGTCTCGGTCATGTCTACATGTCTCTCGAACCCGTAGGGTCTACACACTTAAGGTTCGATGACGCTAGGGTTATAAAGGAAGTTTGTATGTGGTTACCGAATGTTGTTTGGAGTCCCGGATGAGATCCCGGACGTCACGAGGAGTTCCGTAATGGTCCGGAGGTAAAGATTTATATATGGAAAGTTGTTGTTCAGGTTCCGGAAAAAGTTCGGGTTTTTTCGGTATTGTACCGGGAAGCTTCCAGAAGGTTCCGGAGGATTCCGGAGGGGTCCGGATGTCCGGCAATTGTTCCACCACGTCCAATACAGCAGCATGGGCTGTAGGGGGGCGCCCTATCCTTAATGGGCCAGGGGAACCAGCCCCCCCAAGGCCCATGCGCATGGGAGAGGGGAAACCCTAAGGGGGAGGGCCTCCACTTGACTTGGGAGGCACTCCTCCCCCCCCCTTTGTCGCCGCCCCCTCCTCAGATTGGATCTGAGGGGGCCGGCTCCCCTCTCCCTTGCCCCTATATATATGTGGGGGGTGGGAGGGCAGCCGTACCACAAGTTCTGGCGCAGCCCTCCCCTCTCCCAAGTACTCCTCCTCTCTCGCGGTGCTTGGCGAAGCCCTGCAGGATTGCCATGCTCCTCCACCACCACCACGCCGTTGTGCTGCTGCTGGATGGATTCTTCCTCAACCTCTCCCTCTCTCCTTGCTAGATCAAGGCATGGGAGACGTCACCGGGATGTACGTGTGTTGAACGCGGAGGTGCCGTCCATTCGGCACTAGGATCTCCGGTGATTTGGATCACAACGAGTACGACTCCTTCAACCCCGTTCTCTTGAACGCTTCCGCTTAGCGATCTACAAGGGTATGTAGATGCACTCTCCTTCCCCTCGTTGCTGGTTTCTCCATAGATAGATCTTGGTGACACGTAGGAAAATTTTGAATTTCTGCTACGTTCCCCAACATTAGCTTCAAGCGCATCCCACAAATTCTTGGCAACGCGCATATGGAGATACGCGTCTACCAGCTTGTCTCTAATCACTGTAAGAACGGCTCCCACTAAGATGGTGGTTGCCTCCCTATACACATTCAGGAGCAATCGTTGACATGGGAGACACACCATCAACATAGAACACGTTCATCATTGTGAGACACAAGGTGGTCTTTGTTTGCCAACGTTTAAAATGTGTCCCGGTAAACTTTTCGGTTTCAGAGTAGAGGTGAAGCCATGAGTCAAAAAGTACCTAAAATAAGGTTATTGGATTGTTGGAAATATTAGCACTTTTCCAATTAGACTAGCTAATCATGAGTAAATAGTAAGCATGGCAATATACAATATGCACATCATACCGATACCTAAGCATGTGAGCACGCACAATACATAGAATCAAAAAATCTATGTACAACATATATACGGCCAGCACATGAACGAGCAAGTAGGGGATGAACGAGTCATACCCTCCTGTTGGCCAGGCCAACGCGGCGGCGGCGGTAGCCTCGGCAATGGCCGAGACCTTCTTCTTGGCGGCTTCGTCGTCAGCCATGGGGTCGATGCAGGGGAATTAGTGGAAGTAGAGGCGGACGGAGACGGGGACGGATCGGGAGCAGTCGCGTCGAGACGATTGTCGGTGTCAAAACCGGCGGATCTCGGGTAGGGGGTCCCAAGCTGTGCGTCTTAGAATCGATGGTAACATGAACACGGGATTTTACCCAGCTTCGGGCTCTCTTGATGAGATAATACCCTACATGCTGCTTGATTGACTTTGATGATATGAGTATTACAAGAGTTGATCTACCACGAGATCGTAGAGGCTAAACCCTAGAAGTTAGGCTATGGTATGATTGTGTATATGTCATAATGATCTATCGACTAGCCTGGCCTCGGTTTATATAATGTACCAGAGGCCTAGGATAACAAGAATCCTAGCCGAATACGCCGGTGGGGGAGGAGTCCTTGTCTTGATCACCAAGTCTTGTGGAATCTTCCTTGTATGCGGCAGCTGTCCGAACTGGCCCATGAGTATACGGCCATGGGGTCCTCGGCCCAATCCAACTGATCGGGAGACGACGTGGTGAGTACCCCCTGGTCCAGGACACCGTCAACGATCCCCAAAAACCTTATTGTCGTTCTCCCGGGCAGGATCTCGAACGAATGGTTCCGGAGGCACCTGCTCTCCCAACCAACGGTGCACACGGTCATCGGGGTGGGATCACCGAAAGCAACATAAAGAGAGAAACAGTAGATGACAGCTAGGGTTGTGCAAGAGAGAGTGAGTGAACTGACTTAGGGTTCACTCAACTGGCCCGCGCCTCCTTATATAGGCTGTCAGGTAGATGGGTTTGAGCTTAGGCCCACGACCGAGTCCGCGAACAACCCACAGTCCAACGTCTTGGACATTGGCACTTCCGTAATCGACTCGTTAATTAATCCACAATTAATTAACCATTCTTGACAGACAAAAATAAGGCTTGGCTCGGCTCATTCTCGAGGAGGAGTGCGCGTGTACAAATCCTATCCAAGCTCCCAATGGCATGTGGTATAGCATCCCTTATAAAAGAGTCTCATTTTTCTTACTGTAGCCATATGGTACTAAACTTTCCACCACTTACCGTGCACCTAAATGGGCCTTAGAGATTAACCAGAGATTATTGTCTTATATGGGCCTAAGCCCATCCATAATCCAACAGTTATCAAGGTGGGACTAATAACACAACCGGCAAACAATTTATGAATGGAACATATGCATTGGATGAATTGCTGAATGAATAAGTATTTGGAGTTAAAACGCTTATAAGTCGGTGTTTTGTTGAAAATGTTTGGAAACATCAGGAACACAATAAATTTTTCTTGGTTTCAACATTGTGATCTCAAAAGAGATATGGCGAATCGTAAGTCTGGGTTAAGTGACGATTGTGCACATAAACATTTGATCTTTTCTTGGGCCTCGCCCCGATTCCAGTAAAGAAATCACGCCATACATCAGGATTGTAGTAAGCGAAGCACTGTTGTATGCATGCTCATCAAAAGGGAGACAGTTCTTGAGCTTGAACAGCAAGTCTTACGAAGTAATGCAAGCAACGAAAGCACCCCATGACAACAAACATTCAAGACACGTCTTGACAACACCAGAGGCTCAAACACGCAGAACTAGTGACACGGTAGAACTACCACCGCCCGCTCCGCCTCTTCTTCTTGGAGTCAAGCCTCGGGCCCAAGCTAGCGTTACCCAGATCCCAGAGACATTTCCATGCTGCCGAGGACATAGCACACCAGAATCAGAAGCATCTCCGTCAGGACGAATGGCATCACTGGAAGAGCACATAATCGGCCAGGAGAAGCACTGGAGTCTCCTATCAGTGTGTTCCAAATATCCTATCAATCTTTCCAGGTGAGCTTTGGGATCTCCATTGAGAAAGTAACACAGAAATCTTCCTGTAAATGATCTGCAATCCAGACCAACAAGAAGAATAAGGACTTGATCTTTCTCTCGCGAAATACAGATCGGAATGGTGCTCGCCAAACCGGATCAAACCAGTGGCGGAGCCAGCGCCCGGCCACCCCGGGCACTTGCCCGGGCTCACTGGCCACGGGACAGCATACAGACGTGCTAAACAATGGGACAAAATCTGCTATGCGTCGTGGTTTGCCCGGGCAGCAGTGTACGTGTATACGTGATAAACAATGGGCTTCTTCTTCCAGCCATCCAGTTAGTATAAGCTAATTAACTAGGCCTACCAAGCGCAGTCCGCATAGTGTTCAGTCATGGGCCACTATTCCTTCTTCCAAACAATTACTCCATAGGAAACGAGCAGTCACAGCCCTTGGCGCGACGGCACTTCGGCTCTTCGTTTCTCACGTAGACAGACCGGCGGCAAGCGAATTCGGACTTCCGGAGGCTGCCCTAGGCGCACGGCCAACGGTGGGCGGAGCGGATCCATCTCTAGGAATGGTTCATATTCTCATGTCCGGTGCCCATTCTCGTGATTAGCTAATATTGCAAACTAATTTGAAGATTGATAGATTTAGGGCTAAATTTTGAGGTCAGGCGGTGGGGCATTTGCCTCGGAGTATATGTCTGTCTTGTTCTTACAAGCTCTTTATGTTGAATATGTTCACAACTCACAACACTTAATTTGTAAAATAAAAATCATTTTTTATCTTGTATAGTGTCCCCTAGTTTGTCTGGATCCTAATTTTCATAGGTCTGTTTTTGCCGGTAACACGATACGTCTAGTTCTATGCATGGCCTTATTGTATGACTTATGTTGTCACATGACAATGTCTGGTACTCCTAGAACGGTTTGGCGAGAGCCTTCTCCATGACACTTGGCAAAGAGCAACACATGGCATGACCTGGGAAGCCCTTCAACGAAAGCTGTTTGAGGAGTGTCATCGAGGGGGTACTTGGCAAACCTACGAACGTTTTGCCGAAGGCGGTACTCGGTAAATGTCAAAGACACATGGCGCCTTCCAATGGAACCATCTTCGCGGTAGGTACTTGAAAGACTTATAGACGCTTTGCCGATGAGGACACTTGGCAAACATTGAGGACGTGTGCCACCATTTAGTTGTATTGTCTTCGCCTACTCAGCAAACAGAACATGCCATGTGGCAGGCGCCGTATCCGCCGATTGGCCGTCAACCTACTTTATTTTGACGAGTAACTCATTTTGACACTTGGTAAAGTCTTTGCCAAGTATCTGAGGGAAGGAACACAATGAAGCTCTCTTTGTCGAAAGGGGGTATGCCGAGTAGAATTTGACATGTGTCACACTCAGCTGGTTGCCGAGATGATATCGGCCTTCGCCGATTACTTTAGTATTCGACAAAGAACCGGATTTCAGTAGTGTAGAAAATCGAAAATTGATGCATCATATTATAGTATCTCACCTTAAAATTACGTTTGCATGACTACTATGTTCATATTTTCACTTCATTATTACTGTGGATTTGTATTTCCGAAGTTTGGGGCTATTTTACATATTGTGTATCAAAACACTAGATTTTTATTTTGAAATTAGACAATTAGGTCAAGCTTGCCCAGGCTTTACAAAATTTCTGGCTCCGCCACTGGATCAAACTATCTACCACTCCTATTGAGCTAATTTCCAGTGTTTTGTCTGTGGTTTTCTAGTTATTTAGACGCACCCTTGGATATATTTTTTTCCTGTTTAACTCTGGGATAGTCCTCCGAAAGAAGGACAGGCAACTCTCCAAACGTGCTCCCATGCGTACGTGTGTGTGATGGTTAAAAACGTTACCTGAATTGTAAGTGCATCTTGACCTGAACAAATATGGATCATAAACTGCAAAAGAAATGAATCAAGTCAAAACAAATTTCTGTAAAAAAAAAGATTTAAAGTTTCTTTCTCAGCCTAGAATTTAAATTTTGATATTGAATTTGTAGGGCCTTGCCCTCTCCGAGGAGAGGGAGCCCTTCCAGAAATTCTCAATGACCCGTGAGGGCCAAAGAGGGGATTTGGAAATAGTTTTCAACCAGCAATTGACGCGCCTCGGTATTACCTCACTAGCTGCGTCATTGCCCCAAGCGCAAAGATGCCTTCTTCCGTCCGCCCACGGCCCCTTCTTATACCCACCTCCAGCCCGGCCACGCCACTCTGTAGCCGAGGTGGGACTAATTGTGACGAACAGCAATGAACCGACGTAGCTCACGGGACAAAGCTAGCAAACGTGGGCCACTTTACGTAGGAAGTGTTTCGGCCCATGGTCCGATAGCCAACAAGTGAACATGCTCTGCTTACACAGACAGCTTGCTGAACGTGGGACTCAAACAAAATAATGCTGAACGTGGGTGTTTAGTGTGCCTAGGTAGGCCCATTTGTCGGTAGTAGTCTGGTTGATGTGCCAAATTTAATTTGCTACGTTTTCTCAAAAAAAAAGTTTCTCACTTTAGTAAAATAAAGCAAAGTTTGATTTCGAGTCAAGATTTCAAAGTTTAAGATTGAATTTGTAGGGCCTTGCCCTCGCCCGAAGGAGAGGGAGCCCTTTCAGAAATTCTCAGTGACCCATGAGGGCCAAAGAGGGGGTTTGGAAATAGTTTTCAACTAGCAATTGACGCGCCTCGGTATTACCTCACTAGCTGCGTCATTGCCCCAAGCGCAAAGATGCCTTTTCCCGTTGGCCCACGACCCCTTCTTATACCCACCTCCAGCTCTGCCACCTCCCTCCATGAGCGAGGTGGGACTAATCAGACCACTACCAGCAAACAAACTGACGTATTGGAGTTGCAATAATCGCACGCCACCTCCCTGCGTTGTCGATTTGGGATTAATCGCACGACACAGCAAACCAACCGGAGGTACGGGCAAGCTAGCTCTCGTGGGCCGCTTCTCTGCTCAAGCCTCTTTCTTTAGCACGGGAAGAGCTTCGGCCCACAATGGCCCGATTACGAGGGGTCCTTGCCGACGGATTGTTTGTCGCTTCGATTTTTTAGCAAAAAGATCCATTCGAAAACATACTCTACCTTCACATTTTCATCTGCTCAAAACATGTTCAAGTGCATTTTTTTTCTGCCGTGTATAAATGATGACCTTAATTATTATTTGTGCCTTACTTATTATAAACGGCAACAAAGGGAGAACTATCTTTCGACATTCATGAACAGAACACAGCCACTCATGCCACAAAGAAACCCCAATTTAACATAATACTCACCTGGTTATTTTTTTTCACACATGGTGGATGTTTAATTAATAACCCGTATAAAGGTTGACCGGTTCCCGCCGGTAACTGGTCGAAATCGAGAAACTGAACCCTGCGCGACACAAATAAATATCTGGAAAGTCCAGCCAACTGTGCATATTTATTTACCACTGGAATTTCAACTGGAGGAAGAACTAACTAAAGCGTGACTAGGCAATTGGAAGAACCAGCAAATACAGCTGGCGGGTACTAATCGATGCGCACATAGCTATCAGCAGACGTGGCGGCCTCACTTCACACCATTCGAGTTGGAAGTCGCGACTTTAGCGTCGACCTTGGGGTTGGAAGGCGAGCCGTCCAAGAGCTTGGCCGTCCTCTCGTCCTCGACCTTGGCATCGTCAACGTCTTGCTTGCTGAGGAAGCTCGGCTGGTTGGTGGAGGAGAGAAGCCTTGCCCACATCCTGTCGGTTAGCGAGACCTTGTTCTGCTTCTCTGTGATCCTCTGCAGTTGGATCAAATAACCAGTTATGGAGGGCACTGGAACAGTTCATAAATCAAACATTGTGGTTCTGAATATCGTGCTTACGTAGAAGGGAATGTAGCAGTGCCGGCCGTTTACTTGGCCGACAGTGAAACCGGTGTATCCAGCCATGGCTCCATGGACCACACTATGAGCCAGCAATGTGCAATAAACATTATCCGATGCGTTGCTAGGAATGGCACGTATCATGTAGGTAGGATCTGCAGAAGGCATGGTTGTCTGAAATTAAGCACCGACTTACTGTCAGACCGAGAAAGTTAGAGAAACAACTGACCACTGACCTATGTACTTCAGATTGATGGTTGTCTTGTTTTTCTTGAAATGCTCCTGAATTTGCAAAAAAAAAAAGGTGTCAGCTAGCGCAGAACGGAACTAAAAAAAGTGAAATGTCAAACCACACAAAGCAGACATATGGAAGATGCAAAGCGAGTTTCCAAGAGTCTCACATTTATCTTCTGAGACAACCAAAGACCAACATCAAGAAGCAGTGCATTGCCAGAAGCATCTTGCCCCATTTCCTTCATGTTTTCAGCAATAAGTTTCTGTCCTGCACCCTCCGCAACGACAATGACCATATGGCCATTCTCCTTCAGCCGCTTTTCTATATACTTGAAGAGTCCACCTTCACCTTCCAGATAGAAAGGTGACTCCGGAATCAAGCAACAATCCTGATACACAGAAAATGTCAAAATGTGTGTTAGCTCAGTTGACATAATTAAGCCCTCATCTGGAGTGTAAAGGTACAATTAAAAGTTTCCAGTTGCTGGAGAAGTTAACATACCACATCTCTGCTTGCTAGAGTGGCATAATGTGCGATGAAACCTGCATCAATAAAAATAGTAGTGGGTCAAAATTATGGTACAGAAAAAAAGAGTAAATGGGCAAACTTACATTATTACTGTCAAAGTTGCTACAGCACATAGGTATGTTCGGTTTTAAAAATGAAGTGTTGCCTTCACAAACAGGGGGAACAAGCCAAATGCTAACCAAAAGAATGTGGAACACCCACAACCTGATAAGGCCACATATGTCAGCTACTGCCATGTGTTTTACTTGCAACAGTAAGGAAAGCAGCACAAGACATGCATATAAATTAACAACAAAACTGAACAAGTTTGGTTTAGATTTCTTAGAGCACTAGATAACACTTAGGTTGTTAACATCAGTAAGTAATAGTAGCACTTCACAGGAAACTGTTAATAACGACAATAATCTAAGAGTTCCAAAAGAAGCACTGGAATTTCTCTAAAGATGCTCATTTCAGAAAATATATTAACAGGCAACTTTTTCAGTTAAATGTGTGAAAGGAGACAATTGGCTGATAGCATATCATATTGTGTCCAAGTAATACAGTTGGCTACTATAAACTTACCACTGTATCGTCCCATTAGCTTTACAAGGCCTATTCCATTGTCAGCACTTCCAGCCTCTACATGAGCGGCATTTATGGCACGTTGAGCTTCCTCAACTGCACTGTCGAAACCAAATGACTTGTCAATTACCTGAAACAAGGGTAGCAATTCATTCAGGGACACAAAGGGAAGAATGTATTTTCACCGTAATATCATTATAGCATGGAGCAGAGTATTACCGGGATGTCATTATCGATAGTCTTAGGAATGCCAGCGACAGCAACTTTGAGACCACGCTTTCTAACCTCCTGAGTTAAGATTCATGTAAACAGTACACTCACAAACTTGTTTCAGCAACAAAAAAAAAATGTACGGACGATTTAATATCAGCCAAAAAATGTTACAGTATACAGTTGATTTAATATCAATATGCCATTTGATTCACATTATAAGCTATAAAGGATATTATAACCAACAAAATGTTGAGAGTAAGAGCTCTAATTCAATCAGATTAAAGAGAGATTTGTTCTGGTTTATAGCTGAGCTTACTTCAAAAATCACTCCTGCGCCCCTTTGACTACCATCGCCACCAATAACATACACCTGGAGAAAAACAAGAGTGAAACTAACGCACAAGCTTACAATGTCTAGGTTTGAAATAACTTTTATAATGCAAGGGAAGAACAAAGTGATCCTAAAAGACAAAGAAGGAAAAATAGTATAAATGGTGTTTCTTTACTTCACCTGGTTTATACCACGGTACTGAATGCTATCAACAATCTTCATGGTGTCATGGCCTCCTCGAGATGAGCCAAGAATAGTTCCGCCCCTTTTGTGAATGTCATTTACGCTCTTTGGAGTCAAGTCAATGGTGTTGCGAGCATAGAAACCTCTATACCCACCCTACACAAAAATAATCATAATATTAGAAGACAGAGAACCAATGTAATATTGATATCTAATTTCTTGTGAGGTCATTGTTATTGTTTTTCCTATAATTCCTAATCCCACACATCCAAAACTTGCTGTAATCCAGTTTGTAAGTGAAAACAATCTGCTACAGATGTACAGCATAATCAACGTGACAAATTTGATAGATTTTTTTCCGGCACTAGGTCTAATTATTGAATCCTCAAACTGGAATAGATATCCATTATCCATACTTGGCTTTTGCATGATGCATCTTCCTGGATATCAGGTAGATGTGATTGGACAGTTGTAACAGAAATAATGAAAGTGTATGCCAGTTATTCCAGGATACAGAAAGAAGCCATAGAATCCAGGAGGGGAAATAGCTTCTTGGTACTGGACTTTGTGATGCAAATGAGAAGCAACTTACCTGAATCCCAAGTATCTTGGTGACACCGTACATGTCAGATAAGCCGCATACAATTTCCCTAATTACAGTATTAAGTCCAGGGCAGAGTCCTCCACAGGTGACAATGCATGCATGGACCTCGTCAGGTTCAAAATAGACCTGATGGAGACAAAAACGAGGTTAGAGAAAACTCCTCTTTGCCGTCACTATGCAGCATAAACACGGTGTGATATACCCTTTGGCGAGGTCCAGCGCGACGGAAGTGGTTTCCTCTTGGGCCATCCTTGTGAACAACAATCTGCATTGAGCCGTGCAAGACACCGAATCAAAATGAAGACTGTCTGAACCAAAGCACTTGTCATTTTGTTGACGGAAAGGAAACATGAGTTCACGGCGGATCTCTCAAGAACTCACCTTCTGGCAGACAGTGTCATCCGGGTCAATGAAGTACTGCCTGCAACCAACATGTTTTATCTTGCAGTCAATAACAGTTTGCAAAGGAGAACCAGGAGTGAGAACCCAGTTAGCAGCGAGTTCAGTCTTACTTGACAACAGAGTATGCAGTGTTATCTTGCAGTGGATTTGGGTAGGTCTGCCACATCAAACAACAGAACAGTCATCATCACAGTAACATTGAGCTCAAAGATTCAACATATTTTCGTGTTTCTTGTGTGACTAATCAGAGGACACCTCAAACAGCATCATAATAACATATATAAGAAACAGAGGAAAGTTAAGTTGGGTCACCACTTTCGATGGCCATCGCTGTTCCAATCCCCAAAAGTGCCCACAACATGACGCAAATGGAAGTAACCAACAAAAGGTAGTACAGTATTTAATGACAAAAGGTAGATCGTGGAGAATCTTGATGAAATTCCACGTTCTGCCGCTTGGCAGCATGATCCCACGGCAGGCCAACTGCTCCACATGCCGGCGATCCAGCGCGGCGGCGACCGGTCCGACCCCCCGGATCGATCCACGCACGCAGGAACACACTCCCCGCGAGACGGCCGGGCTGGGAAACTCACCGGGAGATCGGGAAGGTAGTCGGAGACGTGCGGCACGTCCTCGAGGACGTACCCGGCCTCGCCGGCCGCCAGCTTCGCCTCGGGCTTGGGCGGCGGAGTCCCGTCCATCGCGGGCGTCGCCCTCTGGTCTGGGGCTCCGGCGCGGCGTGTCGCGGCGGTCGAGCAGGTGGTGCGGGTGCGGGCGCAGAGGCTCCCGCGGGCTGGGCACGGCGATTGGGGCGGGGGCGGGGTCGGGGTCGGGGGTCGTCGGGGCGGAATCAGCAGCGGCGGGGTCGGTCGGCATGGGGGGAAGCGGCCGCGGGGGAGGGCTCCATTGCGTTCAGATTGGGGCTGTTTTGTGGCGGGGCGGCGACGGCGACGGCGACGGTGGCGCGTGGCGACGGACGACGGAGGGTTGACGGCGACGGGAGGGGGGTAGGGAGGCGAGACTGGTTCTGTTTCTGTAGAGGGATAGGGAAACGGCCGAAGAGTAGGGCGCAGGGCAAAGCATTGGAGGACGAGAGGTGGACCCGTGGACTGACACTTGTTGGTGGGTCCAGGCCGCGGGTGGGTGGGCCCGGCCGGATAGGTTCCAGCCGGGATTCGTCTGCTGCTTGTCTCCACCTTGCCGAAACACGTAGACCGACAAACGTCTTTTCTTCCCCTCAAAGAAAAAAAAGACAATCGTCTTTTCTTCTTCATCTTCTTCCCCGTGATGATCGGCGGCGTCTCCTTTCTGTCCATTTTTCACGAATATAAGATGGCACACGTACGAACGGAGGAGCTCACATTCCACGTCCTCCTCCATCTTCATGTCTGGTCGGGACTACGAAAATGTACATACTCCCTCCATGTTTACCTGCTCTACATATTTACTTTGACTAAAGACAAACTTTATAAGATTTGATCAAATTTATAGACATTTACAGTAACAAGTTTATATGATATGAAAATATATTCGATGAAGAAACTAATGACATTGATTTCATATTGTATGTGTTATGAATGTATAATTTTTTTTAAATTTGGTCAAAGTTAATATAGTTTGACTTCAGACAAAGATAATTCACAGAGTAAACAAAAAACGGAAACATGAAACACTACCGCGCAAACCACAACCGCTCCGTTGAAACTTCCACGCCACTAGGTTGTCGCCGTCCCATGCTGATTTCGGCTAACTCTTTGTTGACGGATAATCGTCGCCGCCACTCCGTCGCTAATGAGGTCGATTAGAGGACGGGGGACACTAAAATCAATCGGCGCGGCCACCGCCGAGCCGTAGCTCTATTCGACACTTGGGTTGTGCGGCACCACCAAAGTTGGTCGCACCCCGGGATCCACTCGGGGCCCTTGTCCCTCCTGACGCCATTCCTAGGCGTCCCTGCTGAAAGGATTGATATGGTTGACTAAAGGGGGGGAGGGTGAATAGGCAACTAACAATTTTTAGCTTTTCTTTACCAAATTAAACTTTGATCAAAGTAGGTTGTCTAGATATGCAACTACGAGAACAACCTATATGATGCGACAACAACAAGTACACGAGCAAGTAAGGGAAACAACACAAGTAAGCTTGCAAAAGTAAAGGCGCGAGATAACCAAGAGTGGAGCCGGTGGAGACGAGGATGTGCTACCGAAGTTCCTTCCTTTTGAGGGGAAGTACGTCTCCATTGGAGCAGTGTGGAGGCACAATGCTCCCCAAGAAGCCACTCGGGCCACCGTATTCTCCTCACGCCCTCACACAATGCGAGATGCCGTGATTCCACTATTGGTGCCCTTGAAGACGGCGACCGAACCTTTACAAACAAGGTTGGGACAATCTCCACAACAATTGGAGGCTTCCAACAACACCACGAAGCTTCACCACAATGGAGTATGGCTTCGAGGTGACCTCAACCGTCTAGGGTGCTCAAACACCCAAGAGTAACAAGATCCGCTAGGGATAAGTGGGGGGAATCAAATCTCTCTTGGTGGAAGTGTAGATCGAGGCCTTCTCAACTAATCCCAAGCAAATCAACAAGTTTGATTGGCTAGGGAGAGAGATCGGGCGAAAATGGAGAGCTTAGAGGTGGAAGAGGTAGTCAACTAGAGGTAGGAGACACCCCTTTTATAGTCACGGAAAAGATCCAACCGTTATCCACATGTTCAGCCTGCGACATGCGGTACTACCGCTCCAGGAGCGCGGTACTGCCGCAAGGCCACGCGGTACTACCGTGGTGGACCACGGTACTTCCGCGGCGGCAGCAGAGGCTGGGACTTGCCTGACTGAGAGCAGTACTTCCGCTAGCGCAGTACTACCGCTCCCCCTTGCGGTACTACCGCAAGGCAGGAAAGTCCTAGCCTACGAAGAGCGCGGACGAATAAAAATACATCCGTGCCTACTTCCGCTGAAAACGAAACAGTGAAAAAATCCGACGCGGTACTACCGTCACCTAGCTGAACCAGGCTGTCGGTGTCAAAACCGGCGGATCTCGGGTAGGGGGTCCCGAACTGTGCGTCTAGGCGGATGGTAACAGGAGACAAGGGACACGATGTTTTTACCCAGGTTCGGGCACTCTCGATGGAGGTAAAACCCTACTCCTGCTTGATTAATAATGATGATATGGGTAGTACAAGAGTGGATCTACCACGAGATCAAGGAGGCTAAACCCTAGAAGCTAGCCTATGGTATGATGGATGTTGTGATTGTTGTCCTACGGGCTAAAACCCTCCGGTTTATATAGACACTGGAGAGGGCTAGGGTTACACAGAGTCGGTTACAATGGTAGGAGATCTACATATCCGTATTTCCAAGCTTGCCTTCCACGCCAAGGAAAGTCCCATCCGGACACGGGACGAAGTCTTCAATCTTGTATCTTCATAGTCTTGGAGTCCGGCCGATGATGATAGTCTGGCTATCCGGACACCCCCTAGTCCAGGACTCCCTCAGTAGCCCCCGAACCAGGCTTCAATGACGACGAGTCCGGCGCGTATATTGTCTTCGGCGTTGCAAGGCGGGTTCTCCTTCCAATTCCATGTGCTTGCCGAATAGTGTCCGGCTTCCTTATAAATGTTGCGCTCCTTGGCTTCCACGCCCAATAATGGCCCTCTTCCACGTGTCGTACGAATGCGAAAGGCCAAGGTATTTTTGCATTTTACCCCCTAGCCGCGCGAATAAGCAACCTATAAGAGAGGCAAGAATCCAGATCCAAATCACACCATCCTCCTTCCGCGAGTACTCATCGGAGCGCTTCTGACAAAAAATCCACTCCATCATGGACCGTCGACGCGGCTCCTCCTCTCGCGCTCCCAGCCCTCATCCAGGAGATTGGAGGAGATGTTCAGTCCCGCACAACGAGCTAGTGTCGCTCCAAGCGGAGGGATACCTTCCTCCGGCCTTTATGGTCCCGGTTCGAGCCCGGCTGGCCACCTACAAAGGTGGAAAGCAGGCGGAGAACACCCCTAGTCCCTCTAAAGGAGAGCGGGTGTGTTTCGTCCCTTATCAAATAAGGGGGCTCGGATTTCCCATACATCCGTTTCTCCAGGGGCTACTAGAGTTCTACGGACTCCAGCTTCATCACCTTACGCCCGCCTCCTTTCTGCACATCGCGGGCTTCGTAGCTCTTTGCGAGCTGTTCCTGGGCATCGAGCCCCATTTTGCGCTGTGGAAGGGACTATTTTGCCTCGTACCCCATTCTCACGAGGGGTCAATATATCAGGTGGGCGGAGCCGAAATATGGTGCATCGCCGGGACCGGATATCTATCCGGAACCCCAAAGAAGGCGTCCGAAGACTGGCCCTCGGAATGGTTCTATGTGGAAGATGCTCCGCTGCCGGACCCAGTTCGGATCGGCCTCCCGGAGTTCAGCAAGGCTCCTCTGAAGAAACGCCTGTGTTGGCGCCCGTGGAGCCCTCAACAGGAGGAAGACAGGAGTGTCCATTATTTGATGGGCCGGATACGGTTGCTGGCTCATTCCGGACTGACCATGATTGAAGTCATGGACACGTGCATTATGCGAGGGGTGCAGCCGCTCCAATATAGGGGCCACCCCATGTGGGATTTCAACGGGGAGAATGACGCCACCCGTCATGGCCGCAAGGGGCCGGGATCAGCCGCAGATCTGGTGAAGATCCTGTCCGGCTTGTACAAGGGGGAGAAGGAGGACTTCCTCCAAACGAGCCCATTGAATGGATTCTCCATGATTAACCCTCGGAGCTGGGTAAGCGGACGCTTGCTCATCCGATCCGTGCTTTCAAAGTTAAGCGCCTTACTTTATGATTTTCGACGCAGGAATTGCGCCGGGATGTGGAGGACATACACAGTCCGACTCCACAACCTGAGGATCCGGGAAGATCCCTTGATCCGGCCTCCGAAGAGGATCCAGACATAAAGGTGGAGTTGATCGATGTGGTGTTCCACCAGCTCAGCATGGACAATGCTCTAGTCGCCATTACGGCTGACTACCCCGGTTTATCTCCGGCTCTTCAGGTAACTATGACCGGAGCCCTGACACTATTACTTCGTCCGTGCTTATTTCTGACCACCGCATACCAACGGTGTCTCACAGGAGGAGCCTTCAAGGCGGGAAGCTGATCCCGCGGCGACTGACCAACTAGGGTCAGTTCGGCCCAGCAGGCGGAAGAGGGGTGCAGTGTGAATTGAAACGTCGCCGCAACGGTATGACACGCCACCGTTTTTAAGAAAAAGGCCCCTGTGAGATATATTGATGCTCATAACTTTTCCAGGAGAAAGAGCGCTCGCCGGATTGTGCCCGGAGAGGTCGCCAACCAAGCCTCCGCCAGCCAGGCTCCAACACCTGGTCCGGGGGCGAGCCGGATGCTCCTCCAACGGAGGATGCCGACAGGTTGTCCGCCACCAGGTCTAAGGTGGAGAGCGCCATGAATCACAGGCGCCGCCGGACAGTTCTTCGTGACGCGTGTTTCTCCCCTGAGGCGTTGAATGCCTTTAACGCGGGAGACGCGCACCCCCGTGCTGCTCAAGATGGTTTAACCAGAGCCACGGAGCAGTATGTGAAAGACATGCGGGTAAGGGATTTTAATAGTTGTATATGCCAGTAGCCCCCGAGACTTAAAGTAGTTAAAATAACTGATTTAAGGATCATTTGATATGCAGGATCTTACGGACAAGAATACCCAATTGTCCCAGGAGCTACAAGAGTGCAAGGCTCAACTTGAGGCCGCACTGGCCGCCGCAGGAGGAGACACAGAGACCCCCTCCGGTAACATATTACTTCGAAAAGATAAGCGGTGTGCGGCATGCGTATAAGTCTGACAATGATATTGCAGATGTTGCCAGACTGGATCCAGACAAGCAACAACTACTGCGCCAAGTGAAGGCCGGCGAGAGGGTGCTTATGAAGGTGCAGCGGGAGAGGAACAAACTCCAAGACGCCCACACCTAGCTTGGAGAGGAGCTAAAGGGTGTTCGGGCCCAGCTGTCTGGCTCCGTGAAGGAGAATCAGCGGCTTCGTCGCGACATCTACAGTAAGTGCTTGAGCAAACTCTTTTGAAAGGAAGAGTTCAGCGAGGAAGTTGATTGACAGAAATGTGTATGTAGGTGTGCTGACAGGTCGCCCTGCGGAGGAAATGCCCGGTTCAACGGGTGACCAACTTCCCGAGCTGCTGCAACTGCACGAACGTGTTCGGCAGGCGATGAGTAGCGTCGCCCAGGCCTTATGGCCGTCCGTCTCCCTACCCGAGGGTCTTGGAGGGCTTGCGGAGAAGCTTCAGGGAGCACGGCAGCGCTTCCGTTTATGGAAGATATCGGCCTGTCGTCAAGGCGCCAGGGAGGGCTGGGCCATGGTGAAGACGCGGTACAAGAAGGAGGATCCTAACCACATGGCCGAGGTCGGACCTGTGGGGCCCGATGGGAAGGAGATCCCTGTGAGCTTGGTTTACGGCCAAGTAGAACTGGCTGCTAAGTATTCCCAACGGGACTGTAAATTAGACAGCCTGTTAGATGGGATTGAAGAGGAGTACAATCAGCCAATGCGACGATGTATTATTTTTGAAATGACATGTATAATGCCTTCTAGCTGGATTGTAGATAGTTTGTCTTTGCGGACCTTTTCGCTTCAACCTCGGGACCCTAGAGTCCGGAGTGTGTCCGAATACCCTCACGGCTATGAAAAAACCGGGGCATGCATGGAGACCAGGCGTAGGGGTCATTAGTGCTTTATTAGACAAGTGCCCAACTAGTTATGTTATATTACATGGGTAGTAAGAAACATCTTCCAGGGAGAATAGTTCCGTTAGGGGTTCCTTTCCCTGGGAGGCATGCCCTAAAGTGCATGTCCGGACTGCGAAAAGAGCAGAAAAGCATCTGGGGGCAAATAAATGAATAAATAAGAAATCATCTTTCAAGTCACCGACCGAATATTCCCTTAAGAACGCTAGCTTTCGGCTTCACCCAATCTGAGGTACACATCTGGCTGACCCGGCAGTAACAATCGCAGAGGTGCTCCCTTTACCTCCTAGCCGAACAATCGGGAACGTAGGAGTAAGCACAGGAGCCAGGCAACCCAGCTTGGCCAAAACTTAAGTCATATCGATGCATATAATGGTGAATAAAAGGTACATGCGGAAGTTTGACGCATGTGTTGGGCATAAAGCCCGTATAAATAAGCTTCTATTAAAGAAGCCCCCAGGTATAATGAGTGCGAGTAGCACTTCAAGTGTGTGCGAACGATGCACAAATCAGCCCTCAAGGGCTTTATGAAAAAGGTGGGAGGAAAGAGAGAAACAAGAGACAACTGAAGTATAAAATGTGGACGGAGGAAGGAGACGAACTCTGAGTCCGGCGCTAGGCGTAGAATCTTCGGAGGCGGGCTGCGTTCCATGGGTTCGGCTCGAGTCGGTTGTCCGATGCATTTCGCAGGCGGTATGCTCCGCCGGTCAGGACTTGGTCGATGATGAAAGGACCTTCCCATTTGGGCTTGAGTTTGTCCTTTTTCTTGTCCGGCAGGCGTAGAACTAGTTCGCCAACATTGTAAGTTTTAGCCCGTACTTCTCTGCTTTGATATCTTCGAGCCTGCTGCTGATAGAATGCGGAACGAGCCTTTGCCACGTCGCGCTCCTCCTCCAATGCGTCCAAGCTGTCCTGCTGATCCAACTCGGCTTCTCTTTCTTCGTACATGCGCACTCGAGGTGAGTCATGAATTATATCGCAGGGCAAAACTGCCTCTGCGCCGTATACCATGAAAAATGGTGTGAATCCGGTAGTTCAGTTTTGCGTGGTCCGCAGCCCCCAGAGTACGGAGTCGAGCTCCTCTACCCAGTGCGTGTTAGATTCCGTAAGGGACCGCACTAATCTGGGTTTGATTCCGCTCATGATTAGACCATTTGCTCGTTCAACTTGACCGTTGGTTTGAGGGTGATAGACTAAAGCGTAGTCGAGCTTAATGCCCATATTTTTGCACCAGAGTTTCACCTCGTCGGCCGTGAAGTTCGTGCCTTTATCGGTGATGATGCTGTGGGGGACACCGTAACGGTGTACTACCCCGGATATGAAGTCTATCACAGGTCCGGATTCGACCGTTTTAACTGGCTTGGCCTCTATCCATTTGGTGAATTTGTCCACCATGACCAATAGGTATTTTTGCTTGTGGGTTCCCCCTTTAAGGGGTCCAACCATGTCAAGCCCCCAGACCGCAAACGGCCAGGTGATGGGTATAGTTTTGAGGGCGGTGGGTGGCATGTGGCTCTGATTAGCAAAGAGCTGACAACCGACGCATCGTTGGACTAAGTCTTGAGCATCTGCCGGGGCCGTCGGCCAATAAAATCCTGTACGGAAGGCCTTACCTACAAGGGCCCGGGCTGCAGCGTGGTGTCCGCCTAGTCTGGCGTGAATTTCAGCCAGAAGATTTCGCCCTTCCTCTTCGGAGATACACCTTTGAAGGACTCCAGTTGCGCTTTTCTTATAAAGTTCCCCCTCATGGACCTTGTAGGCTTTAGATCGCCGAACTATGCAGCGGACCTCATTTTGGTCTTCGGGAAGTTCCTGCCTAATTAAGTAGGCTAGGAATGGTTCCATCCACGGGGCAATGACTGCCATTATTTCGTGGGCGGAAGGTGTTATTTCATTGGCTGAGCCACCGGTTGTGTCAGGATGTTCGATATTGGGCGGTGCGGTTGGTTCCGGATTGTTTTTTCCGGACTCCTCTTCCCATACTACGGATGGCTTAAAGAGCCGCTCCAGGAAGATGTTTGGAGGGATGGCGTCGCATTTTGCGCCGATGCGTGCCAACACGTCGGCTGCCTGGTTATTATCCCGGGCTACATGGTGGAATTCAAGTCCTTCGAACCGAGCTGACATTTTTAAGACGGCGTTATGGTAGGCTGCCATTTTCGGATCTTTGGCATCAAAGTCTCCATTTACTTGTGATATTGCGAGGTTTGAATCCCCGCGGACCTCGAGGCGTTGAATGCCCATGGAGATTGCCATCCGGAGACCGTGCAGAAGGGCCTCGTATTCGGCTGCGTTGTTGGAGTCTGTGTACATTATTTGAAGTATGTATTGGACTATTTCTCCGGTTGGGGACGTCAAAACAACGCCAGCCCCCAAGCCGGCCAACATTTTAGAGCCGTCGAAATGCATGATCCAATTGGAGTATGCGCCGTACTCTTTAGGGAGTTCGGCTTCAGTCCATTCAGCGACGAAGTCAGCCAAGACTTGTGACTTTATAGCTCGCCGTGGTTTGTAGGTTATGTCAAATGGTAAGAGCTCGATGGCCCATTTTGCAATCCTGCCCGTCGCGTCGCGGTTGTTTATGATGTCGTTGAGGGGTACTTCAGAGGCCACTGTTATTGAACACTCTTGAAAGTAGTGTCGCAGCTTCCGGGATGCCATGAACACCGCGTATGCTATCTTTTGATAATGCGGGTACCGAGACTTGCATGGAGTTAAGACAGTGGATACGTAGTACACTGGTTTTTGAAGAGGGAATTTATGTCCTTCTGTTTCTCGTTCGACGACGAGCACCGCGCTTACAACTTGATGTGTTGCCGTGATATATAACAACATTGGTTCGCCCAGGTTAGGCGCGGCCAGGACCGGGTTTGTTGCCAATATGGCCTTTATTTCTTCGAGTCCGGCAGTGGCAGCATCCGTCCACTCGAAGTGTTCGGTGCGCCTGAGGAGGCGATAGAGGGGCAATGCCTTTTCTCCCAAACGGGAGATGAAGCGGCTTAGAGCCACCACGCGTCCAGTCAATTTTTGTATTTGTTTGAGGTCTTTTGGAATATCCAGCTGTGACAGAGCTTGGATCTTGGCTGGGTTTGCTTCAATTCCTCTACTGGATACAATGAAGCCCAGGAGCTTTCTGGCTGGTACGCTGAAAACGCATTTTTCCGGGTTCAGCTTAATGTCATATGCTCGGAGGTTGTCGAATGTGAGCCTCAAGTCGTCTACTAGAGTTTCGACGTGTTTGGTCTTGACGACCACGTCATCTACGTATGCCGCTACTGTTTTGCTGATCTGGGTAGCCAGACATGTCTGAATCATGCGCCGATATGTTGCGCTAGCGTTTTTGAGTCCGAAGGGCATCGTGTTGAAGCAGAATGGTCCATATGGAGTAATGAATGCCGTTGCGGCTTGGTCCGCCTCCGCCATCTTGATTTGATGGTAGGCGGAGTATGCATCGAGGAAGCACAATGAATCGTGTCCTGCGGTAGCATCGATTATTTGATCGATGCGGGGAAGGGGGAAAGGATCCTTTGGACAAGCCTTGTTAAGGTCTTTAAAATCGACACATAGGCGCCAGGATTTGTCCTTTTTTGGTACCATTACCAGGTTTGCTAGCCAGTCCGGATGTTTGATGTCTCTGATGAATCCGGCTTCCAGTAGTTTGGCTAGCTCCTCTCCCATTGCCTGTCTTTTGGGTTCGGAAAATCGCCGAAGAGCCTGTTTGACTGGCTTGAATCCTTTTAGGATGTTTAGGCTGTGTTCTGCCAATCTGCGTGGGATTCCTGGCATATCTGAAGGGTGCCAGGCAAAGATGTCCCAATTCTCCCGAAGGAATTCTCATAGTGCGGCGTCTACATCAGGGTTTAACTATGCCCCAATGGAGGCCGTATTTGTTGGGTCCGTTGGATGGACCTGGAATTTGACTATTTCGTCCGCTGGTTTAAAAGAGGTGGACTTGGATCTCTTATCGAGTATCACATTGTCCTTGTTCACCATAGAGCGCAGCGCAGTGAGTTCCTCCACCGCTAGGGCTTCGGATAGTGCCTCTAGGGCTAATGCGGCTGTCTTGTTTTCGGCGCGGAGTGCTATGTCCGGATCACTGGCAAGGGTGATGGTTCCATTGGGCCCGGGCATTTTAAGCTTCATGTACCCGTAATGGGGTATGGCTTGGAAAATTGTAAATGCCTCTCGTCCTAATAAATCGTGATATCCGCTGCTGAATAGGGCCACTTGGAACGTGACCTCCTCGGACCTGTAATTGTCCGACGAGCCGAACACCACATCAAGTGTGATTTTTCCTGTGCGGTGTGCTTCTCGGCTAGGGATTATTCCTCGAAAGGTTGTGCTACTTCGCTCAATGCGGCTCCAGTCTATTTCCATTTTTTGAAGGGTTTCCTCGTAGATGAGGTTTAATCCGCTGCTGCCATCCATGAGTACCTTGGTAAGACGAAAGCCGTCCACTATTGGACTGAGGACCAATGCGGCTGGTGCTCGGGCTGTTCGGAATTTAGGTTCGTTGCTGGCATTGAAGGTGATAGCCGTGTCGCTCCATGGATTTGTTGTTGCTACTTGGTAGACTTCAGCGAGGCTGCGGATTGTTCTTTTCCGCATATTATTTGATGCGAAGGTCTCGAAGACTGTTAATACCGTACTGGTACTGTTGGGGTGGGTCTCCGGGGCTAGAAGCTCTTTGCCGCTTTTGGCCACCTGCCGCAGTATCCAACTGCTTGAAGGCTATGAGTTGGAGTGGCGCCCTCTGTACTATGAATTTTACAGGGTCCGCCGAGCCATCCCTCCAGTACGGTTCCGTGCCCTTTATGGGGTTTTTGCTTTTTGGTTCTTGTCCCGGGTGCCTGAGCATGGTGCACCCTTTTGCTTCGGACTAGGGTTGTGTTCGGAGCCGGATTGTCCCAAAACTTAGTTTCAGTTTTCCGGACACTCTCCATCGCATAATATTTTCGTACTATGGATGCCAGGTCGGCGAAGCGTGTAATTTCGCGACGACTTACGGCGTTCAAGATTCCCTTGTCCGTGCAATTGTTGTAGAAAATTGAAATTGTGTTTTCCTCACGGCAGTCCTTTATCCTGTCCATAACCAGGAGGAATCTGGCCCAGTAATGATGTACTGTTTCAGCGGGCTCTTGCCGGATTTGAGATAGATCGCTTATGTTTGGGTGGGCGGGTGGAATTAATTCCGGAACCCTGCCCAACTTGAGGCTCAAGGGCCGAAAAGTTTCCAAATTTGGAAGCTTGGATTGCTGGATGTCGTCCAGCGAATCTGGTCCGCTGCCTGACTTTAGGTTCAGTACTTGATTGACGTCCGTCCCTCCGCGGGAATCCGGCATGGAGGGGTCAGGAGTCCGGACATAGATGGTTTTTAATACGGGGGGAGAATCGCCGCGTTGTTCTTCTACCACAGCAACGTGATGGGTAACCTGGGGAGAGTCAATCTCTCTCAGATCGGTTTTAAGCCCAATCTGATTGTAGTCTGTAGCCACTCCCATGGCGGCGAAGCGATCCAAGAGCTCGTTTACAGAAGAGAGCTCCATTGGACCTAGCTGCTCGGTAAATTCCGAGTTGACATGAAGATCGCTTTTGATGACCCGAGAGGTCATCGTCGGAGCGGCGGCCGAGCAGGCGGTCATAAGAAAACCACCCAACCGGATAGTTTGGCCAGCGACCAAAGCTCCTTTGGCAATGGTACCGTCTTTAAAGATGGGAAGAGGCATCCTTCCTGATTGGGACGGCACAGAGGAACTCTCAATGAAAGCACCAATGTCGGTGTCAAAACCGGCGGATCTCTGGTAGGGGGTCCCGAACTGTGCGTCTAGGCGGATGGTAACAGGAGACAAGGGACATGATGTTTTTATCCAGGTTCGGGCCCTCTCGATAGAGGTAAAACCCTACTCCTGCTTGATTAATATTGATGATATGGGTAGTACAAGAGTGGATCTACCACGAGATCAAGGAGGCTAAACCCTAGAAGCTAGCCTATGGTATGATGGATGTTGTGATTGTTGTCCTACGGACTAAAACCCTCCGGTTTATATAGACACCGGAGAGGGCTAGGGTAACACAGAGTCGGTTACAATGGTAGGAGATCTACATATCTATATTGCCAAGCTTGCCTTCCACGCTAAGGAAAGTCCCATCCGGACACGGGACGAAGTCTTCAATCTTGTATCTTCATAGTCTTGGAGTCCGGCCGATGATGATAGTCCGGCTATCCGGACACCCCCTAGTCCAGGACTCCCTCACAGGCCGTGTGCGGTACTACCGTGGAGGCGCAGATGTAAAAAATTACATCCGCTCCTACAACCGCGACGCAGCGGTAGTAGGTATGACGGCCACGGTACTACGACTCCAGGGGGAGCAGTACTACTGTGGGCGCACGCGGTACTACCGCGCTGGACGTGCGGTACTACCATGTGGGCGCGGATGTAAAAAATTACATCTGCCCCTACTACCGTACCGGAGCAGCACTAGGCTTGGGATCCACTGTACTAAGACTCCAGAGGAGCGGTACTACCGCATGTGCTTGCGGTACTACCGCTCCATAGAGCAGTACTACCGCAAGTTCAGCAGTAGTCGCCAGAAGGAGCACAAAGAGGATAACAACGAAAGCTCCAAAGTGCAAGGGAAAGGTGGAGGCAAGGAAGGAAATGTGTACGTGATGATTCCA
The DNA here is from genome assembly GCA_963921465.1 of Triticum timopheevii. Lineage (NCBI taxonomy): Eukaryota > Viridiplantae > Streptophyta > Magnoliopsida > Poales > Poaceae > Triticum > Triticum timopheevii. The sequence continues at coordinate 81,170,795 of OY997274.1, forward strand.
CCCGAACCTTTCCGACGCGGACCCCCTCTTAATAGTACGGCTCTTCTATGACTCAAATCCACCAAAAAGAAACGTAGAACAACACCGTCTTCAATAGTCTTCGAGGGGCACCGAATCGTCTCGTGCCTAGTGATGAAGCGTCTGAGAAACTCAAGGCACACGACTAGTCCGCAAAAGCATTGTCATCAATCACCAAAACACCTAAGGGATAAATATGCCCTTACAATCTCCCCCTTTTTGGTGGATTGATGACAATATGGGATTTGCACATAGATGAGATAATATTGAGCAAAGGCAAACCCCTCCTCTCTAAAATATAGACGGGCTCCCCCTAGATGTGTGCAATCTAGATGGATGCTTTGGGCTGCATAGCATACAAAGTAGGATCAACACTCCCCCTATATTTTAGAGACAAAGGCAAGATAACTGACATCTAAACAGACCATAGCCCAAAGGTAGCACAATATATCACAAGATCGCTAAGATAGATAGAGTGCATATGTCTTACACCATATGAAGTAAAGCAACCCAAAGCAACTGAAACGAGGTTCAAACGAGGTTCAAACGAGAAAGTAGCAAACACACTAAACACGAATGACACACGACTCGCAAATCCCTACACTCTCTCCCCCTTTGGCATCGAGACGCCAAAAAGGCAGAGAGGACACCTACACACAAGGGGTGGCTCAAGCAGGGAACTCATCCCAACGCCCGTCGTCAGACTCCTCGGCGGCAGGGATGGTCTCCTCGACGTCCTCCTCAGAATCAGTCCATCTGTAGCCTTGCTTCTCCATCCACTCGGCCTCTGGAGTGATGCGATCCTCAGAACCGCCAGACACTTCCTCGCCATACAACTGCAAGATCTTCTTGTCCCGGCGGCGACTCTCCTTAGATGCCATGTGAGTCCTGTACTGCCCCTTGGCTTGCATGCAGAAAAGAGTCTTCATCTTGTCCTTCAGCTTCTTGGCCCATGAGGGCATAGAGGAACTCTGGGAAGACCGAGCAGAACGGCCCTCAGCAACATCCTCGGTGCCGGTATCCTCCTCATCAACAGCAGCCCTAGCAGCAGTCGCCTCAGCACGAGTAGTAGTGTTGGCCCAGTTGGGCTTGACACGGAGACAAATGGGATCATGTCGAATCCAGTCAGGAGCAAGGAACTCATCACCAGGGAACATCTTCTCCCAAGTCTTCAAGATCAGCAGAAACAGATAGGGCCCATAGATAGGCACCTTGCGGTTGAACACCACAAACCGAAGCTCACACCACATGATGTGGGAGACATCAAGTGGCTGAGTCTGAGACATACGAGCCTCCTCGCATATGAGCATCATATCCACCATATAGGCATGAACCTTGTCCTTGTCACCAATGCGAGGGAACAAGGAGTTGCGGAAGATGCGATACATGATATCCAGAAAAGAGTTGAGCACCAACCCGTCTTGCCATTGGCGAGCGCCTTCTCAACATAGTATGGTTGAAGCTTGTCCTTGTTGGCAGAGTCAGAATTTGCATGGGGGCGAACACCCACGGGAGTGTTGAGCCCATCATCAGGAACCTGGAGCAAATCCATGAACTCCTTCCAGGTAGCAGTGAGCTTACAGCCATTGGTCATCCAGGTCATCCTCCGCTCCTCATCAGGGTGAAAGTATACTGAGGCAAAGAACTGACAGATAAGCTCAGGGTCATAGTCAAGGTGAAAGGATATCACATGCTCAATACCAAACTGCTCCACCAAGTCCAGAGCTTCTCCAAAGTACTCACGAAACTTGTCCTTCCTCATGTGATGCATTTCAATCCATTTCACATCCACGTAAGTATTCTGCTTGTTCTTGATGACATCCAGATAAATGAGAGTCTGTTGCTTGTTCCAAAACAGCTCACAACCTCTGACAGAAGAACGAGGTTCACATACGGGTGGAGTTGCCTGAGACGGACGTACTCAGATTGGGATATCTCGTCCATGCCCTTAGCGGGCTCCTTGTTCTTGCTAGCTGATGTCTTGACATGGCGCTTGGGGGTAGTGGAGCCCTCTGGTGCTTCACCTGGGTTGCGCAGACGCTTGGAGCCAGTGTCATGACTGGGATTGGAACGGCAAGAGCCACCACCCGAGACACAAATGCACAACACCCACGAAACGCAAAAAGGATCAATGCAAAGACCACGACAAAGCACAAGAAACACATAAAAGTATACGTGAAAGTTGCCATGAGATAGATGTGAGCCACGGTAGTACTCCCAGAGCCTGCGGTACTAAAATTTTAGTACCGCTCCAAGTTGTGGTAGTACCGTGCAAGGTCACGGTAGTACCGTGGTGGGAGCGGTAGTAAAGCTTTAGTGCCGCAGTGAGTGCGGTAGTACCGCCAGATGGGTGGTAGTACCGGACCAGCTGTAGTACCGTGCCAGACGGGCGGTAGTACCGCGCCGCGTCAGATCCAAACGACAGTTCGAATCTAAAAAGAACCGCGAAACCACGGCGGTGCTACGGTGATCAAATCTAGCACAGGACAAAAATACAAGTATAATTCCGACGCAAAGCTACTCTCCTTCATCCTACTCTTGCATAGATTTAGCCTAAGAATCTCTAGAACACACAAGTCTCCCCCAAAAACCTAGAGGCAAAGAACACAACAAAAATGAGAAGGAGTTGGGGAAAGACCTTGGTCCATAGCAAGAGCACGTGGTGGGGAACGATCCCACCGGACGGAATCACGGAAGGGCAGCCGGAGGCGGAGATCCGGCGATGAACGCCGGCTCCGTTCTTGAGCGTGGGAGAGAAAGAGAGACGATGTGGGGGGAACTGCGAATGGGTATGGGGGAGTTAGAACTCCCCCTGCCCGTCCTTATCCCCACGCGTCCATGACGGCGCGATAGTACTGCATATCATCGCGGTAGTACCGCTTGGGCGGAAGTACCGCACCGAAGCGGTAGTACCGCTCACCCAGGCGGCAGTAAAAAATTACTATCGCGGGCGGTAGTACCGTGCTCCCCACATGCGGTAGTACCGTAGCTGGCTGCGGTAGTACCGTGAGCTCAAGACAAAGCAGGTTTCAACAAAAAGAAGAAGATCTTTGCATGGACTACTAGCACAAAAGAACACCACAAGAATACGCACAACCCAAAGGCAGAAAGACAACAAGAAAACACCAAGCGACACAACCTCTCAAAAAGGAGAGGGCGGTGGCCGGAGCCACCTATGTTTGAGTTAGTTGGTATGGCACCGCGAAGAATTATCCTTGGGCGCATGACCAAAACTTGTCTTTGAAGCACAAGTACCTTAAAAAATGGCTAATGTGAAAGAGTTGATCTATTTATGTATAATGGGGGGAGGGAGAGTTCATTGAGAGAACAACACTCCCCCTATGTCCATGCCTACACCTAAACTAGACAACAAGTTGAGTGTGGTGGGGGTGCAAGGGTTCAAGTCACATTGCTCGAATCAATGATATTTAGCTCATGCCTTAACTCGCGAAATCTTGCTTCATCCAAGGGCTTCGTGAAAATATCTGCAAGGTTATCATGAGTGTTGACATACTTGAGCTCGATCTCCCCTCGCCTAATGTGATCCCGGATGAAGTGATACCGAATCTCAATATGCTTTGTCTTGAAGTGTTGCACCGGGTTGAGAGAAATCTTGATGGCACTTTCATTATCACACCAAAGAGGCACTTTGTCACAAATGACACCGTACTCCTTTAAAGTTTGCCTCATCCATAAGAGTTGTGCACAACAACTACCGGCCGCCACATACTCCGCTTCGGTGGACGAGAGAGACACACAACTTTGCTTCTTGGAAGACCAACTCACCAAAGAGCAACCAAGAAATTGGCACCCTCCGGAGGTGGACTTCCTATCCACTTTGTCTCCGGTCCAATCGGAATCTGTATATCCTTCAAGCTTGAAGTTTTCCCATCTTGGGTACCATAAGCCAAAGTTTGGGGTATGAGCCAAATATCGAAAGATTCTCTTAACCGCCACATAGTGACTTTCCTTCGGTGTGGCTTGAGACAGTGCACACATTCCCACACTCAACATGATATCCGGTCTAGATGCACAAAGGTAAAGCAAGGAACCAATCATGGAGCGATATACCTTTTGATCCACCGCTTTACCATTGGGATCAATGTCAAGTTGGCACTTGGTAGGCATTGGAGTAGAAGCCGGCTTGACATCACTTAGCTTGAATCTTTTTAGCATGTCTTGAGTATATTTGGCTTGGTTGATGAAGGTTCCTTCTCTTCTTTGTTTGATATCAAAACCAAGGAAGAACTTCAACTCTCCCATCGAATACATCTTGAACTTGGAGGTCATGAGAGCGGCAAATTCCTCATTGAAAGCTTTGTTAGGGGAACCAAAGATAATATCATCAACATATAGTTGGCATACAAACAACTCCCCTTTGACCTTCTTAGTAAAAAGAGTGGGATCGATTTGCCCCACCTCAAATCCACGATCTTGTAACAACTCGGTAAGGTGGTCATACCACTCACGTGGGGCTTGTTTAAGGCCATAGAGTGCCTTATCGAGTTGATACACATGATCCGGGAAGTAGGGATCCTCGAACCCGGGGGTTGCTTGACATAGACCAACTCATTAATAGGACCATTAAGAAAAGCACTTTTCACATCCATTTGTTGCAACTTAAAGTTGTGATGGGAAGCATAAGCAATCAACAAACGAATGGATTCAAGGCGAGCAACGGGAGCAAAGGTTTCACCGTAGTCGATACCCTCGACTTGGGAGTAGCCTTGTGCTACCAATCTTTCCTTGTTGCGAATGATGTTCCCATGAACATCTTGCTTGTTCTTGAAAATCCACTTGGTTCCAATGACGTTGTGGTTCCCCGATGGCCTTGGCACCAATCTCCACACCTTGTTGTACTCGAAGTTGTTGAGTTCTTCATGCATAGCATTGAGCCAATCCGAGTCTTCGAGCGCCTCATAGACCTTTTGGGGTTCAACACAAGAGACAAACGCGTGATGTTCACAATAGTTTTCTAATTGTGTACGAGTGCTTACCCCCTTTCTTAGGCTTCCAACCACATTTTCCATGAGATGGCCTTTGGTGGTGAGCTTGGAAGCAATCTTCGCGGCACGACGCTCTAATCCCTCCTCGGATGTGGAAGGAGGAGGGTTAACTTGATCATCTTGAGCGTCGTCTTGAGCTTGTTCTCGATCTTGAGCTTGCTCATGATCTTGAACTTGCTCGAGGGGGAGAACTTGACCTTGGGTATCATTTGGGGGTTCACCATCATCTTGAGATTGATCTTGCCCTTGGTCTTGTTCATGAGGTTGAGGGCCTTCACTTTGTTCTCCGGAAGCGTGTGGGTCTTGGGGAGGTGATGGCTCCACTTGAGTGGAGCATTGTCCTTCTCCTTCGGCCACAAGGGGTTCCTCAATGGGTAGAATATGACCAATACCCATTCTTCTTATGGCTTGGGGAGGAATTTCATTACCTACATCACAAGTACCACTTTGCTCCACTTGGGAGCCGTTATTTTCGTCAAACTCCACGTTACACATCTCCTCAATGAGTCCGGTGGACTTGTTGAGAACACGGTAAGCATGAGAGTTTGTAGCATAACCAACAAATATGCCCTCATAAGCTCTAGCCTCAAATTCAGACAAACGAACACCTTTCTTGAGAATGAAACACTTACACCGAACACCCGGAAGTACTTGAGATTGGGCTTGTTGCCGGTGAGTATCTCATAAGGAGTCTTTTTCAAGCCTTTGCGAAGATAGAGCCGATTGGATGCATGAAATGCGGTGTTGATGGCTTCGGCCCAAAAGTTGTATGGAGACTTGAACTCCGCCATCATGGTCCTTGCCGCATCCATCAACGTCCGGTTCTTCCTCTCTGCAACACCATTTTGTTGAGGGGTATATGGTGTAGCATATTGATGCTTGATCCCCTCATCACTAAGAAACTCATCCAAGGTGTAGTTCTTGAACTTGGTGCCGTTGTCACTTCTTATTGTCAAGATCTTTGCATTATGTTGACGTTGAGCTTCATTTGCAAAGTCAATGACGGTTTGTTGAGTCTCACTCTTCCTCTTGAAGAAGTATACCCAAGTGTATCTTGAATAATCATCCACAATCACCAAGCAATACTTTATACCTCCAAGACTATCAAATGATGGGGGCCCAAAGAGATCCATGCGAAGGAGCTCCAAGGGTCTCTTTGAGTAGATGATGGTCGTGGGAGGGCGAGCCTTCTCATGAAGCTTTCCTTCATACAAGCATTGCAAGCACGGTCTTTCGCAAAACTAACATTTGTTAGTCCACGGACATGGTCCCCCTTGAGAAGACTTTGCAAAGATCTCATATTGATGTGGGCTAAACGGCGATGCCAAAGCCATCCCACGTCAACTTTAGCCATTAGGCATGTCGCGGTCTTAGTGGGTCGCTCCGAAAAGTTATCACATAGAGACCATTCTCGACATGCCCAACAAAGGCTACTTTAAGAGTCTTGCTCCACAAAAGGGCCATGGTATCAATGTCAAAGAAAGTGGCAAAGCCCATGAGTGCAAGTTGATGAACGGAAAGTAAATTGTATGCAAGGGACTCAACAAGCATGACTTTCTGGATCGTTAGATCATGAGAAATGACAACCTTGCCAAGACCCAATACCTTAGAATGTGAGGCATCACCCCACTCGACATTGGTGGGCATAGATGGAATCTTTTGCACGTCCACCACCAAGTCCTTGCTTCCGGTCATATGATTTGTTGCTCCACTATCGAGCAACCATGATCCCCCACCGGAAGCAAACACCTACAAGAGATAAATGCTTGGTTTTAGGTACCCATTTAGTAATGGGTCCTTTGATGTTAGTAACAAGGGTCTTAGGAACACAAATAGACCATTCAATGTACTCATAAGGAGAACCAACAAATTTAGCATAAACATGTCCATCACTAGCACGGCACAACACATATGAAGGGTTAAAGTCGCCGACTTTGTTGGAGGAGATGGTTTTGCCCTTTTTGACATCAATGCCCTTCACTTTTTCCTTCTTCTCCTTAGGATCACCCTCTCCCTCTTTCACAAAAGTTTGCTTGAGAGGAGGAGGACGATGGGTCTTGTCGTTCTTTTTCCCGTTCTTGGACTTGGGGGCAAACCCAATTCCCTTCTTGGCCACAACTTCCTTTCGATTACTCAAAAGGTCGTTGAGGTTCTTCTCACCTTGAATGCAAGTCACAAGGCCTTTCTCAAGTTGATCCTTCAACTTGGCATTCTCCTCCACAAGATGCACATGCTCACAACACGGGTTAGTAGCATATGCATTATCAATTAATACCATATGAGGGAAGGTGGCCTTTTCCTTGGTTAGCTTAACTTGGAGTTGAGCATGAGACTCCTTGAGGTTAGCATGAGCACCCATCAAGACCTTGTGGGCCTTGTCAAGTATCTCAAACTCCTCCTTGAGTCTAGCATGATCAACCCCAAGTTTAGCCTTCTCGAAAGTTAGCATACGAGACACGACAAGAGCATGATCAAGATCTTTCTTTAACTTAGCATGGTCATCGTTGTGTGACTCCTCAAGAGTCAAACGATGTCCACGCTCTTCCTGAAGAGCATAGAGAGATCCGATATCTCATCGGCATAGTCACGACTATGACCTTCCATCTTAGAGATGGTTTCTTCGTGATCCTCGATCATGTCATTGGCCTCACCAAGTTGTTCCAAGAGAGCAACAAAGTGCTTCTTGGATTTGCCCTTGATCTTACTCATAAAAGACTCAAATTCATTCACTTCCTCATTAGACTCATCATGTTCATCAATGCAATCCTCCAAGGAGGGATTAGTAATGATGGTGGTTTTGATGTTGGCGGTTACCTTGTTGGAAGCTTTAGCCATGAGGCACTTGGCGGTGATGTTCTCGTTGGGTGAATCAAAGAGAGACACCCGGGGAGTGGAAGCAATGGCAACGGACGCCATGGCCATTGCTTCTCCATTTTCATCATCATCGTCATCCTCATTGTATTCTTCTTGACCCACCAACCCACGAGTAGGAGTCTTCTTGGTGAAGTTGTTCTTGTTAGGGAAGGACTTGGCTTTGTCTTTTCGGATGAATTTACCACCATTGTCTTCCCACTTCTCGTAAGGACAATCCGCAACGAAATGACTCACATTGCCACAGTTGAAGCAAGTTCTAACTCGTTGCTTGCCCTTGAAGCCACTTGAGTTGTTCTTGTTGAAGTTGGGTCTTGTATTCTTCTTGCTCCAAAATTGTCTTGAAGCAAGAGCCATGTGCTCATGATAATCATATTTGGTGTCTTCGGGGTTGCTCTCCTCATCTTCCTCTTCTTCCTCTTCTTCCACACTAACCTTGGCCTTCAAAGCAAGGTTGGGCTTCTTTTCCCTATGAGAACGGAGCACCGCATTGTCGGCGGTCTTGTCTAAGATGCTCATTGCAACGAACTCATCCAACACTTCACTTGAGGTCATGGAGTGGAAGTCCGGTCTTTGACGAATGACGGAGGACATGGCCTTGTTGTAGGGCATCATGGCCTTGAGGAACTTGCGCTTGATCCAATTGTCATCCGTGTCCTTGCTCCCATGATTTTGGAGTGAGACCGCGAGTTTGGTCACTCTTCGAAAGAGCTCACGTGGTTCTTCATCTTCTTTCATTGCAAACTCATCGGCTTCATCTTGTACCACTTCATAGTTGGAGCGTTGAATGCTAGCACTTCCTCGATAGAGAGACACAACGCATTGCCATGCTTCTTTGGCCATGGCATGAGGTCGAAGATGAGGGAGATCTTCGGGAAGGATTACATCTTGGACGATGAAGAGAGCACTCTCATTGAATTGATTATCCACCACTTCTCTCGGGGTGAAGTTGCTTCGGTCATGTGGATAGAAACCTTCTTCAATGATTCTCCAAAGGTTAGTATTCACATGATTTAAATGACGCTTGAAGCGATACACCCAAGAATCAAAATCCTCATTTTTCACAATCTTAGGAGGAGGACCGGCATGATTTAAATGAGTAGAGGGAATCGGTCCTCCATAAATTGGAGGTTCCACATGGGCAAAGATGCCGGTGCCATTTCTACCACTAGTAGAAGGACTCTTTTCACTGTTAGCTTCCCCCTTGTCGGAGGTAGCATCCGTCACCTTGTTAGTGGGATCACCCACTTTCATCGGCGAGGTGGACAGTTTAAGTCCTTCAAGAAATTTAGTAAACATGCTTTCAACCTTGGTCGTCATGGAGACTTTCAATGTGACTAGAGCCACATTGAATTCCTCACGATAGACCGAGGTTCCCCCATCGGCCGTAGACGAGATAGGATTCACAAGGAGTGCTCCTCCGCACCGTATGTGGTGTCAACCATACTCTTCGGACGGCAAAGTCCTTAATAAAGAGACGAGGCTCTGATACCAATTGAAAGGATCGATATGGTTGACTAGAGGGGGGGGTGAAGAGGCAACTAACAATTTTTAGCTTTTCTTTACCAAATTAAACTTTGCATCAAAGTAGGTTGTCTAGATATGCAACTAGGTGAACAACCTATATGATGCGGCAACAACAAGTACACGAGCAAGTAAGGGAAACAACACAAGTAAGCTTGCAAAAGTAAAGGCGCGAGATAACCAAGAGTGGAGCCGGTGGAGACGAGGATGTGTTACCGAAGTTCCTTCCTTTTGAGGGAAAGTACGTCTCCGTTGGAGCGGTGTGGAGGCACAATGCTCCCCAAGAAGCCACTAGGGCCACTAGTGATAAGTGGGGGGAATCAAATCTCTCTTGGTGGAAGTGTAGATCGAGGCCTTCTCAACTAATCCCGAGCAAATCAACAAGTTTGATTGGCTAGGGAGAGAGATCGGGCGAAAATGGAGAGCTTAGAGGTGGAAGAGGTAGTCAACTAGAGGTAGGAGACACCCCTTTTATAGTCACGGAAAAGATCCAACCGTTATCCACATGTTCAGCCTGCGACATGCGGTACTACCGCTCCAGGATCACGGTACTACCGCAAGGCCATGCGGTACTACCATGGTGGACCATGGTACTTCCGCGGCAGCAGCAGAGGCTGGGACTTGCCTGACTGAGAGCAGTACTTCCGCTAGCACGGTACTACTGTTGGAAATATGCCCTAGAGGCAATAATAAAAGTATTATTATTATATTTCTTTGTTCATGATAATTGTCTTTTATTCATGCTATAGCTGTATTATCCGGCAATCGTAATACACGTGTGAATACATAGACCATAATATGTCCCTAGTAAGCCTCTAGTTGACTAGCTTGTTGATCAACAGATAGTCATGGTTTCCTGGCTATGGACATTGGATGTCGTTGATAACGGGATCACATCATTAGGAGAATGATGTGATGGACAAGACCCAATCCTAAGCATAGCACAAGATCGTGTAGTTCATTTGCTAGAGCTTTTCCAATGTCAAGTATCTTTTCCTTAGACCATGAGATCGTGTAACTCCCGGATACCGTAGGATTTCTTTGGGTGTACCGAACGTCACAACGTAACTGGGTGAATATAAATGTGCACTACAGGTATCTCCGAAAGTGTCTGTTGGGCTGACACGGATCGAGACTGGGATTTGTCACTCCGTATGACGGAGAGGTATCTCTGGGCCCACTCGGTAATGCATCATCATAATGAGCTCAAAGTGACCAAGTGGTTGGTCGGGATCATGCATTATGGTATGAGTAAAGTGACTTGCCGGTAACAAGACTGAACGAGGTATTGGGATACCGACGATCGAGTCTCGGGCAAGTAACGTACCGATTGACAAAGGGAATTGTATACGGGGTTTGATCGAATCCTCGACGACATGGTTCAACCGATGAAATCATCGTGGAACATGTGGGAGCCAACATGGGTATCCAGATCCTGCTGTTGGTTATTGACCGGAGAGTCGTCTCAGTCATGTCTGCATGTCTCCCGAACCCGTAGGGTCTACACACTTAAGGTTCGGTGACGCTAGGGTTATTAGGAAGACTTGTACGTGATTACCGAATGTTTTTTGGAGTCCCGGATGAGATCCTGGACGTCACGAGGAGTTCCGGAATGGTCCGTAGGTGAAGTTTTATATATGGGAAGTTGTCATGCGGACACCGGAAAGTTTCGGGGGCATATCGGTATTGTACCGGGGCCACCGGAGAGGTTCCGGGGGTCCACCGGGAGGGGCCACCCCTCTGGGAGGGCCACATGGGCCGCAAGGGGCAGGGAACCAGCCCCTGGAGGGCTGGGCGCGCCCCCCACCTTGGGCCCATGCGCCTAGGGTTGGGGGGGAAACCCTAGTGGGGGCGCCCCCCTTGCTTGGGGGGCAAGTCCCCCCTCCCTGGCCGCCGCCCCCCCTCTAGATCCCATCTAGAGGGGCCCGCCCCCCTTGCCCCTTCCCCTATAAATAGAGGGGTGAGGGGAGGGCTGCGGTACACAACCTAAGGCGCAGCCCCTCCCCTCCCCAACATCTCTCCTCCTCCGTTACGTGCTTGGCGAAGCCCTGTCGGAGTACTGCTGCACCAACACCACCACGCCGTCGTGCTGCCGTTGGAGCAATCTTCCTCCACCTCTCCTTCCTCCTTGCTGGATCAAGACGGAGGAGAAGTCGTCCGTCCCATACGTGTGTTGAACGCGGAGGTGCTGTCCGTTCGGCACTTGGTCACCGGTGATCTGAATCACGGCGAGTACGACTCCATCATCACCCTTCCCTTGAACGCTTCCGCACTCGATCTACAAGTGGTATGTAGATGCAATCTCTCTTCCATGACTCGTTGCTTAGATGAACTCATAGATGGATCTTGGTGAAACCGTAGGAAATTTTTTAATTTTCTGCAATGTTCCCCAACAGTGGCATCATGAGCTAGGTCTATGCGTAGTTCTCTATTGCACGAGTAGAACACAATTTTGTTGTGGGCGTGGATCTTGTCAACTTGCTTGCCACTACTAGTCTTTTCTTGCTTCAGCGGTATTGTGGGATGAAGCGGCCCGGACCAACCTTACACGTACGCTTACGTGAGACCGATTCCACCGACAGACATGCACTAGTTGCATAAGGTGGCTGGCGGGTGTCTGTCTCTCCCACTTTAGTTGGAGCGGATTCGATGAAAAGGGTCCTTATGAAGGGTAAATAGAAGTTCACAAAATCACGTTGTGGTTATTCGTAGGTAAGAAAACGTTCTTGCTAGAACCCAATTGCAGCCACGTAAAAGATGCAACAACAATTAGAGGACGTCTAACTTGTTTTTGCAGCAATTGTCATGTGATGTGATATGGCCAGAAGTTGTGATGAATGATGAATGATATATTGTGATGTATGAGATCATGTTCTTGTAATAGGAATCACGACTTGCATGTCGATGAGTATGACAACCGGCAGGAGCCATAGGAGTTGTATTTATTTTTTGTATGACCTGCGTGTCATTGAAGAACGCCATGTAAATTACTTTACTTTATTGCTAAACGCGTTAGCCATAGAAGTAGAAGTAGTCGTTGGCGTGACAACTTCATGAAGACACGATGATGGAGATCATGATGATGGAGATCATGGTGTCATGCCGGTGACAAGATGATCATGGAGCCCCGAAGATGGAGATCAATGGAGCTATATGATATTGGCCATATCATGTCACTACTATATAATTGCATGTGATGTTTATTATGTTTATGCATCTTGTTTACTTAGAACGACGGTAGTAAATAAGATGATCCCTTACAACAATTTCAAGAAGTGTTCTCCCCTAACTGTGCACCGTTGCTAAAGTTCATTGTTTCGAAGCACCACGTGATGATCGGGTGTGATAGATCCTTACGTTCACATACAACGGGTGTAAGACAGTTTTACACATGCAAAAACACTTAGGGTTAACTTGACGAGCCTAGCATGTACAGACATGGCCTCGGAACACAGAGACCGAAAGGTCGAACACGAGTCGTATGGAAGATACGATCAACATGAAGATGTTCACCGACGATGACTAGTCCGTCTCACGTGATGATCGGACACAGCCTAGTCTACTCGGATCGTGTAACACTTAGATGACTAGAGGGATGTCTAATATGAGTGGGAGTTCATTGAATAATTTGATTAGATGAACTTAATTATCATGAACTTAGTCTAAAACCTTTGCAAATATGTCTTGTAGATCAAATGGCCAACGCTCATGTCAACATGAACTTCAACGCATTCCTAGAGAAAACCAAGCTGAAAGATGATGGCAGCAACTATACGGACTGGGTCCGGAACCTGAGGATCATCCTCATAGCTGCCAGGAAACAATATGTCCTAGAAGGACCGCTAGGTGACGCTCCCGTCCCAGAGAACCAAGACGTTATGAACGCTTGGCAATCTCGTGCTGATGATTACTCCCTCGTTCAGTGCGGCATGCTTTACAGCTTAGAACCGGGGCTCCAAAAGCGTTTTGAGCATCACGGAGCATATGAGATGTTCGAAGAGCTGAAATTTTCCAAGCTCATGCCCGGGTCAAGAGATATGATGTCTCCGACAAGTTCTATAGTTGTAAGATGGAGGAAAATAGTTCTGTCTGTGAGCACATACTCAAAATGTCTGGGTTGCACAACCGCCTGACTCAGCTAGACATTAACCTCCCTGATGAGGCGGTCATTGACAAAATCCTTCAGTCGCTCCCACCAAGCTACAAGAGCTTTGTGATGAACTACAATATGCAGGGGATGGTGAAGACCATTCCTGAAGTATTTTCAATGCTGAAGTCAGCAGAGGTTGAGATCAAGAAAGAACATCAAGTGTTGATGGTCAATAAGACCACTAAGTTCAAGAAGGGCAAGGGCAAGAAGAACTTCAAGAAGGATGGCAAGGATGTTGCCGCGCCCGGTAAGCAAGTTACCGGGAAGAAGTCAAAGAATGGACCCAAGCCTGAGACTAAGTGCTTTTATTGCAAGGGGAAGGGTAACTGGAAGCGGAACTGCCCCAAATACTTAGCGGATAAGAAGGCCGGCAACACTAAAGGTATATTTGATATACATGTAATTGATGTGTACCTTACCAGTACTCGTAGTAACTCCTGGGTATTTGATACCGGTGCCATTGCTCATATTTGTAACTCACAACAGGAGCTGCGGAATAAGCGGAGACTGGCGAAGGACGAGGTGACGATGTGCGTCGGGAATGGTTCCAAGGTCGATGTGATCGCCGTCGGCACGCTACCTCTACATTTACCTACGGGATTAGTTATAAACCTTAATAATTGTTATTTGGTGCCAAGTTTGAGCATGAACATTGTATCTGGATCTCGTTTGATACGAGATGGCTACTCATTTAAATCCGAGAATAATGGTTGTTCTATTTATATGAGAGATATGTTTTATGGTCATGTCCCTATGGTCAATGGTTTATTCTTAATGAATCTCGAGCGTAATATTACACATATTCATAGTGTGAATACCAAAAGACGTAAAGTTGATAACGATAGTCCCACATACTTGTGGCACTGCCGCCTTGGTCACATTGGTGTCAAGCGCATGAAGAAGCTCCATGCTGATGGACTTTTAGAGTCTCTCAATTATGAATCATTTGACACATGCGAACCATGCCTCATGGGCAAAATGACCAAGACTCCGTTCTCCGGAACAATGGAGCGAGCAACCAACTTGTTGGAAATCATACATACCGATGTGTGCGGTCCAATGAGCGTTGAGGCTCGCGGAGGATATTGTTATGTTCTCACTCTCACTGATGACTTGAGTAGATATTGGTATGTCTACTTAATGAAACACAAGTCTGAGACCTTTGAAAAGTTCAAGGAATTTCAGAATGAGGTAGAGAATCAACGTGACCGAAAGATAAAGTTCCTACGATCAGATCGTGGAGCAGAATATTTAAGTCACGAATTTGGTACACACTTAAGGAAATGTGGAATCGTTTCACAACTCACGCCGCCTGGAACACCTCAGCGTAACGGTGTGTCCGAATGTCGTAATCCCACTCTATTAGATATGGTGCGGTCTATGATGTCTCTTACCGATTTACCGCTATCTTTTTGGGGATACGCTCTAGAGACAGCTACATTCACTTTAAATAGGGCACCGTCTAAATCCGTTGAGACGACACCGTATGAATTATGGTTTGGGAAGAAACCTAAGCTGTCGTTTCTAAAAGTTTGGGGATGCGATGCTTATGTCAAGAAACTTCAACCTGAAAAGCTCGAACCCAAGTCGGAAAAATGCATCTTCATAGGATACCCTAAGGAAACTGTTGGGTATACCTTCTACTTAAGATCCGAGGGCAAGATCTTTGTTGCCAAGAACGGATGCTTTCTGGAAAAAAGAGTTTCTCTCAAAAGAAGTAAGTGGGAGGAAAGTAGAACTCGATGAAGTACTACCTCTCGAACGGGAAAGTAGTGCAGCTCAGGAAAATGTTTCTGTGATGCCTACACCAACTGAAGAGGAAAATAATGATGATGATCAAGGTACTTCGGATCAAGTTGCTACTGAACTTCGTAGGTCCACAAGGACACGTTCTGCACCAGAGTGGTACGGCAACCCTGTCCTGGAAATCATGTTGTTAGACAACGGTGAACCTTCGAACTATGAAGAAGCGATGGCGGGCCCAGATTCCAACAAATGGCTTGAAGCCATGAAATCCGAGATAGAATCCATGTATGAAAACAAAGTATGGACTTTGACAGACTTGCCCGATGATCGGCGAGCGATAGAAAACAAATGGATTTTTAAGAAGAAGACGGACGCGGATGGAAATGTTACCATCTATAAAGCTCAACTTGTCGCTAAGGGTTATCGACAAGTTCAAGGGATTGACTACGACAACTCTCCCGTAGCGAAGCTGAAGTCCATCCAAATCATGTTAGCAATTGCCGCATACTATGATTATGAGATATGGCAGATGGACGTCAAAACGGCATTCCTTAACGGACATCTTAAGGAAGAGCTGTATATGATGCAGCCGGAAGGTTTTGACGATCCTAAGAACGCTAACAAAGTATGCAAGCTCCAGCGATCCATTTATGGGCTGGTGCAAGCATCTCGGAGTTGGAACATTTGCTTTGATGAGATGATCAAAGCGTTTGGGTTTATGCAGACTTATGGAGAAGCCTGCGTTTACAAGAAAGTGAGTGGGAGCTCTGTAGCATTTCTCATATTATATGTAGATGACATACTCTTGATGGGAAATGATATAGAACTTCTAGACAGCATTAAGGCCTACTTGAATAAGTGTTTTTCAATGAAGGACCTTGGATAAGCTGCTTACATATTAGGCATCAAGATCTATAGAGATAGATCGAGACGCCTCATAGGTCTTTCACAAAGCACATACCTTGATAAGATTTTGAAGAAGTTCAAAATGGATCAGTCCAAGAAGGGGTTCTTGCCTGCGTTGCGAGGTGTGAGATTGAGCTCGGCTCAGTCCCCGACCACGGCAAAAGATAAAGAAGAGATGAGTGTCATCCCCTATGCTTCAGCCATAGGATCTATTATGTATGCCATGCTGTGTACCAGACCAGATGTAAACCTTGCCGTAAGTTTGGTAGGAAGGTACCAAAGTAATCCCGACAAGGAACACTGGACAGCGGTCAAGAATATCCTGAAGTACCTGAAAAGGACAAAGGACATGTTTCTCGTTTATGGAGGTGACGAAG
This sequence comes from Triticum timopheevii, assembly GCA_963921465.1. NCBI lineage: Eukaryota > Viridiplantae > Streptophyta > Magnoliopsida > Poales > Poaceae > Triticum > Triticum timopheevii. The sequence goes on from OY997274.1 coordinate 81,187,393, forward strand.
AGCTCGTCGTAAAGGGTTACGTCGACGCTAGCTTCGACATAGATCTGGATGACTCTAAGTCACAAACCGGATACGTGTATATGTTGAATGGTGGAGCAGTAAGCTGGTGCAGCTGCAAGCAGAGCGTCGTGGCGGGATCTACATGTGAAGCGGAGTACATGGCAGCCTCGGAGGAAGCGCATGAAGCAATTTTGGTGAAGGAGTTCATCACCGACCTAGGATTCATACCCAATGCGTCGGGGCCGATCAAACTCTTCTGTGACAACACTGGAGCTATTGCCCTTGCCAAGGAACCCAGGTTTCACAAGAAGACCAGGCACATCAAGCGTCGCTTCAACTCCATCCGTGAAGATGTTCAAGATGGAGACATAGAAATTTGCAAAGTGCATACGGATCTGAATGTCGCAGATCCGTTGACTAAACCTCTCTCGCGAGCATAACATGATCAACACCAGAACTCTATGGGTGTTCGATTCATCACAATGTAACTAGATTATTGACTCTAGTGCAAGTGGGAGACTGTTGGAAATATGCCCTAGAGGCAATAATAAAAGTATTATTATTATATTTCTTTGTTCATGATAATTGTCTTTTATTCATGTTATAACTGTATTATCCGGAAATCGTAATACATGTGTGAATACATAGACCATAATATGTCCCTAGTAAGCCTCTAGTTGACTAGCTCGTTGATCAACAGATAGTCATGGTTTCCTGGCTATGGACATTGGATGTCGTTGATAACGGGATCACATCATTAGGAGAATGATGTGATGGACAAGACCCAATCCTAAGCATAGCACAAGATCGTGTAGTTCGTTTGCTAGAGCTTTTCCAATGTCAAGTATCTTTTCCTTAGACCATGAGATCGTGTAACTCCCGGATACCATAGGAGTGCTTTGGGTGTACCAAAGGTCACAACGTAACTGGGTGACTATAAAGGTGCACTACAGGTATCTCCGAAAGTGTCTGTTGGGTTGACACGGATCGAGACTGGAATTTGTCACTCCATATGACGGAGAGGTATCTCTGGGCCCACTCGGTAATGCATCATCATAATGAGCTCAAAGTGACCAAGTGGTTGGTCACGGGATCATGCATTACGGTACGAGTAAAGTGACTTGCCGGTAACGAGACTGAACGAGGTATTGGGATACCGACGATCGAGTCTCGGGCAAGTAACGTACCGATTGACAAAGGGAATTGTATACGGGGTTTGATCGAATCCTCGACATCATGGTTCAACTGATGAAATCATCGTGGAACATGTGGGAGCCAACATGGGTATCCAGATCCCGCTGTTGATTATTGACCGGAGAGTCGTCTCGGTCATGTCTGCATGTCTCCCGAACCCGTAGGGTCTACACACTTAAGGTTCGGTGACGCTAGGGTTATTAGGAAGACTTGTACGTGATTACCGAATGTTGTTCGGAGTCCCGGATGAGATCCCGGACGTCACGAGGAGTTCCGGAATGGTCCGGAGGTGAAGTTTTATATATGGGAAGTTGTCATGCGGACACCGGAAAGTTTCGGGGGCATATCGGTATTGTACCGGGGCCACCGGAGAGGTTCCGGGGGTCCACCGGGAGGGGCCACCCTCTCGGAGGGCCACATGGGCCGCAAGGGGCAGGGAACCAGCCCCTGGAGGGCTGGGCGCGCCCCCCACCTTGGGCCCATGCGCCTAGGGTTGAGGGGGAAACCCTAGTGGGGGCGCCCCCCTTGCTTGGGGGGCAAGTCCCCCCTCCCTGGCCGCCGCCCCCCCTCTAGATCCCATCTAAAGGGGCCGGCCCCCCTTGCCCCTTCCCCTATAAATAGAGGGTTGAGGGGAGGGCTGCGGTACACAACCTATGGCGCAGCCCCTTCCCTCCCCAACACCTCTCCTCCTCCGTTACGTGCTTGGCGAAGCCCTGTCGGAGTACTGCTGCACCAACACCACCACGCCGTCCTGCTGCCGTTGGAGCAATCTTCCTCAACCTCTCCTTCCTCCTTGCTGGATCAAGACGGAGGAGACGTCATCCGTCCCGTACGTGTGTTGAACGTGGAGGTGCTGTCCGTTCAGCACTTGGTCATCGGTGATCTGAATCACGGCGAGTACGACTCCATCATCACCCTTCCCTTGAACGCTTCCGCACTCGATCTACAAGTGGTATGTAGATGCAATCTCTCTTCCATGACTCGTTGCTTAGATGAACTCATAGACGGATCTTGGTGAAACCGTAGGAAAAATTTTAATTTTCTGCAACGTTCCCCAACAACTACCGCTCCCCCTTGCGGTACTACTGCAAGGCAGGAAAGTCCTAGCCTAAAAGAGCGCGGATGAATAAAAATACATCCGTGCCTACTTCCGCTGAAAACGAAACAGTGAAAAATCTGACGTGGTATTACCACTAAGACGTGGTACTACCGTAACCTAGCTGAACCAGGCCACGCACGGTACTACCGTGCATGAGGCGCGGTACTACCGTGGAGGCGTGGATGTAAAAAATTACATCCGCTCCTACAACTGCGATGCAACGGTAGTAGGTATGAGGGCCACGGTACTACGACTCCAGGGGAGCAGTACTACCGTGGGCGCACGCGGTAATACTGCGCTGGATGTGCGGTACTACCGTGTGGGCGCGGATGTAAAAAATTACATCCGCCCCTACTACCGTACCGGAGCGGCACTAGGCTTGGGATCCACGGTACTAAGACTCCAGAGGAGCGGTACTACCGCAAGTTCAGCAGTAGTCGCCAGAAGGAGCACAAAGAGGATAACGACGAAATCTCCAAAGTGCAAGGGAAAGGTGGAGGCAAGGAAGGAAACGTGTACGTGATGATTCCACCCGAACCTTTCCGACGCGGACCCCCTCTTAATAGTACGGCTCTCATACGACTCAAATCCACCAAAAAGAAATGTAGAACAACGCCGTCTTCAATAGTCTTCGAGGGGCACCGAATCGTCTCATGCCTAGTGATGAAGCGTCTGAGAAACTCTAGGCACACGATTAGTCCGCAAAAGCATTGTCATCAATCACCAAAACACCTAAGGGATAAATATGCCCTTACACCTGCGAGCTATCTCGGCTAGAATTGAGCTCGGTGCCCCCCAACAACCGTCAGATCAGCCTCCCCACCATTGGCACCTTATGAGGGCACGCAAGCTTAATTTTTGAGGGCACCATTTTAGAGCATCTATTATAACAGAAAATTTTCTCTCGCCTATCATACAACCATTTTATGACATCAATTTTATATCATCTGTTGGAGATGCTCTTAGAGGGTACCCTTGGAACCGTACTGTATAGGTCACTTTGGTGGAGCGCGGGGCACACGAGGGCAAGCCATGTGTCGTTTCCTTGTGTTGTGACACAGCACAGGTGCGCTCCACGCGAAGCGCAAGCGTGCGGGTGGAGCACACGTGCGATTTTCACAAAGTGTAGGTGTGCTTTGTTGCGAAGTACATGCTCCCCCATGGTGAAGCACGTGCAACTGAAAAGGGAAAAAGAGTTGTGCTCCACCGTGAAGCGTAGATGTGCTACAATGGTAGAGCACGAGCAAGATCGAAAAGGGATAAAAAAAGTGAAGCACAAGTGTGGCGTGTGATCGAAAAAGGAGAAAAAAAGTGAAGCATAGATGTGCTCCCAAAGGCGAAGCACAAGTGTGCTTTACCACGAAGTGTGTGTGCTCCACGCGTGAAGTATGGGAGTTCTCCCAAAAGAAAAAAAAGTGAAGCATATATTTACACCATGATATACTTCGTCGAAGAGCACGGATGTGCTTCACTATGAAGCATAGCACACCCATGCTCTGGCAGAGCACGGTTATGATCCGCGTGATGGAGCATATAGAGAGAGAAAAAATGTCAGCACGATCCCCTCTCCATCCACCACATGTCAAACGCGGAGTGCATCAAAGATTGATCTCAGGTGTGCAACGCCGTATGGAAGCCACGTACGAAGTCTCTGAGGGCATGGCCATTGCTCTAGGGTGGACCGCTGCCCCACGGATCCACGTCGGACGAGCTGTTGCCGTGGAGGAGAAAAGAAAAAAGGCCATCGCTTGCAGAGCCAGACGGGATCTTGTGGAGCCTGCTTCCTCATTGAAAAAAGCAAAAGGAAAGGACTGACTGAAGGAGAGAGAACTCTAAACAAATGGAAGAAACGAGCCATGGAGTAAAAAGTAGTGATGGAGAGAGATAGGTGGACCACTAGAAGAGCTGCTGCTTCTCATGGGTGTGAGATGCTCATTCGGTGGCCTCATTGATATTTTTTTCTTAGGTGGAGACTGAAACCACACCGGGGTGATGCCCCCATAGTTCTGCCCTTAGTCATCGAGGATCAGTGCAAATTTCCTTTATCTCCTGATTTTAAATATTCGAGGCCGCTTTTTACGCCGGTAATCGGGGACAGAATTGCCGACCAAGCTGCGCCTCAAGGCAAAATTTTGTGTTTTGACCCTTTTTGGATAGAAACTCAAGATCTGACCCCGGTTCGGAAAAAAATCGGGATTTGACCCTTTTTCTTACCGCCGGGGTCTCTGGCAGTAGGGTTATACAACCTACTGCCAGGGCCCCTGGCGGTAGGGTAATAATCCACGTCAGCACGGGGAAACGGCCGCTGTCGCACCCTAGCGCCAGGGCACCTGGCGGTAGCCTGTCTAACCCTACCGCCAGGACCCCTAGCGGTAGGGTCCGGGCAATTATTTTGCCCGAGACCCCGCGCCCCTGCCCATCTCCCCACCCCTCCCCCCACATCGGCAATTTATCCTTTCTTTCTCCCCCAAGTCGCCCCTCTCTCCCTCTCTCATCACCTCCACTCTCCCCCTCGGATCTTCACCGATTCTTCACCATTTTGGCGGATCGAGATGGCCCCAAAGAGAGAATCGTAAGCTCCTCCGATCCCTCCAATTAGTTTTTGCAAACTTTCTTCCAATTCGATGCATTATTTACTTGAAATCCCTCGTATTTTTAAACTTAGATTGGATTTTTTGACCTAAGATTGTTTTAGCTTGTTTGTAGTTCTAATTCTTAGTTCTTTACTAAGTAGTGGTATTGAATGTGAACTGTAATCAATAGTTCATATGTTAGTGTGAAGATGAACCCTAGTTCATAATTTTTTTGTTAAAAAAATTGTGATGTAATGCATGTGGGAGGACTTGATTGTAGTTTGATGATGCATGTTGATATGATGATATGAAGATGTTGCAGGATTTTTTTGTTTACAAATATGACGATATGATGCATGTTGGAGGATTTTTTTGTTTTAAAATATGATGATATGATGCATGTTGGAGGATTTTTTTTGATATGATGCATGTTGATATGATTTGATCCATCATGTGTAGTAGATGTTGTTGGAGGATTTTTTTTTGAGATGATGCATGGTGATATGATTTTGATATGATGCATGTATATGTATGCTTATGCTTATGATGTTTTTGTTTATGAAATTTTATTAAGGCGGCCACCTCTTGCGAACAACATCGGCGCAAGGTACTCCATGCTGGACTGGGCATTCGGCAAGGGTCATCGTGCCCGTTTCATAGAGAACGGAGAGGTAAGTGATATGAATGAAATTTTGATCAAAGTTTTCAGATTGATGAAAATAATTTCCTAACTTTTGACGTTCACTTTTTGACAGATGCTCCAACCACTGCGCATGAGGGGTCACGGGGTTCATGGGCATATGGACTACGACGAGCACTACACATCGTTCTTCAAGAGAGCCTGGCTGTTGGGTTTCGTGTTGCAGTTCAAGCGCCAGCCACCGACGCTTGTCCATGCAGCTCTGACAGCTCTGATTGACCGGTGGCGACTGGAGACCCATTCTTTCCATCTCCCATGCGGGGAGATGACGGTGACCCTCGAGGATTGGTCAATGATTACTACCATGCCGATCGAGGGTCATGCACTGACCGGGCGAGTGGAGAGGACCAACTGGAAGGAGAGGGTTACCATCCTCATCGGCGGCTGCCCCGAGGCTAAGGGTAACCATACATCCGGTGTGCCATTGTCCTGGCTCTCGGAGCACCGGAAGACATGCCCCAAAGATGCCGATGAGACAACTCTGGAGTGGTATGCGAGGGCCTACCTGTGGTATCTTCTCACGGAGGTCGTGTTTCCAAACGCATCCGGGAACTCTGCCAACTGTTCGTATCTGTCTTCCTAGCCGACTGGGATGCAGGGTACAGTTGGGGGACCGCATCTCTCGCCTACCTATACCGTCCATGACACTTTGTTATGTCTGATCCTTATTTGATTTTTTGCAGCTTGACGACGCAACGCAGAGGACGGGAGACAAGTCCAATATGGGTGGCTTTGTCTGGGCCTTCTCCATTTGGATGTGGGAGCGGCTGCCGGTGGGGCGTCCTGAGAAGCTGCCAAGATGCCCATGGGGTGCCTATAGCGAAAACGGCGATGAGGCTCGACACCCCACCGTAGCTTACAAGTGGGACGTTGTCAAACTCTACACGGGCCTAAACAAGACTTCGTACAAGACCTACACCAACGAGTTGGACGCTTTGACGCATTGGCAGGTATATGAACTCGCTAAACACATTTCTCTTTGATTCCACTTTTGACCGAGAGTGGCAACTTACCAGCGTATATGTAATAGGTAAACTGGTGGCCGTATCATGACCGAGTGTGGGACTTTGATCTGAACGTGATGTGCGATGAGGACCGTGGTCTCTGGCGGTGCATCGTGCCCATGATCTGTATGTACGCCATTGAGTGGCACTTGCCACACCGCGTGGCCACGCAGTTTGGGGTGTATCAGCATACCCCACTGGGCCAGCCCACCGATACCGGCAGCCACGCGTTCCACTTGTGAGTGCCCGCGCTTGTTCTTCGTGCCCATGAATTCATTGCGTTCGACTTTGTTATCATGTTTCTTGTTGCTAATGCCTTGCAGGATGAGCCGGCAGAAGAATCAGTCGATCACAGACTGGGGAGAGCAGCATAAAAATCATGTGACGGAGTGGAACCGACGGAGGTTCCGGAAAGACGGGGAGAGGAAAGTGACTGACTGGGATGCTTACCTGGACCGACACATGAAGTGGTACGATGATGGCAGAAGCACCGTCTTCGTCTCAGGCCTCAGTGAACAGCGGAAGACATCGCGGAGCTGGAGAGGGATGACCCCGAGGAAGAGGCCTACCAGACCGGCATCATAGACATGCACAGTGGATTTAGGGAGTTTGCACCCCTCATCAACAGAGTGGTAAGTTTGAATCGAGGTTTTATTTAAATTATTGTATTCGTCATCGTGACTGACTTATGCCGTTGCAATCTGGTGAGCTGAACAGATGCATCTTTGAAGCCTCAGATGCACTAGGTGATGCCCCCGGGAGCGTACAACCTGAGAACAAAATGAGGGGGACGATGAAGGTACAATTTCAGCCTCCTCGAAACAGATTGAGGGTGTATTCAAAATTTGAAAACTTTTTTTGAAAGCCTATATCCTTCCTTTGGCGTGTATAACTGATTATAGCATCATATTGTACTAGTTCTAAACGATATAAGATATCTCATAATATATTATATTGATATAAAAGTTGATCATAACTTGGTATTGTTCAAAATATATTAGTAAACATTGTTCAACATATCATGGCAAAATAAAAGATATATAGAGGTCAAAAATGGCAGATGATAAGAAACCTTACAAATTACAGAATAACTTTGTGATCCTTGATGCTTTGAAAATGAATGATGATATCCTCATCCTTAACTTGCAAGACCGAGCCCCTGTCGGCCTGCCAAAATTCAGTTCTGACAGTGATAGATAAATTCAGTTAGAACACCTGAACTTTGAATCGGCATGAGAGGGGAGAATCCAATTTTCGGGGTTAAAGAATTAGTACATCTAATTAGCCATTATACCTTCAATAGTTGAATTCGGGTTGTGGCTTTGAAATTGAACTGATTCCTACAATCCTGCTATCCGCCACCTACAACAGAGATCAGAAAGTTCAGAACTAAACGGAGGCGAGGGATCAGAGATGTATTCGTTGTGCGCGTCCCGCTGCAGCCGCCACCATGGGTACCTGCGATCGATCGCAATCAAGTGACGACAGCTTTGTACCCTGCCCTTAGCCGCCGTGTAGTTCCCATCAGGCGGTTCGTGGCTTGGGTTGCGTGCGATGAGTAGAGAAACGTTGGAAGGGCGCCGCTGCAGCCTGCAGGTTCGTGTCCTCTGATCGATGCGTGGACGATAAATGTGTGCGACTGCGTGCTGCTGTGAGCTTGTGACTTGGGCCAATGAGCTTTGTCAGGGTGGTGGGGTAAAACAGAAGATGGGCTGCCGAAAGTCCTTTTTTTACCGGAGCCGGTATCTATCGGCAAAACATCCGCCGTCGGTCTGCTTTGTGATTCGTGTAATAAAAGGTCCCCATCAATTGTATAGTAGTATATTCGTTCAGACCCTTCTGTATATTGGCATTAAAACATCACTATCAGCTGGCCCACCACTGCTTGTGCACAGTTGCATGCACATTTAAGACAGATTCTCTCTCCCATCTCTCCTAAAGAACGCACACACTTTAATTTTTCTATAATATTTTAGACCAACGGGATCAATCTTGAATACATTCAAACATGTTTAAATTTCAACGTTTCAAATAAGTGAAATCAGTTTTCTAAAATATATTTGAATGAGTGAAATATGTTTATTGAAATGATTGTTATCAATTTTTATATGAGTAAAATATCAGTTCTGCAAGCGCACAATGAAATTAATTTGTAATATATCTTTTGTAATGAGTGAAAAAGATTTTTCAAAACGAGTGAAATACAGTATTTCAATTGAATGAGTGTAATGTATTTTCTGAAATGAGTGAAATGTGTTTCTTTAGTGAAATAAGTTTACTGAAACTGAAAAATCAAATTTGTGAGGATGAGTAAACAAATATTCAAAAGAAACCTATTTCAAAAAAAATAGCATGAACAAAACCTATTTCATAACAAATATGTGAAATAAACCTATTTTATAAAATGTGGTAAAATATATTTATTGAAATGATTGAAATCAATTTTAATATCAGTGAAATATGAGTTTCGCAAGCGCGCAGTGAAATTAGTTTTGAAATATATCTTTTGTAATGAGTGGACAAGGTTTTTTGAAACAAGTGAAACATAGTTTTTTCATTGGAGTGAGTGTAATCTATCTTTTGAGTGTAATGTGTTTTCTGAAACTAGTGAAATGAGTGAAATCTATCTTTTGTATCAAGTGAAATCACTTTTTTGAAACAAGTGAAATATGGTATTCCATTTGAGTGAGTGCAATATGTTCTTCTTTGTAATGAGTTAAATTAGCTTTTGAAAATTAGCTTTTGAAAATTATTGTAACATGTTTTTCTTTCAATAGAAACAACTGAAATCAGTTGTATCAAATGAGTGAAATCATTTGTTTGATGAAATCAGTTTTTTGAAATGTGTGAAATAAATTTTGGAATGAGTGAAATCCATCATTTTGAATAGGCCTAAATCCATCTTTTGAAAGTGAGTGAAATATGTTTTTCAAATGAATGAATTAGCAAAACTGTCAAAAACACTTTTATGAAATAACGTAACAATCTTATGTTTTGTGAAAGTGATTTCAAAGATTATTGAAATATATGAAATAAAAAGGTAGTCCGAATATATCCAAAATTGATCTTCATCCGAAGATCTTGTCACCACGAATTCAAATATATAAAAAGTTTCAAAAATGGATATTTGGCTTAAAACATGTCAATCATTTAAAAAACAAAGATGAAATAAAATGCATGTCATTATGTGGGGAGAAACAATGCATGCATGTGCAGTCTCTCTCTCTCTCTCTTCTCTGGCAAAAAGCTGACATGCAGGATGTATTCTCGAGTATTGTTGTTGGAAAGGATTCCCTTGTTTATACCTAACCAGCTGCACTAATCTTGATGAATTTAACGAACGATGGATTCTCCGCTGGTACATACCGGTTCCGGTAAAAAAAACTTAGTCATGGGCTGCCTCTGTTTTGGGGCTGAAAAACCAAACTAGCACGCTCTGGAGTATCCTTATCGTTTTTCCTTGTAACTCAGTATATGTACTATACATGTACCTAGTTTCTTGACAAAAAAATGGGTATTCAAGTGAATACCCTTGAATTGAGCTGGGCCCGCCCCTGCTTGCAATCATAAACGTGATACTTATATGCCCTTGTTTCATTGTGAGTGTAGAAGTTCATCAAGCGTTGTCGCAAGCTGGTAGGCCTGCTTGGGTGTGCTGGAGCTGGGTCGGGTGAAGCTTATCAGCCTGTAGCCACATAGGGTCACATCGCCTCATCGAGCTATGCTCCCTCATCGTCTAGGTTGGTTGAGGAGGAGGAGGAGGAGGAGGAGGAGGCCACACATGAAGAAAGGGAGGAGGAGGAGGAGCAGGATGAGAGCAACGGGGAGGAGGAGTACGATGAAGATTATGGACCTCCAAGAACTCAATCATCTCAAGCACCTCAGCTGCCGTCGAAGAGGAATCCGAAGAAGAAGGATTTGTTGAGTCCGGACCCTTTCCAGAGACAGGTTACTCGACGGCCCAAGAAGAAGACTGAAGAGCTTCATTCAAAGAGTAACGAGGACAGTACCTCCAAGAGGGGAAGGAGCAACTGATTATGCTCTTCGATAGTTGGCTCTTGTAGTTGGGTTGTCTATGTGTTTGCTATTTGGTTGAACTTGTTTAGTGGTTGTGAAACTACGTGGAACTATGTGTTTGCTATTTGTGGATCTATGTGTTTGCTATTTGTGAAACTATGTGGAACTCCGCTTACTAATTAGTTGAAGTTCGTTTGAAATGTTCTATGCACTTCAAGTTTTGTTAATGTGTATGGGATGCCCAAGTTTAATTGTTTAAAATCTGTGATATTGTTGTCATATTTGTGAAACTTTTTGTGATATTGTTTTTTGAAAAGAAGCAAGCAAATAAACTTGAAACAATAAAATACAGGACCCTACCGCCAAGGACCCTGGCAGTAGGGTCACACAACCTATCGCCAAACCCCCTGGCGATAGGGTGAACCTACCGCCATGCAGTTCCATATTTCGTTACAGAAACTTTGCGAAGGCAAAACCCAGCCACACCCTACCGCCAGGGGCTCTGGCGGTAAGGTTAGACAGGCTACCGCCAGGTTCCCCGGTGGTAGGATACCCATCCACGTCAGCCTGGACAAACGGCCGCCGTCCCCCTCCGTCGCACCCTACCATCAGGCCCCTGGCGGTAACCTGTCTAACCCTACCGTCAGAGCCCGTGGGGTAGCAAAAGGGTCAAATCCCGAATTTTTTTCCAACCGGGGTCAGATCCTGAATTTGTATCCAAAAAGGGTCAAAACACGAAATTTTGCCGCACCTCAACGTACTACCTAACAGTGAACATCATCTTTCTCCTTTCCAACCCAAGTTCGTTTAAGTAGGTCATCCACAATTCCACTTCCACAAACATACAACTCGACAGCGAAAGCACCAGCGCTGTCACCTCAACGAAGCAGTCACATTCACAGGTAAGGGGACTCCTCCAGGTGCTGCACCCGGCACCTCCGCCCCAGCGGGATCGGCCGGTCGTAGAACAGCTCTGCCTTGCCATCACCGGCACCGCCGACACGGCGACCAGCTGCCAGCCTACCGTACGAGCCCTTGAGGGCCCTGGAGCGCGCCCCCAGCGACGCGAGGACCACCACCAGCCTCTCCACGTTCACCAGCGCCTTCGGGGAAAGCATGGTGCCGTCGCCAGCGCCGGCGTCAAGCTCCTCCGCGGGCCCCTTCTCGTCGCCGGGGCAGGTCATGGCGCTGTGCTGGTCTTCTGAGATGGCCAGTGGCGCCTCGTCCTTCTCGTCTTCGATGCGGCGGTTCTTGTCGCCGTCCTCGCTTAGATCGAACACCACGATGGCGCTCTGCTTCCAGGAGTCGTCGTCGTCGTCGTCGTCGTACGGGTGGACCATCTCGGCAGGTTCGTCGGGTCGCTTGACGTCGAGGAGATCGGACGACGACGCTTCCATCCTCAGGAGCTCCTCGAGGCTCGGCCTTCTCGTTGCCCGGTCGACGTCGTTTGCAGCTGCACCGGCGGAGCACGCCGCTCCGAAGACGGCGGCAAATGGCGAGCAGATGAGCCTGACGACGGCGTGCCTCCTCCTTCCCGCAGACCTCGTCTTGGCGTTGGGTGTCGGTAGCAGCGGCGAAGGGGACGACGCGCCTGAGAGAGGCGGGGACGGGCCGAACACGAACGGCGACGCAGCCCCGTCGTGCTCCGGCCTTCCCATTTCCGCGGCGTGGCTAGCTAGCTATCACCCTGTGAGTGCGTGCGCACTCTTCACACGATCCCAAGCTTCGGAGAGGTATTTATGCCGCTGATGATGCGTGAGGTGGGTGTGGACTGTGGAGTTTGTTCCGAGTAGATAGGCTTTCATGCATGGTGTGATCTGCAAGTGTAGTAGCACTCGTTTGTTCAGCTACCGGAGTAGCTAGGACGAGTGTTTGGTCCGGGAGGTTTCGAAATGTGGCAGAGTTTTGGGGGAGGGGGCAAAGGATGGATGGGAAACGTGTGGGACTGCGCGAGGGAAAAAAGGGACGTGTCGATCGGAAATTCAAATAAAAATTTGCTGCATGCATCTCTCAGACATTATATGTGTGCACGTCAAGTTTCAGCAAAAAAGGACATTTTTTGTGGCTTATGTAAAAAAGACAAAATGATGTCTTAATGAAAAATATTTTTTAACACCGGATTTTCTCTTTTTCACAGGCCACACATAAGTTGTCGGTTTTTCACGAAACGGCTGTGCGAACATGTACAATATCAATATGTACGCGCCAAGTTTTTGTTTGAAATTTTAAAATATGTTTAAACACATTTAAAAAACCAGGAGCGCGCGCTCCCATGTGCCAAAACACCACTCTCCGTGTCGATGCAGTTCCATGCTCGATGGAGAACAGCAAGAGCTTGAAGACATCGATTTAATTTCGCTTTGCGTACTACCAAACCTTCACGCGTGTGTACTACTAGCATACCCCTATCTGGATTTTTACTGGATCAAAATGGAGCATTACAAGAATACATAAAACAATAAGCACACACCCAATTCTGCATAAGTAGGATGCACACACCAACATTGACACATAGAAAACATACCGGTAACTAGCAAAGTCTTATAAGATCAATTCAATACTATGTCTAGGTGAGAAAAAAACCCAAACCAATCTGATACACGATCGGCAAACGGTGGCAATGATCATATCGGTACAAATCATCTCATGACACCACATGAACGGCGAGGTTCTTCACAGCAACGTCCTCAGAAAGGGAGCGGTACTCAAGCGTTGTTGTCACTGAATCCAACCATCAATGTCAGAATTTAGGTTTTCACCCTGAAGAATCGATCCGAGCATACCTGAGCAATGCCTTCAAAAAGCTAACGACATGAAAAGCATTCTTATTGCCAGGTATAACCAGCTCAGTTCAGACCTAGACTTTCACCCCGTAGCTCGAGACCGAGTGCTTGACTAGCACCACCATTGAAGTCAATCAAGTGTTGTCGTCACCATTATTCCGTAATCCCAGCAACTACATGCCATGGGCTGGCAAACCAGTTTGAAGGCAGGAATAAGCCACAAGCCGGTTTGAACGAAGACCAGTAATCTTGCAAGTGCAACACACGTCTAACCTACCATCAAATAATTATTAAAATATTAATATCACACATAATTATGAAAATAACAATATTAGAAGTGCAATACATATCTTGACTGACATAAATTCAATAAAAAAACATTACAAGGGGATGCAGCTGTTCTGATCCCGAGCTCACATGAGCTCGGGTGAATAGTAAAATCAAAAGAAAATAAAAAATAAAAAAATCCGAATCTTTTTTGGGCGAAACTTTGACAAATGTTTTGATAGCTTGCAAAATTTCATCGTCATATGACATTCGTGGAAAATGTGGCAAAACAAACGATGCCCCAAAACGTTAATTCCGAAACTTTTTTGGCAAAACTTTGACAAATGTTTTGATAGCTTGCAAAATTTCATCGCCATATGACATTCGTGGAAAATGTGGCAAAACAAAGGATGCCCCAAAACGTTAATTCCGAATCTTTTTGGGGCGATACTTTGACAAATGTTTTGATAGCTTGCAAAATTTCATCGCCAGATGACATTCGTGGAAAATGTGGCAAAACAAATGATGCCCCAAAACGTTATTTTCAAATGCATTTTCGAGCATTTATTTTGTTTTTTGCCACATTTTACATGAATGTCATCTGGTGATGAAATTTTGCAAGCTATCTAAACATTTGTCAAAGTTCCACGGATTTTTTTTTGGAATTTTTTGAATTTTCTTTTGATTTTACTGTTTACCCGAGCTCATGTGAGCTGGGAATAGAACAACATTTTAGATTACAAGATCATTATATTAGCACCCAAAGAAACATCAATCTCTTTGTAATGCTCATGTTTTTTGATATCATTCCAAGACAACATTGAGTGACGCCGTGCAACTTTGGTGCATAATCTGAACTTACCAAGGCATTAACAAATCGAGCAAATAACTAGTCTGAGAACGACATGGTGTATCAAGAATCTTTTTTAAATATTATCCACTTATTTTGCAAAAAATACGCAAAATTCACAAGGGAGCTAACACTCACAGTGAAATTGCATCTGGGAGCTAACACTCAGTTATTTTGCCAAAAAATGCGCAAAATTCACCAGGGAGCTAACATTCACAGTGAAACATGCAGTCATACTAACATCCAACATTAATTAGACGAAATGCATGTTAAACTATGAATGACAATAGCGCTCTTTATTAAGTTGGTGCTTGAATGACAAGGTGATGACTCGGCAATAAATTAAAAAATGACTCTTCGTAGAGGGAAGCATGGAGTTGCTTATGTACCAGAGCTCATTGTTTAAAATAGAGATAATTTTATTTTGAGAGGTGTACTTTTAGTTAATAGTTTACGGCAGAGAATCTCATCATCTTATATGATAAACATGTGTGAGAGCGATTCCCATGCTTAACGCTCTCCCTCCACCTTTGTCTTTCCATAAACTGTTGCTAGCCAAATTCCCGAGTGCCTGCCAACATACCTTGGGGAAGAGTGTTTTTATTGTTATAATTAATTTAGCAATGCCCATCCAATTTACCAACTTCTTTCCAATATTAAGACAAGTAGTTATCATACTTGTCAAGAGGGACACATTAGTTATCATACAAGATGACACTCTCCCCCACCACTCCATGAGCTTTATGGGCACACAAAACAGATATCCATTTGAAAGTGTAGAGATGACACATGCAAATTCACATGGAATGACAGAGTAATACCGTATATAGGAAGATATAGTGGACTTTTTATGGCATAACTTTGGTTTTAAGGATTTTGATGCACAAGCAGTGTTTCTGCTTAATACAGGCGAAGTCTAGCAATAGACTGGGAAGCGATCAACTAGAGAGCGATAACGGTCATAATCATGCATTTTGAATAACCAACATTGAACATTAGTGTGATGAGGATATAAATACTCTGAACATAAATATCATAGAGGCAGGATTGGTTTTGAATCACTTACATGCGTGAACATGTAGCAAGTGAAGACACTTAAATTCTTCAAAGGAGAATGCCATCCTAACATACCACATCATAATTAATTTAATGCATGGTAACACCCAAGATAACAAATTACCCACTCCTAACTAATTAAGCATGGCATAAGCAACTATGAACTCTAATTATCATCATACATATGTTTATCCATAATATGCTGAAACAAGATCACTCAGATAAACATATGTACAAAAAACAAAAACAAGTAGAGTTCATACCCACTCTTTTTCATCATGATCACCTCATCAAATCATAGTGCGAGTATCACCGTGACCTAAGCTAAAATCTACAAACACTATATACAAAGGAGAAGACATGGAATTTTTTTTATCTTTAATTAGTGCAAAGATAAGGCACATACGAGCCAGTTGGAAATTTTTTTTGTCAACTCCTTTTGAAACAAGACTCAATAAATGATACATCCATTTTGCATCATTGAAAATTGTTGAACTATTTTTTATGTTCCATGATTTTTTTCAAAATTATTGAACTATCTCCATTGTTCCTAAATATAAGTCTTTTGTAGAGATTCCACTATGGACTACATACGAAGTAAAATGAGTGAATCTACACTCTAAAATGCATCTATATACATATGTATGTGGTCTATAGTGGAATCTCTACAAAGACTTATATTTAGGAACAAAGGGGGTATTTTTCAAATTTGTAAACTTTTGCAAAATTGATGAACTTTTTTCCAAAATTTATGAATTGTTTTTCAAATTTGTGAACTTTCAAGTCGATAAACTTTTTTTATCTAAACTGATGAACTTTTTTCCAAGATCAATGAATTGTTGGATCAATGAACTTTCAAATCGGCGCCTGAAACACTGAATAGGAGGTCCCGCGTCCCGACGATGCACGACATGGCAACGAGTCTGCGCAGAGATTCGTGCAACCAGATCCAACTGCCCACAGTGTGTCGTGCATGTAAAGTTCCTAGGGAACGTCAGTTCTATAACATTTCGGTTATAATATTCGGGGCACCTCGTTGTGCAATGACCTGGTTCCACTTATCATTTTATTTTTGCGGGTGAATGATCGGGTTCCATTCCAGTTACAGACAGGTGGAAGAGGAACGATCCAAATAACTTAGAACCAAACACGCGACCATGTGCGCAGATAAATTTCATGTTTACAATAATTACTTTATTTTTGAGAAGCTTGAACAAATTAAGCAATCCATACCCTCTTCATAATCACAAACACCAGGGTGAAGAATAACGCTCACAAAGCAAATTACAACAGAAAAATAGCGGAGTTTGTCTCGATTCCTAGTCCTTTGTGAATTTCGTTACGTTGATTATGTCCTTGTGTTCAGCTAGGATCCAGACGATAGTTGTGAGCTCACCACCACAGCCCAGCTGCTTGGCGTGTGAATCCCTGCTGCAGCGAATCGACCCGAAGATCAGCAGACGGACCCATGATTGGAGAATGAAGTTCCGTAACACCTCTTCCAGTGGCCAGCCCACACGCACACGCCCATCAGATGGTCGTGCATAATTCTTGAATTTCGGGACCAGAATTAGAAGTCTTCTCTCGAGTTCATCTTTCATCTCATCATCTCTGGAAATTATTACCTCAAAAACTACATGGCTGAAAATTGTGCTCCATTCTTGGTACACATGCTCAGCCAGACATAGCTTCTTGAGCAGTTTGGCATAAATAACAGCGTCCCGGAGAACTTTATTAGTTAACAGCCCGGAATAGGAATGCTGCATCTTCCCTAGCTCGTCGGCAAGCTTCTGACTGTCTGTGCATCCGTTACATTTGGATTTGATCCCCTCCAAAGCAACACGGGTTTCTTCATAATGGCTGTGGAGTTTAAGGCCTGGCAGCATTTCCGGACGTTTAGCGACGAGGAACATCATGTAGTCTGATAGCGCCTTGATCTTCTGAAAGGTGTCGGAATTTTCATCTTGTTCAGTTTCGATCCAGCCCAAGAGGAAGATATCCGTAGCAATGTGCCACGTGATAACGAGCTCATCAAATTCAGCACCAAAGCGCCTTTCCTCGCTGAATGACCTGCGCCCATCGGAAGCTTGAGGGGGCATGGGACCCATATCCTTCTCTGGCACCCTCCTTAGGATATAGGCATAGAATATATGCGGCCATATGTCTGCACATAACTCTTCCACCAATGACCCGACCCCTGCGCTCTTAGTCTTAGAGTTTTCCTCCCATCCAATCTTGCTCATCGGTGTGCCATCAGTGCACTCGCCCAACAAGTTGTGCTGCCCCATGGTGCGCGACCAAAGCCTGTGGCTACATTCCCCTTGACGCCACAGACGGGACGGATCCAGACAGAGAACAAAGCGACGGAGCCCATACCACCACCCACGCCGGCAGCAAAGTGTCTTCTTGAGCAGCTCGCATTTTGTAGTATCTTGCAAGAATGCGTATGTCCAGGACGAGCCCAGTGCTCCGAGTAGCCATCTCACATCCAGCAGGAAGGTGCCAATCAGCAGGGTGTAAGTGATGCTGACATCTATCCCCTCCATGCCCTCTTTACTGTGCAAGAAAAACAGTAAAAGGGCGGTGAGAGTGAGGGGCGGCGAGGCGATGTCAGGATCAGAGCTCTGATAAAGGCAATTTAGTATGAATCGTAGCAATTTAGAGGAACAGAAAGGGCTTCGAACTAGGGTTCTTGATTGGAAACTGAGGAAAGTTGGTACAGCTCGCCACCGGCGGCTAGGGTTTAGACCCAATACAAGTAAAGCATACCTACTCCACACGCAGGTGGCTGGCTTTATAGCCATTACAAAGGAGCTAAAGCAGAAAGTAGAAACAGAGCACATGCATTGTCGGGACGACTACAGAGTCTCGCTTTGATCAGCAGCCGTCGGATGGCAGATCGACGAAGGAGAGATGCCTTGTGCTGGCGAACCGTTATCTTCGCCTCTGAGCAACGGGATGGAAGATCTACGGCTGTCCCAGCTAGCGGCACGCAGGAACAGGGCAAGAACATGAACAGGGCCTGACAATACCCCCCAATTGAGATTGAGCTTGTCCTCAAGCTCTGAAAGCAGGAAAAACTTTCTAGATAAACGCCGAATCTTCCCATGTCGCTTCTTCCACTGGCAGATTACTCCACTTAACCAACCATCTAACCACATGGATGCTGATATTACCTTGCTTCCTGGGAATCAATTTCCTTTCCAGAACAGCCTCAGGTTCCAGTTTGATTATACCATCCGGGCCTACCAGCGGTAGTTTTGCGGAAGGCACAACTCCAGGTCCAATATGCTTTTTCAACTGGCTGACATGGAACGTGTCATGTAGTAAACAACCCTCTGGCAACAACAGCTTGTAAGCATGGTTTCCAATTCTCTCAAGGACTCTGAAAGGTCCATAGAATTTAGAATGCAGCTTGAGATGCCTGTGCAGACTTAAGGATGTGTGTCTGTAAGGCTGTAATTTCAAATATACCATAGCTCCCACAGTAAATTCTCTCTCTTTCTCTTCTTATCAGCAAAATGTTTCATTCTTGATTGTGCTTTGAGAAGATTCTGTTTGATTACTTCAAGTGCCAGTTCCCTGTTGTGAAGAAGATCTTCATTGTCCTCACAAATAGCATCAGGTAGAGCTGATTCTGCAACCATTGGGGGGAGGAAATCCATATAGTGCCTGAAATGGTGTCATTTTCAGGGAGGTGTGAAAGGAGGTGTTGTACCACCATTCAGCCAAAGCCAACCATCCATGCCATTTCCTTGGTTGTTGAAAACACATGCACCTCAAGTAGTTTTCCAGGCACTGGTTAACCCTCTCTGTTTGCCCATCTGTTTGTGGGTGGTAGCTTGTGCTCATGTGTAATTTGATATTCAATGATTTGAACAGCTTCTGCCACAGATTGCTAGTGAAGATCCTATCCCTGTCAGTTACTATCACTAGTGGCATTCCATGCAACCTAAATATATTATCAGAAAATGCTCTGGCCACAGATTGCACTGTAATTGGGTGTTTCATAGCAATGAAATGAGAGTACTTTGTGAACCTGTCCACAACCACTAGGATGAGGTTTTTGTCTTCAGATTTTGGGAGTCCCTCAACAAAGTCCATGCTCACATGGGCCCAAGCAAAGTCTGGCACAGGGAGGGGTTCTAGTAGTCCAGGGTAGGGGGTGTGCTCAGCCTTGTTAACCTGACAAACAGGGCAGTTTTTCACAAATGTCACCACGTCCTGTTTCATTCCCTGCCAATGAAACACTAGCTAAACTCTTTGGTAAGTTGCTCTTTCTCCAGAGTGGCCCCCAAGCTCAGAGTTATGGAATGTTTGAATAATTTCCTGCCTGAGATTAGTAGCTGTTCCCACTACAATCTTGTTATGAAATCTGAGGATCCCATTGTTGAAAGAATAAGCAGAGCTTTTGGACTTATCCACAGTAGCTTCAGCAATGATTTCTTTGATCTTACTATCATTCTTATAACTCTTCATAACTTCTTTAGCCCAAGTTGGAGAAGTAGCAGTAGCAACCAATGCAGAGATCATATGTTTTGCCCTGCTTAAGGCATCAGCTACTTTATTCTCCTTTCCTTTCTTATACTCAATTGTGAAGTTATAGCCCAGCAACTTAAACAGCAGCTTGTGTTGAATGCCCTCAGTTAGTTTCTGGTCCTGAATATACTTCAGACTCTCCTGATCAGTTCTGATCACTAGGGCAGTTGCCAGGAAATAATGTTTCCACTTTTTTACTGCTTCAATTATGGCCAAAGCTTCCTTGTCATAAGTGCTCATTGCAGCTGCTTTAGGACCAATACTTTTACTGAAATATGAGATAGGCCTCCCTTCTTGCATCAAGACAGCTCCCAGTCCATATCCACAAGCATTTGTTTCCAAAATGAAGGGCTTGGAGAAATCAGGGAGAGCCAACACAGGAGTATTTGTGAGCTTGTTCTTCAATGTGACAAAAGCCTGCTGTTGCTCCTCTTTCCAAGCAAAACCTTCTTTCTTTAAGCAATCAAACAGAGGCCTGCAAATTATCCCATAGCCCTGGATAAATCTCCTATAATAACCACTCAACCCTAGGAAACTTCTCAGTTCAGTAACTGTAGTTGGGGCTGGCCAGTTCTTAGCTTGTATTTTGGAAGGGTCAGTTGACACTCCTTCTGAGTTAATCACATGTCCTAAGTATTCAATTTCTCTCTGTCCAAAAGAGCACTTCTCAAGTTTTGCATACAACTTGTTTGCTTGCAATATATCCAATACTTGTTTTAAGTGATCCTTGTGCTCTACCATGGAAAAACTGAACACTGGTATGTCATCAAAGAAAACCACCACAAATTTTAGGTGACCCAGCAGGAAGTTCATTAGTGCTTGGAATGTAGGAGGGCCATTAGTAAGTCCAAAAGAAATGACCAGAAACTCAAAGAGCCCCATATGAGTAGTGAATGCAGTTTTAGGTATGTCTTCTGCTGCCATTCTTATTTGATGATATCCATTCCTTAAGTCAATCTTTGAAAAGACCTTTGCTCCCTTGAGCTAGTCCAAGAGATCCTCAATCACAGGGATAGGATACTTGTTTTTGATAGTGATTGCATTCAACTTCCTGTAATCAGTGCAGAGCCTCCAAGAGCCATCTTTTTTCTTCACAAGTAACACAGGAGAGGAGAAAGGACTGGAACTAGGCCTAATAATTCCCTTTTTCAACAACTCTTGAATTATTTTCTCTAATATTTGCTTCTGATGGTGGGGAATTCTGTATGGCCTTTGATTAACCACTTTTGCTCCTTCGACTAGTGGAATTCTGTGGTCACAAGGCCTGCTTGGGGGTAGTTCAGTAGGTTCCTGAAATACCTTTTCAAATTGTTCCAACAGAGGTTGTAATTCAGCAGGAATATCTTGACTGGCAGCTGTGAATTCCTGACCAGATGCTGTAAACAGAAAAAACCCACAAACAACCTGCTCCAACAGCTTCTCAGTATTGTCTTGGGTTTCAGTAACAGGAGCCAAGGGAATAGTTTCATCCACAAATGTCACAAACTGTCCAGAGCTATTAGAAATTTTCATTTCCATTTTAATAAAGTCCATTTGGATTGGACTATATTTCCTGAGCCAGTCCACCCCCAAAATCATGTCATACCCTTTTAATTTCAACACCCTGAAGCTGTCATTAAACTTGTGTCCTTGTATCTGATATGGGCAATTTTTAGCCTGGAATTCAGTCCATAATACTCCCCCACTAGCAACAACTACCTTAATTTTGGGTGTAGGGCTAGGGACCACAGGGAGTCTGCTTGCCATTTGAGGAGAAATGAAAGTGGAGGTACTGCCACTATCTACTAATGCCGTGGCCACTGTATCCCCTAACTTAACAGTGAGGATAAAAGTATTCCTAGCTGCTCCTATGCCCATTGCAGCATGCAGTGACACCTTTAACACTGCTTCTTCAGGTAATGGGTCAGTTGCTTCCAAGTCAGGATCATCAAAATCTGTAACAAATATTGTTTCAGGGTCTTCTTCTTCTTGAGCTTGCAGTGCCTGAATTTGTGCTTTCTGGCTCATTTTACAAACCTGCCTATGGCCAGGAACCCATGGTTCTCTGCATTTGTAACACACCTGATTCTGCTTTGCTTGCTGGATGATTGTGTTCCTGTTTAGCATTGGTTGGGTTGTGGATACCTTGGGCTGCTCAAAGACCACTTGTCTCCTGGGTTGTGGCACATAAGGTCTAGTTTGCACTGGTTGAACTGGAATTTGAGCTTTCTCCATTCTTCTAGCATACCAGACAGCAGTTTGTAAATCCTTAGGCTTGAAACACTCCACATGGCTCTTAATATAAGGAGTGAGCCCAGACACAAAACTTGTGCATAATAATCATTAGGTATGCCAGGGTTTTCTCTCCTCATAATATTCATCAACTGCTCAAATTGTTCCACATAGGCAGCCACTCTAGAAGTTTGATGTGCAGCATGAAAAGAACTAACCACATCACATACTGACTCTGTAGCAAATCTTTCAGTCAGGTAAGAGCAGAATCTGTGCCAGGGCACATTGTTGGGTGCATATCCAGTTCCTCTCCACCATTGCACAGCAGGGCCTTTCAAATAGGACACTGCTAATTCAGTCCTGTGTTCAATTGGTGTTCTGGCTGCAGCAAAGTACTGCTCCAGGTTCTGTATCCATGACTCAGGGTCAGCCCCCTCAAATTCAGAAATGTTCAGTTTTGCTGGTTTCACTGTCAAGACCATCCTTTTGTTATCCTGGTGGGTGTATTGTCTTTGCCTCTATCCATCCGGCCACTCTTCCAGGAGTATGTCTTCCACTAACTGTTGGTTTGGTTGTTGAACCACACCAACTCCCGTTGCTGGAGCCACTTCCTTAGTGTTACCAAAGTTGGGATGAAGATAGGGCATTTTGGGTGTACCATCTAAATTCAGTTCCTTGCCATTGATATCCTTCAGATTGCAGATCCTCTGACCACAGGCTGCTCTTTTTCTTGGCCTGCTCCTACAGGAGGAGTATGGGGCAACAACTGCTTAGGCCTCCCTGCAGGAATTCCTGGGGTCTGAACTTCTGGTGTTTTGTTCTGCACGCTGCCCTGCTCAGACTGGTCCACTGACTGATCTTCAGGTTCAGGTTCGAGCAACAGTCTTCTGAAATTTGCCTGAATCTTCTCAAAATTAACTTGCATTGTGGCAAAGTTCCTGTTGACCATGGCCTGGAACTCCTGAAATTCCTTGTGATCTTGCTCTCTATTGTGCTGCAGCGCCTTGATGTCTAATTCCAACGACTGCAGCTGCAGATCTGCCGTTGTGATTGATTCTGATGGCCCTGCCATAGCACCAGACCTGGGCAAAAACAGGGTTGGGATGGGAGGGAGTGAAGACAATTGTCACCGCCGCCTACGCCGTCGCCTGCGCCCGCCTCCGATGGTACACGGTCAGCCTACAAGAGCTGGGATTTTACTCCCTAAGGATGATCCTCAGGTAACCAGGTTGCAAATCCGACTGTACCCGAACGTCGCCACTCCGGCCTTCTCCAATTCGCCGCCGCCAAATTCGAGAGGGGAGAGGGACTTTACAGCCGAAACCAACCTCACCCGCTCAAAATCAACGCCGCCACCGAGGAAAGACTGGCCTCTGATACCAATTGTCAGGATCAAAGCTCTGATCAAGGCAATTTAGTATGAATCGTAGCAATTTAGAGGAACAGAAAGGGCTTCGAACTAGGGTTCTTGATTGAAAATTGAGGAAAGTTGGTACAGCTCGCCACCGGTGGCTAGGGTTTAGACCCAATACAAGTAAAGCATACCTACTCCACACGCAGGTGGCTGGCTTTATAGCCATTACAAAGGAGCTAAAGCAGAAAGTAGAAACAGAGCACATGCATTGTCGGGACGACTACAGAGTCTCGCTTTGATCAGCAGCCGTCGGATGGCAGATCGACGAAGGAGAGATGCCTTGTGCTGGCGAACCTTTATCTTCGCCTCTGAGCCACGGGATGGAAGATCTACGGCTGTCCCAGCTAGCGGCACGTAGGAACAGGGCAAGAACATGAACAGGGCCTGACAGGCGAGACGGATGATGTAGCCAGGCCAAGTGTGGATCACTGCTGCCTTGGTGTACATGATGTCATACATGAGCGAGAGCTCCATTTCGACCATCTTCACAACATCACTCCGATAGGAATACCATGTCTTGAAAGGATCATGTTCTCGCTTCTCCTGGAGCTTGACTGAATAATCTGCGAAGGCACCCACGGAGACACCCAACAGGCCGTGAGCATCACGGAGGGCGTCATAATCATCCAGCTCGGCGTTTTCGTCCTGATCAAGACAGAAGCGCCTTGTCATCATCCCCTTGTATGAGCTCCGGATGCGGGCGAAGCCAGCTAGGCGTAGCGCCCATATCCTCTCCACATACTTATAGGATCCCAGGAAGAACATCATGACGAACGCAGTGCACAAAGCCCTGTCGCCGCTCATGAATCTTTGGTTGTATGCGCCAATCAACGCTACCAAGAGTAGCAGCACCATCTCTACCCCTTGGCGCCACGACAGCACGTTGTCCTCCAAGGAGTAGGCGCTGATGTTGTCGGGGAGACCGAGTTGCAGCAGGACGAAAGGCACCCAGAAGGCGAACAGCTGCTTGCTGCTTGACGGGCTGTCGAGGTACAGCTTGCCGATGGCGAGTTTCGAGGCAAGGTCAGTCACCTGGTACGCCAACCACACCGGGAACCTCCGCACGGCGGAGTCTTGACGCCGTTGGATACTGGCGAACAGTGCGAGGATGAGATGCGCACCGAAGCTCGAAAGGACCGAACACCGGGTCACCCATAAACTGACATCCTCCACCACCTCCTTCTCCAGCCAAAATCCACCCATGGGTAGCTCCTGTTTTGCAATGAGATAGCAATCGCCATATATTCAGTCGTCTATGTGGAGATTTTTGTTTTGGCAGAGAAAAGAAACTTTTCCACAGCTACATGCATGCTAGTGACTTCACAGGAAAACGTACCTGAACCGTGCCTTGCAAGTCGGTTGCTCAATGAAAAATCTTGGAGAGCTTTCCAACTGGGAGATCGATATGAGACGGCCGGTGGATATTGCTACATCGACAGAAGTATGCCTGCCATAGAGGTTGTACTAACTTGCCTGCGGCCTAATAGTCGTAATGTACTCCTATTTAGTGTTCTGTCGTTATTCATTAAATAACTGTTACACTTCGAGATTCGCGCGCATCAATAATAAGCAATACCCCAAGAAAAGTACAAACATTGTAAGGCTGTACTTCCTGCCGGCCTTGATGTTGGCAGTTCCCCAGAATTTGTCTGAAATACTCATCTGTAACCGGATGAGTTCCAGCATATCCGCTGCCGTTTTTGTTGAATCTATTATTAGCTCAGCGGTATTTCTGGCTCACTATAGAGAACCCTTTATACTCTTCGTTGTAGTGTGATGAATTGCTGCCAATACTGGTTCATGTGGAAAGTTCATTCAGTAGTTATAAAAACTGTTTTTTTACGGAGCCTCATCAGAGGGCAAGGCGCTTCCGCATTGCATTAAGAAGAAGAGGGTTGGTCAATTAATAAGGAAAACCACACACAAAAACTATACATGACACGGTTAATTAAGGAAAACCGACTAAAAACCACACACGGTTAAAACTGTTATAGTATAGGAAGTTTTTAGTTGTGAATATTTTTACACTAACACTTGCATAATAAAGACATGTTCGTGATGTACTTTTATTCTCCACAGACTTGAAGCATCTATAGCCGAGCTCCCCATACTTCTCTATACGTCCGGGCGAACGGCCCGATCAGGTAAAAAAAACCGACCCGGACGGACGGACGCCTCATACTGACCCTACACGTCTGGGCTAACCGGACCCCTATATGGCTGTATCATGACAGTAGTCGTCCTCCTAGAAATTGATTGGGGTTGATCTTAGCATGAAGAAACTTGTATGTTGGCCTGTATTTACTTTTTTCTCCCAGCATTATTTTACAAGGCCGCTATATTATTTTCATATACTGAGAAAACAAAGCCAAGTAATAAAGAGCATGATTAATTGTGTGGCAGATCTTTCGTGTTTTGGGTTAATTAAACATGTTACATGTGGTCCTGTTTCTCTATGCATGCATGTAACATTTGCATTAGTAAGCACCATCGTACAAGGTAAAAATCTAATCAATTCTTTTCAAACAAAATAGTGGCTTTGTATAGATGTAAATTGTATTTTTTTAGTAGCTTTGTATTTAAAACCCAAGGGTAATCAGTATGTATGGTGCTCCGAAAAGATTCGTGTCAAATTTTATGAAGGATTGGCCCAAATTAAGCATACAAGGCTGTCAGGGTGCACTGCTTGTGTCAGGCATACAGTCATGTGATGTTTGATTTGTTTAAGGATGTCATTACCGGTGGTTTCAATAATCCAGCAGCCAATTTTGTCTTACCTTGGGGACAGCTGATCACTTGTCGCCAAGCATGCAACATGGATGCTTTCAACTATTTAGCATCATCTGCCGTCTTTTTCTCAATTTGTTGAGTCCATGGATGTTCGGTTGTTTCCTTCGAGTTTCCCTGAATAGATCCAGAAGTATTCGCATGTGGTACAGTACTACAGTAGTTAGTAGAGAATCTCCAACAGCTGCCGAATAATAGGGCCCAAGCCATTCTTAGGGCACTTTGGGGCGAAAAATGTCCTTCAACAGTTGTCCTATAGGGCAATCTTCCCTGTATCAATGCTGGGAGGCCAAAGCGTCCGACATTATGGGCACGAGTTGGATGCCGACGGGGGCGACTGGGGCGACTGGGGCTGCGCGAGCGGCTCGGGCGGCGATCGCTGTCTCCAGGCCGACGGCACCCATTGCTAGGCAGGTCGGAGGGAGGTTCTGGGCCCTTGCCGGATCTGATGAGGAGGAGGACGACGAGGGAGACGGCACCGGCGATTCTACCGACGGGTACTCGCCGACGGTGTCCGACATCATATGCGAAGCCTTCAACCCGGGGTATTCCGAGGAGGAGGTTGCTGCGATAGTTCATGGGGTCGTGCCGATTGATGATCTGGCGCGGCATGGACTCCAACCGGAGGAAAACATCGAGGTTGTTCGCCGGATAGTTCATCGGAGGACGGCGAATTCTGCGATTCGGCCATGGAAAGGCCCCTTGCCTAAGGTCAGTCTTCCAAACTTAACCGTTTTTGATTTGATTAGACCGGATTCTTGGACTACAGTTCATCGTCGAAAAGCAATACGCCGGACTAGGGATCCATGGGCGCCGGAGGTGACTACGGCGGCGCGGCCGCCAGTCACGGCGCCCCAGATCCGCGAGTTACGCCAGGAGCGTTTGAATTCGCTCCTGGGCCAAGACGAGAGCTCTCTGGTCGTTGGACCGGGGGGTTCTCTTGGGCTTGCATCGGCTGGGTATGAGGCCCAGTTAGATCAGCTTACGGATCTCGTGCACAATACAAAGACATGCAATATTCGATCGTCGATCAAGGAAGGCCAGGAACGGGTTAGGGTTCGCCGGACCAAACCATCGCGCCGTTTCCTCAAGCCTGGGAGCGGCCGCGCTCGTCGCATTGCGCCGCTCGAGAGGATGGCCGGGTGCGGAGGTCCGCCGGTGAATCCGAATGCGACGGCTGGAGGGGGGAACGGCCGTGGTGGCGGGGCACCCAGCTTTCCTATAGCCGGAGGCCGTGCCGCTGCTGCTGGAGGGGTTGGCCGCGGCGGGTCAATACCTCCGGTGGGTGCTGGACGTGGACCTCCACCTGCAGCCGCCGGGGGCCGCGGGGCGCGCCGTGGCGGTGCGCCACCAAATTCTTCAAGACCGCCACCTGCTTCTGCTGGCGCCCGGGTAGCTCCAAGACCGGTGCAGGCCCCTGCCGAGGGCTCCGGGTCGAGGGGCGGCTGTGCCAAGACCGCCGGTGCACAATGGCCCTAGACCGGCAGGCCAGGTTGGTGGGGGTCGGCCGCCGCCTAATTATGTCACGAGGCCGACACAACAACGTTCAAATCAAACGCTGACGAGACCAGATAACGGGTTTGCCGAGTCGTCGGATCCGCCCCGAGGAAAGTGGGGGGATGATGGCTATGATGCATATGGAGAGGGACAGCACCGTGGATCGTCATCGACGGGAGGTGGCCGAGGGTATGCCTGGCAGAGTGATGGTTCTGCCGAGAGACCATTCTTGGGCCCTCCGGGAGGTTTTGTGGAGGGCGCTACTGGACCGGACGCACGGCAGAGAGGTGGCTACCGTGGTCGTCGTCGTGGTCGAGGTGGTGGTCGTGGTTTCCGCAGACAGCATCAGGCGCAGGAGACTGTTGATCAGCAAGACCCCAGGGTGGAGGTTGATCCTGCTCAGGCCGCAGCCTTGACTAGTGAGGCTATGGAGGTGGTCATGGCTCTGGCGACCACGGAGGTTGATATGACTTCCGCTTCGGCTGACACAGAGAGCAGGTCTGAGTCTGAGAGGGTCTCTAAATGGGCACGTCGGAAAGAGAAAATGCTTTGTTATCGTTGTGGTGAGAAAGGGCACTTTATTGTTGAGTGTGTGGCTGAGTTATGCGATACTTGTGGTAAACCAGCCCACATCTCGGGGGATTGCCCGCTTCTCCGGGAGAAGGTTCCGGCGCTTATAACATATGGAGTTTATTGTGCCGAGCTGATGTTCTTTGAGTCCCCAGCTGCGAGAGAGATTCCAGTTGAGCCACACAACTCGACCACTGGGCTTGTGAAGGTAACCCAGGGGGAGGTGTCCGAAGCTCAGATTGTGCAGAGACTTCAGGAACTGGCTCCAGGAGATTTTCAGTGGGAGCTTGTGCTTATCGAGGAGCGCGTGTTCAGGGTTGACCTCCCGTCGGTTGAGGACCTGCGGCGCTTGCTGAGCTTTGGGATGTGCAAGGTTCCAGGAACTAATGGTATTCTGGAGTTCCAAGAGTGGAAGAAAGTGGAGCCTAAGGGGAAGCCCCTTACTCAGGTGTGGCTACGTTTTTCTGGGGCACCGTCTGAGGCACTGTCTGATGTCCGTGTGGTGGCCAGTCTGGGTACCTTGGTTGGCAAGACTGAGAAGGTGGATATGGTTTTCACCCGTGCCAATGGGATCGCCAGACTGCGAGTGAGTATTCTAGATATTGAGTACGTCCCAGATGTGGTTAACTGGACATACAGGGGTGAGGTATTCACTTTGGAGATTGAGTTTGAGGACACTGAGTTGTTCGCTGACGTGGATGGCAACAATGATATGGAGATTAACGAGGGCGATGATAATGCGGGGGCTAGGAAGGATCCGACGGATGAGGAGAATCAAGAGAGAACCTCCGGATCAGGACTGCCTCCTCAGTTGCCCCAGATTGGATCAGGGATAGAGCCGGCCACATCTCCGTCGGTACCTAGCACCACGCTGAGGTTCGGATCTTTTCAGCCTGCGTTCGCTCCGCCCAGACTTTGGAGCGAGAGGGTGGAGTCTGAGGATGCTTTTGAGCGGTCGCTTCCGGCGCTGGCTATTCTGTCAGGGGGCTTGGACGGACGTGAGGTGGTAGAGTCGCCTTCGTTTCCGTCTCAGGCCGGCCGTGAGGGAGACCGTCTGGGGCAGGAGGCCCTGGACTATTCCTTGTTGACGCCGGATGCTGCTGCCGCTCCTATGCTGGTCGGTGCTGGACAGGGGCACGTAGTTCTGTCGGAACCGGCTTCACCACAGCCAGTCGGCCGAGAGGGAGGCTGTCGGGGGCAGGTGGCCTCAGACCCTCCCTCTTCGGCACCGGCTGCGTCGTATTCTTCTGTGGCACCTCTCGGGAGCCTGGGGCAGGTGGCCCCGGGGCATACCGCGCCTGCGGCCGTGGGGATGAGCTCGCCCGCACGTTTGACGGTTGGGACCGAAGGGGGGCCCGGGCAGGAGGCCCAGGCACACCCCTCTTTCGGTCTCCAGTCTGGGAGCCGTGGATGCCCCCCGGCGCGACTTCCTACGAGTGGAGTTACTCGTGAGGAGGTTATTGCTTTCGGCGGGATTCCGGATCCGGTTTCTGAGGGGAGACGGATGAGCTCTCGTATCCAGGACCTTCCGGAGGTTGATGACATGCAGCAGAGGTGCTCTATGAGGGCGGCCAAGCTTCGTGACATTGAGGTCACTACGGGTATGTCAGTCAACTTGTCAAATTCTATTTTGCATTTCTCTTCGGATGAGATTATTCACAATGCAAACCAAGTAGGAGTTTCGCTAGGGCATACAAATCCTGAAATTTCCAACTCGGTTAATGATCTTCTTGATTTGGAAGCGGAACGCGCTTTAGAAACTATTCGCAACATAGCGGCCGTGAAACCTATGAATGATGCTGAGATAAATGCATTGGGGGTGAGAGTGCTTGAGAATTGCTGTGCGGACCTTGAACCTTCCACTAATGAGCCTGAAGAGGAGGAGGTTAGTGTTGAAGTTAGTGCTAATCAACCACCGGAGACCGGTTCTGAGGACCGGATGGTGGGTAATGTTAAACCCAAACGTAAGTGGAAGCGGAAGGTGTATCCCGCATCCGCGGTACGTAGGAGTGCTAGGATCCGTACGGCAAAAAAATTTCATGATGACCTATGAAAGGAATCTTTTGGAATAGCAGAGGTCTCAAGGACTTGGCTAAAAGAAGATTTCTAGCTGAAGCATCTTTGGAGCATAGATTAGACTTTATCGCTCTTTCTGAAACAGGTAGAGATAATTTTGCTCCTCAGTTTCTTTCCTCTCTTGTGGGTGGTGTTGAATTTGACTGGCATTGCCTACCTCCGCGAGGACGATCGGGTGGTATCTTGCTGGGAGTGAGATGCGATTCCCTACAGGTCCAGAGTGTAGTGATGGGAGACTTTGCAGTTAAGTTTCGGGGTAGGTCTAAGATTGATGGCTTCAACTGGGCCTTGGTGGCCGTGTATGGTGCCGCACAGCCCGAACTTAAACCGGAATTCTTGGCGGACCTTGTTCGAGTTTGTGGGTCCGAACAGCTTCCGATGTTAGTAGGGGGTGATTTTAATATCATTCGGAGGAGAGAGGAGAAGAATAATGATAACTTTGACGGCAGATGGTCGTTTATGTTCAATACCATTATCGAAAGCTTGGATCTGAGGGAGATAGAGCTTTCCGGTAGAAAGTTTACCTGGGCTAATGCCTTTCCTACCCCGACTTATGAAAAGCTTGATCGAGTTCTCGCGAGTGTGGAGTGGGAACAGAAGTTCCCTTTGGTGACAGTCCAAGCTCTCTCGCGAGGAATTTCCGATCACACACCACTGTTCGTGGACTCCGGGGAGCCGAACCATGTGGGAAACAAGAACTCTTTCTCATTCGAGATGGCCTGGTTCGAACGTGAGGGGTTTTTCGACCTCATTGCCAGGGAATGGGCTAAGGGCGTAGGGGGTAAGACTGCTGTCGAGCGTTGGCAGAATAAAATTAGGCATTTGAGAAGTTTCCTACGGGGATGGGCTAAGAATCTTAGTGGGGTGTACAAGATTGAGAAGGATAGACTCCTTGCTCTAATAAACGCCCTGGACATAAAAGCTGAAACAGCAATTCTTATGCCGGCTGAGCTCCAGGTTAAAACTGAGGCGGAGAAGAGGTTGAAAGAACTTCTTCGTGAAGAAGAGCTGAAGTGGGCGTTGCGAGCTAAGGTTCACAAAGTGGTCCAAGGGGACGCCAACACTCAATTCTTTCATCTGATTGCAAATGGAAAGCACAGAAAGAAACGGATCTTTCAGCTAGAGCAAGATGAGGGTACTATCGTTGGGCAGGATAATCTCAAAACATATATTACCGAATATTATAGGCAGCTATTTGGACCACCGTAGGTTAATGGTGTAACCCTCGATGAGTCCAGGACTGAGGATGTACCTCAACTGTCTACTGCCGATAATGATATCCTACTTGCCCCGTTTTCGGAGAAGGAGGTTTTGGATGCTATTGCACAAATGAAAAACAATAAGGCTCCCGGCCCGGATGGTTTCCCGGCCGAGTTTTATAAAAAGTGCTGGCACATTATTAAGGGGGATTTGTTACCTATGTTTCATGATCTTTTCTCTGGACAGCTTCAATTATTTCACTTGAATTTTGGAACTATCACATTGCTCCCGAAGAAAACGGAGGCTATGAGAATCGAGCAGTTCAGGCCGATTTGCCTTCTCAATGTGAGTTTCAAAATCTTTACCAAGGTCGGGACTAATAGGCTCTCACAGATTGCGCACTCTGTGGTGCAACAATCCCAAACTGCTTTCATGCCGGACAGAAACATCCTTGAAGGGGTGGTTGTCCTTCATGAATCGCTCCATGAAATTCACTCCAAAAAATTAGATGGTGTAATTTTTAAGGTGGATTTCGAAAAAGCGTATGATAAGGTCAAGTGGCCGTTCCTCCAACAGGCTTTGCATATGAAGGGATTCGATGAGGCATGGCGCCGGCAAGTAGAATCATTTACGCAAAAAGGTAGTGTGGGAATTAAAGTGAATGACGATATAGGTCATTATTTCCAGACTCATAAAGGCCTCAGGCAAGGAGATCCGATGTCCCCTATCCTATTTAACATTGTGGTGGATATGTTAG
Organism: Triticum timopheevii; assembly: GCA_963921465.1. Taxonomy (NCBI): domain Eukaryota; kingdom Viridiplantae; phylum Streptophyta; class Magnoliopsida; order Poales; family Poaceae; genus Triticum; species Triticum timopheevii. The sequence continues at coordinate 81,219,987 of OY997274.1, forward strand.
CAGTCTTGATAGGAAGGGCGAAGGAGAATGGTCAAGTGGGTGGTTTGGTACCTCATATTGTCGATGGAGGTGTTTCCATCCTTCAATACGCTGATGATACGATCATCTTTATGGAGCACGATTTGGCCAAGGCGAGAAATATGAAGCTGTTGTTATGCCTCTTCGAACAATTGTCTGGGTTAAAGACTAACTTCCATAAGAGCGAGTTGTTCTGCTTTGGTAGAGCCAAGGACGAACAGGAGTCTTACAGGCAATTGTTTGGATGCGAGGTGGGGAGTATGCCATTCACATACCTTGGTATTCCCATTCACCATCGGAGGTTGTCAAACAGAGAGTGGAAGTGTATCGAGGACCGATTTGAGAAGAAACTGAGTTGCTGGAAGGGTAAACTCATGTCATACGGAGGCCGATTAATCTTGATTAACTCGGTGCTCACGAGTATGCCTATGTTCCTCTTATCGGTCTTTGAGGTCCGAGTGGATGTTAGGAAAAGACTGGACTTTTATCGATCATGCTTCTTTTGGCAGGGTGATGATCTTAAAAGAAAATACAGGCTGGCTAAATGGGATGTTATCTGTCGACCAAAAGACCAAGGAGGGCTTGGTATTGAAAACCTTGAGGTTAAGAACAGATGTCTCCCTAGTAAGTGGCTGTGGAAGCTCGCCTCTGGGACTGACGCCATGTGGGCGCAGATCCTTCGCAACAAGTACCTCCACTCTCGAACTCTGTCCCAGGTAACCGTTAGGCCGACTGACTCGCCTTTCTGGAAAGGACTTATGAAAGTCAAACAATTAATGTTTAATAGGACTAGAGTTGTTATTGGAAACGGTGTCAATACACGTTTCTGGGAGGATACCTGGCTTGGAGATTCACCCTTAGCCGTTCAATATTCGTCTTTATATCGCATTGCTCAACGACGCGAGGTGTTCGTGGCAACGGTATTTCAATCTATCCCCCTTAATATTCAGTTTAGACGGTCGCTAGCGGGCAATCGTTGGGAAGTTTGGCTCCAATTAGTTAGGAGACTAATGGAAGTTCAACTCTCTGACCAACCTGATGAATTACGCTGGAAGTTAACTAGGTCTGGAGTATTCACAGTTAAGTCAATGTATATTGATGTAATTAATTCGAGCTCCATTCCAACTTCCAAGAATGTCTGGGATGTCAAAGTCCCTTTGAAAATAAAAGTGTTTATGTGGTTTCTCCATAAACAAGTCATTCTAACAAAGGACAACCTATTAAAGCGTAATTGGACAGGACCTACTAGGTGTAGTTTCTGTGACCAGGACGAGACGATTAAGCATCTCTTTTTTGATTGCCCGCTGGCCAAGGTCATTTGGCGGACGGTTCACATTGCTTTCAATATTACTCCACCCAATACTGTCAATGCTTTATTTGGGAATTGGCTTCATGGGTTTGATACTAATTTCGCAAGACATATTCGGGTTGGAGTTTGCGCTTTATTGTGGACCATCTGGCTGTGCAGAAATGATTTGGTTTTTAACAGAACATCGCGGATTCATTTTTTGCAGGTTATTTTCCGAGCTACGGCAGCGATCCGTTCGTGGTCGCCACTCACTACGATGGAGGCCAGGGAGCTTTTGGTTACTGGGTCTATCCGCTGGGAGATGGTCGCTCGGGATATCTTCAGCCGGTTTGGATGGCGGTCATGTAATAGGATAGGCAATTTGTTTATCTATCTTTGTTTGGCTAGCCGGTTGTGGCGTATTCCTCATGGCTAGTCTGTATTTCTAGCCTTTTAGCGCTCTGTGTGAGCTGCCTTTCGTTTTCAGACTTGTGAACTTCGATTTTGTTGGCACAATTTTAGTTAATAAAGATGGCCGTATGCACCACTTGATGCAGAGGCCGGGGAGATCCCCTTTTCGAAAAAAAAACAGTTGTCCTATAGCAATTTTTTTGCAAAACAATTTTGTGGCAGCCATATTTTGAGGCTTTGCATGCGGCAAATATACAGTTCAAAGCCGGCTACCGCGAACGCAAACAGCCCCCAGCGCCAGCCGCCACCGTTCTACCGCGCAAATCGACCGAAAGCCACCGTTGCCACCGGAAGGAATCGAGCCACCGCCGCGCCCCATAGCCGCCGCCATTCTGCCAATCAAATCAACCAAAAGCTCTCACTAGTAGAAAACAGGGCTTTGGTCCAGGCAGGGCCAGTCCATTAATCCCGGTTCACTCGCGAACCGGGACCCATGGGGACATAGGTCCCGGTTCGTGAGGCCAGGGGGGCGGCCGGGCTTCGTGGGGCATTGGTCCCGGTTTGTCTGGACCCTTTGGTCCCGGTTCCAGACAGGAACCGGGACCAATGGGCCTCGCTCCTGGCCCACAACCACTGGTCCCGGTTCCAGTCACGAACCGGGACCAATGGGATGCCTATATATATCCCCTCGCCCGCGAGCAGAGCAGTGAGTGCTCTGTTTTTCTGGCCGGCCGTGGGAGAGCTTTGTGGTGCTCTAGCTCACCTCCTATGCACATGAGGTGTTCAATGAAATGCTCGAGCCACACTTAAGCTTTCTCCTCTCGAAGCTCCTTGTCCAAGCTCCATTTTCCTCAAGATTTGTCTAGGTTTGGCGGTCCGTCCTGTCCCGTGCCCGTCCTCACCGCTGTCGATCACCAGCGCCGATCTCGTCGCCGGCACCACCGTGGTGAGCCTCTTGATCTTATCTTCTTTCTAAAATAAAAAAGTTCTTAATTGTATGATTTAGATAGATACTTGTGTAATTTTATTACTTTTATTATTGTTTATTATTATATAGTGCGATGGTTTTGGTATACGCCTCCGTCGGCCCTCGTCATGTCTATGATTCGGATGTGGTATATATTATCTTTTATACCTATTTGGTTCATTTAGTGTTTATGACAATTATGCCGAACAACGTGACATAGATTATTTTTATCTAGGAGTTATGTGAACCGGAAATTCCAACCGACCCTATTGTCGAGAGGTTAAATTTAGTTGAAGAAGAAAACAATTACTTGAAGGAAAAATTTAAAAAAATCGAGGAGGCGAAGATGATATTGGAGTTGCATGTTGCGGATGTCGTCGACGATCACAAGATCAAGATGGATGCAATGCGCTTGAAGATTAGAAAGATTAGAAAATATGCCATTCATATAGAGGCTTGGTATCATTATGCCGTTGAATCAATTGTTACCTTTGTTGCAATTATGATCGCATTTGTTGTTGCATTGAAATGTTTTACATAGTTTCAATGTATGGTTTAATTAGATGCTCTGGAGAGCTATATGTTGTTCAATAAGAACTATGCATGTACTTTGGTTTTAATGTGATGATGAACTTCTATTAATTTGGTCACTTATCTATTCATGATGTTCTGTAATGGTTTTTGACACACTTAATTATATATAATGCACGCAGATGAACCGGCAATGGATGTACGGTAACAGACGCACCTTCGAGTACATTGAGGGCGTGCATAATTTTCTCGAAGTGGCTAAGGCAAACAAGCAGAATGGTTTTATGTGTTGTCCATGCCCTATATGTGGGAATACTAGGTTTTACTCCAACTTGAAAACCCTTCACACCCACCTGCTTTATAAGGGTTTCATGCCACACTATAATGTTTGGACCAAACACGGAGAAAGAGGGGTTATGATGGAAGACATCGAAGAAGAAGAGGATGATGACAACTATGTGCCCCCTAAATACGGTGATGCTGCAATGGGGGAAGGTGAAGATTAAGAGGAACCAGAAGATGTGCCCGATGATGATCTTCATCGGGTCATTGTTGATGCAAAGAGACAGTGCGAAAGTGAAAAGGAGAAGCTAAAGTTCGATCGCATGTTAGAGGATCACAAAAAAGGGTTGTACCCCAATTGCAAAGATGGCAACACAAAGCTTGATACCACACTGGAATTCCTGCAGTGGAAGGCAGAGAATGGTGTACCTGACAAAGGGTTTGAGAAGCTACTGAAAATATTGAAGAAGAAGCTTCCAAAGGATAACGAATTTCCCGACAGTACGTACGCAGCAAAGAAGGTTGTATGCCCTCTAGGATTGGAGGTGCAGAAGATACATGCATGCCCTAATGACTGCATCCTCTACCGCGGTGCTTACGAGGATTTGAACGCATGCCCGGTATGCTGTGCATTGCGGTATAAGATCAGACGAGATGACCCTGGTGATGTTGACGGCGAGCGCCCCAGGAAGAGGGTTCCTACCCAGGTGATGTGGTATGCTCCTATAATACCACGGTTGAAACGTCTGTTCAAAAACAAAGAGCATGCCAAGTTGATGCGATGGCACATAGAGGACCATAAGAAAGACAGGAAGTTGAGAGCACCCGCAGACGGGTCGGAGTGGAGAAAAATCAAGAGAAAGTATTGTGAGGACTTTGGAGGTGACGCAAGGAACGTATGGTTTGGTTTAAGCATGGATGGCATTAATCCTTTTGGGAATTGAGCAGCAATCACAGCACCTGGCCCGTGACTCTATGTATGTATAACCTTCCTCCTTGGCTGTGCATGAAGCGGATGTTCATTATGATGCCAGTTCTCATCCAAGGCCCTAAGCAACCCGGCAACGACATTGATGTATACCTAAGGCCATTAGTGAAGAACTTTTACAGCTGTGGAATGGAACCGGTGTACGTGTGTGGGATGAGCACAAACAGCAGGAATTTGACTTGCATGTGTTGTTATTTGTAACCATCAATGATTGGCTTTCTCTCAGTAACCTCTTAGGACAGATAAACAGGGGATACCACGCATGCACGCACTGTTTAGATGACACCGAAAGTATATACCTGGACAAATGCAGGAAGAATGTGTATCTGGGGCATCGCCGATTTCTTCCGACCAACCAACAATGTTGAAAGAAAGGCAAGCATTTCAAAGGCGAGGCAGATCACCCGAAGAAGCCCGCCATCCGTACCGGTGATCACATACTTGCTATGGTCAATGATTTACAAGTGATCTCTAGAAAGGGTCCTGGCGGACTATCTGTTCCGAATGACGCTGAGGGACGCGCACCCATGTGGAAGAAGAAATCTATATTTTGGGACCTACCCTACTGGAAAGACCTAGAGGTCCGCTCTTCAATCGATGTGATGCACGTAATGAAGAATCTTTGTGTGAACCTGCTAGGCCTCTTGGGCGTGTATGGGAAGACAAAAGATACACCGAAGGCACGGGAGGAACAACAACGTGTGCACGAAAAAGACGGCATGCCTCCAAAGCAGTATGAAGGTCCTGCCAGTGATAACCCACAAGTATAGGGGATCGCAACAGTTTTTGAGGGTAGAGTATTCAACCCAAATTTATTGATTTGATACAAGGGGAGCCAAAGAATATTCTCAAGTATTAGCAGTTGAGTTGTCAATTCAACCACACCTGGATAACTTAGTATCTGCAGCAAAGTATTTAGTAGCAAAGTAGTATAATAGTAACGGTAACAGTAGCAAAAGTAACGATAGCAGTTTTGTAGTAATCGTAACAGTAGCAACGGTAAAGTAAATAAGCAAAGCACAATATGTGAAAAGCTCATAGGCATTGGATCAGTGATGGATAATTATGTCGGATGCGATTCCTCATGTAATAGTTATAACATAGGGTGACACAGAACTAGCTCCAGTTCATCAATGTAATGTAGGCATGTATTCCGAATATAGTCATACGTGCTTATGCAAAAGAACTTGCATGACATCTTTTGTCCTACCCTCCAGTGGCAGCGGGGTCCTAATGGAAACTAAGGGATATTAAGGCCTCCTTTTAATAGAGTACCGGACCAAAGCATTAACACATAGTGAATACATGAACTCCTCAAACTACGGTCATCACCGAGAAGTATCCCGATTATTGTCACTTTGAGGTTGTCGGATCATAACACATAATAGGTGACTATAGACTTGCAAGATAGGATCAAGAACTTACATATATTCATGAAAACATAATAGGTTCAGATCTGAAATCATGGTACTCGGGCCCTAGTGACAAGCATTAAGCATAGCAAAGTCATAGCAACATCAATCTCAGAACATAGTGGATACTTGGGATCAAACCCTAACAAAACTAACTTGATTACATGGTAAATCTCATCCAACCCATCACCGTCTAGCAAGCCTATGATGGAATTACTCACGCACGACGGTGAGCATCATGAAATTGGTGATGGAGGATGCTTGATGATGACGACGGCGACGAATCCCCTCTCCGGAGACCCGAACGGACTCCAGATCAGCCCTCCCGAGAGAGATTAGGGCTTGGCGGCGGCTCCGTATCGTAAAACGCAATGAAACTTTTTTCTGATTTTTTTTCTTCGTGAAAGCAAATATATGGAGTTGGAGTTGAGGTCGGTGGATGTTCAGGGGGCCCACGAGGCAGGGGGCGCGCCCAGGGGGAGGGGGCGCGCCCCCACCCTCGTGGACAGGGTGTGGGCCCCTTGATGCTATTTCTTTCGCCTGTATTTTTTAAAAACTCTGAAAAGTTGCTCCGTGGATTTTCAGGTCATTCCGAGAACTTTTATTTTTGCACAAAAGTAACATAATGGCAGTTCTGCTGAAAACAACGTCAGTCCGGGTTAATTTCATTCAAATCATGCAAGTTAGAGTCCAAAACAAGGGCAAAAGTGTTTGGAAAAGTAGATACGACGGAGACGTATCAACTCCCCCAAGCTTAAACATTTGCTTGTCCTCAAGCAATTCAGTTGACAAACTGAAAGTGACAAAGAAAAACTTTTACAAACTCTGTTTGCTCTTGTTGTTGTAAATATGTAAAGCCAGCATTCAAGTTTTCAGCAAAGATTATGAACTAACCATATTCACAATCACACTTAGGTCTCATGTTCACTCATATCAATGGCATAATCAACTAGCGAGCAATAATAATAAATCTTGGATGACAACACTTTCTCAAAACAATCATAATATGATATAACAAGATGGTATCTCACTAGCCCTTTCTGAGACCGCAAAACATATATAAATGCAGAGAACATTTAAAGATCAAGGACTGACTAAATATTGTAATTCATGGTAAAAGAGATCCAATCTTAGTCATACCCAATATAAACTAATAGTAATGCATGCAAATGATAGCGGTTCTCTCGAGCGGGTGCTTTTTAATAAGAGGGTGATGACTCAACATAAAAGTAAATAGATAGGCCCTTCGCAGAGGGAAGTAGGGATTTGTAGAGGTGCCAGAGCTCAATTTTGAAATAGAGATAAATAACATTTTGAGCGGTATACTTTCACTGTCAACATAACAACTATGAGATCTCGATATCTTCCATGCTACACACATTATAGGCGGTTCCCAAACAGAATGGTAAAGTTTATAGTACCCCACCACCAACAAGCATCAATCCATGGCTTGCCCGAAACAACGGGTGCCTCCAACTAGCAACAATCCTGGGGGGATTTTGTTTAATTATTTTCATTTGATTTGAGCATGGGATTGGGCATCCCGGTTACCAGCCATTTTCTCATGAATGAGGAGCGGAGTCCACTCCTCTTTTTTTTTGAAATCTTGGGACAGTGAGGGCAACCCCCACTGACTTTGTATTACATCTCACCACACAAGATTACATGAGAGAGAAGTTACATGGGGGCAGGAAGAGAAGTCATATACATCAAGGGTATAGAGGAGTATATTAGACTAGGCTAATCACCCTATCAACAAACGGCACTAAGTCCTCTTTGATTCTGTGTCTCATCATGCCAAAGTCCAGCTTGAATCTCTGGCTCCACCCATCGACGGTTGGCGCCACCTTTCTAAAGTGTTTGCTATTTCGTTCCTTCCAAATGATCCATGAAGATATAATGAAGACATCCATGAACATGGGCCCGTTCCACGTGTTTTTGGCTGCATGCAGAAGTTGCACCCGATTGCCCTGCCTTGGCCACGCGATCCCCAGCTTCTCCCAACAAGATCTACTGAACTCACACTGGAAAAACATATGTTCCACAGTTCCCTAGGGCGGCCGATGGCATAGCAGGCACATGTAGTCGTCATCCCTCAGTTTCATGTGTTTTCTCTTGAGAAGACCATGAGTGTTTAGTCTATCCGCAATAAGCAGCCATGCAAAAACTTTCCATTTGTTGGTGCACTTTGCTTTCCAGATCCATGCAAACGCCTCGTCCGCTTCCTCGTGCCTAAAATAGTGCAGGTAGAATTTGCTGGAGGCGAGCCTCTCCGATCCCCACACCGGACGCCAAACATCATTCACCTCCGTGAGCACCAACGAAGACAAGGTGGCTTGGAGGTCCTCGAGCTCCTCCCTAGCTTGAAGTGACAGTGGTAAGTGAAAGTTTTGACCGAGAATAGGCGATGTCAGGAGCCCTTGTACTGAGGCATCTTCGTGTTTAGCGAAGGAGAACAGCCGGGGGTGGCTGTCGGCCAGAACATCACCATGCCATTCATCTTTCCAGAACAAGGTCGAGCTCCCGTCTCCTATCACAATAGACGTGATGCCTCTGTAAACAGGAGCCAGGTTCATGACATCCTTCCACCAGAACGACCCGCACGGGCCAGAAGCACGCGGGACCAAGCCCTCATAGTACACTACAAAAAAAGACACATCTGTGACATTTTGGGCCGAACGAAAAAAATTCTGTCATACTATGACACTTCTATGACGATAATTGTGACAAAACCCGGTATCATCATAGATTTGGTGGGCTCCTACTTCTATGATAAAAACTCATGACAGAAAATGGGCTTTTCGTCCTGGGAGGGCCGGAGACACAGCTGCATGACTTTCTTTGGGCAGTCCATGACGGGAAAAACCATGGTAGAAGCAAGGGGGAGGAAAATTTCGGGGAGTTGCCGGTTATGGTGGGATGTCGAGGGCCGAGCGCTGCGCATTTCTCTCATACACGTGCGAGGCGTCGGCTCTAACTGAACCCGAGCGAGGCGTTGGGCTCTATGTAAGTGCATCTAGTGCCCCTTAGTGATTTTGGTGTATTGAGGACTTATAGGTTAAGGGACTAATGCGTTTGTGAGTGTACACAGGTCTATAAGTCTATGAGGAGTTTGATAATTACAGAGAAAGTCGACCCCTAAAAATGAAGTTCTTCGACTGAAGACTTTGATATTCTGAAGACTTTCTGAAGACTTTGAAAGTGAAGAAATTGGTGTGACCTTGAAGACTTGATATTCATTTGAGGAACATGAAGCGTGAAGACTTTTGTTTTCGTAGTTTCATTTTCTCTTTCTTGAGTCATAGGAAACACCGTACTGTTAAAGGGGGTCGAGGAAATACTAAGGAAAAATTTCCATGTGATGCTCAACTCAAAATCCTACACCTACCAATCCCTTCGAGTGAAGCCTTTGGAAATCTCATACAGTTCAGTCACTTTCTTCAGTGACAGAGACGAAGTTCTTATGGTCACTAAGGAATTTGTTCTGACTGAGGAGTTAGGAATTCGCCTGTGCGAATTGCCTACACAGTGAGGAACATGATAGCCCTGAGGAATTTGAGAGTCAAATTTCCGACCGTTGCTGTGCAGTGCGCCAGCTGTCCCAAAATATCTTATCCACCTAACGGTCATATCATTGAAGGGCATTTATGTCTTATCATGTCGGGCTGCTCCCTAGGCTATAAATAGCCGCCCCCTACAACCACTAGCTAGTTGGCTGCTCCGAGAGAACTTGACACTTGTCATTTGAGAGCAACCCATCCTCCGAGGACTTTGAGCGAAAATCATCAAGTGAGGAAAACCCAAAACCAAACCCCCACAAACCCAAGTGATTGAGCATTACTGAAGAAATTGATCCTGCGTGGATCCGACGCTTGTTACCATTGAAGACTGTGCTTCTTCCAAACGGTTAGGCGTCAAGGTCTAGAGCATCCAAGAGGAATTGTGGATCGCCGAGTGACCAAGTCTGTGAAGGTTTGGAAGTCACCTGAAGACTTACCACGAGTGATTGGACGAGGTCTGCGTGGCCTTAGTTCAAGGAGAATACGGTGAGGACTGGGTGTCCTGAGCTGCGTGCTCAGTGACTGGGTGTCTGAGACTGCGTGTCCTCGAGTTTAAATACTCAGCCGCTCCAACCAGACGTACAACTGAGACAGCAGTTGGAACTGGTTTACCAAATCATTGTCTTCACCAACTTAACTGGTTCTATTTCCTCAACCCTTTCATTTCCTTATTACTGTGTTGAGTGATTGTTCATATCTGTGTTTGAAGACTTTAACTGAAGACTTTCTCAATTTCCTCATTTCAATTTCTTCAGTCTGTTTGTCTTCATCTTGTGTTATCCTGTGATTACGCTTTCTGTACTCTGTGCTAGTCTTCATTTCATCATGATGACCATGCTTGTATTCTGTTATGCTTACTTCTGAGTACTTATTCCGCTGCAAGTAGTTCTTCTCTAAGGAATTTCCTCACCAGCAAATTCCTCAGTGAAGAATTCATAAAAATCGCCTATTCACCCCCCTCTAGTCGATATAACGCACTTTCAATTGGTATCAGAGCAAGGTACTCCCTTGTTCTGTGTGATTTTGGTTTAACCGCATGGAGTTTTAGTTATGTCGACCGCAGGTATGATCAAGGTCTCGGCTGGGTGTCCTACCTTTGATGGGACGGACTACCCCTACTGGAAGAACAAGATGCGAATGCATCTTGAGGCAATTGACAACGATCTCTGATATGTTTTGGAAAATGGTGTTCCCTCTGTCTCACCCTCACTGAACGCTACCGATGTGAAGAGATTCAAGCAACTCGATTCTCAAGCGAAGAATATCATATGTGGCCATCTGAGTAAAGGACAGTATGGAAGAGTGAGTGCTTTGGAAACTGCTAAGCTTATCTGGGATAGGCTGTCCAAAGTGAATGAAGGAGTCTCAATTCAGCGTGACTCTCGAGTTGATGTTCTTCGGAATCTCTTCAACCGCTTCAAAAGACTCGACAATGAAAATGTTCAACAAACCTTTGATCGCCTCACTGACATCTCAAATGAGCTTCAAGCCCTCGGTGCCACTGACATCACTGATCATGAGGTGGTGAAGAAACTGTTGAGATCGCTTGATTCCTCATTTGATACTCTGGGACTGATGATACAAGAACGTGCTGACTACAAGTCTCTTGATCCTGCCGATATCCTCGAAAGGCTAAATACTCATGAGTTCCAGCTTGCTGAAAAGAGAGATCTCTATGGTTCGAACTATGGCAAACCACGTGCCCTGAAGGCCAAGGCTGTGTCTGACTCTGAATGTGAGGATTCTGGTAGTATCCTTGGTGATCCTGAAGAACTGAGCCAGGAGCTAGCACTGCTCGTGAAGAAATTCCAGAAGTTCTCAAGACGTGGTCGCTTTGGAAAATCCTCAAGAAGCAGTGATTCCTCATCAAGTGACTATAAGAGAAGGCTGTGCCACAAATGCAAGAAACCTGGTCACTATATTCAAGATTGTCCTCAGTGGGAAAAGGAAATGAAGAAGAAGAAATACAAGGATTACAGTTCTGATGATGCAAAGAAGAAGAAGAAATCATCAAAATCTTCATCATCAAAATCCTCGAAGTCTTCGTCTCACAAGAAGAGCAACTCCAAGAAGGCTTAGGCATTCATTGGCAAGGAAATGGACTCTGAAGCTGAATCTGAGGAAAATGAGGAAGAGGAGGCGTCTGAAGAATTTGAATCTGGTGTGGCGAGTCTGGCCTTCGCTACTGCTTTTGTTAGCAAGTCCATCTTCAACACTGAAGAAATTGACCCCACCGACAAGCCTGATGAAGATAATGATGACTACGCTCCCACCTATTGCTTCATGGCGAAAGGTGCAAAGGTACTCAAATACAACTCCTTTGAATCTAGTGAAAATGAATCTGATGAGGATCTCAAGCCCAGCTACTCTAAACTTGCTAAGATTGTTGTAAAACAACAAAGGGCTTTTGAAAAAGTTCAAAACATGCTAGACAAAAGTGATGATATGTTGGGTGAAGAAATGGATCGCACTAAAGCCCTGACTGAAAATCTTCAGAGACTTCAGTCTATGTTTGATAACCTTCAAGGTAATCATAACTCTCTCTTATCTGATCATGAGAAACTTTCTTATGAATTTCTTCAAAGAAAGCAAGATCTTGAGAAGCTAAAAGTGAGTTATGAAGATCTTCAGAAGGAGCGCGATTCATTACTAGCTCAACAAATCAGCGCTTCTCAGGAAGAATTTGTTCCTCCATGCTTAAAGTGCATTGAACGTGAATCTGCTAATTCTTCACCTGAATGTTCAAATGCTTCAACTGTTACAAATTCTTCACCTGCCTCTGCTATCACTAATTCCTCATCTGAGGACATTGCTAGTATCACTGACAATGCAGGGTTGAAGGAATTGTACATAACAGGCATGTACAAAAGCCTCAAAGGGCATCAGACTCTCTGTGATGTGCTTAAAAAGAAGATCCTCAACAGAAACCCTGGGAAAGAGGGTATTGCCTTTGAGAGGAAACTCAATGCTGATGGAACATATTGGAAGCCTGAGCAGTACCCCAAAATCTCATGGGTTGCTGCAAAGGGACCTCCAGTTGATCCATCTAACTTATCTGGCTTTACATGTGAATCTCCTCATTCTTCTGATGAGTCATTTGACTCCAACTATAAACTGTTCAAAAATTAGAATGGTGAAGTATTTGCTAGATATGTTGGCACTAACTGCAGGAATGGTTCTCCTATGAAGAAAATCTGGGTTCCCAAGAAGTGCCTCGAAAGTCTTCAGGTGAATGTCCTCATGACACCACCTGTGAAGAACAGGAACCCCAGATCAAATTCTTCATATGGATTCAAGTCCTCATACAGACCAAATTCCTCACGTGGATCAAATTTCTCAAAAGGATTAAATTCCTCATATGATTATCATCGTGCTAACAACTCTGTCTCGCAGGGTAGAGCTAAGGGCTATGAATATGTGCATTATTCTTCAAACCATTATGTTCATAAGTCCTCGAAGAATTTCTCTGCTTATTCGTATGCCTACCCTAACCCCTCTTATGTGAAACGAAATGGTTTGGCATCTTTGCCACCTTTCTCATATGGCGCTCGCAGAGTGATGAACTCTTTGCCACCCCTTCAGATGTGGGTGGTGAAGAAAAGGAACTAATCTCTTCTGCAGGGTCAGGTCTCCAGACGTGCTTTAACGTCTGAAGAATTTGCTGGGGACCTGACAAAATTGCCTGAAAGGACGCAGGCGAATCATGATGGAATGAACCTTCATTTCACACGTCCTCATATTGCTATATCTGTTTACTGCTTGATGAAATTCATCTGATGAACTTGATATCATATTCTTCACTGATGAAGCATATGAGATTATAAGCTACACTAATTCATCTGCAGGATGATCAACCCAAATCTACTGAATGGGTCCTCGATAGTGGATGTACCAATCACATGACTGGTGACAAGAATCTATTGATGGATGCTCCCTTATCACCGTCACATCTGAAGCATATCATCTTTGCTGACAAAGGCAAAAGTCAGGTATTGGGTCTTGGTAAGGTTGCAATCTCTAAGGATAAACACATGGACAAAGTCATGCTTGTTGAGTCCTTAGGGTACAACCTCATGTCAGTCTCAATGCTTTGTGATCTTGATATGGTTGTTGTCTTTGGCAAGTATCGATGTGTTGTGATCATGGAAGCTGACAATTCCAAAGTCTTCGAAGGCTTTAGGAGAGGAGATTTGTATATTGTTGATTTCTCTACAGGACCACAACCAGCCATGTGTCTACTTGCAAAAGCTTCAGAAGGCTGGCTATGGCATCGACGACTTGGTCACGCAGGCATGAGGAATTTTCACACGCTTGCGAAGAATAAGCATGTCATTGGCATTGAGAATGTCAAATTCCTCAAGGATCACTTATGCGGAGCCTGTGAAGCTGGGAAAATGACCAAGGCCAAGCATCCAGCGAAGACTATCATGACCACTACTCGTCCATTCGAATTGCTTCACATGGACCTCTTTGGACCTAATCATTACTCAGCAGTCACTAATGATGCATCTCTATATGGTTTTGTCATTGTTGATGATTACTCTCGATATACATGGGTACACATTGTTACTTACAAACATGAAGTGCAGGAAGTCTTCAAACGATTTTCCTCGAGGGCTTCAACCAACTTTGGTGTGAAGATCAAGCACATCAGAAGTGACAATGGAACTGAGTTCAAGAATTCTGGTCCTGATGATTATCTTGATGAACTTGGTATTACTCATGAGTTATCTGCTCCCTATACTCCTCAGCAAAATGGTGTCGTTGAGCGCAAGAACAGAACTCTTGTTGAGATGGCTCGCACTATGCTTGATGAATACAAAACGCCTCAGTGTTTTTGGATTGATGCAATTGATACCGCGTGCCACATCATCAACAGAGTATATCTTCACAAATTCTTCAAGAAGACGGCCTATGAACTCCTCACTGACAAGAAACCCAATGTGAGTTATTTCAAAGTCTTCGGTGCTAAATGTTGGATTAGAGATCCTCACCACAACTCTAAATTTGCACCGAAAGCACATGAATGTTTTATGCTTGGTTACGGAAAGGACTCGCACACCTACAGAGTCTTCAACATTGTTCTTCACAAGATTGTTGACACTGTAGATGTGCGGTTTGATGAAACTAATGGATCGCAAAGAGAGCACCTACCTTCTGTGTTAGATGAACCAGCACCTGAGGATTCTATCAAGTTCAAGGCAACTGAGGATGTCATTCCTACTGAAGAATCTGCTGAAGAATTCATTCCTGTTCATGAAGAACGTTGAGCTGATGCACCTGAAGAAAATGCTGAGGAAAATGGTGCTGAAGAAAATGCTGATCAAAATCCTCAGCAACAACCAGCTCATTCTCCCGTTGCAAAAGAAGTGCAAGTGGAGAAGATCATCGATGACATTAGCGCACCAGGTCCTCTCACACGCTCAAAAGCTTCACATTTATCTAACTTTTGTGGGCACTATGCTTTTGTCTCTATCACAGAGCCCACTAAGGTAGATGAAGCATTTCTGGAGCCGGAGTGGATTCAGGCTATGCAAGAAGAATTACATTAGTTCGAGCTTAACAATGTCTAGGAACTGGTCAACCGTCCAGATCCTCGCAAGCATAATATCATTGGCACAAAGTGGATCTACCGCAACAAGCAAGATGAAAATGGCCTTGTGGTGAGGAATAAGGCACGACTGGTAGCTCAAGGCTACACACAGGTTGAAGGAATTGATTTCGATGAAACTTTTGCACCTGTTGCTAGACTTGAGGCTATTCGCATATTACTTGCTTATGCTAACCATCATGATATCATGTTATATCAAATGGATGTGAAAAGTGCATTCCTCAAAGGTAAGCTTGAGGAAGAAGTATATGTTGCTCAACCCCCAGGTTTTGAAGATCCAAAGAATCCTGACAAAGTCTTCAGACTTAACAAGGCCCTCTATGGCCTCAAGCAAGCCCCTCGGGCGTGGTATGATACATTGAAGGAATTCTTCGTGAAGAATGGCTTCACACCTGGTTCACTCGACCCTACTCTCTTTACTAAATCTTATGATGGTGAACTGTTTGTGTGCCAAATATATGTTGATGATATTATCTTTGGCTATACTGACCAACGTTATAGTGATGAATTTGCCTATATGATGAGTGAAGAATATCAAATGTCTATGATGGGAGAGTTGAAATTCTTCTTATGTCTTCAAATTCGCTAGCAGCGCAATGGCATATTCATATCTCAGGAGAAATACCTCAAAGATGTACTGAGGAAATTCGGCATGCAAGATTGCAAAGGCGTCAAAATTGCTATGCCCACAAATGGCCATCTATGCACTAATGAAAATGGTATTGACTTCGATCACAAGGTATACCGCTCCATGATTGGTTCTTTATTGTACTTATGTGCATCTAGGCCAGATATAATGCTTAGTGTTTGCATGTGTGCCCGATTTCAAGCCGCAGCGAAGGAATCACACCATAAGGCTGTGAAACATATTCTTCGATATCTAGCTCACACACCAACACTAGGATTATGGTACCCCAAGGGCTCTGCTTTTGATCTCATTGGATATTCTGACTTTGACTATGCTGGTGATCGTGTGGACCGCAAGTCAACATCTGGCACTTGTCATTTCCTCGGACGATCTTTGGTCTGTTGATCCTCGAAGAAACAGAACTGCGTATAAATGTCTACTGCTGAAGGTGAATACATTGCTGCTGGCTCTTGCTGTGCTCAACTGCTTTGGATGAAGCAAACCCTCAAGGACTATGGCGTCAACGTGAAGAATGTGCCTCTCCTCTGCGACAATGAGAGTGCCATCAAGATTGCTCACAATCCAGTTCAGCACTCGAAGACAAAGCACATTCAGATTCTTCATCATTTTCTTCGTGATCATGTGTTGAAGGGCGACATCTCCATCGAGCACGTGAAGACTGAAGAATAGCTAGCTGATATCTTCACTAAGCCCTTGGATGAGAAGAGATTTAGCAAGTTGCAGTATGAGCTAAATATCTTAGAGTCTTCGAATGTTTTTTGAAAAGGACACACATCCTAACACTTATGCAAAATTGATGACTTAGATGTGCAACACATGAAGAAACGTTTTTCTTCAATCAATGAAGAATAACACTCTAAGTGTGAAGAAATTAATGAAGAATTTCATTCTCAGAACCCTACGACAATTGTACGCGGTGTCTGAAATCATCATTCTTATACGGTGGGTCACGCCACCACAAAAGTTGAAAATCTTCAATTTGAGTTTTTCCTCATTTTTGAAATTCTTCAGTTTTTCAAATTCTTCAACTTTGCAAAATCTTCACTGTTTCCGTCGTTTTTCTTCATTGGCTATATCGATATATGAGTTTATGTCCTCTACAGCATTCACTTATGGCTATTTCTTCAAGTTGCTTTTTTTGCTAAGTGAATGTGATCGGACACTACCCCCTCTATGCTATACTCAACCCAATCTATTCACAAATTCTTCATGTGCGTTCTAATTGAAACTCATTCAAAATCTTCACTGTGTCCTTGTCTGCTGAAGAAATTGCGAACGAAACTTAAAACAAATCTTATCCAAATTTTTCGTTTTTACCGCTCAAACCGTTCTGCATCCCACGATGCATTATTCTATTTGCCCACTATCTTACACGATCTCATCTACACAGTACGTGGGTGACACATGTCGCAAGAAGGAGAAAGGGCAGGGGCATGTTCGTCCCAAAATCTTCGGGCAAACAGTTTTTCACCGTGGCTATAAATACCCCTCTCCCCTTCCTCACTTCATTTACTCCGCTCGTCCGTTCTCTCTCGCTCGAGCTCCTCAAACCCTAGCGCCGCTGCTACTCCATCGTCGCCGGTGAGGAAGAGCTTCGCTGCCTCGACCTCGTCGCCGTCGTACTCATGCCGGCTGCGGAAATCTTCACTCCACCGCCGCTGTAGCTGTCTTCCTCTGCCAAGTTAGGGCGTGGGAGATCTAACCTGACGAACTTCACAACTGTTCTTATCAGTTCGTCATGTTCTTCACTTCGGGTAACTAAAAGTTACTTTTATTACTCACTTTGATTCTCAAACTTTCCTGAAAATCTTCAAAGGTGTTTTATTCTTCAAATCTTCACACATATGAACACCTCACACATTATATGCTCTTGATCCATTTCTCTAAGCAATCACTTTCTTAGAGATTCCTCAATTGTGTGGATCTTCGATCTGTACAACTCTAGAAGCTAAGACAAAGAACGTTTAGTGAAATTCCTCAAGGTTCATCTGGTCAAATTCCTCAAAACTTGTCTTTTCGAAAAACCTTCTGAGAACGCATATGACCTCTCCAAATTCCTCGCACCTACACTCTGTTCACAGGTACTCATGTCTGCTGTTGAATCACTAGGTTCTCATCAACTTAACTCATTTGTAGCGTTCCTCGAAGAAAAATTGCATACTTCTTCAGAATGTTCAATTGTTCAAATTCCTCATCTGAAGAATATGGCTGAAGGCAAGAGACCGCAGAAAGGAGGAAAGAAGCCCGAGGTCATGACTGCTTTCGAGATCCCTGATGACATTTATAAGGACTATTGCACACCTGATGAAGCCAAATTCGGCAAAGAGAACAAAAATCAGCGCAAAGTGCGCATTCACAGGATTGAAAGAAGATGGGCACGAGAATGGAGGGAGTACAGATATGTTACTCCTAAGTATATGAAGAAATTTGCTTTAAATCCTCCACGCCCAAGAGCTCCATTGGCACCTGGCCAAGTAGCTGATCCCACCAGCATCAAAAGTGGTGAGGACTTTCCTGAAGAATGGGCTAAGCGCCAAGCAAAATTGGCAAGACAAGCCAAGGAGGCAGTGAAGAAATTCAATGAGGATTCTGCCACTGCTGCTGCTACTGAGGCCTCGGTCAAACCGAGGAAATCCATGCCAAAGAAGCCTGCTTGTAAGCCAAGTGCTTCACCAACAGCGCCCTCACGGCCAAGTTCCTCAGCTATGCCCTCACGGCAAATTCCTCACACTGCTACTGCTCCACCAAAGTCCTCAGCTCCTGTGCATCTGGCTACATGTCAAAGGACTACGGGTTTCTCAATTGCTTCTGGTGTCTCAGCAAGTTCCTCAGCTGCACCAGTGTCCTCATCAGGCCCCACACTGTTGAAGACCAAAGCAACAGCTGGACGCGGTCCTCGGCCAAGTCCAAAGAAGAAACAGGTCACATTCCAAGTGCCCTCTGATGATGAAGCTTCTGATGATGAACTTGCAGAAATCATCAGAGACAGACAAGTGAAGGCCGCTAGAGCCAAAGGCACATCTGTGCCACTGCTTTTGGATCCGAAGAAAATCCTCGATTACATTGCCTCTGGCACAAGGATCCCAACACTCCAATGCCTGATTTTCCTCTGACTCCTAGTCAGAGTCACATGCTGACCCATTTCATCACTCAAGAGAAATGGAAATTTGAAAAGGCAAGAGAGATCAAGAAAGCGCAATACAGAAAGGAGAAGCTCCTGAAGAAAAATGTTGTCAGAATGACACCTGAGGAACTTCTCAAGGGCTCAGTCTGAAATTCAAGCCCTCAGCAAAGATTTTGATGCCTACTATGCTGATTGGCAAGGAGCCAAGGTGAGATTCGTCAACGTGACGAAGAAAATCACGAATGATGCAGCCCCAACGCAACAAGAAAATCTTCAGGCTGAAGACTCTGCTCAGCCTGCTGAAGAACATGCCAGCACTGCTGATGACTTTTAGCCTGCTGAAGAAAATGCTAGTTCCAGGGCTGATGACTCCATTCCAGCCGCTGAAGAAATTGCCAGGGCATCCACTAGTGGTGCGCCTGAAGAAACTGAAGAGATCAGGGCAACTGCATCAGTTGCGCCTGAAGAAAATCAACCAGATTCCTCAGCTCCTCCCGCGCCTACACCAACTCCAATTCTTCCATCTGCTTATGAGGTGAAGAAGACCAAGGCTGCAGAGCGAGCTGCAGTGAAGAAAAGGAAGGCATCAGCTGCGTCAAATTCTTCAGCTGCGAAGAAAATGAAGCCAATGACTAGCTCAATCGAAAATCCAATTGATGATGTTCCAATTTCCTCCATGCCATCAAATGACCTTGTTCCTTTTGGAGAAGACTATGTGATCCCAAGCGGATCTGATGAAGAAAATCATTCTGCTGCTTCGTCAGAGCAGATTGATGAAGAAATTGAAGTGGATACAATCCCTTCAACGCCAGTCATTTCCTCACCTATGCCTCAGTTCACAGCTGAAGAGGCGGGTGTTGAGGAAATTGAAGATGAAGATGTGGATATTGGATGCACCACACCAGTGATGAATGATGATTTTTGGGAAAGTCAGCATCCCAATACTCCTCTATTCACACCTATCCAACAGATTCCTCAGTCCCCGGCAACAATAGTTCAAATGGGCTCTGAAGAAACTCAACCCACTCCCTCTGTTCATGAAGATATTCCAGCCGCTAGTGTTGAAGAACCTGCTGCTGCTGATCCCCAGGTTGCACAAGAAGAGGAACCAGAAATTCCTCAGCCTGAAGAACCTGAGCTTGCGATTCCTGAGGTGGTGATGCAACTCACTGACATCCCTCTGCCAAAACCGAAGGATCCGTTCTCAAGCAAACAGAAGTTCAAGGCTGAAGACTTCTTTTCCGAGCATGTATTCTTCACTGATTACAATCCCTATGACTCTGCTCGCATAAGGAAGAGGCGTTTCTGGACTGCTAATCAAGCCAATTTCTATTCCTCAGTGCTCTTTGACAAAGACAAAATCTTCGATCATGAACATATTCCTCACGTGGATATGGAATCTCTGCCATGCTTCGAGTCAGTCCACAGTGTTCTTCACGATGCAGGATTACTCAATTTCTACATTGACATCTGTGATTGGAATGAAGAACTCATTCTTCAGTTCTACGCTACACTGCATATCACTGGAGACGCT
The DNA here is from genome assembly GCA_963921465.1 of Triticum timopheevii. Taxonomy (NCBI): domain Eukaryota; kingdom Viridiplantae; phylum Streptophyta; class Magnoliopsida; order Poales; family Poaceae; genus Triticum; species Triticum timopheevii. The sequence goes on from OY997274.1 coordinate 81,240,362, forward strand.
GAAGATGTCAATTCATGGGTGTTGGATTGGATGACTAAAAACACTCACTACAAGGCACCGGCAACTGAATTGCTTCGTGTCCTTCCTCTCGATCCTCCCCATGACAGTGCATGTTGCATCTACAATGACCCTGAACTGACAAATCACTATATGCAAGTGCTCATGAAGCCTTTGAAGCCTGGGCAGGCCCCATGAACCAAATTCCTCGTCAAGGAATTACTCTATGTGCCTCGGACAGTCTATCGCATCCTGATGAAGACAATGAGTCCTATCAAAGGCCACAACTCAAATGATGAAGACGTCATTGGCATCATGAAGAATATGCTTTTCAACATCATTCATGGCGTTCTCGTCAACTTCCATGATTTCTTCATGAGGACTCTGGCCAATGTTGCTATGTCACCATTCGAGCTGAAGCCCTATGCGCCTTGGATTATGAGATTCATCAGGGCAAGATCTTCACTGAATTACAAAGCTGACACTCTGAACCATGGTAGCTACTTGCCTCCCATTGAAGTCCTCAAACGGATAGTTTCATCAGCTGATGATAAAGGCAAGGCTGCTGCTGTGATCGATGAAGGCATTCGTCCATTGGATGGTCAATTTCGCCTGGCTACATCTTACTCTACCAATGACAACTCTGCCACACATGACACTGCCGCAAATACCTCAGCCAAGCAAAATCCTCAAGCCACAGCACCCAGGGTGATGACTGACCGTGAGTTACTCCTCAATCTTCATCAGAAGGTTGATCGCGATCACAAATGGGTAAAGCGTCAGTTTGGTGCAATTCTTCACAACATGACCTCAACACACAATGTAGTGAAGAAGAACCATTACTACCTTCATGAAACCCTCAACCGCACCTGGGCTGTCCTCACTCGTGTCTATAGCGCTGATGAACTGAAGACTATGGGTCTCAAGGAAGAATTTGACTGGTCTGCACCTCCTCCGAAGAAATTCAAGAGGGTCAAAGTTCCTGATCTGGTGGCCAGCTCTTATTCTTCATCGTGTGACACTGATGAGTATGAAGATTTGGACGACACTGCGGCAGGCCCTACTACAACAAACAACCCCGACAACGCTGGCGCTCCTCCATCGACTTGAAATTCTTCAGGGGCGTTAGTCCTCAGTTTCAATCCTTTTGGTCATTTGATGACAAAGGGGGAGAAATCTGAGTTAGTCTTCAAGTGGGTCTATATTAAGGGCGTTTTGTTTCTAAGTTACAACTCTCGTTCTTCCAAAACTTTTATTGGATCGAGTTGTAATCTTAAACCCGATGGTGCTCTGATACTTTTGCATGGTGCTCTAATACTTTTGATGCACTATGCTCTAATACTTTTGATGCTTTCTGCATGCTTACTCCTCGTTAATATTGTTGCACGCATGCTGAATTTCATCAGGCACCATATTTCATCATGCATTTCAAATTCTTCATATTATATATCAAATGCGTGTATGAATTACAAGATATAGGGGGAGATCTCCATGATTCAACTCTTCAAATGTGCATTGCCTCAAACGCAAAGTCCTCACTATGCACATCTTCAGGGGGAGTTCTTCTATATCTTACAATCAAACTCCTCAATATCAGTATTTACACTTCATATGTTTATCCCCGTTGAAAACATAACCTATATTGTCATCAATCACCAAAAAGGGGGAGATTGTAAGTGCATCTAGTGCCCCTTAGTGATTTTGGTGTATTGAGGACTTATAGGTTAAGGGACTAATGCGTTTGTGAGTGTACACAGGTCTATAAGTCTATGAGGAGTTTGATAATTACAGAGAAAGTCGACCCCTAAAAATGAAGTTCTTCGACTGAAGACTTTGATATTCTGAAGACTTTTTGAAGTCTTTGAAAGTGAAGAAATTGGTGTGACCTTGAAGACTTGATATTCATTTGAGGAACATGAAGCGTGAAGACTTTTGTTTTCGTAGTTTCATTTTCTCTTTCTTGAGTCATAGGAAACACCGTACTGTTAAAGGGGGTCGAGGAAATACTAAGGAAAAATTTCCATGTGATGCTCAACTCAAAATCCTACACCTACCAATCCCTTCGAGTGAAGCCTTTGGAAATCTCATACAGTTCAGTCACTTTCTTCAGTGACAGAGACGAAGTTCTTCTGGTCACTGAGGAATTTGTTCTGACTGAGGAGTTAGGAATTCGCCAGTGCGAATTGCCTACACAGTGAGGAACATGATAGCCCTGAGGAATTTGAGTCAAATTTCCGACCGTTGCTGTGCTGCGCGCCAGCTGTCCCAAAATATCTTATCCACCTAACGGTCATATCATTGAAGGGCATTTATGTCTTATCATGTCGGGCTGCTCCCTAGGCTATAAAGAGCCGCCCCGTACAACCACTAGCTGGTTGGCTGCTCCAAGAGAACTTGACACTTGTCATTTGAGAGCAACCCATCCTCCGAGGACTTTGAGCGAAAATCATCAAGTGAGGAAAACCCAAAACCAAACCCCCACAAACCCAAGTGATTGAGCATCACTGAAGAAATTGATCCTACGTGGATCCGACGCTTGTTACCTTTGAAGACTGTGCTTCTTCCAGACGGTTAGGCGTCAAGGTCTAGAGCATCCAAGAGGAATTGTGGATCGCCGAGTGACCAAGTCTGTGAAGGTTTGGAAGTCACCTGAAGACTTACCACGAGTGATTGGACGAGGTCTGCGTGGCCTTAGTTCAGGGAGAATATGGTGAGGACTGGGTGTCCTGAGCTGCATGCTCAGTGATTGGGTGTCCGGGACTGCGTGTCCTCGAGTTTAAATACTCAGCCGCTCCAACCAGACGTACAACTGAGACAGCAGTTGGAACTGGTTTACCAAATGATTGTCTTCACCAACTTAACTGGTTCTATTTCCTCAACCCTTTCATTTCCTTATTACTGTGTTGAGTGATTGTTCACATCTGTGTTTGAAGACTTTAACTGAAGACTTTCTCAATTTCCTCAGTTCAATTTCTTCAGTCTGTTTGTCTTCATCTTGTGTTATCCTGTGATTACGCTTTCTGTACTCTGTGCTAGTCTTCATTTCATCATGATGACCATGCTTGTATTCTGTTATGCTTACTTCTGAGTACTTATTCCGCTGCAAGTAGTTCTTCGCTAAGGAATTTCCTCACCAGCAAATTCCTCAGTGAAGAATTCATAAAAATCGCCTATTCACCCCCCCTCTAGTCGATATAACGCACTTTCACTCTAACTGAACCCGAGCAATTAAACTGCAGGCTACGCGTTACTGAACCCGAGTGATCGATCGATGGCTGTTAACTGAACCCTATGGAGCGATTCCTTCGCTACTGCTGCTAACTGAAGCCGATCGATTGGATGAACAGTGAGCATTGCGGGGGGGGGGGGGGGGGGTTGGATGAACATTGAGCGGTGGTGTTGCCTCTGGATGAACAGGACCCCGTGGTGTGGAGGGCTGGATGAACAGTAGACCGTGGAGGGGTGGCCGTGGAGGGGTGGTTGAACAGGACCCTGTGGTGTGGAGGGCTGGATGAACAGTAGACGGTGGAGGGGTGGTTGAACTGTAGCCGGTGGAGTAGCGCGCGGTGGAGGCTGGATGAACAGGAGCCCGTGGAGGCTGGAGGAGGTCGACGGTAGCCCGTGGAGGCTGGAGGAGGTCGACGGTGGAGATGAACAGTATCCCGTGGAGTCCCGTTTTGCGGTACGCCACACCCATCCCGATGAACAGGACCCCCTTTTCGACCGTAGGAGGCCCGTTTCGTCTATTTTGCGGTACGCCACACCCCTCCCGATCAACAGGACCCCCGTTTCGACCGTAGGAGGTCCGTTTTGTCCGTTTTGCGGTATGCCACACCCCTCCCGATCAACAGGACGCCTGTTTCGACCGTAGGAGGTCCGTTTCCTTCGTTTTGCGGTATGCCACACCCCTCTCGATCAACAGGACCCTGTTCCGAACGTAGGAGGTCCGTTTCCTCCGTTGTGCGGTATGCCAGGCCTCGTTTCCATCGCCTGTTCCGTCCAAGCCCTCCCGATGAACACGACCACGCATTCCGTTCCGACCCAGCCGGTTGGCTCCCCATGAACACGACAACGACGTTGTTTCTCCGTTCTGACCCAGCCATGTACGTATGCACGAGTAGGCGTTCGAGACCCTGCCCGTATGTATGTACATGGCCGTATTTTCTTTCTTGCACCCTCACCGCTGTACGTACGTGTACATGCTACGTGCGCGCCTCTACTACGACACGTGCGCGCCTCTACATCCACCAGTATATATGTACGTACACGTTCGCGACCAGAATGACAACGCTACGTATGCTTCGACCAGGTGGGTCCTGACTGTCAGGCACTTTCTTGCGTGCGAAGATGTAGCTGGTGGGTCCCAGCAGTCAGGGGGGCGAATCGTTTTTTTTTTGCCCGGACGCACTTCCTTGCGTGTGAAGATGTAGCTGGTGGGTCCTAGCAGTCAGGGGGCGAATGTTTTTTTTGCCCGGACGCACTTCCTTGTGTGCGAAGACGTAGCTGGTGGGTCCCAGCAGTCAGGGGGGTGAATCGTTTTGTTTTTTTTGCCCAGACGCACTTCCTTGTGTGTGAAGGTGTAGTTGGTGGGTCCCATCAGTCAGGGGGAAACATTTTTTTCACAAAATATGGTGGCCCGTCCGGTGGGTCCCCGCTGGGGGAGGAATAATTAATTTGCGCGTAATAAGGAGGCACTTCCTTGCTGCGGTCGTGGACCCAGCTGTCACCCTCTCCACGTACAGTCCACGTCCGATGGAAGCCGTTCCTTGACCATGTTGACCACGCCACACCGAGAGCACCAGGGCGGTGGACGACAGCGAGGCCTAGGAAGGGGACGGCGTGGAGCCGGGGAAGACGCGGCAATGGATGCCCACGCATAGAGGAGTACGAGGGTTCACTGGTTCGCCGCGGTGCGAGGCTGCCGTCGCTGCAGAATAACAGGGGGTGTGGGTGAGTAGAGGGATGGCTTGGCCAGCAGTGGGAGTAGTAGGGGGCGGTGAGGCCTCCGCCGCATCGTAGCCGGCCATGGGAGGCAGGAGCACGAGGCACGATCGGCGCTGGTTTGGGCGGCTGGAGCAAGAAGACCAGAGGTTGAAGAAGCAGTACGACCGTTGGATGGACATCGTACGGTCACTGGAGCTAGAATCGTGCATATTGACTAAGTTGACAAAGCTCTCCGTCCCCGTCAACTTAGTAGCCCACAAGTCAGCCTGCCACTATACTGGGTCCCAGCTAACAGGGGAGTATTCATTTTTTGTGCGTAAAAAGGAGGCACTTCCTTGCGTACGAAGATATAGCTGGTGGGTCCGAGCTATCAGAGTCGGCCGTGGGGAGGAGGGAGCAGGCAGTCCCGCTGGCGCTTGTTTGAGCGATTGGAGCAGGAAGAGCAGAGATTGAAGAAGCAAGACGGCCGTTAGATGGCCATCCAACAGTCACTGCTTGTGCGTCAACCTTTTTTTAAGGAAAGCCTCAAATCTGTGGAAAACAGCATACATCCCATCTGCCATTATTTTTAATAATTTACAGCCCATTTGCTAATTCTTAAGGTTTTTTTGGAGGCCATATTCTTTTTGTTAGCATTACAGCCCATATTGTGGCCACGGTTAAAAACTTATACGAAATTTTGCATATTTCGGTGCGGTCCGAACTGTTTTTAATCCCGAAATTTCGACTCATATTCAAACAGATTTTAAAAATAAATGTATATCAATATAAAATCCAACAAATTCTCCACGCATAAAAATTAATGTAATTTAAAATCTCGAAATGAAAAAAAAGATATTTGAAACTAATTGCCAGTTTGATGTGTTTTAAAAATGTACAGCTCATTTCTCATTACTGATGGGCCATTTTCTCGGCCAGCCGAATGAAATCTCTCCTCGTCTTGAAAGATTTGCAGCCCAACAGGCCTGACAAAGCGACTTACTTGGCAAATCACAAAAAAACCGGGTTGTGGCCATGGACCCAGCTATCAGCCTCTCCACGTACAATACTCTTCCGATGGAATGTCGTTGACCACATTGACCACACCGCGCCGAGAGCACCAAGGCGGTGGACGACGGCGAGGCCTAGGAAGGGGACGACACAGAGCCGGGGAAGACGTGGCAGTGGATGCCCACGCGGAGAGGAGTACGAGGGTTCACTGGTTCGGCTGTGGTTTGAGGTTGCCGTCGCCGCAGGGCCTGGCTAGCGGTGGGAGTAGTAGGGGGCGATGAGGCCTCAACGGCAGCACAGCAGGTCACTGGAGGCAGGAGCAGGCGGTCTCCCCGGCGCTGGTTCGGGCGGCTGGTGCAAGAAGAGCAGCGATTGAAGAAGCAGCAGGACTGTTCAATTCAAATCCAACAGTTAATGCTGCTAGAATTGTTTATTGACTAAGTTGACAAGCCCTGCGTACGCGTCAACTTAGTAGGCCCACAGGTCAGCCTCCCAACCGGTGCGCCCCACATGTCAGTGGGAGGAATCATTTTTTGCGTAATAAGGAGGCAGTTGATTGCATGCGGCCAGGCCAGCGGAGGGAGTAGGGTGGGCCGGGGAAGCCTGCGCGGCATCACAGCGGGCCACAAGAGGAGGGAGCAGGCAGTCCCGCCGGCGCTAGTTTAGGCGGCTGGAGCAGGAAGATCAGAGATTGAAGAAGCACAACGGCTAGAATCGTGTGTTCACTGACAAAGCCTTGCATAAACAAGTCAGCCGCCCGTTTTCCATTTTTATAATTGCCGGCCATTTTTTGGTCAGTACCAGGGTCAAAAAATTAACTAAATATGTGGGAAATTTTTGCTGGGAACGAAATATTCTTAATCCAAAAATAAATAGCCATACTAAAACAAATTTAAAAATAAATTAGTACTATGTCATGTTAAATCCAATGAAATACGTATAAGATATCAGTGAAGAACAAAATCCAAAAAAAAACTAATATCCCATTTGCTATAAATTTTTTGGAATTTTCAACCCCTTTTGATATTATTTTTAACAGACATTGACCATACTCTTTGGCCAGGACAGAATGCATCCCTCCTCGTCTTGAAAGATTTGCAGCCCAGTAATTCGGAGAAAACAACTAGGCCTAGCTTGGGTATTCTTCAAAAAGAAATACTGGGCTACTTATTTTCCCAAAGAACTGGTGCATGAGCATTTAGCTTTATTTATTTATTTACTTATTTATGTTTAAGGGACCATGAGCATGTACCTGGGCCGGATTCATGTGAGAGCCTCCCTTCCAGTTAATTATGGGCTTCTCTATTGGGCCTTCATCAGTGGGCTGCATGTTATCAACAAGTGGAAAATGTGTTCCGTGCGAAAAATAATATGAGCTACGTACGGTACGGGGCACTAAAGGATCGAACTGTGCAACGACTTCCAAAACATTGTGTTTGTCGTTCTAACAACACATTTATTCAACCAACAGACGAAATATACTACTGATTGTACATTGAAAATAGCAGCAGCAGCAACCAGGGCTGGGGGTGCAACAGAAGCAGTAAGCAGGCTAGAAGAGTGAAGACGCAGCTCTCTCTTCCAAACCAAACATCAGCCATCATTACAAAAGGGCTACCAAAAAAGAACAAGTGTATGCATCAAACTAAATAAAGATCCTACTACACCAAGTGTACGCATCTAACTAACTGGCTCAGTTAGACGTTACTATTTATTAAGCTGTGGAGATTGGCTGATGGCTTGAACCAGATGGGTGCCTGACGGGGGAAACTCCAGCCAGCAGGTCGAAGTCTGATACTTGCGACCCTCTCTCCTACTTTGGGATGCAGAGCGTGGCGGCACATATCAGGGTATGGTGCATGCAGAGATGCATGGTACGCTGTGTACACACAATTTTTCCTGATGAACGAAACCGCGCTGCCATCATGATCCTTGCCGTCGGTTATCTCCTGGTTAATCGGATAATTCAGTCCGACAAACAGAGAGCGTGTACCAAGGCTACTTACCAGCCTCCAGTCAAAAAATCCTGAAGGCCCAGAGAAGCTGGGATCCTGCTCAAAGACCTTGCAGTGACTGTGATTGTATTCCGTGAAACAACACGTCCGGTACGTGCGAACGATCATCAATCTTTCGTCGTCGTCTGATCGAGCCAGGAACCACCCTGCAACTGCCATGCTGCTTTTCTTTGAAAGGTTCTGGGATTAGGAAGGGTATGGACACCAGGCGGCCTACAACATCATATCAAGTTGGGTCAAATAAAAAAGGGCTCTTGATTTAGTCAATCTTAAGAACAGCATGTTATGAGCATGAATATTTTTTCAGTAAATGTTGACAGTAATATAAGCAAGCCATCATTGAAAAGTAACATACTGTTGTAACAGCCGTTTGTAGTGATGACTGGAGTAGGCCAGCAATATGTCCAGCCATAGAAGGAGTCGACAACGTAAATGAAGCCCTTGTGTTCAATGGCATCAGAGAACCATGGAGGATGTATGATCCTGCGATGGACGTGTAGATTTATCCACTTACCGCAGTGGCCTGTCAGATAGGCGAGACCGCGGTTGAAGAACACAATTAGCCTGAAATCTTTATAATTCGCAGATCTTGTGGGCACTTGGCAGATTACAACCTTGAGCAAATCAAACTTGGTATCATGTTGGCTACTGTAAGATTCCGAGTATTTTGGGCCGTGGTGCCAAAGCAGTGCAGTGTTAATCAAAGGAAGGGGGATCAATCGCCGGGTGTAGACCTCCACGAGCATCTAGCTGCCGTGACCGTCGACGAGCACCATCCAAGATGTGTTCATGCCAACCCAGTACATACCGTTAATGTAGCTGAGGCTGACGGGGATCGATCACAGTGAAGGGGGTTGATGCTCGCCACCCTACGATCGTTATGCTGCGTGACACGCGGTTTCTGAAGATCAGGCGGCATCAGCAAGCAAGGAGCTGGATTAAAAAGCTCCGGCCTGAGGGCTTTAAGTAAACGGTACAGCCCCGACGAGCACGCGGTGAGAGGCATGGTAGTGAGATTGTCCACATGAGAAACAATGAGCTTGATTACCTCTGTGGGGAGCGAATTCCAGCCACTCTTTCGGCGGATGCTGCTCGGTTCTTCCATTGTTAGTGCTTGGGTTTCGGACGAGGGGGGAGGCGCCTTAGTGGGGATGGAAGCTTGGACGAGATTATGTGCGGACAAAGATAAAGAAGCGAATATGTGCTGCGGGAAGTGCACAGGTGATGATGACTATAGCACGCCGCTTGACTTATGAGACACATACCAGCAGCGTAGGGTCATATCGATGCCAGACAACTTGCTTGAGTGATCACAGTACTGGTACTCCCTACAGTACTATGCCCTAGCTTGCTAGAGTAGAGTAGTAGAGTAGGACTCTGCTCTACTACTAGCACCGGAGGAGTAGTATATTCTAATCTAAAATAGTTACAAACTTCAATGCCCGATCATGGAACGACTACGAACCGTGCTCAAAGACCGTGTCTACTTGGTGTTTGGACTTAAATGCAAAAAAATAGCAAGATGCCCATGCATTGCACGGCACACCATCATCACCAACTCGGTTTTTTCTCTACTCCTACTCCTATAAAAGACTCAGTTGGTGATGATGGAGGCGAGGAGGCGTGTTCAGCCGGGCGTGCAGCGGACAGCGCAACACTATCCGATTTGTTATAAAAAAAGTAGTAGAGATAGAGACATAGGGAGGAGCATGAGGTAAGGCCTTATCTGTAAATGTGGAGAGAGGTGCGGGTATCTTTTGTAAAATTGTCATAGTTGGCTTTCTATCCGTCAGATATAGATCGGACGGTCTATATTACAAGATGGCAAGCATACCATCATCACCAACTCAGTTTTCTATAAGAGTAGATATATATAGATATAGATAGATAGAGACTAGGGAGTACTAGTAAGGACACCATCTACTGCTTCGTGTGCTACTCCTATGCTCCATTCGGCGGCCGCAACGTCCCCTACAGCCACTCCCTCATGCGCTCCATTCGGCGGGCGCTGTTGAAATCTGGGGAGCGCACTCTCGTGACTGCTGGCAGCCACGACTTCACCGACGACGACTTCTTCCCTGACCTCGGCAAGCTCTTCCTCAATGACTTGGGTGACAACCTCGACACCAATGGTGCTGCTCCCGTTGCATCGTATGTGTTTCTATCCTTCCTGCTCGAAATCGTGGTTGAATTCATGTTTCTACTCTGGATCCTACTACTATGCTAGTCCACATGATTAGTTTCATCTCTGTTATAGCCGTCATGATTTATTTTGTGCTTATTTGGATTAAATCTCGTAGTAACTTGCTCGTATATTCAACTAACACAACGTCCCCTACAGCCACTCCCGTTTCATGGACGGCCTGGTCGATGCCTCCAAGGAGCCCTTTGTCCACTGCTATGAGTGCCCGATGCCGTTTTGTGGCTCGCCGGTGGACATGGTGCATCACCTCACGGATGTGTGCAGCGGTCACTTCTGGCCCTTGGCGGAGAACATCAAGTATGACATGTGCTACCGGTTCACCATGCCGGATTCACTGGAGGATCACCGGCGCCTGCTAGTCTCGGAGGAGGACGGCAGCGTCTTCCTCTTGATCGTGGGCACCGGCGAGGCCCGCGCAGGCCACCGCCCCGTCTCTGTAATGTGCGTCAGGGGCGTCGCCGCTGACGCTGACACTGACACGAGGCAGATGTACGAGTGTGTGGTCAATGTTACTACCCCTCCGGGTCACGTGGGCGGCGACACCGGCCTCATCGGACAGACTTGGACTCTGGGGAGCTGGGACTATCCCGCCAATGTGGACTTGGAAAACCCATGGCATCCATTCCATCCTTTACCCGCCGACTCGGTGCATGGGGACTCCAAGGAGGTTCACCTGGACATACGCATTATCAAGTGCACTTAGAAAACATGTAGTGTGTGTGTGGGCGCTTATGGCCTGTGTCTTTGCCGCTTTTGATTCTGTAAGCTTGTCGTTAAACTTGAGTGGCTTTCGCCGTAGTGCTTCCTTTGAACTGCTCCTCTCAGTGAGCTGATGTAAGACACTTTGGGTTTCATTTGATAATGGAACCAGGGAGGAGCCTCCCTGTTCTTCTAAAAAAATACGCATTATCAAGTTAAATGTTGATCATTAGTCTTCGCTCAATGTAATCCGCTGTCTAAGCATGTGGAGACTTCCATGCATGATCTTGCACTATTGGAGTATCGCGCATGAATAAAAGTGTATCCGTTTATGGTTTAGTCTAGAATCTTCCATCTATGGATTTTTACTACAGTACTGGTGAAAGACTTACGATGAACCATTTCTTACATCTCCTTTGCCCCCCTTGCAAGTCATCCTGATTTAATCCCTCCATCTAGGTGTATAAGGGCATGGTTAATATTACTTAATAGTATAGCCAACTGTTGACTATAAGAAAGTGCCATGTCATCTGTAGCCAACATGTATAAGAATCCATACTCAAAAACTAATTCTTAAAGATCATTTCTTGCAAAGCACAATAAGTGTTATTTCTTCACAAGTTTTGGATGCAGGTTGAACAGTTGAACGCTTTTGTTTGCAAAAGATACCTTTTTATCTATTTCAGCCGGATGTTTGTGAGCTCTAGAGATGAGATAATATCCGACGAAACCTATCGATGCCCGTTACACATGAGATGACCCCCATATCCTTTGTCAAATTAAACAACTCCCTGATCAATGCATTTCACTCTTCGGTGCAACGCATGGGCACCTTACTACTATAGATTAGTACGACCAAAAATTGAACTAACATTATATATAGTACGATAAATACTGATGCATGTCACCTAAAATTATATCATTCAAAACTATGTTCAAATACAAATCCAACAATATAGTTTTTGTTGACAACTAACATTTTGTCAGTTAAATCTTCAGTCAAATTCAATGGGGTACTAATAAACCACGACCGATGTAGTACAAGTGTAGAGGGCGGCGCTGCATGGGAGTCTCACCTCTCACCCCGCTTGTGGCGCAGCAGTAAAGCCGTCATATCACAAAACCCAACCACTCCCAGTAATAAATGGTCTGGTAAAATAAACGGACAAGCAACCATCACATCCCTCCGTCTTTTTTGCATTTCATCTCTCTGCATTTACTTTCTCCGGTTCATCTCCCACACTTGATCCCTAGCTACTACTCCTAGGGCCAGTTCTTTTGGCGGCTTCCCCAGCTTTTCCCACAAGACTAGTCACAGTGGAGAGTAACAATAAGGCGCCTCACTCATTTATTTGGGCTTCTAAACTACTACTCCATCCTGGTTTATTCCTCACCATTGTAATTTGTGCTAAATTTTGACCAAAGATTTAACTGATAAAATGTTACTCAAAACACTTAGGCGCGGTGCGTCTAGGTGTGTAAGTCATCTTACGAAAACCAAATAATCCAAAACACTTAGGCGCGGTGCATTAACTTCTACCTCGTTTCTTGTTTCTTGACATATCAACCAATAAGAGATAAAGAGTGTGCATGCTTTTAATGACTTGAGATATCAAACACGACATGGAGTGGTTAGTTCATTGCATGCAATACTATTAATTAGCAAATAAACATTAACGTTTCTCGTTTTCTCCTCCTCCTTGGTCACGGTGCACAGCCTAAGATGACTTACTCACATAGACGGATGGAGTAGTGCATGTGACATGCACTAACATTTCATTAGTTAAATTTATGATCAAAATTTGACACAGATTACAATGGGGACCAATAAACCAGGACGGAGGTAGTAGTTATGGGATTACTAATCCAGAAGCCTAAAAGAACTGGCCCCTGGTACTCCTACTAGTAGTAGTACTCAAGTTGGAATTCCAATTGCACGGCACAACTTGTTAGGCAAAAAATTCGATACAGGGTGTAGGAAGCGGTTTGGGAATTTGCATGCCTTTCCAACAAGTGATATGCTCCGTACAAAGTACGACAGAGAAATAACCACAGAGAAGGAAGCTAAAAGTAAACAATCAAACGAGCATTTTTGCATTTGTTTTGCATTGAATCGTTTCACAAGCTTGACTAGTGTTGTTTTTCTACTTTTACAAAAACCGCATCGTAATGTTAAAACGTGCATTTGCACGTACATAAGTAATAGTAGTACTCCCTCCGTCTAGGTGTAAAAGTCTTCCCTCCTTCTTGGTCACCGTGCACAACCAAAGATGACTTATTGACCTAGACGGAGGGAGTAGCACAGTCTGGAAGCATATATCGAGAGAGACGTGTAGTCCGATAGTATATAGTAAAGTTTGTGCTATATGCACGTACTTGCAAAATGCGTAATAATACACAACGTTTCCGAACTTTCCCTTTTACATACTTAATTAAGGACGCTAAAAATTCCTGAACGTTCGGGATTTATTATTTGCGTCCCAAAACTAATGAGATCGCCTTACGAAACAAAAATTATACTCCTCCTAAAAGCCACAGCGCTCGCAGGAGCGCTTGCGGCGCGCCACGAGTGCCCTGGTGCGCGGCCGTTTCCCAACATGCCGACACAACGCCTCTTCCTCAGCCTCGCAACTCGCGAGGTGCTGATTGGCGGCTTGCCAGCGGGCGAGCGCGATCTCACTGGTGTGGTGATCCGGCGCCAACAGGTACTCCTCCTGGCTGGAAGCATGCACCCGGTCCACGTACCACCAAGCGTAGATGAGGCGCTTGGGCCCGACTGCACTCAGGGCGTCGGCACGGGCGTCCTCCGCCACCCTCACGGCCCTCGCACGAGCCTTCTACCAAAGAACCAATTGCTTGACTCTCTCGGACGCGACATAGATCTCCCAGAAAGCTTGTTGCATGGTGCGCTTCTCTTCCTCGGCCTACTTCTCCGCCTCTATTTTGGCGCGCTCTGCTGGAGGCAAAGCCTCCCACAAGGTGACATACATTTCTTTCCAAAGATCCTCAAGGCTGGGGGGCTCGGTGGGCGGCGCGGCGTTCTCCTCGTAGCCGGGAGCCGACGCGTCCTCCGACGCGCGTGCTGGCGAGATTGGGAACGCCGACGCGTCCACCTCGACGCGTCGCGGCGAGGAGCGGAACACTGACACGTCCTCCTCGACTAGTGGTGGCGAGGAATGGAACGGCGATGCGTCGCGTCGCGGCGAGGAGCGAAATGCCGACGCGTCCTCCTCAACTAGTGGCGGCGAGGAATGGAACGGCGATGTGTCGCGTAGCGGCGAGGAGCGGAACACCGACGTGTCCTCCTCGACTAGTGGCGGCGAGGAATGGAATGGCGACGTGTGACCGTCTGCGCGGTGCAGCGAGGGGCTCCTAGGGCTTGGGAGGGGCGATGCCATGGTGGTCGACGTGAGTGGGAGGGGGAGGAGATAGCGATGAACGTGAACATGAGGGGGAGGAGATAGCGATGTCATGGGAGGCGCAATATTTATAGCGAGCAATGGCACACCTACATAAGATATGGACTGAGCTGCACTGACTTAACTGCAGGTCCAGTTGTCTCACTTACATGTGGGCTAGTACACTATTGGGCCCGCATGTCAGTGACCCAATGCACATGAAGTTAAGTAAAAGCTACGTGGGCATATTTGTTGGAGTAAATTACGGGGGAGCGAAGGGGTGGAAATATTGCTGGTCACAACGGATTGGACGAGCGTGGGGGAGGAGAGTCATGCATGCAGATTTTTTCACACGGGGTGGAGTGGTGGGACCGCCGGAGGGAGAAGGAGAGTTTGGCAGGCATATTGTTTCCACACATGGAGAGGAAAAGATTTGGAGACAAACGGGCTTCCTACAGGTATGGGGAACGATGCATAATAAGTCATCTTGCATGCCGGGCTAGGTATAGTCTCAAGTCATTAAAAACATACACGCCCCACACATGTTCATATTTCAAGGTGCACTAAATTATTGCATGCGATGATTAAGGTTGGCCATCATGGTGGTATCTTAGCCGGTATCATGCACACGGGAATAGCAAACATGCTGATGTGGCAAAGAATTAAAGAAGAGAGGGGGGTTAGAGTAACTAGTGTTCATGCATGCATTGGTAAACATGTTTTTTGTGAAGAACGACAGCATTAGTTGAGTACTTTTGCAGACTTCAAAAACTATTCCACCGCCTCTACTATCTTGCTAAGAGTAGGTGAAATTTTTGAGTCGAGCCCTTTAAACTAGAAGGGAGGTAGTGGTACTCTAATACCTAGGTGTGTAAGTCATCTTACAAAAACCAAAGAATCCCAAAACACGTAGGCGCGGTGCATTAACTTCTACCTTGTTTCTTGTTTCTTGACATATCAACCAATAAGAGATGAGGGTCTGCATGCTTTTAATGACCTGAGACTATCAAACATGACATGCAATGGTTAGTTCATTGCATGCAATACTATTTAATTAGAAAATAAACATTAATGTCCCTCGTTTTCCCCTCCTCCTTGGTCACGGTGCACAGCCTAAGATGACTTACTCACCTAGATGGAGGGAGTATCAACATTCACAATGTTAAATCAATATTTTTACACTCATTATAAAACGTAGTTCTTATACTCATTATAATCAGTATTGTAGATATTGATATTTTTAGTATAAATTTGGTCGTGGGATTTCATTGATGCCTGTCAAAGCGTGGAGGAAGCGGAGCTTAGGGCTTGCATTGCTGGTCTTTGCATAGGTATTTCTCTTCATAATCCTATAATTTTAGAGACTGATTGCGCTTTTGTGGTAGCATCTCTTGCATCGGGGGACTATGACAGGTCTGCTATGCCTGACCTGAAGATGAAAGCGTTGAGCATCTCGAAGTTGATCAACAATCTTCAATTGCCAAAGATTAGCCGTTCGGCCAATAAGGTGGCACACTTAATTGCTAAGTATAGCTTTGACAATAGATTAGATGGTATTCTTGTAAATAATTTACCGCCCTGTGTGGTGAATATTGTATCGAATGAGTGTACTGGTGTGGCTAGTTAATTAATATATGGTGGTGTTCAAAAAAAAGTATATATTTGGTCAAACACTTTGCAAACGGTTGACAGGAGTAAAAAGGACCAGAGGGAGTATCATGCATGCGGAGTAGGCAAAAAAATTTGCTGATTTATAGCCAGTCGAAGTCTCAAAGGGCGCGACCGCGCGAGGGAGGCGAAGGTCGTGGGAGGCGCGACGATTGACGGAATTAAGTGAAGTTACATCCACGCACCGGCATGGCGTGCAAACAGGCAGAAGCTATACCGTCAGGCCTACGATATGGGTCTAGTAGACATGACATCTAGTGGGTCCCGCATAGTTCTCGAGAACTCTTTGGGGGCTTGCAGCCGTTTATCCACCGGGCAAGGTAGCAACCCCACGCCGTTCGCACGCCCTACTCGTCCCCGTCTTCTACCTCACAACAGTTTGCTCCCAGTCGTCCCGTCCTTTCACATTAGTTCGCTCCTAGTTTTTGCGGGGTAAAACAGTTCAACTTCTCCTAACCCTCCTCCAAAATCCATGGCCTCCCAAATCTCCATGGTCGTCGCTGAGTACGAGGTTAGAGCCATCACCGGCGATCAGTTCATCTTCATCCACACACGTGGATCGGCGACGGTGAAAGCATGGCTTGCTCGCTTCCTACGCATGCTCAACAGTTCAATGGATGAGTGGGTCGCTGGGCTAGATGTTGAGTACACCACAGTCCTGGGACGAGAGAAGGATCTAAAGGACGAAGAGAGGAAGAAGCCCGCCATGATCCAGGTTTGCGTACATAACGTTTGCTTGGTCTACCACATATGCCATGCCGACGTTGAGTGCCAGGATTTTAAGAACTTCCTCAAGGACAAAAGAGTGAAATTCGTTACTGTAGGCTTTAAGAACGACAGGGATGTCCTGCATCGAATAGGTATCGTTGTAGGCCAGCCCTTCGATCTCCAGAAGGCAAGCCTGGTGTCCTCCTCTCAAGCTTCAATGCTGACCCTGGCAGCAGCCATGATTGATCCTTCGTACACTAAACTGAAGAAACCTCATCACGAGTTTCATCATGCATGGGAGTCGAAGACATTAGATGAAGATCACATCCTGTACGCAGCAACGGATGCCTACCTTTGTTTAAATATCTACATGGGTTGGATGAAGAACCAGAGCCTAGTATCCGGTTCAAGCAAAGAAGCGTCAGCGAAGAGGAAGAGGAAGAGGGACGAGGACGAAGTCGAGATCGTGGACTTGGACTCCGAGTAGGTGGCAGTGTCGTCGCTCATGCTGGTTCTACTCCAGTGTCAAGTGGACTAGTTGCTTAGTTTATTTTCAAGGGTGTGTTGTGCTGAGGCCCCAGCAGAACTATGTTTATGTTCTTTCTCATTATTTGGACTCTTTAGTACGTAGAGTAGTACTAGTACTATGTCTTACTATTGTTCTTCTTGCAGTTGGTACTACTGCTCGTACCTTCGTGTTCCTACTGTACTTAATACGTTCGTACTAGTAGTATAATTTGGGTCAGTCGATTTGTGAAAGAAGTTTGACGGAGCGAAGGAAGAAGACGGCAGAAGAGGTGGAAGAAGCCCTTCTAGCCATCCATGTTGCATCAAACGGCTCACATGAGTCGACTGACCCAAATTGCTCCTTCAGATTGCAGGATCCACGTGGAATTCAAGGTCTTGAAGGTAGATTTCGCGTCTGCGCCCGGTTTGCGGGCTCGACGCGCGCGCGACCGGCTTCCGCCGCGACAGCCAGCATGCGCACCTCCTCCGTGCGGGCAGAGATGAAAATGACATGCTAGTTCCTCCTCGCCAGCATGCTGGAGCACGCGCTCGTCCTCCTCTTCATATGCTGCGTGCATAGACGCAGCTCCACCAGCTGCTCGCATGCTTGGCAGTGCGGCGGCATGGCGAGGAGGGACTGTAGACGACATGAGCGGGCGAGCCTTCGGCTTCATGGCACAGGGATGGCGGCGACACAGCGGTGATGGGCGAGAAATTGTTGGCCGGAGCAGGCGGGTGCCGGCATGCGCAACGGCGGCGGCGGCATATTGATGAGTGCGCGTATGGGAGCTTACTTTAGTTTTATATGAGGTTGGTCAAACTTAAAAGAAAACCGTACTAGTACATGTAAACATTAGACTTAGGCAGCGCTTTTATTAAAAAAAATTGAAGTTAGTGCCACAGCCACGATACGGAATCCTGTGCAAGCGCGTGAACCGCGGCCGCGCGGTTGATCGAACGGTGCGTCACCGTGTCGCGCTCGAAGTACATCCACCGAACCTTTTTCTGTGTGTGAAAACAATCCTCGAATATTGATCAACTTTTTTTCCTGGAAAAGTTCTTGATGCTGCAATATTTCCATATATTTGAATTTAGCTTCAGTTTGTGTTTATTTGGATTTGGACATTTTAGGTGCGCCCTAGTTTTTTTAATACTTATTTTGTGTGTGTAACTGTGAGAGAACGTGTGTATGTGCCCATATGTGTGTTGTGGCGGAAGGGCAATGTGGAGACGGTGTGCGTGTGATAAAGACATAGAGAAGTGTGTGCAAATGATCATGCATGACTGAGACATAGACAGATGCCGATACGTTGTGTATACATGAGAGAACGGTCTTCTAGTTTACTTGTGTGTGTGTGTGTGTGTGTGTGTGTGAGAGAGAGACACAAAGAGGCAGAGAGAGAGGAGCATCCGTAACACAACAACCATCTCTCTCGATTCGTCTGTCCGTCGCATGATCGCATGCAACATATGCATCAACGCGCACATTTTGACACCCTCACTCGGCCCCTGCCACCTCAAGTCCCGCACATTCTCTTCGTGAATACCCATTTCTCTCCTTAGGTTTGTTTTCTCTCAATATCTGACACACACACACACACACGCAGCACAACACACACACACACACACACACTCCCCCGAGCACACAATTCATCCCCATCCAAGGTTATATGGCAACCACTCTCGCTTGTGCTTCTTTGCACCCCAACATGCACAACACCTCAATCTTCAAAGAGGGCATCGAGCAGATCGAAGACGGCGACCACACCGCGCTAGAGAATGCGGGGTCATTTGGAAGCAGGGTGATGTGACGACGGCTGACGGACTCCTCCCCCCACCCTCTCTCTTTCTCTTGTACAAAATTACCAATCCCTCTCTCCCCCGCATAAAATTGTCAATCCCTCAACCCATGAGATCCTTCCCCTCTCGTCCATGTTTTTCCAGCTCTCTCATCAAACATGTTGTCTCTTCTCCTTCCACGTATACAGAATCACGTATATTACATGTCTCCATCTTTCTCACAGACCTAACTTCTTCCTCTCTCTCTCTCTCTCTCTCTCTCGTTAGGTTTGTCTCCTACTCTCTCGTCCACATACATACAGTCTTTCACGCCCTATCTGCTCCATCTTCAAAAGCTCTCTCTGCACGTTTCATTCACACAATGGGATATGTCAAAATGTTGCTTCTATAATGGCTGATGTAGAGTTTTGGTTGTTTTTGTTGCATCCTACAAAGTAATAACTATGAAATGCATTTAGATTCACATTTGACTGGGATTATGTGAGTTTGAGCATGTTGTGAAGTACTATAGACCTTGTATAGATCTTGGGATTCGACAATGATTGTAACTATTGAATTGTATAGACCATTACATTCGAAGTCAATAGCCTAATATATTTATTTCACAATTTCAACAAATGATTAGTTCACTACAAACTAAGAAAACAAATGTGTACTCCCTCCATTTTTATTTAAGTCCGCGTATTAGCATTGGTCAAAGTCAAGTTTTGTAAACTCTCAGAAAGCTTATAACAAAAAGTATTAACATATACAATAACAAATAAATACCATTAGATTCATTATTGAATGTACTTCCACATCATACATATTTGTTATGGTAAATGTTTATATTTTTATATAAACTTGGTCAAACTTTAGGAAGTTTGACTTCGGTCAAACCTAATATGCAGAGTTTACTACTACTACTCGCTAGTTGCTTAGCCGAATAACTCAACACGCCACACGGGGAGTCCAGTGTCACAAAATTTTGAGGTCGGCGGGAAAATCTCCCGCGACCTTGATTCGAGCAGTGGGAAGTTACCATCATAGCCTTCGGAACAGGCCTACGGACGACGCTTGGTAGGGGCTGTTTTCGTAACTTCAGGTTCACCCTACCCAGCCAGCCCACCCCGGCACCCAGAGTAGTACACCTGAATACTCCCCATTTTCTATCCCCACCGCAAAATAGACTTCTCCACGGCACCGCAGCCTTTGTGCTCCTCCCCTTTACATCAGCGCACTCGTCCACCACAGCGCATCTGCCTCATCGACGACCTCATACGCCGCACTGGAGCTGGTCCACCGTCGTCATCATAGACGGAGCCTCTTCCCCATCATCGTCTTCCACGGTCTCGGATCTGCTTCCCGGAAGCCGACGCCAAGCGCAGAAGTACCACCGTCGTGGACAATGAACTGACTCCCGTTGCCGACCATGACTCATAGAGGCCGCCGCGACCATCGTTCTCCTCCTTGATTGGTAATGTGTGTATTGAATCACTTAGCAGTACATGTGCAGTTCCAATTTTGTTCATACCTACCCTTCAATTTTCTTGGGTGCTATTGTTCCCGTAAAAGTAATTTTTTATAGCCTCCATTGTCCAACAGAATATCAGCTTGTAATTGTGCGTCGCTCCTGTATCGCGCTGTGCTTGGGTAGGTTTTTCATCTGCAACCAGCAGTGTGGCAGAAAGGTTTTTAGAACTAGCAAGATGCCCATGCGTTGCACGCATCAAGATGCATTTGTATGAGTAGTTTATCTTGTGGGAGAAAAGGATGAACGGGGGAAGGCCTTATTTGCAAATCTGGAGAGGGGTATGGGTATCTTTTTTTATCTATCTATGCTGAGAACTATCCTCTACTCTCTAGTATCTACTTCTCGATCTCAGCACTGTAAACGCTTTTTTAAAGCGCCGCGCATTGCGATTCTGTTGGAGATGCTCTAACATGGAAGACGAGTGCTTTAATGTTGCCCACAAGATGCGCGAGTATTATTAGTAGTATTTTTCTTGCCATGTTGAGATTTTAAAACCACGAGTGTGAACATGCAGAGGAGCAATGAAGACCAAACACAGGATATTCGGGACATCTTCAAGGAGCGTGGCAAGTTAAAGAGGAGCTGCACCGAACCTGTAAAATGAGCTTTGGTAAGTAACACCCTTTCAATTACTTTCGTTTAGCCTCGTGTTCTTTGATGTGTATATGTTGTAGTTTCTGTTTCTCTTAAGCGTGGTGTTCCTCGATGTGTAATAAGAAGAGTCTTAATCGTCCTAATGCTTTCGTTTTTAACTTGATGTAGGAAGTTGGTGTTCTCACCTTGTAGTCTGTTTTTATATTTCTTTTCCTTTTGAATTCACTTCTCTGAGTTCTGTTTATCTGGCTTCTACTAAATGTATCTAGGTTTCTCTGAGTATTGATCTAAAAAAGAAGTAACTTCATGTCAGGATGCAGTTCCTGCGAGGAGGGAAGTATGGTCAACCTCGAGATCATGTTTCCAAAATGAGGCTGGATTACACACAAGGTGCCAGTTCCCTAATGATGCTGGATTAGACACAAGGTGCAAATTCCCAGATGATGCCGGATTACACACAAGCCAGGTGGAGTCATCAGCTGTTCGTGTCCTCGTGGCATTAGTAAAGGGTGAAAGAAAGCGTGCAGCAGCCCTTGAGAATGTAGCTGAGTTCCTAAAGAAGCGAAAAGAGAAATCAGATGCTCTCTTCGCCCAAGCCAAAGAAGAGATGGAAGAAGCCAGAAATAAGCTAGCAGAGGCAGAGCAGGCTATGCGTCTCCTGCTATCTAAAACTGTTGTCAATACAAAATTTCCTTCATAATAGCTAGGTTCAAATGTTTATCCAGTCAGCATGCCTGTTGTGATGTCTGTGCATCTACTGATGTGGCACAAAATGTTTTTTTTCGGGTCATGTAATAATAGCAATTATTTTCCAAACAATAACAGACGAAGCATTGGACATGGTATAGTTCACGCGCAAGCCCGATATTCCATGTTCAACTTCCACATCAAACTCATGTTCACAGATATCTGCACATTCATACATAATTTCCACAACCATGATTCACTTCAAAGCCAAAAAGAATGTGAGGAGAGTTATAAATAAAGAAAAACCTCTACTAGTTCCTACTACCATGCGTAAATTAATTATATTTTAGTCATTTTTTGTGTTCTAAAATGCCTGCCGGCATGCGGAAGGACGTGTTGCCGGCACACGTCCGGATTCAATGAAGGCAGGCGGGGCAGTCTTAAGTTGGTTGCACGCGGCCAGGAGGCGTGCTCAGCCGGGCCTGCAACGAGTGTGGCCCTCTTGTCCGGTGCGCCGGTTCAATGCCTGCGCTATGAGAGGTCGCATCCATGTCAGAGCAATTACTCCCTCTAGTCCTTTTTTGTTTGGGTATAACAAAATCTCGTTTTCCATTCACATTTTACAAGTAAAATTCATGGACAAACTTTGACCCAAAGTACGATGGGGACTAGTAAACCAGAATGGAGGTAGTAGTTTTTTTAATCAAAGAAGGGTTTCCCCTTCCGATTACTGAAAACCAGCATCTAAATCTAAACCATAGTATTTTCCCTAGAACTACCAGGTTCAACATCTCGTAACATAAACCCATACAACCATACGCCAAGGAGGTACGTAGTACTATGAATTCCATTTTCGCTCCATACCAACCGTTCTAAAAACTACTTACTACTTATAACGTGACATTGAAAATTGGAACTCTTAACCCCGTTAAAAAAACGATATTTTAAATGTGGCTACTCGATCTATGGCAACTGGTGAGCCACCGCGCTCCAAGTCGTTCACCTGTGGTCCCGACCATCAACTCCTACAAAGGGCTCCACCACGTACCCGGTACCCGCGAATGCAGCAATCGTGCACCTAGGGTTTTAGGGTTTATTTGTTAACGTCGCCTTTACGTAACACTCATGTGTGCGAGACAGCGAGAGGCCGACTGCGTGCATGCGCCTCTTCTCTTCGTATATGTACTCCACCGTTTGTCTGGTGTCCAAAAAAATATAATAACTACTAGCAATGTGCCAATGTGTTGCCACACGATCAAAGTAGATTAATACATATTCACCGATTTGATAGAAAAAAAGTCTAGTTTTGAAATACGTATATCACTAAAAATATGTTATGTTTCACTCAAAATATATTCCTTTGGCGGTTTTGATGAGATAAGGGAGGAATGTTGTTGGTTTCAAGATTCGAGAAGTGGTATATGTCTAATTTCTACTCTTACTAGCAAGTTGCCCGTGCGTTGCACGGAACATCAAGATCTTGTGGGAGAAAAGGATGAATGAGGGAAGGCCTTATCTGCAAATGTGGTGAAGAGTGTGGGTAAATTGCCATATTTTCCTTCCTGTCCGTCAGATATAAATCGGATGACCTACATTGCAGGACGGCAGGCCCACCATCATCACCAACTCTATTTTTTATCCCTACATTTATAAAAAGCATTGTCGGTGATGATCGTGTGCCTGCCATCCTGCAATATAGGCTGTCCGATCTATATCTGATGGATAGGAAGGAAACTATGGCAATTTTGCAAAAAGATACCCACACCCCTCTCCACATTTGCAAATAAGGTCTTCCCTCGTTCATCCTTTTCCCCCACAAGATAAACTACTAATACAAATGCATCTTGATGTTCCGTGCAACGCATGGGCATCTTGCTAGTTGTTGCAAAAAGCCCATGTGTGTGAGAGAGAGGGAGAGTGGAGGAGGACGGAGTGCATGTGTGACAAAGAGACAAGTAGTGTGTGTGCGATAGGTATCAGCTTAAAATGAGGCGATAGTGTGTGTGTGCACGATCGAGAGGGTGTGTCTCAAGAAGGGAAGAAAAAGCTACAAGATACAAGGAGCGGGAGAGAGACATGTACGCGATGGTGGAAGCATGAGTGTGCGGGTGTATAAACCTATCTAGAGGCTAGCTAGTCGATGAATGTTTATGAGAGAAATACGAGTCGGGGTGCGAAAGCAAGAGTTTTGTGTGAGAGAGAGAGAGACGGTAGTCGGGAAGGGGAGTGGAAGCAGGAGTTGTGTGTGTGTCTGTGAGAGAGAGAGAG